>CM053792.1:748308642-749508642 GCA_028749045.1 Cupressus sempervirens
ATTAATATTACTATGTTGTCATCAATGACAAAAAAACACTATAACAATGTTTTGTGAAGTTTTCCCATAGCATCAACATTCATGCTAACAATCTCCCCCTTTGGTATTAATGGTAACATGGATGAAAATAATCTAGTTCCAAGAATACCAATCAATCAAATCTTACTGCTCCCCCATAATGCAAGTTCACTTTTAATATAATCACTCTATTCTAAAGTTTACTTTCTCTCCCATTTTAATGTTTTTCATATCACTCACTCTCCCCCATTGACATCAATGTCAAAGGTAGTAAAAAAATCAACCTATTAGCATGACCACAAGTTTTTTTGTTGCTCTACAATTCTTTTATGAATACTACAAGTATCTAAAGATACTATTGTATACCAATTACCTATTCCAAGAGTCCTCGACTAACTTTGTTCATCACAGATACTCCTCCATTGGAGAAGCATCAGCATTCAGTTTAGTCTAATAATGGTGTTGTTTACCCTAGACTGATGCACTTCTACATCTCCTACTCTGAAATAGGTAGGGGCATAACCCCAAGCATGCCTCTTAGGTATTCAAATGTATCCTTTGGTAAGGCCTTTGTGAAAATGTTTGCAATCTGTTCCTTGGTGTTGATGTATTCCAATCTGATTTCTTTCTCTACAACTTTCTCTTTTAGTACATGATGCTTTATTGCTATGTGCTTAGTTTTAGAGTGCAAAATAGGATTCTTAGACATATTTATTGTACTTGTGTTATCATAATAAATGATAATAGGTTCTATGAAATTGATTCTAATATGCTTTATCATTTGCTTCATCCATATGACTTGATTACAATTGTTTTCTATTGCAACATACTCTACCTCTGCAATACTTTGTGAGGTACAATCTTGCTTCTTGTTGAGCCAAGAAACTAATCTTCCTCCAAGGAAAAATGCTCCTTCACTAGTGCTTTTACTATCATCCCTATCTACTACCCAATCACCACCTCTATAAGTGAAAAGAGTGAAATCATTACTTCTATCATACCAAATGCCATAATCTAATGTCCCTTTTAGATATCCAAATATTCTTTTCACTACTGCATAGTGATATTCTTTAGGATCAGCTTGAAATCTTGCCACAATTCCAACTACATTAGTTATATCTGGTCTACTATGAGTTAGATATGATAATCCTCCAATCATAGATCTGTACTTCTTTCATTGAATAGTAGGCATCTCATCTCTACTAGATAATTTATGACCATTTACCATAGGAGTTCCAAGAGGTTTACAACTTTCTAAACCAAATCTTTTTAGTAAATCCTTTAAATACTTGGTTTAAGAAATAAAGATACCTTCTTTTTTTTGAACAATTTGCAATCCCAAGAAAAAATTTATTTCACCTATCATGCTCATTTCAAACTCATTCTTCATGTCTTTTAAGAATTTGTTACTAGCTTCATCATTTCCACCAAAAATGGTGTCATCAAAAAATACAATGATTATTAGAAAACCATCTTCTATTTTCTTCAAGTACAAGTTAACATCTATCATTCCTTCAGTAAATCCAAGTTTTGCTAAGTATTTATCCAACCTTGCATACTAGGTTCTTGGTGCTTCTTTTAATCCATACAATTCTTTCTTTAGTATGTAGACCATATCCTTTTATTATGTTAAAGGAAAACCCTCTAGTTGCTCAATGCTAACTTCTTCTTGAAGTTCTCCATTTGAGAATGCTGACTTAGTATCCATCTAATATACCTTAAAATTCTTGTTTTTTGCATATGCTAGGAACATTTTGACTCCTTCCATTCTTGCTACAAGTGCATATGTCTCATCATAATCAATTCCTTCTTGTTGAGAATAATCTTTGCGTACAAGTCTTACTTTGTTTCTTATCAATTCTCCTTGTTCATTCATTTTATTTTTGAATATCCATTTCATGCCAATCGCATTTTTGTTCTTTGGTCTAGGAACCAATTCCCATGTGTCATTCTTAATTATCTTTCAGAGTTCTTCCTCCATTGATTTTACCTAGTGATCATCTTTGATTGCTTCATCTGCACTTCTTGGTTCTACTTGAGATATCATACATAGTTCTTCATTGATTTTTCTTCTTGTCATCACCCCTTTTTCCTTACTACCTATTATCTTAGCTATATGATGATTCTTTATCAAGTTCTTATTTGAAGTAGGATTTTTTGCTTCAATTCTTATCTCAGGTACTATGCTCTATTCTTCTCTCACATTTTCAATTTGTACATTATTCTACAAGTCATTGTTAGTCTTGAAAAGAAATTCATCACCTCAGTTAGCCATTCTAGAGTAATCATCTCCATCAAAGTTATAGTCCATTATCTTTTCCTTAGTACCAAAGTTTTCATCAATTTTAACATTTGTGCACTCTACTATAGTTTTTGTTCTATAGTTGAAACATCTATAGGCTTTACTTTTTAATGAATAGCCAAGAAACATACCTTCATCGTTCCTTGGATCAAACTTACCAATATCATCATTTCTTTTGATGTAACATTTGCTTCCAAATATTTTGAGGTATTTGACTAATGGTGAATGACCAAATCATAATTCATAGGGTGTTTTTCCCATACCTTTTCTAATTTGTACTCTATTTAGTGTGTATACTGCTATATTGACTACTTCTCTCCAAAAGGTCTTCGGTACATCATTTTTAAATAGCATGGCTCTTGCTACTTTAGCAATTGATTTGTTTCTCCTTTTAGCAATCCCATTTTTCTCAAGTGTATGGGGTGAGGATAATATTCTCCTAATGCCATGTTCTTCACAATAGATATTGAATTCTCTAGAGGTGAATTCTCCTCCTTTGTCTAATCTTAAGCTTTTCATCTTAAGTCCAGATTCGTTCTCACCTTTATTCTTAAATATCTTGAATTTCTCAAATGCTTCTAGTTTCTCTTTAAGAAAAGCTACCCACATCATCCTAGTGAAATCATCAACAAAAATCATAAATTACTTTTCTCCATAGAATCCTCTTGTTCTTGTAGGACCCCTCAGATCTGTATGTACAAATTCTAGCTTTTTTGTAGTACAAAACTACCTACTAGGAAATGAGACTCTTTTCTACTTAGCCAAAATGCATTCCTTACAAATAGTGTTAGTGGGCTTAGATATTTTGGGCAAATCTCTGATAGCAAGTGTATTACTAGCCTTCACAATGTTATCAAAGTTAATGTGATAGAATCCTCTATGCCATAACCTATTGATGTTGATCCATGCTACTAAACATGTTATTTTAGTACCTCTAGTTTTTGTGCTAGTACCAAGTAGTTTCCCTTCCTTATTCTTGATAATGCATGTATCATTACCAAATTGTACTTGATAGCCTTTGTCCATAATTTGTCCAATACTCAACAAGTTATGTTCAAGTCCATCAACAAAACAAACATCATCAGTATATGTTTTACCATCAAGTGATATAGATCCAATTCTTGTAATATGACAGGCTACATTATTCCCTACTCTAATAATTCCTCCATCATAGCTTTTGAATTTGACAAACTTTCTCATATCACCAGTCATGTGATGTGAACAACCACTATCAATGATCCAATATTTATTTTCAACTTGTGAAATTAGCACACTTTCTTCTCTAATTTCTCTATCAAGATCATCCTCTTTTATAGCTACAAATCCTAATTCATCTTCACTTTTTCTTTGATTAGATTTTTCTTCATTTTCTTCTTCATTAGCGTATAAAAAATTTCAAGATCTTCTAGATTTGAATTACACTTAAACTTAATTTCTCTTTTAGAACACTTAGATGCATAATGACCATATTCATTACAAGTCCAACATTTAAAGATATTCTTACCATCCATTTCTCTTTCCACAAGAAGAGCCACTCCTTCTTGGATCTTTTCTAAACTAGGTTTGATTTTTAATGCATTGAATGCTATCTCAACTTTTTTCAATTCTCCAAACTATTTCAAATCAAATTTTGTGGCTTCCAATCTACCAAGCAATGTCTCTTTGGTGAAGTTAGTAGTACAAGGTATCATTAGTTGAATCATTTGTGCTACTAACTTGAAAGGTGGTGTTAGAATTTTCAAGATCTTCCATATTACTTCATCATCAAATTTCTCTCCATCATGAGATGTGATTCCTACAACAATCTAAAATATTCTCCCAACATAGCTTCTTATAGATTCATCTTCCATCATTTTAGCATCTTGAAATGCACAATATAAGTTTTGCAATCTAATTCTTTTTGCATGTGTATCACCTTCATAATTAGCTTCTAAAGTTTTCAAAATTTCATGAGATGTTTTAATTAGTTTTACCTGATTGTACTCACTTTCAAGGAATGCTGATAGTATTGCTTCGCTTGCCCTTATGTTGCACATAAACACTTCTCTTTGTTCTTCACTGTAGGTTTCAAGATTTTCTTCTTCTGCAATGTTTTTGGATGTCTTGGTCACAAGCCAATATCTTGGTCCCATGCACAAGAGATGAGTCTTCATTTATTCCTTCTGGTTATCATAGTTAGTGCCATCAATTCTAGGACTTTCCATTTTGAACATATTCACCATGGATCTCCCAAGGTTGTTAAACTTTCTTTCAAGGACCTGATGCTCTAATACCAATTGTTAGAAGTGATAGTTCACTAATATAACTCTGGGGGGGGGGGGGGGGGGGGGTTGTGGGTATAGTTATATATGTCTTAAATAATTCTTACTTTATCAACCAAAGTAAATAGCAATCATAAATAAATGTGAATACACACATACACCAGATTTGTTCACTAGGGAAACCCTAGATCAGAGGGAAAACCCTAGTGGGAATGATGCCCATAGAATAATGTACTAATCTAAATATTTCTTATTAGAGGATAGACCCTATTAGGAGTCTATTACAATGCTTAGTACAAAGAGTCCCTGTTAGAAGACTTTGAATCCCTATTAGGAGATTCCAACCCTATTAGGAGTTGAAGAAGGCAGCTAAACCCACTGTTCAAACAACTTTTGGATTAGATCAAAAAACCCACTATCCAATTGACCTCAATACTATTCCTTTTAGAATAATAGATGTGGCCAACATAGCTTCTTATAGATTCATCTTCCATCATTTTAGCATCTTGAAATGCACAATATAAGTTTTGCAATCTAGTTCTTTTTGCATGTATATCACCTTCATAATTAGCTTCTAAAGTTTTCAAAATTTCATGAGATGTTTTAAGTTGTTCTACCTTACTGTACTCACTTTCAAGTAATGCTGATAGTATTGCTTCTCTTTCCCTTATGTTGCACATAAACACTTCTCTTTGTTCTTTAGTGTAGGTTTCAAGATTGTCTTCTTCTGCAATGTTTTTGGATGTCTTGGTTACAAGCCAATATCTTGGTCCCATGCACAAGAGATGAGTCTTCATTTTATCCTTTTGGTTGTCATAGTTAGTGCCATAAATTCTAGGACTTTCCTTTTTGAATATATTCACCATGGATCTCCCAAGGTTGTTAAACTTTCTTTCAAGGACCTGATGCTCTAATACCAATTGTTAGAAGTGATAGTTCACTAATATAACTTGGGGGAGGGGGGGGGGGGGGGGGGGTATAGTTATATATGTCTTAAACAATTCTTACTTTATCAACAAAAGTAAATAGCAATCATAAAGAAATGTGCATACACACATACACTAGATTTGTTCACTAGGGAAACCCTAGATCAGAGGGAAAACCCTAGTGGGAATGATGCCCATAGAATAATGTACTAATCTGAATATTCCTTGTTAGAGGATAGACCCTATTAAGAGTCTATTACAATGCTTAGTACAAAGAGTCCCTATTAGGAGACTTTGAATCCCTATTAGGAGATTCCAACCCTATTAGGAGTTGAGGAAGGTAGCTAAACCCAAAACAACTTTTGGATCAGATCAGCGAATCCACTATCTAATTGACCTCAATACTATTCCTTTCAGAATAATAGATGCAGAATAATCTCCTTCTCTCTTTCTTTGTCTAGTACATTGGAATTCTTCATCTTTAGATCATTCAAATAGATCTAGAACTCATTAGTAACCTATAAGGTCACTTATACACATAACAGACCACTCTTCTCTTCTCCTTCTCAATTTGCAAGTCTACTCTTCTCCTTGACCTTACCAAATGATGATTAGAACTTGGAAAAAACTTTTCCTTTATACCATACTCAATAATTAACCTTTTGAGTCAACTCCACATACTTAACATTATTTTGAGTTAGCTCCATATTTAATTAACGTTGTTAGCTCTCAATTGTTCACAAACTTCCACACATGTGGCTTTCATACCTGTGCACTTTCTAACATCATCAGTTTTTAATCTACTTCCACCAGTTAACTATGTAACCCTTTATTCTAAAAACTCAGTGTTATATTGATCAAACAATAGAGACTATTTTCCTAATGCTTTGTTTCCTTGTGGTTCTCTGTAAATCATTGATGTCTTCCGTATGATGTCAATTCAAGCTCTACGCAATTGATCACATGTCAAATACATGCTATAGTACCTTCTCTTAACTACACATGAACAGATATACAATGTGATGTCCTCAATTCACAAATCTTAGTTTGTTTCTTTGTTAGTCTTACTATGTTATCATTAATGACAAACAAACACTATAAGAATGTTTTGTGAATTTTTGCTATAACATCAACATTCATGCTAATAGAATGGTTGGACATGATGATTCAAAGCTAATGATCGCTCTAGAATATGAGATAAATGCATGAAATTCTAGAAAGGTAAAATGAGATGAATACATCATTGACATTTCATAAGTTTAGGAGTATGGGGTGAATAGATATTTGGCTGAAAAAACTAGAGCCCATATTAGCACATAATTCTTGTTCATAGCATAGGCTAATCTTGAATGGAGGAACATCATGAATGAATAGTCTCTAGAGGAATGTGCTAAGTTGTAGAAAGAAATGAACTACCCAAAGGAAATATTAGCTACTGACATCAAATGTATCAATGTGAAGATCATGGAAAAAACTAACCAAGAAGGAAAGACTTCTAAAGATGTTGAATCAACTTTCCTTTCCAAAATAGGGCCATTGAGATAGGCAAAGGAAATTGCTATCAAGGATCTGACCATTGTCGCTAGGGATGATTCTATGATGATCTTTTGTGTTGATCACCTAGAAATGCAAGATAAGAAGTTGGAACATGTCAACATAATTATGTGTATGTGGAAGCTATGCCTAGAGAAACTTGGAGCTCCTTAGTAAAATAAACTGATCAACTTCCTAGCCATTCACAAAGCATGGAAAGAAGATGGCAGTGGTTTTCCTATGACCAAGGAATAGAGTGTCAATGTTGGCAATCTTGTTGGAAATTAGTTAGGGAAATAGGGGCCATGAGTCATAGTGGTTTGATTTCCATTTTTATTCATGTTTATTTAAGACCTCATTACCAAATAGTTAATAACTCCATAAGGGGTTATGTTACCTATTTTACCCCCACCAAAATTTGAATTTTGAAAGAAAACCCCACCCAATGGTCACTCCCCATATTTAGTATTATTTTAATGTCGAGAAATAAAAAATAAATGATTAAACCTTGTGATCTTTCTTTCTGCTGGCCTACAACTTTTCGTGTCGTCATATCTTGCATAGATCTATGGATGTCACTTACTCGCTATGGTGAGTTGCACAGTTGTTTACCATAGCGAGATAGTGACTATCAAAATTTTGTTGTGGTACTGAAAATGATTTTTGGCCCTAAATTTTGATAAGTCCTAAGAAGTCGCTATGTCACTATCAAAAAATTTGTGTTTCTTGCCGTTAGCGACATAGTGCCTTCACGGAAAGTAATCCTGCGACAACTTTTTTTCAAAGGATGGGTCCCAGAAAATGCTCTATTAGATATCAGTTTGACACATGATGGCATCTAGTGGGATACACATATACATTGGGAAAATTGATGGAACTAAAGGTCACTATATCGCTATTGAGAAACTTGTTCTTCTTGTCGTTAGCAACATAGCGGCCAACTGAGAAATAGACACATGGTGGGACCTCAAATGACATGGGAAGGTGACTAGGATGAAAGTAAGGTTTTGGTTTGTTGCTAGTAGTGCATATTTTTCTACATCAGCAGTACTTGGACCCATGCCCCTTTTCATAAAATACATGAGGAGTCTCGATCGTCAAATCATCTCAGATCAAGAGTCCTTGCTATCTCGCTATGGAAAGTTGCAAGTTGTTTAGTCATAGCAACATAGAAAGTATGGGACCCACCACTCTTCAGGGTACTTTGTGTAGTTTCTCCACCCTTGATTTGATCTCAGATCGACGGTCATTACTAACTCACTATGGTGAGTTGCATAAAGGTTATGAATAATGACATAGTGATAGGGCCCCGACCATTTTTTATCTTTAGTGATGCATCAAATGGCTTCCACATGAACAATGAGAATTGACGGCTGCCACTATCTTGCTATGGTAAGGTGCTCATTTTTTATGTATGGTGAGATAGTGATTCAGCGACTCATGTCCTTGTAGGCCCGAGGTGATAATATTGTGATTAGCGTTGGTGATGAAGATTGATAGTTATGTAACACCGCAGTTAGGGAGTTGCAAGGTGGTTTAGTTAGTTGGTCAACCATGTAGAGACCTTAAGGGTGGAAAAATGAAATGAAATAATTGGCCCACGTGGCCCATTTTGGTTACAAGACTCAGTTGACCTGCTGATTTTGTTGATTCACAAGCTAGAAATAGAGGAGGTCAAATTTTCCCACGTGATTTGATCCCTATGATCAATGCCAACCACTCTTCACTAATACATTTGGTACCAAATTGCAATAGCACTACCGTTACAATTTGGTATCAAATGTATTAGTGCTTGGATGAATGCTAAACTCAGTGAATGAAGGAGAACACTCCACCACCTCTGATCCTATCCATCTACCTAGTCAAAATAGTTTAATGGCATCATTTCTGTCTTCTCAGGGCCTTGTTTCAATAGAATATCATATTTCATTATACTTAGGTCTATGCCAAGGTTGGATTTACCCTAGATTTTCATGATTATTCTCTATAAGATTTAATGGAAGTGGTTGTGGAGTAACTTCAGTGAGAAAATATCTCAGTTATGTCTGAACTATAAAGGCAATTTTTTTAGATTTTGTACCGGTCAACTCTTCTCTGACTTCTCTGATATTGCTTTGCAATTTCATGTGTAAATTCCCTTTGTCTCTGAATTGTATGACATTCTACCTTATCTCCTTCAAACATTGATGTAAAGGGCAAGAACTCTTTGCCTCTCATTGGTGTATTATAGAGATCTAATTTCTTGCAAGACTATATCTCTTTTGGCCTATGAATGATATATAAGTGAATCCTCTCTTTCCTTGTGTCATTCATTTGGGTTTTCTGATCTACATGTGATTGTTGTTAGATTAAAGCAAGTCTAGATGTCTATATTTCTTGGTGTCATGATAGTTCAATAGTGCATGTATGGGCAGAGATTGGTTTAAACACTCTATTTTGGTGTATCAACCCCTTAGGTTAAAGTAAGTAGATTTGCTTTCATGCATTCCTTCTCCCTTTTCCTCTCTAAGAGTAGTTAGGTGCACCCTGGTAGTAAAGGAGACCAGCCTTCTCTAGAGACTTAGCCTCACAGTTCAAGTCCCATAGCTTGGAGGTTGTTTCCATGTTTCAAAAGGTTGTCCTTAGGTAAAAACTTTGAACAAGGGCACAAACCTTTGTGACAACAATTTTTGGCACGCTCAGTGGGACAATATTTAGAAAATTTCAAGTCTACTAGTGTCAAAAGGAAGATTTTAGGATTAATACCAAGGAGATAGTACTGGCTTCAGTGTTCAATCCTTCAAGAGGTTCATTCTTCAAGTACTTGGCAACTCTGAGCTTGAAATACATCTAGTTCCAAACTAAAGTTGTAGTAATTCATGCTCAAAGCTAAAATAAGGGCATCTTCTAGAGGTAAATTTCAGTACCAAGAGCTTTCATTTTCAAATCCTAGAAGGAAGACTAGAGTATCTTTATCACCAGTTAGGAGTGCAATAGCAAAAAATAAACCTGCAAGATCTACTCGTCCTGCTGTTAGATCTCAGCCTAGATTGCTATCAACACATATCAATAGATCACTTTTCTACATGGTACAACCTAGAGCCCATACTTTTTCCACCTTTAATGGTGGGAGTCCTCTTTTATTGGCTTAAAGACATGACATACCAATAGCTGCACTCAAAAGTGTACCAAAATTTACTGGCAAAACTTCTATCTCTCCCTCAAAACACATTCAAGAAGTTTTAAATGTCTGCAACATCCATGGTACTATAGAAGATGATGTTGTAGTTAGGCTTCTAGACTCATCCTTGAAAGGAAAAGCACTATAATGGTATAGAGGTTTGGCTCATGGTTCTATAACAGATTGGGATGGATTAGGAGCAGGACCGTGTAAACACTTTGAGGACAAAAGTGACCATTTGTCACTTTTAGAATAGTTGACTAGTATAAAAGGAGCCCCCCATGAATGTATGATTGATTTCAACTATATATTTCAAAAGACATGGGATAGAATACCTACTTCAATAAAGCCTACCCTTGGTAATGCCTTCTTGCTTACCTTAGAGCTTTTAACAATGATATTGCCACTACAATAAAAAATATGCAAGGAGATACCTTACCTAATGCTTATGACATAGAAATAAAGTTAGAAAACATCCTAATACAAGGAGGTGAGCTAGCTTCAAGGCCTCTTATGCCTTTTTTCCCTAATATTCCAAATCACCAATCAGCAATGGCTCCTCTACCCACAACTTCCACATCACAATCCCTTGCTCTAGTCCCTCAAGCTTCCACATCTTCAAATGGAATGGATGAGATCAAGGAGATGATGCAATCTATGATGCTGAACATAGATAAGAGATTGCAAGGTCAAGAGAAGAAGTTGGAGGATAGCTTCTCTGTGATGTAGAAAGTGAGCAACAAGGTGGTGACTTTAGAGAGACAACAAGCTCAAGGTAGTAAGGCTCATCAATTTCTACATCAAACTTTGAACAATGGTAGGCCTTTGAATCATAATTATGGGAGCAATTCTTTTGATCAGAATAGGCAGAATAGCCATGCTTCAACCTCAAATGTAAACCAAAGTAGGGCCATAGTTCCTCAAAACAACATGGCCCAAGATTAGGAGTTTTGTCCCTCCTGTAACTACTCCTATGCCTATTGCATGTGTTAGAAGGTTAAATCTTATTTGGCTTTGACCATACAAGAGCATGTAGTAAGAAAATCATACAAGAAGAACCAATTTAAAGAGACCTCATATATGTAAGGACATAGTGATTGCTCCTTTATGAATCATCAAGTGGAGGAACATTGTAATGTAAACCAAGATTCCATTACTCACAACACTAGGAGTAAGAGAAGAGCTATTGAAGATGCTACCCCTCCTCCTCCTAATCAGGCCTCAACTTCAAATGCAATACCTCATGAACAAGTAGTAAATGATCAATCAAATACCTTTCAACAGTGGAGGCAAAATAATGGCAGAAAGGATGTAAGTGATCCTTAGGTTGTTCCATCTCAACCTCCTACAAATGCAGCTCCCAAGGCTTCTACCAAAGCACCTACTATGTCATTCAGTGTGGTAGAAAAAATGAAGAGGAAAAATGTGAATATTTCTATGTGGGATGCTGTTGCTACTATACCCATGCAAAAGAGGTTGCTACAAAAAGAATGGGAAAGTATTGAACCAAAGGATTAGCCACCCAACATGGAAAGTTCCACAAGCCTAGTATAGCCATCAAGGGAGGAAGAAACAAATAAAAAGTTTAGACCCCCTCCATTTTATGTTTCTCTAATTATAGGGGATAAACTAGTCCACAATTGCATGATTGATTTAGGGGCTAGTAGTTCAATGATGCCTAGGTGTGTTGTTGATGCCTTATAAATGAAATATGAGCTCATTGTTAGGGATGTATTATAGTTGGATGGTAGTACTATCAAGACTGTAGGGATCCTTAGGAATGTAGAAATGGCCCTACATGCATGCCCTGGTTGTACTGTAACTCAAGATATATCTGTTGCTGAAGTCAAGCCACATTTTTCCATCTATCTGTCAAGAGACTTCACTGCCAAAATTGGTGGTTACATATCTTCTGATTGGTCATATATGCTTTTTAGAACAAGATATGGGGCAAAATCTTCAATTAGAGTGGAGCCTTTAGCCCTCCATCATACTAAACCTTACACCCCTAATCTCATCAACACGCACTTCACTATCCTAGAAATGGATGAGAATGACATAATGAATGAGCCTACTACTTCCCTTGCTGAGATACCTGATTTTCTCTTAGATGAATGGGCTAATGCATATCAATTTGATCCTATGTTACAAACCCTTGAGACAGGTCTTAGTACATATTGTATATTAGAGAAGGATGCTCTAGTTCCCAATCTTGTGGAGACTAAAGAAGATGTGAGTGGAATATGGAGTATGTACTTTGATGGATCAAGGAATAAGAATGGATCAAGGGCTGGTGTGATGTTGATTTCTCCTGCACAAGTAAGGTACTACTTCTCCTTTAGGCTCCAGTTCAGTTGCACTAATAATGTGACCAAGTATGCATCCTTGATTCAGGGTCTCCTACTTGCTTAGAAAAGAGGAATTCAAGCCTTAAGTTTATATGGAGATAGTGAGTTGGTGGTTAATCAAGTGAGAAATCATAATATCACCAAGAATGGTTTGCTCAAGTCTTATAAACATAGGGTATGGGATTTCCTTGAGTGTTTCAATGCATTTAATATTCAAAGCATCCCTAGAAAAGAAAATAAACATGCTAATAGACTTGCAACAATAGGTGCATCTCATGATGTGCCAGGGAATCTTGACGAGAGGAAGAAGCAACAAATCGAAATGATAGTAAGGCCTGCCATCCCTGAAAACAACATCCATTGGAAAGTGTTTGAATCTGATGAACAAATTGTAAGCTTCTTGCAGAATGAAGCAAAATTTTCAAATAGAAACTAGTTGAGATTGCAGGATCAGTATGGTGATCAAATCATTAACCTCAGTTCCAAAAAATTTCCCAAGGGTCTCATTACCTTAGAGAGTTTTTTTAATCCTAATGATCAAGCAAGAGACATAGTCATGAACTTAGCTGCTGACAAAGATGATCATACCCCAGTCATGATTTCTAATGGAAAATCCTTAAACATGGGGAAGGTATGTTCTAAGATTGAGCAAGAAAGTTTTATTTATCTATGTCAAGAATTTAATGATATATTTTCCTAGACATATGATGATTTAAAGGGTTTTGAGCCAAGGTTATTTTAGCATACCATAGATTTAATTGATAATGTCAAACTAGTAAGACAAAAAAAGAGGCCAGTGAATCCCAAGATTGAACCCTGAATAAGAAAGGAGCTATCTAAATTAATTAAGGCCAATATAATTTTCCCCATCAAGCACTCATCATGGGTAGCAAACCTTTTCCTTGTTAGGAAGAAGAATGGAGAAATCAAATTGTGTGTGGACTTTAGGGACCTTAACCAAGCTTCCCTTAAAGATCACCATCCTCTCCCTTCCATGGAAAAGATTTTGTCCACGGTTAGTGGTTCAAAGAGGTTTTCATTTATTGATGGATTTTCTGGCTACAATCAAGTATTGGTCAAAGAGTTTGATAGGTACAAGACTGCATTCACTACCAAATAGGGTACCTATTCTTATTGTAAGATGCCATTTGGACTAACCAATACAAGTGCTACATTTCAAAAGGAAATGGAGATGGCCTTCAAAAATATGATTGAAAATTTTGTATTAGTTTACCTTGATGATATCACAATATGTTCAAAGAATGTAGAAGATCATTTTGATCATTTGAGACAGGTGTTCTCAAGGTGTAGAGAGTTTGGGATATCCCTTAACCCAAGCAAGTGTGTCTTTGCTACCAATTAAGGAAAATTATTAGAACACATTGTATCTGAGGATGGTTTAACTATTGATCCAGAAAGAACAAAAGAAATACTTGCTCTCCCTCTTCCTAAACATAAGAAAGGGTTGCAAAGTTTCCTTGGCAAGATAAATTTTGTGAGAAGATTTATCCCTAATCTTGCTACCATAGTAAAACCCCTTACAACTATGCTCAAGAAAAGTATGGTCTTTGAATGGACCAAGGAAGGGAAGGGAAGTTTTGAAGAGATGAAGGTAGCCATAGCCTCGTCCCCCACTCTCATTAATCCAAATTTTGTAAAGGATTTTATCCTTTACACCCTAGGTGGTGAGTCAAGTATTTCCATTGTCTTGACTCAAACAAATGATAAAAATGAAGAGTAGCCCATAGCCTTCTTTAGTGAAGGGCTTAAAGAGTATGAAGACAAATACAGCTATGTAGAGAAGCAAGCCCTTGTAGTCATTAGAGCTTTAAAGAAATTTAGACACCTCCTATCTCATAATAAAATTCATTTGTTAGTACCCCATGCCAGGGTAAAGGATTTCCTTTTGAGCAAAGATAATAGTGAGAAGAGAGTTGGTTGGATTACTAAAGTAATGGAATATGATGTTGACATCCAGATCATCAAGCTGGTAAGAGGGAAGGGGTTGTGTAAACAGATGATATCATGTCAGGAATCAGATGAGGAGGTCACCATGATACTAACAGAGCAACAAGAGACAAAAAATGGATGACCCAAGGAGTTGGATGGATGATATGAAGAATTTCTTATTAGGCAATGGATACCCTCAAGGATTAGATAGAACTAAAAGGAGATAGTATAGATTATAGTCAATTCCTTATGTCATAGTTGATGGCATCCTTTTCAAGAAAGATTTTAATGGAGCCCTATTAAGATGCATTGACATAGACCAAACTAGAAGAATGATCATAGAGCTTCATGATGGTCCTAATGGTGGCCACTTCTCGGCAAGGACAACTGGGATGAAGGTCATGAGGGCTAGTTACTACTGGCCATCCATTTTTCTATAATTGTCATAGGTATGTGAGGAAGTGTAAAAAATGTGCCTTCTTCTCTAGTAAGCTAAAGCTTGCAGCTCTCCCTCTTTATCCCATTCAAGTGCACTAGCCTTTTGCTCAATGAGGATTGGATTTTATAGGCCCTATTAATCCTTCTTCTAGTTTTGGTCACAAGTGGATTTTAGCTGCTACAGATTACTTCACTAGATGGACAAAGGCAGTTGCATTAAAGGATGCCACAAAATCTTCAGTTGTTGAGTTCCTTGATGGAATTGTAACCAGGTTTGGTGCCCCTTCAACCATCATTTTAGATAATGCAAAATCTTTTGTAGGAGCTTAGATTTGTGCATGGGTAGTTGACCATAATATCTACTTAAGCACCTCCTCAAACTACTATCCTTAGGGTAATGGTTTGGCTAAGTCATCCAACAAAAACTTGATTAGGATTATGAAAAGAACTATAGAGGATAACCAAAGGTGTTGGCATCAAAAGTTGAGGACTGCACTGTGGGCTGATAGAATAACACCTAAGAGGTCAATGAGAAATTCACTATTTATGTTGGTATATGGTAGAGAAGCAAGGCTTTCAATTTCATTAGAATTCCCATCCCTAGAACTAGCTCATTAGCTGGAGCTAATTGAAGATGATGCCATGATAGTAAGAATGGAAAAACTAATGGAGCTAGAAGAGAAAAGAAGTCAAGCCATGCAGACCCTAGAAACATATTAGCAACAGGTAAAAAGGAGCTTTGACAAGAAGACTAGGGTCAAAACCTTTAGAGAGGGTGATTTAGTTTTGAAATGGGATGCAGATAGGGAAAAACTAGGGAGACACTCAAAATTTGATGCACTGTGGAGTGGTCCCTATCTGATTGTTAGTTGCAAGTAGGCCAATGTTTTTCAATTAAGCAGGCCTAAAGGTGAATTTTTGCATATCCCAGTCAATGGAATATATCTCAAACTATGTCTTTGACAAGGCTTGAAGTTTCATGTACATATGTAGCTTACTTTTCTTTCTATTGGTTTCCTTCTTTCCAAGAAGTGCATGAGCACAAGTTCTCCCTATGAGATAGCTAGTTTTTTTTTGAAGTTTTGAAGGTTGCAGAAGGTTTTTTTGTCTTTGGTTCTAGTTTCAGAGATAGAAGGCAAGTTTTCAGGGTTATTTTCCCACAGAGGTAGGGTTAGGGTTTCATAGTACACCAATCCAAATCTTTTCTGACTCTATAGCTCAATGGATGCATAAGGTCACTGGTCACATGCATAGCTAGCTTGCATCCCCTCTGAGTCACCAGAAATGTTACCTATTTTACCCCCACCAAAATTTGAATTTTGAATGCAAACCCCACCCAACGGTCACTCCCCATCTTTTTGCTGGCCTGTAATTTTCCACACCATCAGATCTTGCATAGATCTATGGATGTCACTTACTCGCTATGGTCAGTTGCACAGTTGTTTTCCATAGCGATATAGTGACCATCAAATTTTTTTTGCAGTACTGAAAATGAGTTTTGGCCCCAAATTTTGATAAGTCCCCAAAAGTTGCTATGTCGCTATCAAAAAAATTGTGTTTCTCGCCGTTAGCGACATAGCACCTTGACAAAAAGTAATCCTGTAGCAAATTTTTTTTAGAGGATGGGTCCCAGACAATGGTCTATCAGATATCAGTTTGGCACATGATGGCATCTAGTGGGATACACATATACACTAGGAAAATTGATGGCACTAGAGGTCGCTATATCGCTATCAGGAAACTTGTTCTTCTCGTCATTAGTGACATAGCGCCCAACTAGAAAATAGACCTATGGTGGGACCTCAAACGACATGGAAAGATGACTAGGATGAAAGTAAGGTTTTGTTTTATTTTCAGTAGTGCATATTTTTCTACGTCAGTAGTACCTAGACCCACACCCATTTTCATAAAATACATGAGGAGTCTCGATCATCATATCATCTTAGATCAATAGTCCTCACTATCTCGCTATGGAAAGTTTCAAGTTGTTTAGTCATAGTGACATAGCAAGTATGGGACCCACCACTCTTTAGGGTACTTTGTGCAATTTCTCCACCCTTGATTTGATCTCAGATCGATGGTCGTTGCTATCTCACTATGGTGAGTTGCACAAAGGTTATGAACAGTGATATAGCGATAGGGGCCCCACCATCTTTTCTCTTCAGTGATGCATCAAATGTCTTCCACATGATCAATGAGAATCAACGGCCATCGCTATTTCACTATGGAAAGGTGCTCATTTTTTATGTATGGCAAGATAGAGATTTAGCGACATGTGTCCTTGTGGGCCCGAGAAGATAACACTATGGTTAGCATTGGTGTTGAAGACTAACAATTATGTGACACCATGGTCAGGGAGTTGCAAGGCGGCTCAGTTAGTTGGTCAACCATGTGGAGACCTAGCTAGTGGAAAAATGAAATGAAATAATTGGCCTACGTGGCCCATTTTGGTTACATGACTCAGTTGACCTACTGATTTTGCTAATTCACGAGCTAGAAATGGAGGAAATCAAATTTTCCCACGCGATTTGATCACTGTGATCAATGCCAACCACTCTTGGATGAATGCTGAACTTAGTGAACAAAGGAGAATACTCCACCACCTCTAATCCTATCCATCTACCTATTTAGAATAGTTTAATGGCATCATTTCTATCTTCTCAAGGCCTTGTTTTAATAGAATATCATATTTCATTGTACTTAGGTCCGCGCCAAGGTTGGATTTTCCCTAGATCTGCATGATTATTCTCTGTAAGACTTAATGGCAGTGGTTGTGGAGTAACTTTAGTGAGAAACTACCTCAGTTATGCCTAGACTATAAAGGCAATTTTTTTAGATTTTGTACCAGTCGACTCTTCTTTGACTTCTCTGATATTACTCTGCAATTTCATGTGTAAATTCCCTTTGGCTCCAAACTGTATGATATTCTACCTTATCTCCTTCAACATTGATGTAAAGTGTGAGAAATCTTTGCCTCTCATTGGTGTATTATAGAGATCTACAATCTTCCATGACTGTATCTCTTTTGGCCTATGAATGATATATAAGTGAATCCTCTCTTTCCTTGTGTCATTCATTTGGGTTTTTTGATCTACATGTGATTGTTGTTAGATTAAAGCAAGTCTGGATGTGTATATTTCTTGGTGTCATGATGGTTCAATAGAGCATGTATGGGTAGAGATTGGTTTGAACACTCTATTTTGGTGCATCACCCCCTTAGGTTAGAGTAGGGAGATTCGCTTTCATGCATTCCTTCTCCCTTTTCCTCTCCAAGAGTAGGTAAGTGAACCCTGATAGTAAAGGAAGCCGACCTTCTCTAGAGACTCAGCCTCACAGTTCAAGTCCCATAGCTTGGAGGTTGTTTCCATCTTTCACAAGGTTGTCCTTAGGTAAAAACTTTGGACAAGGGTGCAAACCTTTGTGACAACAGGTTAGTTTCTAAAACTAATTCAGTAATCTTGCCTGGCTATTTTTGGTGGAATTTTGATAGTTAATTAATGACAAATAGTGTGTAATTTATGGTTATTCTCTAGATATCATTCATATGATCGTGTGATTATTTGAATTGATTATTATTTCATATGGAATCCAATCTCATTATGATGACTTATTTTCATTAATTTTTTGAAGTAATGCATGTATTTATCTTTACTATTCAGTTGGTCTGATAAAAAATCAAAATGGCATTTTAATTTATGTCATGTGGCATAAGTTGTGGAATAGTTATCCTTTAAATTTGCAACATTCTTTTTTTTTTATAAGTGGATTTTTTTACTTCCTTATGTTCTTTTAGGTTAAAAGAATGATTATTCAAAATTATTTCATAATAAATGATTTTCATGATCAACCTTTTAGAAGGGGAGTTGTGCCTTTAAATAGAGAGAGTCTTTTGTTTTCTTTTTGAAGTGTTAACAAGACTCAATTGTGGCAAGTTAGTTTTTTTTTTTTTGTTAAGACATAACAACTCTCAAGAGGGAAAAATAGTTTTCTAGCACTTTGTAAATGAGATCAATACACATTTAGTGCCTCATGTTTATCAAAATCTCTTCATAAAATCCTAAAATTTTCTCATATCATGTCAAGAATTTACTTAATCCATTGGGTTAATATAGAAAGATGAAATGAGATATAATTCCAAATGAGTTATAACTAGGATTCAATTAATTTTTCAAAAAATCAAAAAAATCAAAAAATACAATGAAAAGAGATAAGATCCAAATTGTGAAACTCTAGTCATTTCTTTATTGTATTGATTTTTCTTGAAATTATATATCAAAGTATCAAATCTATGACTCAAAGAAAAAAAAAATGTACTTATACCATTGTGGTTATGTACTTTTCTTCATTCATAATAAAATCAAAACTTGACAACAAGTATTGGTTTGACAATTGTAAAATGTCACATTTAACAAATCAGAGTTTGGACCCACTTCTTCAAGTCTTTGGAATCCTTTTACATTGGAAGGATTGTAATAAGATTCACACTCTAGATAATGATACATTTCATACTTCAAGTATATATAAAATATTCAACATCAAAGCTTTGAAAATACAAACGAAAGTGGAGGCAATTCCCAAAATAACATGTAGTTGGATTCTTTAGGATCAATTCATTGTTTTTTATGTAGGTGTACCCATAGCGAGTGAATAAAAAATGCAATGTATCATATTGAGATAAATTGTCCTTCCTCTTTTTTCTTTACATGATTAGTTCCAACATTGTTTTCTAACTATCTCTAGGTGGTAACATAACATCTTCAACTTTGTCTTCTTCTTCAGCATTGGGTGCCACATGTGAATTGGTATCTCTTAAGCTATATTTTGTTACCCATTCATCAAAAACAATATCATTAGTCCAGTTAAATTGAACAACCTCTTGTTCTTTTACAACAACATCTTTCCATTTGTCCTTCAACTATTTTATCTCAAGTCTAAAAGAATCAAAGAATATTTTGGCCCTTCCAATCTCCTCAAAACTCCTTGTAAACAAATATTTGTCATCATTCCTTAGTATGTTGTTGATTCTAGAGCTAAGGGTGGTATTTAAGTCCTCTACCCACTATTCAAAGGTCTTGACATTATTCTTTCCTTCTATAATATAAGGCAAAACACCAAAGTCTTATTGACATATTTAGAAATATAAAACTTCACTTTTCTTTGCAATAATTCCCTATTGATAGAAAAATCGAACAAGTATGTCATGTGATTGTATGATTTTTCAATTAGGTCTTCTACCTATGTGTTCTCCTTATTTACTAAATAAATCATATCCAATTCTTTTTCTCTACCAGTCCACTTATAAAAAATATATTTCAAAAAGGTTTCATTTTTTTTGAAAGAATTTAAAATATCCACATGTTTTGATACCCAATAATAAAAAAATCTAGTATCTACAATTCTTATGAGGTGCAAAATTACTTTCAGAAGTTTCTCTTTATTTTTTTGCACAACATTTATCTTCAAAGCTTTGAGCCTAGCCTTTTCCTCTTCCACCCCTTCATTAAATTGTTGCTCAAGAAACAATGGGGTTGAAGGAATTTCAATAATGGGAATAATAGGGGTGGTGGAGTAGGTGATGATGTAATCAATATTTGGGATGATTCACCAATTTTTATATGTTGGATTTGTTGATTTTCAAATTTAACAAGTTTCCCTATCAACTCAATGTTCTTTTTCTTCTTTGCATCATAAGCTTCTATAAGGCTTTCATATTGGAGTGTGAGTTCATCCATCATTTACCTCTCTCTTATAGTTGTGGCTTTGGTAAAACTTACAATTTGAAGATTTATGTCTACAAGTTCTACTCTTGAAGTCTAACCTACCCTCCTAACCATTAAGCTCCCTACTTGGTTTGTGCCAAAATCTCATATTCACCTAGATTTATCAATCCCTTTAATGGACCATATTACCAAAGCAACATTATCATCATTGTACACCATTCTCCTTGATGCTAATTGGGACTCCTCCTCTATTATGTATGGAGTATTTCTTTCCTTTCTTATAGCATAAAAAATTGTGGCATTAGCAATATCCTTGTCATGCCTAGATTTTAACAAGATACACACAACACATAAGAACAATTTTTTTTAAGCATTTAAAGAATTCAAATTAATTCAATTTCAGAATTTTTCCTAAAACCTCAATTATATGTTTAATCAATTTCAAGAAAACATAGAGAGAGAGAGGTACATATACAATATCAAATTCTATTTCTTCTATTATAATTTATTTTGGAAACTTTCCATCTAATCATAATTACAAAAATTGAGGATCATCATATGATCTTTTACAATACAATAACTTTACAAAGACTCATGATATTTTATCTTGAAAATTCTAAAAGATAATGGAATCTTCCAAGATTTTTGTTCAATATGAACAC
The DNA here is from genome assembly GCA_028749045.1 of Cupressus sempervirens. Taxonomy (NCBI): domain Eukaryota; kingdom Viridiplantae; phylum Streptophyta; class Pinopsida; order Cupressales; family Cupressaceae; genus Cupressus; species Cupressus sempervirens. Next base: position 748,329,961 of record CM053792.1, read on the forward strand.
ACATTAAAACCTATAAGAATAATAGATGCAATGATGGAGAGCTCACCTCCCAACCTAGGCCTCTATGAGACCACTCATCAAGCTTGAGAACCAAGACAAACTAGATAATAATTAATCACAAACACCTAATATAACAATAATAGGATATGACATTTAACTCCCACTTTGAGCTTAGACAACAAATTACCATAGCAACCAATAAGATGGGTGAAAGTCTACCTAAATCGTGAGGAGAATCCAAATACATCAAACAAATTTTCCTTCACAAGGCATACAAAACAAATACCATATCTCATAGAAATTCTCCCTTTATCTTCCCCAAAGTACAAAACAATGTATTGGCACATGAAGCCCATACTTTCATGCATGTCCCTCTTCCTTCTAGGGAAGATACTTTACACTTAGGAAAAGGCCCAACTAACCCCTTCACCCAAAGGCCACTACTTCCCTTCCAAGGGTGAGTGATGTCCTTCCACACCCATGAACAACATGCTTGCAAAGAAATCAATAATATAAAAAAAGAAAATTAAACATACCCAATACCATAGAACATGAACATGTTATACAATACACATATGCAATCACATAACTTTCTTGCTACAATCACCAGAAGTAAAACAACCAAATACATGAGAATTCCTCCATGGCCAAATCCACCAACCTTTATCCAAAGATATTACAATTAACAACTTGAGAAGAGCTATCAATTCTCTATGCTTGATAAACTCCCAATTCCCACTAGATCTCTAAGACTAGAGAGTGGGTGAACAACCAATTTCATTTCAAATTCTACTCTAATTGGCATCTAAACTCCTACTTTTACTCCACTTATGACTCCTTCCTTGAATGAAAATCCAACTAATATTAGAGGAGATGGGAAGTTAGCTAAGATAACTCCAATTTTCAAAAAACTTGGTAAATGGAATTTCAAAAGGGTCATACAAGTGAATTTTACATTAGAAAGGTCAAAGTTAGAGCCCTAACTTATAGTATTAACATGTAGGGAACTTAATTTCACTAAAAGAACACATTAAGGCTCTAATAAATCTCTTTAAAGTCACCATAAATTTGAAGTCTTAATTTTATCTAATAAAAGCCTTGATATGACAATATTATGCAATAGGATATAACTTAAATATAACTTAAACATTTCTAATTGGTTAAAATTAAGGTTGGGTATCTATTGTCTATATCTCAATTTTCCACTTATATGTACATAACATCACAAGTGTCAAGTGACACTATAAAATATACGCTTAACATTATGAGTGGAAAAAAAAAATTCACAAAATTAATCTAATCTAAAACACTCATTCACATTACATTCACAAAGTAAATTACTTAACAATGAGTTTAAGATCCCTTCATTAGATCTAACCTTGGCATTAATATTAGTTAATACTTGAAGGTATAGTCTTGGTACTCTATTTTACCATGGTTATTTCCTACACATTGAAAATGCATATCAGTAGTCCAGGATAGATAAATCACACACCTATAGACATCCTAAATTAATTTTATATTCATAACTGAATAAGAACAAAAAGCATCCTCAATCAAATTTCAAATATCATTTTTTCATTTCAAAACCATTTTTCATCTATAATACTAGGACAATCAAACTAAACATGATATGACCATTTACCGCATTTCATGATTTTCAAATATACAATATATCTAACCTTTGCATTCAAACATAATCTGATACTCCTCAATAAATAACCAGTCAAGTACATGAATACAAATAATCATCAAGTGTTATCAATAAGTTCTAACATCATAAATAATTATCATAAAAATAAAGCACCACATAGTATCAAATTGTTTGAATAATGGTCCAAAATAATTCCAACATATAACAAGGTCTCAAAACACTAAAGTATCTAAAATGAAAATAAACTGCTATGCTATGTTATAATGGGTCAAGGTGATGCCGCATATCCTCCCCCCCAAGCATGAATATCCTTGTGAAGTTCATCAAAGAGGTACGAGTATCATGATCTCATCTATGTTTCATCCTCCCATGAAATTGTGGCCTCATCATAATAGTCCCACTAGACTCTAACCTAGTCCAGCTCTTTGCCTTGAAGTGCTAGGTAACAAGAGTATCACCTAATACAAGAGATGTTCTTAAATTGAGAATTGGGTCAAAAATACGTGATCCACATCCTAAACACCTTTTGGACATGACTCAAACTGAATTGTTTAAAAAAATTGTAGATGGTAAGGTATTAAATATTACCATTAGTCAAGGTAAGATAGAAAAGTTATTTAATTATTTATATATTACCTAGTGTAGGTTTTGGCAAATTAAGATTAAGGTTAAGATGATAGTAAGGGTTATGATTAGAGTTAAATTCAATACAAATTGACATTATAGTTAATCCTAAATGATGCCCAGCCAAGGGATCCAAAGAACTAATCAAAAGTTTTACTAAGCAAGCAATAACATACATATAATAATTTACATTTATAAAAAAACATAAGAGATTGCATTCCTTAATGAGCACATTTACATTTCATTTTAAAATAATTATAAGTACTAAAAGTAAAATAAATAACACATCCACATGAAATAATATTAACTACTTCAGTTCAATCCATTTAAATAATTTATATACACTTGTTCTGAATGCCACTCGAAAAATTAATTTGGAATGCACAATCATCCACTGTACATGTTGTAGGGTATGAAAGGCTGAAAGAATATACATTTATAAAATAGTTTACATCATCCATTTTCGATCCATGAAATAAAGTATAATACAATTTAAGTAAAATCATTTTAAATACTATAAGTTTTTTGTTTGGATCCCTTGGGGGACTGTTATGTGATTAAGTACTTAGTTATATATGTTTAGGGTTTTATTTATATGGTTAGGTCGAGATTATAGTTTAAACAATGAATTTAGGTCGAGATTATATGGTTTTAGGTCAAGGTTATATTTATTTGTAAAATTACATGTTTAAACAATGAATTTACATCTAATCTAATCATTCAACATTGTAATAAAAACATAAATTAAATACATTTCAAAACATCTAAAATAATAATTTTTTAAATAAACATTTACGAAACTATATTTTAATTAACAAATACAAAAATTTAAACATCTAAGTTCATTAACAATGTAAATTTACAATTTTATGTATATTAAAAGTGAAAAAACAATAAATTAACATACATATTAAATTGAAAATTGAAAAAAACAAAGTAAAATAGTATAAAACATATTAAAATACCTGGTGTATCGAAAACTAGTGGCAAGGGGGTAGTCGATAGGGCTGAAAATCGGGCTCCCGTATGCGTGTCTAATCGGGCTCCCATTTTTGAGGTCATGAAAATGACCTCAAAAATGCCAAAAAAGCGCTTAAATAAACTTTTACAGATCGAGTACCCGATTTGTAAGCAATCAGGTACCCAATTTGTAAAAAGGCAAGCACCCAATATTTGAGTGGCTCGAGCACCCGATTTTTAAAATTTGGCTCGGGTGCTCGAAGCTTAATTTTAGAAATGGGTACCCAATTTTTAAAAAGTTGAGTACCCATTTTTGAGAAGTACAATTCTGCAGATTTGACTTCCGCAGAATTGCAACCCAACTTCTTGCAGTCACTCATAGATATTTTGAGTGTAGATCTTCTGAAAGTGTGCAAGTTAATAGAAATTTTGTGACTCAAGGAGATTATGGGGGTTCACCAAGTGGACTCAAGGCTAGAGAAAATCTAATGGAGAGAAGTACTTATGTAATAAGGGAAGTGATGAGGAACTTGTCCTCAAAAGAAGTCTTTTCAGACAAGATGTAATATGGCTGGAAAATATTGAAAAGTGATCATTAATAGTGGAAGTTCAAAAAATTTGGCATCAGAAGAGTTGGTTACAAAGTTGTAGTTGTAGAGGCTAAAACATCCTAAACCCTATCATGTTTCATGGATCAAAGATGAGCATAAGATATTGGTAAGTGAGCAATGCCTTATGAAGTTCAAGATCAGACATTACTTTGATGAATTTTTGTGTGATATTATGTTCATGGATTATTGTCATATTTTTTTGGGTAGACCTTGGGAATTTAATAGATATGCTATACATGATGGAAGATTGAAACAATATACTCTTTGGATCAATCGGAAGAAACAAATATTGTTACCTTTGATTGAAAGTCATGATGAGGTTAATTGTACTATTGTGAATATTTCGATGGTCAATGGGAAACAATTTGAAAAAGAAATGAAAGGGAACCAAGTTTTTTTTTCTATAATTCCAAGGAGACCAAGTTGTGTTAGTAGTAGTTGAGTGCTAGAAAATAGTATTAGCCAGTACTAGTTAGTGCTGACCAAGTGACAATTGATAGTATTGACCAAGTACTAGAAGAAATTGTAGAATTTCTAAAAGAATATGAAGAGATTGTTACTAAGGATATACTTGATGGTTTAAATCCAATAAATAGTATAAGTCATTGTATGTATTTGATTCTTAGATATAGTTTTTTGAATAAAACACCATATAGATTGACACCTATAGAAAATGAAGAACTTAACATACAAGTCATGAGTTATTGAAGAAGGGTTTACTTAGAGAAAGCTTGAGTCTATGAGTTGTACCTATTGTATTAGCACCTAAAAGGAATGGAGAATGGAGAATGTCTACTGATTCCAAAGCTATTAACAATATCATAGTGAAATATAGGTTTCTGATGCTGATGATGGATGCCATAATAGATTTTTTAAGTGGAGCAAATTATTTCACCAAGATTGATTTGAAGAGTGGCTATCATCAGATCAATATCAAAGAAGGTGATGAGTGGAAGACTGCTTTCAAAACAAAAGATGGTTTTTATGAATGGTTGATTTTGCCCTTTGGTTTGACTAATGCACCTAGTACTTTCATGAGCTTGATAAATGATTTTTTGAGAAGATTCTTCGATAATTTTGTGATGGTTTACATGGATGATATTCTGATATTTAGTAAGACTAAGGAAGAAAATCTTGAGCATATTAGACAAGTATTAAATAAATTTAAGGAGGAGAAGTTGCTAATTAATTTGAAAAAGTGTTCTTTTATGCAAGAGGAGATTGTATATTTGGGATTTTTGATTTCAGCTGATGGTTTGAAGATGGATCTTGAGAAGGTTAAAGAATTTTGGAATGGCCTACACCTAAGAATGTGGGTGAGGTAAGATCATTTCATGGTTTGGCTAGTTTTTATAGAAAATTTATAAGGAATTTAAGTTCTATTTATAATGATATGACTAAGACAATGAGAGGAGATAAAAAGGAATTCAAGTGGACACATGGAGTTGATAAGAGCTTTGAGACTATGAAACAAAAGGTTGTTGAGTTGCCTATTTTAGCTCTACCTAATTTTAGTAAGGTATTTCAAGTTGAACGTGATGCTAGTGCTAGTGTAATAGGAGTTGTATTGAGTCAAGAAGGAAAACCTATTTCTTTCTTTAGTGAGAAGTTGAATGATGGTAAAAAGAAGTATTCTCTATATGATCAAGAGTTTTATACTATTGTTAATGTCTTGAAGAAGTGGAGAAATTATTTGATTCCTAAGGAGTTTGTATTGTATACTAATCATAAAGCTTTACAGTACTTGGAAAGTCAACATAAATTGAATCAAAAACATATGAAGTGGGTTGAGTATTTGCAAAATTTAAGATTTTTAACTAAACACAAGAGTGGAGTTACTAATAGAGTTACTAATGCACTAAGTAGAAGATGTTGTTTGTTGATTGAAATGAATGTTGAACTTCTTGGTTTTGATGAAATGAAAGAGTTGTATAATGTTGATCCTAGTTTTTTAGGGGTGTGGAGAGAGTGCAGAGCACCAAACCTAATAGATCATACGAGTAAGTATGATGAATATTTCATTCAAGAAGGTATGTTATTCGAATGTATTCAATTTTTTATCTCTATAAATTCTATGAGAGTTAATTTGATCAAGGAAAAAGCGTAGTAGGGGATTGGTTGGACATTTTGGAATTGATAAGACATTGAGTTTGCTGAAGGGGAAGTATTATTGGCCACAAATGTATAAGGATGTTCAGAAATTTGTGAAGAGTTGTGGAGTTTGTCAAATTGAAAAAGGGTTAATTCAAAATATTGCTTTGTATAAACCTATTACTATTCCTGAGAAACCTTGGAGTGATATTAGTATGGATTGTGTTCTTGGACTAGCTAAAATAATGAAGGGGAATGATTCCATATTTGTTGTGGCGGATAGATTTTCTAAAATGGCTAATTTCATACCATGTAAGAAGACATCAGATGCTGATCATGTTGCTGAAATTTTCTTTAAAGAGATTGTGAGATTGCATGGATTACCAAAAAGCATTATTTCTTACAAAGGCAATAAGTTTTTTAGTTATTTTTGGAAGACTTTGTGGAAGAAGATGGGTACTAAGTTAAAATTTAGTTCTACATTCTATCCACAGACATATGGATAGACAAAGGTTATGAATAAAAGCTTGGGTAATTTTTTGAGATGTTTAGTAGGAGACAAGCGAAGTAATTGGGAAATGGTATTAACACAAGCTAAGTTTTCATATAATAATTTTGTGAATAGGAGTAGAGGGAAGACACCTTTTGAAATTGGTATTGGAATACAACCTAGAGGAGTATCAAATTTGAGTGATGTTGTTGGTGAAGAAAAGAGAAGTGTTGTATGGGAAGCATTTGCTGATTTTATGGTCTTTGCATAAGGAAGTGAAGTTGAGGTTGGAAAAAAGTAATCAGAAGTATAAGGAGAATGTTGATTAGTCTAGGAGACATCATAACTTTCAAGTTGGTGATGAGGTGATGATTTGTTTGAAGAAAGGAAGATTTCCTATTGGAACATACAGTAAGCTAAAGATGACAAAGTTTGGACCTTGTAAAATCTTGAAGAAGGTTGATAGTGGTAATGCTTATGAAGTTGAGTTACCTGATGACATGGATATATCTTCTATATTCAATGTTTCTAATCTATGTAAGTATCATGAGTCAAATGATGAAATTGTTGTACCTAATGATTATCCCAAGAAGTAAATTGAAAAGGTTAAGCTGATATTGAATTAGAGAGTTAACGAGAGTAGAAGAGGAAGATATTACTATGAAAATTTGGTGAAGTGGAAGAATAGACCAGTTGAAGATGCTACATGGATTTCTCAATCTAAGTTGCATGTAGCTCAAGTTGTTCTGATTCAAGAGAATCATTTGTACAACCCTAATTGTTTGATGTAGGAGTATCCTTGGTTTCTTTGCAATCCTACACTTTTTCTTTCTTTCTACTAGTGGTTGCCGAGTTATTCCCATGGATGTTGAGTTCCTTTGGTTGTCGAGTGATTTCTTTGTTTGCTAAGCTCCATTGATTGCTGAGTGATTTCTTTGGGTTTTGAGTGACTCTTTGGTTGCTAAATCCTCCATGGTTGCTAAGTGTTGGAGGATGCCAAGTTCATAGTTGCTATCGAATGATTCCTTTGGATGTTGAGTTCATGTAGATGTTGAGTGCCAATTTTGAAAAGATTTCATTTGCTAAGTTATCTATGTTAGGTTCCTATTTGGGCCAAAGTTTCTTGAATTTAAGTTTGGTATAGGTAGTTAATATCTTATGTGAGCTGACTTGTGGTTGCACATGTATTTAATGTAAGGGTTTATTAGTTGGTATTTGCTTTAGGCCAACTTGTGGCCTTTCTTTGTTCTAGAATCTTCTGTAAGCCATTTTGGAAAGTATTTAAAGAGGTCTAAGATTGAGTTTTAAAGGAGAGATTAGCAAAAAAGGAGACTAAAATGATTGGAATATGAACTTTTTGGATTTGATTGTATTTGTTTGTATCCTAGAAGGCCTTACAATTGGACATGTATGTTGATTAGTTTATGAATCTATAAGAAATATTTTGTTCTCTCCCTCCTTAGTGCTATTCTTGTGTATTATTTCTACCATGTTAACTCTTGCAGGGTGGATTGGATAGTTGGGTGTGCCTTTGACCTTGGCTTCATATCTTGTCCTTGTTTCATAGGTATTCCTAGTTTCCCACATCCAATATCATTTGACCTTAGAGACAAGGTTGTGAAGTTTTCATGAAATAATGTTGTTTTTGGTGAGGAACACTTGAGAATTTTTATAGACATGCTAAATGATTTTGAAGTAGAACATGAGGATGTAGTGATGAAGTTTTTTGTGCACTCATTAACTAAAGATGCAAGAGATTAGTTTAGAAGGTTACCAGATGACAGCATTAGCTCATGGAGTAATTTAGAAAAGTTATTCAAGGAATAGTATGGAGATAAAACTAATGTTGGCAACATGTTGAATGTTTTCAACAACATCAAAAAGAGCCCTAATGAGTCTACCTTTTATTTGAATCTAAGGTTTTAGAAGGGGATGTATAAGTTATTCCAAGTAATGAGATTAAACAAATATGTATGTCTTTAAACATACTTCAATGCTTTTGATAGAAAAATGGCTTATCATTTGAGAGATAAAGATCCCAAAACCTTAAGGGATGATTACAAGATAGGTGTCAATATTGAAAAAAATAGGAAAGAATATAGTAAGCTAAGAAGGAGAGATGACCTAAAATTGTTCAACCCTAAGAATGATAAGAAGGAAAATGATAAATTGCCTGCTGTAATCACCTAAAAATGGTCATCTAGACTATTAGCCCCCTTCTTAGCATTTTGGCTAAATTAATTTAATCATTTACCTAGACCAAATTGCTAATAATCAATTTATTTGATTATAACCTATAGTTTGACTATGCTATCCTAAGTTCATTATTTGATTAAAAGAACATGTCCCCTTTTAATTAAATAAAAGACCCCATTCTTCTAACCCACTTAAAGTGCACACATAAAGTCCTTTTTCTATTTTGCAATTAAAAGAAAAGGCTTTGTGACTTTTGTCTTATATGACAAGTCAATTTATATTCTATTGGTTGATTTGTGTGTGCACATGGATCACTCCTATTTTCGAATTCCACCATTGATCATCCACCATCTTCATCTTGATCTCCACCGTCCATACATCTTTAAAAGGGAGAGAGCTTTCCCCTTCGATCCATCCATCTTTTGAATATTGTTATGCTGCAGGTTTTCTAACAGGTTTCTTTGGAGCTTTGTGGAGAACTTCTATTTCTTGTCTACATTCTCTCATACCATAGCATCTTAGCTTAGCTTTCATTTTTACATGTAGCTTAATCTCACATAGCTTAATATTTGGATTGTAACACTCTCATTCATATTCTAGCATAGCTGCACTTTTCATATTCATTCTAATTTAATCTTTAGTTGCATTTACATCCTTGAGGAACTCCTTGGGACATTTGCATTCTTGCATCTTGTCTTTGGAACCTCCCATTGCATGGTTTACTAGCAAGAAGAGTATCTCTAAGGCTCATCTGAGAGCCTTTTTATTCTTAAAATATACTCTCTTGCACTCCATGGATAGGGAGCTCTAAGCCGGCATCCAAGCATTTTCAACTCATGGAATTGTTTGGATAGAAGGGTTTAGAGTGAGACACTTTCGAGTGTACATTTCTCTTCATATGCTATCCAAAGCTACTTGTCAAGATCGAAGCATCCCCTCATGTTCTACTTCTCCATATCCACTTCAAAATTTTGTTCAAGCTTCAAGTGCTTCTATTAAAAATGTTGTTCCTATTAAAGTTACTTATGAGTCTGTTGATGGCTTTGACCATGTTGCTCACTCTAAAGATGTTGATATCTCTTCCCACTATCCCTTTGCATCTTCTAAATCTATCTGTGGTCCTTATCCATCTAAGCTAAAGCATTCAAACCTTCCATCCATATTGGGGCCTTATGTTCCTCCATCTCCTACATTCACTCCTAGCTCATTCCCTAGCTCTCCTATAATACCTCAAGATCAACAAAGACACTCATCCTTGATGACTTTTCACCCATCTATACATCAAAACCAGTCATATCATCCTTATTCATCCACAAATCCCAAGTCCTTTGGAAGTGAGGATAAACATAAGAATCCATTCAAAAATGAAGATCACTATGTCCCATCTAATCGACATGTGAATTCTAAGAAGGAGAATGCACAAAAGAGACCGCAAAGGTCCACTGTTAAGAGAGCTAAATCAAAGAAAATCTGGGTTCCTAAATCCATCATTGAAGAAATGCAATCTCAAGCACCCAAAGAACGAGGAAAATCTAAAGCTATGTGGATTCCCAAGTCTCTTTTAAAAGACTTGAATATTGAAAATACTTCAAAGTTGACATTCAAGCTTCCAAAGGCTTCTATTCCATCTTCTTCCAAAAATCTTCCTAAAAATATTCCAAAGCCTTCCACTCCACTTTTTTCCAAATCTTTTCTACCACCTCATACATCTAAATCTCAAGCTATTTCATCCATGATTCCTCCATTGTTCCAATACCCTTCAAGGTGTGTGTCAATGTTGATCTTGTCCAATATTTTAGCTACCCACATGAAATCCTCTAAAGCTTACACCTCCTTTCTATACATGAACTCTTATCCTCCATATATTCTTCCTACTATCATTTCCCTTTCATTACCCTATCAACATCTTTTAGCATACCTTTCTATGGTCTTGGCTTATCATGGCTTATCTTTCCTATAAGAGCACTATCTAAATTGACAAAGCTTGAGCTCTTTCTAAAAATTCAAAAAAGAAAAAAAAAAATGAAAAAATGAAAAAATGAAAATGTGCCTTGGTGAAAACTACTTCTTGTGGCACCTTGGATAAGTACCATGATTAAAACTTGGCAAACAAGCATCATGCCTAATTCTTTCACCATCCATCTATCTGCTCTTCTCTCTTTGATCTTGAAAATGTTGAGTTATCTTTGCATATTGGTTATCTTATCCATGAGATTCTCTATTTGTGCCTTCTCATTCCCTCATAGCCTCCATCTTGAGCTTTATTTTTATTGCTCTATCCCATCGCTATCCTATCTAGTTAACCCCTTGGTCTTGATCATAATAAATGAAACATGGTTCTCATAGGTCTCTTGACATGGCTACTCTCTTGGATTGCACACTTTCATGCTATCTCTCTCATTGGCTTCCATTGCTTATCCTACATGCTATCTTACTCATTAGCTTTCATCCCTTATCTTATATGCTATCGCACTTGTTGGTTTCATTGCTTATCCTACATGCTATCTTTCTCATTACTTCCATTTCTTATCCAAAATATGCTTCATATGACTAATTCACTTCTTTCCCTAGCTTGGGTACTCTTGAGGAGTTAGTCCTTGAGGATCACTTTCACTTTCTTCATACTCTTTTTTCATCCATCTTTGCTTATCCACTGACTCGTTGCTCCATCGTGTCCTATACCTTGCTCGACATTGGGAGAAAATAATGTGATCTTGCTTGAGAACTGGTGATATCTAAAACCTTCTAAAAAATTCTTAAAAAAATCATATATGAGCCTGAAAAAATCCTAAAAAATCAGAAAATGTCCTGAAAAAATGATCATCTTAGTGAAAACCTCACTTTGATCTATCACCAAAAAAAAATAAAAAAAATTTGTCAAAGTGGTGAAAACCTGGAAACAGGCACTACTTGAAACCCTCGCACCTATGTCTATCAGTCTCAATCATCCACTTCGCTACACATTTCCTAGCTTGGAATTGTTTCTTGTCCTCATCTTGGGGGCATAGCTACTTAGCCTATTGAGGTATTCTTGTGGATTAGGGTTTCTTTGACAACTCACAAAATAGTGTTTCTCAACACTTCCCCCACTTTGACATCAAGTATTTTTTAACACTTTACAGATAGTTTACCTACGGTCTCCGATGTCGCGATATCTCACTATCAGAATCAAGTCTGGAAGAAATGGCCAAGTGACTTACACACACACACTTTAACACTTAAATGACTGAGCTATGCTGACATTTATCTACTTTGTGTGTTGTCTATGATGATTTCTTTGCCATGTGTTCCCTCCCTAATAGTCTTTCGAGGATGTCATTGACTAGAAGACTGGGGGCATGGGGCATGTCTTCTTGATTTCTACTTGTGGGTATACTTTTGTTTGTCTATAGTGTTGTAAGCATTCATGCTTGTCCTATTCAACACTTTGACTTATAAATGTATCATCCTTGATTGTTTTGCAAGATCACACTCAGGGTTTATCCTGGCGCTTATGCCTTGATATAGGTGTAATCTTGCTAAATTAAACTTAGGGAATCTAATCGTGTAGTTATCTTGACTTACATGTCTCTGATGCTTAGATTGGATTTCCACATACCTATCTAATATCGATCATATTCATATCCTCATAGTTATACTAGTGATGGTTGTATGATCTCATGATGTCCCTAATAAATGCTCAATGATGAAATTAAGAGTCTAAATGTTATGCGCTTCTTGCTGGTAAACCACTTTGCATATTAGCTTGCATTTTAGGCTCATTTTCTAGCTTAGTCTTGCATTCTTGCATATGGGGAGAGCTCTCTTTCTTCATCTTTTTGTGGACATATCATCTAACTCCTTTCATATATTTCTTTACTTTCTTCTTGTTCATGTCTTTTCACCTTCTTAATCTTTCGCTTCATCTCTTTTCTATCTTTTCATCACATTATATAAAGTTTTGACCTCTTAAATAATTTTGATGTCCTAGATTCATTTTCGGGATCGAAATCCAAATTCGAGTTCATCTTGATGGTCAAAATTGTCTTTTAAAATTCTACTTTCTTCTGAGCAGTTAGCTAACCTTTTGAGGTCTAATCTCTGAATCATCACTGGGGCATCTTCATTTCTTCATGTCTTCATCATTTCCATACTTCATTTCTACTTAAACTCACTATTTCATGTCTAAAATCACCTTTCTACTCATTTCGACCTTATTTTTATGCTATATCCTTCAAGGTCAACTCTAGTCAAATTTTATCAATTTTTTTATATAGTCATTCTTGGGTTCTAATCATCTATCTGTCATCTTGGAAATTGCTATATTCTAATTTTCTCATTTCTAGCCAGTTTTTGCATCCCCTTACCTCATTTCAATTTCGATCTCGAGGGGGCATAAATACTCTATCACTACTTAGGAGCATTTGTTTGATCTTCTCACTTGCTCTCACTCTATCTGCTTTTCTAAGTGTTAGTATTCTTCTTGAATTCTAACATCATCTCTTCCTAGTGTTCAGTACTACTGCTATCAGGCTGTGCATTCAGGACTTGCTATCTATTTCTGCATTTCACTCTTCGGAATTAGACATCTATATCTATCATCGCCTACTTGGCTTCAATTTTCTTTGACATAATGTGTTCCCAGATCGATCACGCATTAGTCAAAGAGGGGCAAATGTAATCACCTAAAAATGGTCATCTAGACTATTAGCCCCCTTCTTAGCATTTTGGCTAAATTAATTTAATCATTTACCTAGACCAAATTGCTAATAATCAATTTATTTGATTATAACCTATAGTTTGACTATGCTATCCTAAGTTCATTATTTGATTAAAAGAACATGTCCCCTTTTAATTAAATAAAAGACCCCATTCTTCTAACCCACTTAAAGTGCACACATAAAGTCCTTTTTCTATTTTGCAATTAAAAGAAAAGGCTTTGTGACTTTTGTCTTATATGACAAGTCAATTTATATTCTATTGGTTGATTTGTGTGTGCACATGGATCACTCCTATTTTCGAATTCCACCATTGATCATCCACCATCTTCATCTTGATCTCCACCGTCCATACATCTTTAAAAGGGAGAGAGATTTCCCCTTCGATCCATCCATCTTTTGAATATTGTTATGCTGCAGGTTTTCTAACAGGTTTCTTTGGAGCTTTGTGGAGAACTTCTATTTCTTGTCTACATTCTCTCATACCATAGCATCTTAGCTTAGCTTTCATTTTTACATGTAGCTTAATCTCACATAGCTTAATATTTGGATTGTAACACTCTCATTCATATTCTAGCATAGCTGCACTTTTCATATTCATTCTAATTTAATCTTTAGTTGCATTTGCATCCTTGAGGAACTCCTTGGGACATTTGCATTCTTGCATCTTGTCTTTGGAACCTCCCATTGCATGGTTTACTAGCAAGAAGAGTATCTCTAAGGCTCATCTGAGAGCCTTTTTATTCTTAAAATATACTCTCTTGCACTCCATGGATAGGGAGCTCTAAGCCGGCATCCAAGCATTTTCAACTCATGGAATTGTTTGGATAGAAGGGTTTAGAGTGAGACACTTTCGAGTGTACACCTGCAAGTAAGAAGCTTGAGGAAGACACAATGGGTCAAGTGTTGAATTTATTAAAGAAGATGAACCCATGATCTTTCAATTAAAACAAATCTAATGCTGATGAAAAGGCCCTAGTAAACAACAATCACTTCAATAGGAAGCCAAGAATGCAAAACTATCCATACACTATGTTGGTCTGATTTTTTACATAACAACTTCTCTTAAAATCATGGTATAAAAATTAGATGTGAGTCCTTTTATTAGATCCTGGAGTTTTAGGTTTTGGTCTCATACTTTTGGTACCTTTCAAAATATGTGTAAAGCCCTAGGTCTCACCCTTTTATTTTATCCTAGCATGAAAGTTTTAAAAAAGTGAATATTATATTCCCGCCTACTTTGAGGTCCTTGTTGAGTCCTTTTAAAAAGTTTTATCCCACTATTGAATCTTGTTTGAATCCACGGTTGTCACATACTCGCTATAAAAAGTTGTGAGCTTGTTTCCTATAGCAATGTAGTGACCATCAGAGAACTATGTTGTGGTGCTAAAAATTGAAGTTTGGCGCTAAAGAAGGTGTGTAATATGAAGACATTATGACCACGTGCTATGTCCCAGGTTTGCCACTATTAGACAGGATGCATGAGGAGAAACTCAAAAATGGTGTCACTGGAGTTCAAGTTTCTCCGGTGATTTGCTAATTCACTATTGGAAAATCTATGCGACCTACCAGCAGTGACATAATGTGTGCGCAAATTTTAAAGAAAGTAGTAACCTTTTTAAGGTTGATGTGACCATAGAAATTCCCATGCAGTCTCATAAATATGCACGACCACCTTCTTTGACACCAGTATTAACTGCTGAAGTTTCAATCAATGTATATTTTGTTATCCATCACCAGAATTGTGAATCCGTCAGAGGTCACTACTTTGCTACTCGGCAAAATTACCAATTTTTTGATAGCAACATAGCGAGGGCCCGGTGATTGAAAAAGATGACGTTCTTTTAAAATAGGAAATGATTTTGAGGATCCTAAGGAAGATATTGTGTAAGCTTTTCTTTTATTTTTGTGAAGGTTGTGTCATTCATAGTTTTATTTCCTAATGCTGATTTTGATGGGTTACCGAAAAAGTCGCTATCTCGCTAGCTAGAAAGTTGATAATTTTGTCGGTAGCCAAGTAGTGACTAGTCAAAAGGTTGTGATGTAATGGAAATATTCAAAGGTGGGTCCCAAACTAGTGACTTGATAAAACTAAGTTATGAAGATCAAACAACATGGTGGCATCGTAATGAGCATTTATAAGCCAAAAATTTTGAATTTGTTAGAACTCGCTATATCACTAGCTAGAAAGTTGGTAATTTTGTTGATAGCGATGTAGCAACCCACTTAAAAATAAAAAACATTACAAGGTCAAGGAAGTTTGATGTCACTAAAATTTTAAAATTATATATATGTGTGTGTGTGTGTGTGTGTGTGTGTGTGTGCGTGTGTGATTACATCTTAAGCCAGCCTAGCACTAGTGGTAACCTAGACCCATTCCCCATGCATAAAATATGCAAAGAATTCTGATCTTCAGATCAAGCATGGATCAACGATACTCGCTAACTCGCTATGAAAGGATGTCTGAAGATTATGTATAGTGAGCTAGCAAATGAGGGGCCCACCATTATTCTCTTAAGAGTTGTTTCAAATGTCTGCCACATGATCAAAGAAAAATCAGTGGTTATTGTTATCTCACTATAGAAAGATGCTCAAAAGTTAAGCATAGTGAGGTAGCAACTTGATGACATGTGTCCCTAGTCATCAGTGGGCCCAGATTGAAATGCTAGCATTGAAGGAAAGGTACAAATGGATGCAGTTTATTGGTTTGACTGCTAGCATGCTAAGAAGAAAAGTGAATCAGCCTAGTTTTCATTCCTAGATTGTAGGATTTTTCAAGGATCAACGATGCAAATTTAAAATTGTGATGCCACTCTATTTTTCTATTCTGTACATTTATGATGAATGAAAGCTTCATGTGTGGGAAAAATAGAGTATAATAAAGGAGATTTCATTACTTCCAGTCTCATGCAAACAAAGATTTCACATTTTCTGAGCACAAGAGCCTGTTGATCATATTGTGTTTAGCTTGGAAAGGATGTGAAGCAATTCCTTATTTGTTTGAGAGAAATTGAAAAGGTTTAGAGAAGAACAAGTCTGGCAAGTCAAGTAAGTACTCATATTACAACCTCTGTAGCATTCCAGTTCCTATTATTATGATCAAGATGCCTCCTAAGAAAGCATTTTTTGGGCAAGTTAATTATATGGATAGGAATGTCCATGACGATTTGCTAGAATTTCTCCTAGAATCCACCACCAAACCTTCACAAGTTAAAAGGTTAATTTCCTTAAACCCTAGGCTTAAGATTGCTGATGGCCTATATGACAAGGGGAACTGGGTTAGGGATGCAACAACTATGCAAACTAGTCTTGTCTTGTTTAAAAAGTGGTTTTCAGAGAGGAATTTGTTTGCTCCACATGCTAATGTCTGAAATTTTAATTTGGGAAAGCTAATAATTCCAAGTGTTTTCATGGATTATGATTTCCTTGAAGCCATTGCCAAGAATTATGACCAAGCTATTAGGGTGGTGAGAAGAAATGATGTTGTGCCTCTAATCTCAATTAGTCCTAAAGAAATTAGAGAGGTTTTTCACCTAGAACCATTGTCAGATTACCATGTGCCAATTAATCTGCTAGAACTAGAAAATGAATACAAAGCAAAGAAGGATGTGATTTAGGGAGGTGCACTGAGGGCACACATTGGTACAATAGGAACTCTGCTAGTAATTATACAGTACCCTATGTCATGTTTTTGGTGAGGATGAGCAAGATTTCATGCCCATTGGTTTTATGTATATGATGGTTCAAATTGCCTTTTTCGGTGTAGATGTTATCTTTGATTTTGCCTCCTTTTTGGCTGAAGATATTCATACTAGTTTAATTGGAATTGCAAAGGGCAAAGTGGAGAAAACTTTTGGCCACTATTCTCTATTGATGCATAAGTTCTTGTTTAAGGGGGTGACATATTTTGGTAATAAGATGGAATTGAATAGAGAGGAGAATGGAGAAGCACTGCCAGTCCAATTGTGGAGTGCAAATATGATTTGGGATGCAAATAATGCTAGTTTTGTCAAATTTGATAGGTATTTTGCTTCTAAATTGAGATGCCTCATATTAAATGATAATCCTAGGATCCCTAAGGTATTAATGAACCTCCTCAGGCCTATGGACAAACCCCATAACTTGAAAGTTTCACACAAATGGGGAGATATCATTTCTTACTCTATTTCTATGATTTTTAGAATCTATGGTTTTAAAGGGAGTCCTCATGTCTTGCCTTACCAAGTACCTTTGAAGGTAGGAATGGTTGAAGTTTTGTGGCAATTAGGAGGAGTAGAAGAAATGTTTTTGTTGAAAAGGAAAGTAGGGTCAATTTTCCCTACCTAGAAAGTGGCCCATCAGTTTGTGATTACCAAAGGGGGTTGGCTCTTTTTGCATAAAATTTTGGATTAGTATATGATGGCTGTCTCCCATCCCCATTTTTGTGATTCTGAGGGATTTTTTAATTAGACCTTGAGGCATAAAATTAAGCTGGGACAGGCCAAACATGATTCATATTATCCAGAGGACATTATAAGGAATGAATTCTCATTGTAGGAATAGGAAACTAAAAAAGAAAAATGGAGAATCTATTGCCGAGTTTTAGAATTCATTCATTGTTTTGATAAAAAATAGGATCCTCTAGATAATGCTAATATAGAGGCTGAAAAAATAAATAAGCTCATGAGTAACTTCCCTAAAATAATGGAAGATATGAATGAGAAGAAACAATTTTTTATTGATTCTTATCCTAATAAGGCTAGAGAGGTCATGAGGAGGTTGGCTTTCACTCCTAATATAGGAGCTGGTCAAATAATTGTACAAAAGAAACTTGGTTACACTATAATTCAAAATAAAAGGGCTCCTATAGATAAGGGAAAGAAAATAATGGGATCCACCAGTGCAACCCAAGAGGAGAGGCCTAATGAACCTATTCCCAAGAGATGGAAGGTAATGAAAGAAGAGAGGCCTCAAGGTGAGGAATATTCACCCACTCAATCCCCTTTGAGGATTGGAGAAGAATAGGTCACTAGTGAGCAGATTGAACATATTAGATCATAGGGAGGTATCTTTATTAGTCAAGCAGAATTAGATGAGGGTAACCCTCCTGAACCTTTTCTACCAAGTTTGGATCTAAAAATAGCTAACTATAGAGGTAGGGAATTGGACCTTGTGCTAGAATAGGCAAGTCATCAATTTTTGGCTAATGACAACTTTGTGAAATCTAGGGATTTCCAATAGTTTACATGGAGGGAAAACATGAATATTTTTTAAGAGAGATAAAAAAGTTTAAAAACAAAGCATCTAGAAATGGATGAAGCTTCCATCCATAAACAAACAAAAGAAGAAATGATAAAAGAATTTTAGAATATAAGCCTTGAGGAGGGGAGGCAAATGGTGAAGGCATCTAACATTTTATTGTTACCAAATTGGGATATTGTTGATGTTGTTGGAGTTTCAAAAATGTACTAAAACTACTAAGTGACAAAATGCTTAATACTAGAATGACAGTACATACACAATCTAAAGACTAGCCAATTCTTATTAACAATTGTATATGCATAGTATTTGGACCCAACTTCAACAAAACCACAGATAGTTTTCTACTCTTTTGGCTCTGCAAAACCAGGGTGGGTATACCCAGGGATGATTCAAAACTGGAACAACTGTATGAGGATTATTCATAGTTTCATTTTGATTCTCATTTCAAGATCCTCAAACATATACATAATTCTTACTAACTTGATAAACACATCCCATAAAATAGATATGGCCAAGAATTCTTCTATAGATCTGCAGATGTTCTTAACAATAGTGGCTAATTAAAGCTAAAACATTCCATGCAGACAAGTGCTGGCCAACTTTGGAGATCTACAGGAAATAAAAGTAAAATTTGATTTGATGCTGCATTTTGATAGTCATTTATGATATATTTCTCCTTCAGCTGTATCAACTTGATTAGTGCCTAATCCATTGGGGTTCAGAGTCTATAGCAAGTTCTCAAATCTGGTTTGTTGCCTTACAACAAATTATATCAGCAATTCTTATCAGAATTCATCATTCAAAACCCTTTCCACTACTAAAGAAACCTTATCACATTCATCAAAGCTTTTATTTAATCCATTGAATTAATAGTAGTGATAAATAGATATACAACCTAACTAGATTGCATTCAATTGCACAAGCCTTTACTTATACAATATCAAGACAACCAAGTAATTGAAAGGAGACAAGATTCAGAAAGAACTGATATGGGGATAGTTCGCAATTTTTATTCATTTTCTTTGAAAATGATATATCCTTTACAATAGACTTAGAATGACCTTTAGAAAGAAGCACAGCTCATTCTATATTCATGTATTCTCAGAGAATTGACAAAAAAATACATTATAAACTTGCTTTCAAAATTTGGACCAAAAATAGACTAAGCATAGTACTTAGAAAAATAGAATTCGGACCCTTCTTTAGCCTTGGGATCTCACTTAAATAGTGTGAGATGTAACAAGCCTCAGGCTAAAGACAAAAATGATAGGTTTCCTTTAAAAGAAACTTACATATACTTCTGTCATAAAAGACAAAAACAAATAACAAAAAGCCTATTACATCAAACATTCCATGGTGGGTCCCTTTTTGTTATGCTTCTCAGTTGAGACAAGAAAATATGATCTAATTTTACAATCATTCTTCATCCTCAGAGTACATAGTCATGAGGTTTGAAAGTGGTGTATCATCTTCAGTTACCTACAAACCTACTTTAACTTGGGGATTTTCAATGTCCTCATTACTAACTACAAGGGTAACTTTTACTTTTGCATCCTCCTCCTCATCATCTCCTAACATCTATTCTATAAAATGATTTTTCCATCTATTATAGGCAGTATCATCTGGCCAATTAAAATTTAGATCCTCTCTTTGTATAACCAGTAACGAATTTTCAATTTCTTCTAAATCATCAAGCTCTTTTCTGATGTCATTATAAAATAACTGTATCTTTACCAATTCTTCATTTGTCCTTGCCCAAAACCAGTGGCCAATTTTACTCATGATGTTCCTGATCCTTTCATCAAATATTTCATCTAATTCCTTTTCCCACTTTTCTTTTTCCTTTATTGTATCAACAGATTCTAAAGCACCAGGAAATAAAGTGAAATTTTTTGCAATATATTTGGAAAAACAGAGTGTTAATCTTTTCTATAAAGAATCCCTTTTATCATCAATATCTTCTAGTTTATTTAACAAATCAAAAAATTTCTCTACTTGATGATAAGGCATTTAGATGGTAGATATACATATAATTGTAATATCATTATTCCTCTCCCTCCACTTCTGTGCTAGGGGAGTCAATTTATCCTTATCTCTGTTCAACTTATCCACGAGGGTTGCAATTCTTGTCAACTGATCAAAGAAGGTTGACCATTGTATTTTATTCCTTAAATACATCACACCCTTCTTTAATTTTCCTTCATATTAATTTTTTAAGTCTACTTGCAACTCATGTAATTTGGTTTTTTCTTCTTCAAAGTCTTCTGCAGTATAGAATTGGGGCCTTTCAGGGGTGTCTGGTATTTTGGTAATAGGGGTTGGTCCAACAAATGACTGTGAAGAGTATGCAATTCTAGGTGCACTAGATTCTCCCACCTTCCTTTTCCCAAGTATCTTCTCCATTTGAGATACCTTGTTTTCAAGTGATTGTATCTGTATACCTCTTTCCTCATATGCTTTTAAGACTCCTTCAAACCTAGCATTGAGTTGGGTAAACTTATCTTCTTCCTGGCCAGATACAACACCACCCAATTTTAGCACTTCTGAGGCCATTCCAATTACTTGTTTACTAGTTACCTCACCAGCACTGTATACTGTCAATGTACCAGTATGCTCTACTATAGGAAACTCATGCATCCTAGTATTTTCCCTCTTATCTATGGACCATATAACAAGGGCTTGGTGGTCATCACTAAATTTGACCCCTTTATGGGCCTATGGTACATCTTCAGCAGTTGTTAGTTGAACATTCTTCTGCTTTCTTATTGAATAAAAAACAATAGCATTTGCTATATCCCATTCCAATAGAAGGAGGACTCCTGATTGTCTAACTATTTGCCTCCCAGCTTTAGGAGTAAACTGGGAAAAATCATTCAAAAATTTTGACTTTACCTCTTCTTTAATAACTAGGTTGGGTTTATCTGGTTGCTCAGGCTCGGTCTTCTCATAGGATTTCTAAAAATTTTCCATATTTAATCTCCACAAAAACTATGCAAAGGCTCTAGATCTTACAAAATTTTCATCGTTAATAAATCTTTCAGAAGCCTAGGCAACAATTGGGTCAATTTCCTTACCTTGGTAATCAGAAATGGTTAGGTCCGAGGAAGGTATAGGAGGTTCTTGTGGCTCTCCAATATCCAGGTCTATAGAAGTGACAATCACATCCCCTTCTCCACCCATTTGTCTAAGTTGTTCCCTTAGTGATGCCTCATCATCTATCTGGATTAGGGACTAGCTTGGGGAATATTGTTCCTTTTTGAGAAGAAGAAGACCCCTGCTCTAATTTTTATCTTTTTGGAGAGTTGGCTGCAGATGGACTTCTTGACATTGATTTCTTATGAGGGGGTGCTTGTTGCACATTTTGAATCATGACATAACCTACCCTTTTCTGCAATGTATATTGGCCAGGAGCTACCATATTTCTACTGCTTATTCTTCTTTGTACTTCTATTGCCTTGTCTGGATGTGCCTCAACAAACATAGCTTTCTTTTCATTCATGGTTTGAATTATTAAGGCAAAATTATTCATTAATGCCTTTATTTTGGCTCACTAGTATTTCTTATCTTTCAATGGGTCATACTGGGGGTCAAAAGCATTAATGAATTCCAGGGTTTTACTGAAAACTATCTTTCCTCAATTCTTGCTCCTGCAATGTGAAGATGTTTTTGATTATATCTTCTGGATAGTAAACCTAATGTACCATACGGGAAGCTCTCACCCTTTCTTTAAATAGGTCATAGAATCCTTCAGGGTCAATGAATTGGGTGTGAGACTCTTCCATGTTATACCTATCCAAAAACAAATTTAAGTGTTTCCACCCCTTTTTTACAAAGACAAAATCATGCACCATAGTAACCATTGGAAAGAAAGTGCCCTTCTTAACCAATTCCCTCTCATCTATATTACCTATCTGCCATAAGAGCTCAGCAATCCCTATCTTCAAAGGCACATGAAATGGTAGCACATGAGGTTTTCCCAAAAAACCATAAACTCTTATCATTGTTGAAACATTGTAGGGAATTATATCCCCCCAGTTATGACTGACAAGTAGCCCTTTAGCATGGTCCTTGGGTCTAACCAATTCTAATAATTCTTGTGGGATTCTAGGGCTATCTCCTCTTAAAAGCAGTCTAAGCTTTGATGCAAAATACCTGTCAAATCTTACATAGCTAGCATCTGTGGCTTCTGAAGTCATATCCACACTCCACAACTGTATTGGATTCTTCTCTCCATCCTTTGTTGTTTCCAACTCCATACCCTTGCAGAAGAAAGTATATCCTTTGTATCAGCATACATGCATCATCAATGAATACCAACAGAATGGTTTGTTTACTTTTTCCTTTGCTATTCCAACCAAACCATTGTGAATCTCTTTTGCTAGAAAAGTGGCAAAATCCAAAATGGTTCTCATTCCAAATTGAAGGGTTTGAGCAATTATAACAATAAAAAAACCTAGAATTTGATCACCTTCATCTATCCCAAAGATCTTGCAAAGAGAAAAATACAGTGCTTGGGCTCTCCAGTTGAAATTTCTTCTCAACAATGGCTTTGGGGTATTGGCTATAATCACATGCAAATTACTGCCTTGGTAGCATGCTCCTGTAGTGGCCCTGTTCTCAAGTACATTCACTGTGCATCATATATGTCTTGCAAATCATCCATATCAATGATTTCATGCACACTGTGGTTAGGGTTAAGGTTGAAAACCTCACTTAACAGCTCAGGGAAAACCCTAAAAAGATTGACTCCAGAATGATTTTTTACCCATCCCATGATAGGATCATACTTCTTTGCTAGGTCCATCAATAAATCACTATCAAAGAAAATAGTGGGGACTATTAATTTTCCAATATCAAATTCTCAAACATTGCTCATAGGAGTGTCCAATTTTTGCTCTGAAAACCATTTCTTAAACAACTCCAGACCTCCCATGGAAGCCTGGGCATCCCTTATCCAATTAGCTTTGTCATAAAAGCCTTCTGCTACAACTATTCTAGGATTTTTTGGAATGAGTTCCCTTCCCTTAGTTAATTCATGCATTGATAAGGGGAATTGTTAAAGAAAATCATCATGCAGGGAATGTTTTAAATAATCCTTTTGACCAGTAAACTCTTTTCGGGGAGGCATTTTGAATGAACCCTAGGAAATTCAAAACAACAAATGCTTCAAGTTTACTTGGAAAGTCACAGAGCACTTACTTGCCAAAATTTTCACTTCTTCACTATATGATGTCTTCTACAATTTTACTGGAGTAAAAACAAAGAAATTTCGTGCCCTAGCTCTGAAATCTTGAATGCCCCGATGTTATTTCTGCACTTCGATGGTTCATTAATGGTGAAATCATGGGCTCTTTTCATAAATTAAAACTACACGCACAAGGTCTGAACCACATTTACTCTCAGTAACTATTGCCTACAATTTGCATTCAAGTTTGAATCCCATCCATAGATTTTATCAGATCAGATGGTTTTGATTTAAAAATAACAAGCTTTACAGTTTTTAGAAAAAGTCCACGTGTTGCAAATACGCTTCCCCACATTACTTAAAGACCTACAACTTCATAATTTAGGGATGTGCCATCCATTGATCAAAAAAAGATCAATTATCAGACTAATGCACTTTTTATTAACAACTAGCTAGCTGAGCTGACCAATGAGAAACTGCCATATGAGCTCATACTGTCTGACAAAATTCCACACTAGCAGATCCTATATCTTATTCTGAGCAAGCAAGTAATTGACATCATCTAGTCCATGTGTCACAAATGTACTTCCCCATATTACTTAAAGACCTACAACTTTATAATGCGAGGGTGCGCTAATCATAGATCTTTGAAAGATCTACGGTTGATAAGATTTCACCCTGCCGAGCATCTAGGAAAAACTTTGATGTCACCACAGACATGTGTCTGCAGGGTGCATCCCTGCTTTGTTTAAACTTCACTCAAATGAAAAATGTGGGGATGCACCGTCCGTTGATCAAGACAAGATCAATGATTAGAAATAGCCCTTTATTTCATGCTCGCATTATCCACTTGGGCCAATGATATGACTATTGTTAAGCCGCGTGTTCTGATTGTTGCATTTATTTCTGACACCTTTCTGACCCACATGGATGAGTAGTTCTAGCTAAGCACAATTGGCAGATTCTATGGTGTGACTTTTGCATTCTTCATAGTTTGGCCCCACTATGCCACGTGTTGCAAATGCACTTCCCGACTTTGCTTAAAAACCTTCATCTTCATAATGCAGGGATGCGCTGGCCCTTGATCTCTGATAGATAACCGGTGTTTGAAAAAACTCTTCAACTTGGCATCCTAAAAGGAATATCGCAATTAAAGGCACATGAAAGTTTTATCACAAGGATTAAAAAATATTCTGATGCGAACAAAACATTAAGATAAAACATCCCGCCAAGCTACTTGAAGAAAACCCCCCCTCTTTTTAAAAGCTGAAAATTAGGGCAACATAAAACCAAGGTATAAGGGTTTTTTACTCACTTAGGGCCTTTTTATGGATAATTTGAAAGCCAAATCCTGAGAATTTAAAGGGAATATACAACTTACAAAACAGGGCATAATTAGGGTAATCTAATAATTTTCAGAATTTTACACAAGAAAACCCTAGTCTGCAAGAAACAAAGACTTAACTAATTTTTCATCCAAATATCAAAAGTTTTTTATACTGTGAAAAATCACACCAACAGTGGCTCTGTCTGGGGATGATAGACTACCTGAGTCTATGCAAGAATTCAGAATCTTTGGTTTCATAGACCACATATTTGGTAAAATGACAACTTCTTTAGAGAGCACTGAGCAACACAAAAAAAAAACAAGGAACCAGACTACACAAGGATATGTACAAGGACTTACAGAATATACAAAATGTACAAAACACTAGGAAACCCTAAAACTACTGTTCATGGAGAAAATAAGTATTTTTTCAAGAAAAATACCTCTTCAAGAACTGTCCATGAACTGGCAATTCAAGAATATTGCCGAGTACATCTTTGAGTATATAAGAATCTTTACCCCAAGTATTTTCAATTAAATATGGGCCTAACCAAATAGGATCAAATTTTCCATGTTTTCCTTTATCCTTAATTCTGGAATTCCACATTAAGACTAAATCTCCATCTTCAAACTTTCTGCTTACAGTTCTTTTATCATAGAGTGTCTTGACTTGCAATTGCAACTTTTGGTTCTTTAGAGATGCTTCTCTTCTAGTTTCTATCAGTCCTACCAATTCATCCATTCTTTCTTGCATTTCATCTGTAGTATCTTCATCATACAATTAGATGTAATTGTAGAGTCCCATCAAGTTGTTCTAAGGCATTCTGGCTTGAATTCCATATACTAAATTAAATGGAGCTACACCAATTGCTTTCTTTACAGTTACTCTGTCAGCCCATATTGCCAACTGTAACTTGGAATCCCATGCCTTTTTATTATCATCCAAGGTTCTCTTAATGACCTTCAACAAGATCTTATTTGTGGACTTAGCTTGTCCATTCCCTTGTGGATAATATGGAGCAGATGATGACCTTGTCATTCCATATTTACCACAAAACTTGATGAATTCTTCAGATCTGAAGTACATAGCATTATCTGTTACAATTTTCTATGGACAGCCAAATCTAGAAATAGTATTATTCAGTAGGAAATTATTGACCACTTTACTTGTTGCATTTCTTGTGGGGATAGCCTCTACCCATTTTGTAAAGTAGTCAGTAGCAACCAGAATCCAAGAATAGCCAGTGCTAGACTTGGGGAAAATCTCTCCTATGAAATCTAGACCCCATTGTTGAAAAGGTGCTTGAATCTCCACTAGCTTCAATGGGGTATTTCCTGAGAATTTTAGCTTTCTAGCAAACCTTTGACAAGGATCACATTTCTTAACCATAACTTGAGCATCCTTGAAAAGGGAAGGCCACCAGAATCTAGCCCTCATTATCTTATGTGTAGTAGTTTTGGCCATATATTGCCCCCCACACACTCCAGCATGCATTTCTTTCAAAACCTCTTTTGCCTTTTCCTTATCAACAGATTTTAATAATACTCCCTCAAAATTTCTCCACCATAGGTTGCTTTGGACAATTACATACCTAATGGCTTGCAATTTAGTATTCCTCTTTTCATTTTTAGGCAAATTGGGAGGAGCTACCATGTGTTGCAAGTAATATATGACATTGGTGTACCAATCACACCGATCCATGTCACATAAGTCAGCTCTGAGATCATCATTTACCAGATTTATTTGATTAGCCTCTAGATTAGCTTCAGCCATGAGTTTGGCCAAACCTTGACCCCTTACTAACTTTGTTATCTATATATCAATGTTGAATTCCTGGATTCTATTGATCCATCTACATCTCCTGTCAGATACTTCTTGTTGAGAAAATATATCCTTGACTGCAGCACTAGGTACAAAAGCAATAACAGTAGCACCTACTAGGTAACATATGAAAGCTTTTATAGCCTTTACTAAAGCATATGCTTGCTTTTCATTTATTTCATACTTAAGTTCAGTAGAATGTAGTGACTTACTGAAAAAGGCAATAGGTTGCTCATATCCTTCTTGATTTTTCTACATTAAGACTGCAGCCACAGTGTGGAAGGATGCAAAAGAAAAAATATGCATGGGTTTTGAATAGTCTGGGGTTCTCAATACTGGAGCATTTTTTATCGCAATTTTAATATCCTAGAATGCTTGTGGCTCACCATTCCAATCTATAGTAGCTCCCTTTTTTAGCATCTTTGAGATAGGTCTACTAATCTCAGCAAAATTTGTAACAAACCTCCTAAGGAAATTAACTTGGCCAAAGAAAGATTGAATTCCTTTTACATTTTTTGGCTTGGGGACTTTGTCAATAGCTGCTACTCTCTTAGGGTCTATTTTCACCCATCCTTAGACACTATATGTCCTAATAGTTTGCCCTTTGTAACCCTGAGTGTGCATTTCTTTGGGTTTAAAGAAACTCCATATTCCAAAGCTTTGACAAAGATTTTTTCCAAATGTTTGCAGTGATCTTCAGCCTTATAAGAATATGTTGTAAGATCATCTTGGTACACAACCATAAATTTATCAATATAATCATGAAATGCTACATCCATGGCTCTTTGGAAGGTAGCTCTTACATTAATTAGGCCAAAAGGCATCCTCACATATACATATGTTCCCCATGGGGTTGCGAAGGCTATCTTGAACTGTTCAATTTCCTTTACTAGAACTTGATTATATCTAGAAAAATCATCCATCATTGACATTAATTTAGAGCTAGTCACTTGCTGCAACATGGCTTCCATATTAGGTAAGCCATAATTGTCTTTCAGAGATGCAATGTTTAAGTTTCTAAAATCCACACATAGCCTAATATCTCCATTCTTCTTCCTAATAGGAACCAAGTTTGAAACCTAGGTGGAATTCCTGATTGGCTTGATTATCCCACCATCTCTTAGTTTTGTCAGTTCTTCTTGCATTTTTGGGGCAAGGGTAGGATTGATTGGTCTCTATTTTTGCCTAAAAGGTCTTACATTTTCCTTCAATGGTATGACATGCTGGAACAGATCCTCCTTGTAATCCTTAAGGTCATCATATGACCAAGAAAAAACATGTCTGTATTTTCTAAGTAGGTCAATCAATGTTTTCCTGATTTTAACAAGCAGATTTTGGCCAATATAAACCTTTTTAGGAACTTCATCAGTACCCAAGTTTATTTCTTCTAACTCTTGAGGTTTGGGGTCGTTAACTCCTGATTTTACTCTATCTTGGTTATCAAAAATATTTTCCAAGACCACTAACCCCTTCGGCATCTTATTTGTTTTCAATTGCATAATCTCTTCACCAAAAATGGTTTCCTTCCCATTTATGGTTTCAATCAGTCCACTTCAATCCATTTCCTGACCATGGTACTTGTCTTCATTTAAAAAAAAATTTGTAATATCTTTGTCATCTTCAAAGACTTTCCAATTTTCAATGTTGTGAGGTATGGAAGGTCTATTTTGCACCTCAATCTGAGAGATTCCTACAAATGATATCTCTTTTGGCTTGATTGCTACATTTACTAACAGATCAGCCATCTTATTTTGAGTCCTATCTTTCCATGAGATCCCAAATGCATCAAATAATTCTATCTGATCCCAAACTACATTTCTATATTGTTTCAATCTCTTATTCTTGGATGAGTAGGTCCCTTTGATCTGAGAGATAATTAGTTCAGAATCCCCTATAACACATAATTTCTTAATTCTATGATGTATGGCAACTTTGAGTCCTAGCAGCAATGCTTCATATGTTGCAATATTATTAGTGCATGAAAACTTCAAAGTGAATGAATACCTAAAAGTGTTATTTTTAGGGGACACTAAAACTACACTTGCCCCTGCAACCTCTTTAGAACTAGCCCCATCAAAGAACATTGTCCATAATTTTGGTGAGTTCACGCAACATTCAACTTCATGTTCAATGATAGTAGGCAAGTTTTCAACTTTCTAAATAATTAATTCAGCCCTGAAAGAATTAATCCCAGTATTTAGGAAACAAGTGGTATCTTTGTCAATTTCTTCTCCTAAAATGTGATTAACCCTTGGGTCCCTATTTACCCTAATAGCTTTGTCCCCTATATGAAACGTGGCATAAGTGAGATCACATTGTAGGCTTCCCCCCATGGAAGCACTCCATTTTTTGGAGAGTAACATTCCATAGTGTGAAGGTATATCTACCACAAGGACAGACATGGTTAACTCTACTTCAGGATATGTAGCCAAGTTGAATGGTAAGGCATTTATGGTACCTATGACTAGGACTTCCCTAGCATCCATCCCTCTGCATCTGCCCTACTTGGTATCCACCTTCAAACCTAAGGCTTCCATTACTTTGAAAGGCATTATAGTGTTGGAAGCTCCTGAGTCTATCATGCAATTTTTTAAGGTCTTTCCTTTAATGATTAGATTGAGGAAAAAATGATCAATATCTTCTATAAATGCCACTGAGGAATCATCTAAAAACATTTGAGGAATCTAGGATATGATACCACTATCCTCTATTACTAATGGGGTTTTTTGGGACACAATTTGCTCTAAAATAATATTATTGTTTCCTATTCCACCCAACCATGACAAAGCCTTGTTCTGATGCTCTTCAATTCTAAAAAGTTTAGACAAGGGCACTTTTACAGTAATTTGAGATAACATAGAGATCATATCAACAGGTTCAACAACAGTGGGTTTTACAAAAGTACCTAGAGCTAGAATCTTTTGAGCAGTAGGCACCACTATTTGCTTGATAGTATCAAGTTCTAATTTCTTTGGTTGCACAACTGGTTTTGTTGGCTCACTTATCTAAAATTGAACCTTCTTCTTTGGTTCCCATTTCTTACCCTTATTTTCCTTGATCTTAGGCACATCTACATTGACTTTCTTGTTTTGATCATTCATCTTATGAGTGATGTCTTTGATGAATACACTAAATGGCTTTCCTGCATCATTATTTACTACTCTATTTCTCAAATTTTAGTTACTATTTACTTGTGAATTTTTTTTTGCTATAATTCTATCAATCTCCTCCTTGGAGGGCATTCTTAAGCTTGTGAGACCTACATCAGAAAATGTACTGCATACCTTATCTATATCATACCCTTCATCATCTGAAAGCACTTGTTGATGATGTA
The DNA here is from genome assembly GCA_028749045.1 of Cupressus sempervirens. Classification (NCBI taxonomy): domain Eukaryota; kingdom Viridiplantae; phylum Streptophyta; class Pinopsida; order Cupressales; family Cupressaceae; genus Cupressus; species Cupressus sempervirens. The sequence goes on from CM053792.1 coordinate 748,360,193, forward strand.
GTTGGTAAGCAATTCTCTAGCTAGTAATATCATTTTTAGGCTCTTCTGAATTAGAATCTATCAAATCATCACACATGCTTACCATATTTCAACTTATATCATCATGGCTTTTCTCTTTAGTTTCTTCTTCAGGTTGCACTCCTTGACCTTGGGCAAATGACTAAGCAATAGCACAATAATTAGTAGAATGAGGTGATTGACATATAATGCACCATGGTACATCATCATTCATATTTATAGTGTTCCTTTGTAGGGGATCTCGAGTACCCTTATCCTTCACATTGTGGGTCTGGTTGGCAATTGTCTTACCATCTTTCCACTGGGTGGTGTAAGGGTAATTTTGCATTCTAGGCTGCCTATTGAAATTGTTGTTATTAATAGGGGATCTTTTAGCAACATTTGGCTTATTGAAATTAGTGTGATTCATCTTTTTGAGCATTTCTAAAACTTGGCCTATAGTAGGTTCTTCGGGCTTCTTTCCTATAGGATTTTTATCACCTTCTCTTTTGTTATTGTTCTTTTGATTGAAGAGCTTAGGATCATCCCTTCTACCTAGTTTTCTAGATGCCTTCCTATTATTCTCTATATTTACTACAATTTTATAGGCATCCCTTAAAGTCTTAGGATCCTTATCCCTCAATCGATAAGCCATTTTGCTATCAAAAGCATTGAAATATGTTGTGAGACAAACATCTTCATTTAAGCTCATAACTTGAAATAGTCTGTACATACCTTTCTGGAATCTTACATTGAAATCAAATGTGGACTCATTTGGATTCATCTTGATGTTGTTGAACTCATTCAACATGAATCTTGCATTAGTGTTGTCTCCATATTGCTCTTTGAAAAATTTCTCCAAATCACTCCATGATGTAATACTATCATCAAGCAACCTCCTAAACCAATCCCTTGCATCCTCTGTTAGTGAATGCACAAACAATTTCATTACCATATCTTCATGTTCAACTTCATAATCATTCAACATATCAATGAAAATTCTCAAATGTTCTTCACCAGTAACAACATTATTCCTAGAGAACTTAACCACTTTATCTCTTAAATCAAACGATATGGGATGTGGAGCACTAAGAATACCAGCAAATGATATTTTTCTATACTTTTCTAGATATAAAGGTTTCTTCTGGAAACCAGGAACATTTGAGGTACTAGCTATATTAGCTTGACTCAGAGGAGCAGCTTGGGATTGTTGAGGTGGGACAAATGGGACTTGGGTGCCAGTAGTGGAAGATGAAGTAGGAGTAGATTGGGGTATTCCCTAAGTTGAGATTATTGGACCACTAACTGGTGCAGGAATTGTAGGTGGGATAGACAAATTGGGCCATGAAGCCAATGTAGAATTATATTTTATGAATTGGATTTTTCTCCTAGTTTTTGCATCTTGAGCTTCATTCTCAACCTTCTCAAGTTCTTTTGCAAGATCTTCCCTCTCTTTTCGAGCCTTCTCAAGATCTAGATCTAATTTTGACATGGAGGGTTGTATAGGTTTTCTTGGTATAGCTTGAGGTTCATTTATTTGGATTCCTATAGCCTTGCCTTTCCCTTTATCTGGAGCTTTTGCAATGGGCTCTATAGGATCCACTTGAATAGGCTTATAGGCTTGGATTTGAGTAATAACTGGTTCTTGCCTTTGATTTCGGCATTTCTCTTGTTCTTGAACTTTAGCTCTCAAATTATCAACATCTCCAAAAACATCCTTATGGAGAGTTGTGGTATTTTCTTCTAACTTTTTATTTTTCTCCTTCAAAGCAACCATCCTTCTTAGCAAAGCACCCCTCTCTATTATGGCATCCAAGGTGGCTTGCTCCTTTTCTTTTTCAAGAGGAATACATTTAGCTTCTTCCTCAGCAATCCATTTCTTCAAAAATCCTATTTCAAAGTGGGCTTCTTTAGGATCTACAGAAGTTGCCTCTGAATCAGTAGGGTCATCCAGATCTATAAGATTTGGCTCTACATAAGGGGCTACTCTGGGATTAAAAGGATTATCAAATGAATTCCTAAATCCTAGCCTATAGTTCATATCTACTATAGGATCTGGCCTTGATGAAGCAATTCCCATAGTAGACATGTCTTTGTCTTGAAAGACTCTCTCATCTGGTAATGGGCTACTGAAAATGCCTCCTAAGAGTCTTGTAGTTTTGGATTCAGAACTAAGTGAAGAAGACTCTCTTCCTATTACTGGTTGATAATGGGAATTGATGGATGCATTACCTCTGGGTTTCCAAATGGGATTTGGATCTATCTTCTTCTTATTTTGGTTCTTTCTACCACCTTGGGGTACATTAGTATACATTGATACATCGAGATTGGCTCTTATGTAAGCTCTTGTGTTCTTTCTCTTGTCAGCCATATTCACCTTTTGTTACAACAAGCACTAGCTTCAAAATCTTGACTAATTTGCCACCCTATTTCGGGAAAATATGTAATGACACTTATTACTGACTTAAGAAAAACAATACAAATAGAAACAAAAATATCTAGCACAAACAGGCCAATCACTGATGTCATAAGATTGCAACTCTTGCTTGTTAGATAAGACACTTGGATAGGCTGGATACGTCAGTGTGTAGCAATGGTACTTGGGCTTTATCTTCTTTAAATTCTCAAGGTTTGTCACTAAAAGATTCCCTTATAACCATGGGAAAAACTTAGATAACATGAAACACACGTACACTACAGGACCAAAGAAACTGTATGACTTTTCATAGATGTGTTGGACAACTCCCCAGTAGAGTTGCCATTTTTTTGGAGTTTTAAAAATGTACTAAAACTACTAAGAGACAAAATGCTTAATACCAGAATGACAGTACATACACAATCTAAAGACTAGCCAATTCTTATTAACAATTGTATATGCAAAGTATTTGGACCCAACTTCAACAAAACCACAGATAGTTTTCTACTCTTTTGGCTCTGCAAAACCAGGGTGGGTATACCCAAGGATGATTCAAAACTGGAAAAACTGTATGAGGATTATTCTTAGTTTCATTCTGATTCTCTTTTCAAGATCCTCAAACATATACATAATTCTTACTAACTTGATAAACACATCCCATAAAATAGATATGGCCAAGAATTCTTCTATAGATCTGCAGATGTTGTTAACAATAGTGGCTAACTGAAGCTAAAACATTCCATGCAGACAAGTGTTGGCTAGTTTTTAAGATCTACAGGAAATAAAAGTAAAATTTGATTTGATGTTGCATTTTGATAATCATTTATGATATATTTCTCCTTTAGTTGTATCAACTTGATCAATGCCTAATCCATTGGGGTTCAAAGTCTATAGCAAGTTCTCAGATCTGGTTTGTTGACTTACAACAAATTCTATCAATAATTCTTATCAGAATTCATCATTCAAAACCCTTTCCACTACTAAAGAAACCTTATCACATTCATCAAAGCTTTTATTTAATCCATTGAATTAACAGCAGTGATAAATAGCTATACAACCTAACTAGATTGCATTCAATTGCACAAGCCTTTACTTATACAATATCAAGACAACCAAGTAATTGAAAGGAGACAAGATTTAGAAAGAACTGATATGGGGACAGTTTACAATTTTTATTCATTTTCTTTGAAAATGGTATATCCTTTACAATAGACTTAGAATGGCCTTAAGAAAGAAGCACAGCTCATTCTATATTCATGTATTCTCAGAGAATTGACAGAAAAATACATTATAAAGTTTCTTTCAAAATTTGGACCAAAAACAGACTATGCATAGTACTTAGAAAAATAGAATTCGGACCCTTCTTTAGCCTTGGGATCTCACTTAAATAGTGTGAGATGCAACAAGCTTTAGGCTAAAGACAAAAGTTATAGGTGTCCTTTAAAAGACACTTACATATACTTCTGTCATAAAAGACAAAAACAAATGACAGAAAGGCTATTACATCAAACATTCCTTGGTGGGTCCCTTTCTGTTATGCTTCTCAGTTGTTGAGACAAGAAAATATGATCTGATTTTACAATAATTCTTCATCCTCAGAGTACATAGTCATGAGGTTTGAAAGTGATGTATCATCTTTAGTTACCTGCAAACTTACTTTAACCTAGGGATTTTCAATGTCCTCATTACTAACTACAAGGGTAACTTTTAATTTTGCATCTTCCTCCTCATCATCTCCTGACATCTATTCTATAAACTGATTTTTCCATCTATTATAGGTAGCATCATTTGGCCAATCAAAATTTAGAGCCTCTCTTTGTATAACCAGTAATGAATTTGCAATTTCTTCTAAATCATCAAGCTCTTTTCTGATGTCATTATAAAATAACTGTATCTTTACCAATTCTTCATTTGTCCTTGCCCAAAACCAATGGCCAGTTTCACTCATGATGTTCCTGATCCTTTCATCAAATATTTCATCTAATTCCTTTTTCCACTTTTCTTTTTCCTTTATTGTATCAACAAATCCTAAAGCACCAGGAAATAAAGTGAATTTTTTAGCAATATATTTGGAAAAATAGAGTGTTAATCTTTTCTATAAAGAATCCCTTTTATCATCAAAATCTTCTAGTTTATTTAAAAAATCAAAAATTTTCTCTACTTGATGATAAGGCATTTGGACGACAGATATACATATAATTTTAATATCATTATTCCTCTCCCTCCACTTCTGTGCTAGGGGAGTCAATTTATCCTTATCTCTGTTCAACTCATCGAGGAGGGTTGCAATTCTTGTCAACTGATCAAAGAAGGTTGACCATTGTATTTTATTCCTTAAATACATCACACGCTGCTTTAATTTTCCTTCATATTGATTTTTTAAGTCTACTTGCAACTCATGTAATTTGGTTTTTTCTTCTTCAAAGTCTTCTGCAGTATAGAATTGGGGCCTTTCAAGGGTGTCTGGTATTTCGATAATAGGGGTTGGTCCAACAAATGACTGTGAAGAGTATGCAATTCTAGGTGCACTAGATTCTCTCACCTTCCTTTTCCCAAGTATCTTCTCCATTTGAGATACCTTGTTTTCAAGTGACTGTATCTGTATAACTCTTTCCTCATATGCTTTTAAGACTTCTTCAAACCTAACATTAAGTTGGGTAAACTTATTGTCTTCCTAGCTAGATACAACACCACCCAATTTTAGCACTTCTGAGGCCATTCCCATTACTTGTTTACTAGTTACCTCACCAGCCCTGTAGACTGTCAATGTACCAGTATGCTCTGTTGTAGGAAACTCATGCATCCTGGTATTTTCCCTCTTATCTATGGACCATATAACAAGGGCTTGGTGATCATCACTAAATTTGACCCCTCTATGGACCTGTAGTACTTCTTCAGGAGTTGTTAGTTGAACATCCTTCTACTTTCTTACTGAATCAAAAACAATAGCATTTTCTATATCCCTTTCCAGCAGAAGGAGGACTCCTGATTGTCTAACTATTTGCCTCCCGGCTTCAGGAGTAAACTGGGCAAAATCATTCAAAATTTTTGACTTTACCTCTTCTTTAATAACTAGGTCAGGTTTATCTGGTTGCTCAGCCGTGATCTTCTCACAGGATTTCTCAAAAATTTTCATATTTAATCTCCACAAAAACTGTGCAAAGGCTCTAAATCTTACAAAATTTTCATCATTAATAAATCTTTCAGAAGCCTAGGCAATGATTGGGTCAATTTCCTTACCTTGGTAGTCAGCAATGGTTAGGTCCAAGGAAGGTATAGGAGGTTCTTGTGGCTCTCCAATATACAGGTCTGTAGAAGTGACAATCACATCCCCTTCTCCACCCATTTTTCTAAGTTGTTCCCTTAGAGATGCCTCATCATCTATCTAGATTGGGGACTGGCTTGGGGAGTATTGTTCCTTTTGAGAAGAAGAAGACCCCTGCTCTAATTTTTATCTTTTTGGAGAGCTGGCTGCAGATGGACTTCTTGACCTTGATTTCTTATGGGGGGTATGTGTTGCACATTTTGAATCATGACATAACCTGCCCTTTTCTGCAATGTATATTGGCTAGGAGCTACCATATTTCTACTGCTTATTCTTCTTTGTACTTTTTCTGCCTTGTTTGGATGTACCTCAACAAACATAGCTTTCTTTTCATTCATGGTTTGAATTATTAAGGAAAAATTATTCATTAATGCCTGTATTTTGGCTCCCCAGTATTTCTTTTCTTTCAATGGGTCATACTAGGGGTCAAAAGCATTAATGAATTCCAGTGTTTTATTGAAAACTATCCATTTTTCTTTCCTCAATTCTTGCTCCTGCAATGTGAAAATGTTTTCGATTATATCTTTTGGATAGTAAACCTGATGTACCATACGAGAAGCTCTCACCCTTTCTTTAAATAGGTCATAGAATCCTTCAGGGTCAATGAATTGGGTGTGAGACTCTGTCATGTTATATCTATCCAAAAACAAATTTAAGTGTTTCCACCCCTTTTTTACAAAGACAAAATCATGCACCATAGTAACCATTGGAAAGAAAGTGCCCTTCTTAACCAATTCCCTCTCATCTATATTACCTATCTGCCATAAGAGCTCAGCAATCCCTATCTTCAAAGGCACATGAAATGGTAGCACATGAGGTTTTCCCAAAAAACCATAAACTCTTATCATTGTTGAAACATTGTAGGGAATTATATCCCCCTAGTTATGACTGACTAGTAGCCCTTTAGCACGGTCCTTGGGTTTGACCAATTCTAATAATGCTTGTGGGATTCTAAGGCTATCTCCTCTTAAAAGAAGTCTAAGCTTTGATGCAAAATACCTATCAAATCTTACATAGCAAGCATCTGTGGCTTCTAAAGTCATATCCACACTCCAAAACTGCACTGGATTCCTCTCTCCATCCTTTATTTTTTCCAACTCCATAACCTTGGAGAAGAAAGTATATCCTTTGTATAAGCATACATGTATCATCAATGAATACCAACATAATGGTTTGTTTACTTTTCCCTTTTCTATTCCAACCAAACCATTGTTAATCTCTTTTGCTAGAAAAGTGGCAAAATCCAAAATGGTACTCATTCCAAATTGGAGGGTTTGAGTAATTATAAGGACAACAGAACCTAGAATTTGATCACCTTCATCTATCTGCAAGATCTTGCAAAGAGAAAAATACATTGCTTGGGCTCTCAAGTTGAAATTTCTTCTCAACAATGGCTTTGGGGTACTAGCTGTAATCACAAGAAAATTACTGACCTTGGCAGGATGCTCCTGTAGTGGCCCTATTCTCAGGTACATTCGTTGTGCATCATATCTAGCTTGCAAATCATCCATATCAATGATTTCATGCACAACGTGGTTAGGGTTAAGGTTGAAAACCTCACTGAATAGCTCGGGGAAAACCCTAAAAAGATTGACTTTAGAATGATTTTTTACCCATGATAGGATCATACTTCTTTGCCAGGTCCATCAATAAATCACTATGAAAAAAAATAGTGGGGACTATTAATTTTCCAATATCAAATTCCCAAACATTGCTCATAGGAGTGTCCAATTTTCACTTTGAAAACTATTTCTTAAACAACTCCAGACTTCCCATAGAAACCTGGGCATCCCTTATCCAATTAGCTTTATCATAAAAGCCTTCTGCTACAACTATTCTAGGATTTTTTGGAATGAGTTCCCTTCCCTTAGTTAATTCATGCACTGATAAGGGGAATTGTTCAAGAAAATCATCATGCAAGGAACGTTTTAAATAATCCTTTTGACTAGTAAACTCTTTTTGGGGAGCCATTTTGAATGAACCCTAGGAAATTCACAACAGCAGATGCTTCAAGTTTACTTACAAAGTCACAATGCACTTACTCACCAGAATTCACACTTCTGCACTATATGATGTCTTCTACAATTTTACTAGAGTAAAAACCAAGAATTTCCATGCCCTAGCACTGAAAGCTTGAATTCCCTGATGTTCTTTCTGCACTTTGATGGTTCATTAATGGTGAAATTGTGGGCTCTTTTCATAAATTAAAACTGCACGCACAAGGTCTAAATCACATTTACTCTCAGTAATCATTGCCTGCAATTTGCATTCAAGTTTGAATCCCATCTGTAGATTTTATTAGATCGGACGGTTCTGATTTAAAAATAACAAGCTTTACGATTTTTAGAAAAATTCCATGTGTCGCAAATGCACTTCCCTGCATTACTTAAAGACCTATAACTTCATAATGCGTGGATGCACCATCCGTTGATCAAAACAAGATCAATGATCAAACTAATCCACTTTTTATTAACAACCAGCTAGCTGAGCTGACCAATGAGAAACCGCTATATGAGCTCATACTGTCTAACAACATTCCATGCTAGCAGATCTTGTATCTTCTTCTAAGCAAGCAAGTAATTGACATCATCTAGTCCATGTGTCACAAATGCACTTACCTGCATTACTTAAAGACCTACAACTTCATAATGTGGGGGTGCGCTAACCGTAGATCTTTGAAAGATCTACGGTTGATAAGATTTCACCCTGTCAGGCATCTAGGCAAAACTTTGATGTCACCACAGACACGTGTCTGCAGGGCACATCCCCGCTTTGTTTAAACTTCACTCAAATGAAAAATGTAGGGATGCACCGTTCGTTGATCAAGACAAGATCGACGATCAGAAATAGACCTTTATTTCATGCTCACATCATCCAGTTGGACCAATGATATGACTATTATTAACCCGCATGTTTTGATTGTTGCATTTATTTCTGACACCTTTCTGACCCACATGGATGAGTAGTTCCAGCTAAGCACAATTGGCAGATCCTATGGCATGACTTCTTCATTCTTCATAGTCTGGCCCCACTGTGCCACATGTCACAAATGCACTTCCCCACTTTTCTTAAAAACCTTCATCTTCATAATGCGGGGATGCACTAGCCCTTGATCTCTGATAGATCAACGGTGTTTGAAAAAACTCTTCAAACTGGCATCCTAAAAGGAATATCGCAATTAAAGGCACATGAAAGTTTTATCACAAGGATTAAAAAATATTTTGATGTGAACAAAACATTAGGATAAAACATCCTGCCAAGATACTTGAAGAAAACCCCCCCTCTTTTTAAAATATTAAAATTAGGGCAACATAAAACCAAGGTATAACAATTTTTTACGCACTTAGGGCCTTTTTATGGATAATTTGAAAGCCAAACCCTGAGAATTTAAAGGGAATATACAACTTACAGAATAGGGCATAATTAGGGTAATCTAATAATTTTCAAAATTTCACACAATAAAACCCTAGTCTGCAAGAAACAAAGACTTAACTGATTTTTCATCCAAATATCATAATTTTTTTATACTGTGAAAAATCATACCAACAGATGCCTTACTTTTTAGTTCTGTTTCAAACAAATTGAATTTGCAAGATCAAAATAAAAAGGACTTTAGGGCCACTGCATTTATTGAGGATCAAGCTGCATTGGTCAGTTGGTCATTAACAAGAGGATCTAGAGCCACACCATCACAATTAGATGAGTCTGGATTGATGGGAAACATAATTGTAAGAAGGGTTGCTCATACCTCACATGTGCAGGCAGCACACTGGAATGTGGATTCATCCCAATTTCTTTTGGCCACTACTAGGAAGGAAAAATAGGCTATGTTTGAGTTACAAAGTGAATATGAAACAATTCTTGAGGCCTATAATAAGGAGGTAAAAAGGAGAATTGAGCTTGAAGACAAGCTAATGGAGAAGTCCACCAAGCCAAGAATAACATACCCCCATCCTCTAGTGGAACCTTTTAAATCCATCCCCCTTGTAGAAATACTAGACACACTCAAAAGGCCAGAATATTACACAGCTGAGGATTTTGAAGAAGAGACAAGCAAGCTATGGGCCTTACATGTAGAGACAAATATGCAATATGAGGATAATCTTAGAAAGGCTCTAATTTATTTAGTAGATAAAATTGAATGGCCCTTGTTCTATGATCAGTTGGTAAGAGTAACAAGTGTATGGGAAGAATTGAAAGCCCATGATGAAACCCTCAAGCCTATTGTTAATAAGTGGGTAAAAAGGGAGAAAGAAATCACTCTTTTATGTTATTCAATTATAAGGTCTTCCCATGACCATATTGAAAAAATTTATGATGTTGCTAATGACTTGTCAGATTTTGATAACAGGAGAATTGCTTTGCAACTAAAAATTGTTTCTTATTTAAGCAAGTACAAGAGTAAAAAATTTGATTTGTTTCCTTATACCTTGGATAGAAAGAATAAATTGAAAAATAAGGATGAATGGAGTAAGGAATTGGATGACCTATTCTGTACAAGGATAAATATAGTTGTAAACAAAAAAGGGGCATGCCTGGTGGGCCATCACGAGACAAGAATTTGTTGGTTTTGATAATGAGGCTAACTATATATTAAAAAAGCAAGATGATATCCTACAATTTAGTTGGCCTGATGATGCACAATTTAACACCTGGATGGCAGATATTGCTTTTGGTGAGCAATTAAAAGAAGGTGGTACAAATGATGATGAAGAACAAAAAGGTGAGGTGCAGATCATTGACACATCAACACTAGAACTGAAAGAAGAAGAAGGTGAAAGTCATCAGTTAGTTGTTGCTATAGGTAAAGAAGCCCAAGATGTTGACATGATAGAGGAGCTATCAAGTGAAAAAGTAATATTTCCTATTCAAGATGAAAGAAATGAAAATCTAAGGGAAAAAATTTACTTGGAGGCACCACAGGATAACCCTTCATTAGCTAGTTTGGTAGCCATGTATTTTGAAGATCAAGAATAGTAGGGGACAAATCAAAAGTTGATGATTTGTGGTAGTAATAGAAATGGGCCTACCCAAAGAATTTTTGACGTGCTTGGCATTCTTTTATACTTGGTTTTGTCTCTTGTTAATTGTGTTATGTTTCTTGTTTGAAAGGAAACTTGTCAATCAGATTTTCCCTTTGCTTTTTTCAACTCATGTTATATAAATGAGTTTTCAAGGCATTGTCAGTGTCCAAGACTTGACAATTTTTAGTCTTTCAAGAAAATATAGTTGGTCTAGTCATGTTGTATTTGTTATAAGTTTATTTTCAGTCATGTACTTTTCTAATGAAAAATAGAAATACAGAATCAGTATGATCTTCTGGTTTCTTTCTTGAGTTTTTATTGGTCATTGTATTATTCAGCAAAAGGGATAATACAAAGGGGTATTTACATCAGATTTGTTTCATTATTTTTTGTCTCCATTTCATGAGTTTATTAATTCTGAGATCATTTGAATAATGTTCATTTGATTGAATGCATTCTGGATGGGATGTATATTGATTGCATTGTTGCCATTAATTAACTGGATTATGTAAATGCTTTAATAAATCAATAGAATCCATGGGTTTATGAAGAGGATATCATGTAAGAATGGAAATAGGTGATTATAGTTGATAAATTCAATTACAAGTTAATTGGACAAAGTCACCTACCAATAAGTAACTCTTTTTTGCCCAATAGATAAGGTACTGGTCATATAAATTAGAGATGATTGAGAGTAAATTTTTCCTCCACATGACAAATCAATTATAAATTCAAAATTATTCTTGGTCTATTTGGTTCAAATTTATAATGCTGGTCACCACTCATTTACATTCAATTTTTTCGGTCTTAGGTAGCCGCTATTTCCAAGAACACTTGTGACCTCAAGGAGAATTATGACCAGGTCTTCTTATATGGGATGCATATATATATGAGAGCTTTAAAGAAAATTGAAAAAATGTGTATGTTGCTGAGGGCAAAAGATCAAAATCATAATGAAACTAAAATAATTTCATATCACAGTTTGCAATAGAATCATCCTTAGGTATACCCACCTTGGTTTAGCAGGACCTAAAGAGTAGGAAACCATCCTTGGTTTCATTAAAGTTGGGTCAAGATGATTGACTTGTATAATTGACTATGGGAATTGGCTAATCCTTAGGTTATTTGAGTACTATCATTCTAGTATTGATTATTTTGTTTCTTAGTAGTTTCAAACACCAACACACTACTCAATGGAAAGATGGTAAACCTATCCCCAACCAAACTCAAAATATGAAAGATAAAGGAACCCCTGACCCTTTGCAAAGAATTTTTGTCAACATGAAAGATGTTGTGCCATAGTGCATCACATGCCAATTAAATAACTCCTCATACTATTGTTTAGTAGCCCAATCATTTTCCACAAATTAGAATGTGTAGAATGAGGAGGAAGAAGAAGAAAAGAACCATGGTGATGTAATTTGCAATATGGTTAATATGTGTGATGACTATAAAGATTATAATCTAGAAGAGCATGAAAATGACCTTACTAATTATTGAACTATTTACCAATTACATCATTAGCAATTATTTTCAAATAATGAAGAATATGATGAAGATAAGGTATGTACTACATCCTTAGATGTTGGTCATATAAATCTAAGGAAGCCTTCTAAAGAAGAGATTGATAGAATTATAGTAGAAATGATTTCTCAATTTCATAGTAATTATAATTTGAGAAGTAGGATGGTCACTAATGAAAGTGGTATGCTTTCTGTTATCTTCATAAAGGATATTACTCATAAGATGAATGATGATAATAAGAAAGATAATGTAATGACAGTGAAGGTCAAAGACAGGAAGGCCAAGAAATGGGAGCCTAAAAAGAAAGTGTAATTTTAGGTAAGTGAGATAGTTTAGACAAATGTACAAGAGAAGAAATTAGAATGTAATGTTGCTAAGCAAGTAGAGGTGTCTATTGTTCAAAATATTTCAGCTCTAGGTATTCTTGTAAAACCTATTGTATGTGATCCAATTGACATGATATCTATGCTATCTCAAATAATTGCAAAAGTGTCTTTATCTAAATTATTTAAAATAGATGAGCATAGGAGTAAAGCTTTATCATGGTTGGGTGGGATAGGTAATAATATTGATACTACTAAACAAAGCATCATACAACAAACCCTAGTAGTAGTTAAAGATAATGGAATTATATCAAAAATTCCTCATATATTCTTAGATAATTCATCTGTATCTTATTTGTAGGATATCGACCCATTTCTTCTCAGTTTGGTTATAAAAGGGAGAAATCTAAAGAATTACATGATAGACTTAGAAGCTTCTAATACTATAATGCCTTTTAAATTCATGGAAGCCCTAGGTTTACAAGTAGACACGAAACAAGGTAGATGTAGAGGTATGGATGCTAGGGAAGTGCCTTTTATAACTACTATTAATGCATTACCCTTCAAATTAGCTACATATCCCTATGTAGAATTGACAATGTAAGTCCTTGTAGTTGATATTCTTCTAGATTATGGAATGTTTATATCTAGAAAATGGAGTACTACTATGGGAGGTAGCCTACAATGTGACTTATCCTATGCTACTTTTCATACAGGTGACAAGGTTGTTAGGGTAGATAGAGAGCTGAGGGTTAACCATATTTTTGGGGATGGTGTTGATAAGGATTCCACTTGTTTTCAACACACTAATGTAAATTCATTCAAAGAAGAGCTAATTATCCAAGAATTTGAGAAACTCCTAGCTATAATTGTACATGAAGTGGAGTGTTGCATGGATTCAAAGATTTTGTGGACTATGTATTTTGATTGGTAAACTTCTAAAGAAGGTTTAGGAGCAGGAGTAGTTTTTGTGTCTCTAGAAATGAACACTTTTAGATATTCATTCACCCTAAATTTTCATGTACTAAAAAAATAGCTTAATATGAAGCACTCTTACTTAGATTCAGAGTTACAACTCATCATGGGATAAAAATATTACACATTATCTGTGGCTCTAAATTAGTAGTCTCCCAAGAAAGAGAAACTTATGCATCCAAGAAAAAGAGAATGAAGTTGTAAGAAAATGTTGTATGGGACCAAATTGAGTTGTTTGATCCCTTTGGTATCTCTTATATTGAGAGGAGTTACAACAAGATGGCTAATCTATTGGAAAATGTAGCTATTAAGCCTAAAGATGTATCATTTGCTAGGATTTCATAGATTGAAGTACAAATCGGCCCTCAATCCCAAAAAAATATAGAACATTGGCATGTTTTTAAGAATGATAGAGATATTCTAAACTTCTTTTCAAGTGAAGACAATTACCATGGTCAAGAACTTGATTGTAGTGCTCTAATTGAAACAATAGATGGGAAAGAGACAATTTTTGGCTAAGAAATTTTGTAGCTAAAAACCAACAAAGTACCCAAAGGATTGGTAATTTTAGAAACCATGTTTGATAACCAATATAAAGTGAAGTTAGGGGTTAGGGATTACAAACCAAAAAAACTTGAAGAAATAATTCTTGGTACCTTTGAAGCCCTAAAAAAGGTTTACATTGGTCAGAATCTATCTACTGAAATTAGAAAGCCTCTAATTGATTTTCTAAGAAAGTATAGACATATATTTACATGGTCATATGATGACCTTAAAGACTATAAAGAAGACTTATTTTATCATGTTATACCACTTAAGGAGAATGTCAAACTTTCTAGAAAAAATTAGAGACCAATAAACCCAACCCTAGCTCCAAAAATGCAAGAAGAATTAATGAAGCTAAGGGATGGAGGAATAATTAAGCCAATTAGACATTCTACTTGGGTATCAAACTTAGTGCCTATTAGAAAAAAAATGGAGACATAAGGCTTTGTGTGCATTTTAGGAACTTAAATATTGCTTCCTTGAAAGATAACTATGTTTTTCTTAATTTGGAAGCCATGCTACAATGAGTGACTGGTTCAGAATTATTGTCTATGATGGATGGATTCTCAAGTTACAACCACATTCTTGTAAATGGAAAGGAATAGTTTAAGATAGATTTTACTACTCCATGGGGTACATATATCTATGTAAGAATTTCATTTGGGTTAATTAATGTAGGAGCAACTTTTCAGAGGGCCATGGATGTAGCTTTTCATGAATACATTGATAAGTTTATGGTAGTGTATCAAGATGATCTTACTAGATATTCTAAGAAGGCTGAAGAAAATGGTAAAAATTTAGAGAAAATTTTCATTAAAGTCTTAGAATATGGACTATCTCTAAACCCAAAGAAATGCACATTTGGAGTAATAGAGGGTAGATTGTTAGGTCACATAGTGTCAAAAGATGGAATAAAAATTGACCTTGAAAGAGTATCTTTCATTGATAAAGTTCCCAAGAAAAAAAATGTAAAAGGAATACAATCATTTTTTGGGAAAGTAAATTTTCTAAGAAGATTTATTACTATTTTTTCTAAGATTATTAGACCAATATCTAAAATGCTCAAAAAGAGAGTTGCTATCAATTGGGATGGTGAACCTTTAGAAGTTTTCTAGGATATCAAGACTGCTATAAAAAATGCTCTAATCCTTAGGACTCGTGATTATGAAAAGTCATTGCATATATTTTCCTTTGCATATTTTCATATTGTGGTAGCAGATCTATTGTAGAAAAATGAGGAAGGGTATGAGTAGCCTATTGCATTTTTTAGTAAGTCACTTCAACCTAAAAAATTGAAATATGAGATAAATGAAAAATAAGCTTATGCCTTAGTAAAAGCCGTCAAAGGTATTAAATGTTATTTGGTAAGTGCCATTGTTATAGAATTTGTACCAAGTGTAGTTTTTAAGGATATCTTCTCTTAGTAGGATGTATCTTATAGGTGGTGCAAATGGATTAATAAAATTCAAGAGTTTAACATTGACATCGAAATTACAAAGTTGGCAAGAGGTCAAGGACTAGAAAAACTCATGGCTCAATCAAACTTGGATGCCAACAAAATAAATATGGTAGTAGATTATTTAAGGATAGTTTTATGTGACATGGATCATTGTGAGTGGTGCACCAATTCCATATACTACTTGCAACACATGGAAGCTCCTTCTCACCTGATAGATAGTGAAAAGAGAAGTACCAAACTAAATGCAATTAGATACATTATTGTTATAAATAATATGTGGTGGAGAAACTTTGAAGGAATATTGTTGAAGTGCACTAATCAAGAAAAATCCAAGGATATATTAAATAAAATGCATTCATGAATATGTGGAGGAAACTACATGGATAAAAATACTACTCATAAGGTGATGAGAGCTAGGTTTTGGTGGCCTACTCTTTTCAAAGATGCACAGTCACTCGTCAAAAAATGTGATGCATGTCAGAGATTTGTATGTAAGCTAAATTTTTTTGGAGATAATCCTCTAAATCTAGTTGAAGTTCAAGCACCTTTCCAGCAGTGGGGTATGGATTTATAGGTGAAATTTCCCCTAAGTATAGTACTGGTTACTCATGGATCTTGGTAGATACAAATTATTTTACAGAATGGGTGGAAGCCATTCCTACAAGAAATGCTACCAACAAAGTGGTGAATAATTTACTTTTGAATAATATCCTTACAAGGTTTTGATTCCTTTAGAGGATTGTAACTAATAATGCAATGTGTTTTAGATTAGAAGAATTTATAAAGTTTTATGATAAATATGGCATAACTAGGTCAAAATCCTCACCTTATCATCTAAAAGGAAATGGATAACCTGAATCTACCAATAAGAGCTTGTTAAAAGTCATAAGAAGGACTCTAGATGATAACAAAAAAACATGGAATTCCAAATTACATTTGGCAATATGGGATATTAGGGTAACAGTAAAGAAAGCAATAGGTGTGGTACTTTTTGATCTTGTATATGGAATCCATCCAAGAATACCCCAAAATAATTTAGTAGGCCTATACATTTACATTTAGATGTATAATGAAGATGTAATTGATGATATGTAAGAAAAAATGGATGAATTGGTAGGATTGACAGAGATCATAAAAGAGGCTTCTCTCATAAATGCAAAACTACAACTACAGGTCAAATTATCGTATGATTGAAAGATAGTAAATAAAAAATTTGAACCTAAAGACCTAGTTCTAATGTGGAATGCTAGGATTGAAGACAAAAGAAAACATGGAAATTTTTATCCTATATGTCTAGTACCTTATTTAGTTGATGCTACATGGGGAGAAGATATATATATTTTGAAAGAATTATCAGGCAATATTCTTGAGCTACCAGTTCATGGACAATTCTTGAAAAGGTATTTTTGCTAAAAATACTTGTTTTCCATGAATAATAGTTTAGGGTTTTTTGTATATTCTATAAATCCTTGTAAATTTTTGTTTAGCCCTTGTATAGTGCTTTTCTTGTGTCTTTTCTCTCTCAAAGTTGTCAACAAATTGGTCAAGTATGTGGTCTGCTTCTTCTAGGGATTTTGAGCCTTCGCATGAATTTACACATTCATCATCCCTACATAGAGCCACTATTGGCCTGGTTTTTCACCTTTCATAATTTTGTTGCATTTTATAGTGAAAATGCAATGTTTTAGTGTTTAAAGGTAAGGTGTGTTAAAAACCATAGTTGAAATTTTAAAATTTCATGAAACCCTTACCATTTCATTGGTCAAACTGGATGGCGATGTTACTTTTGAATGATATAACATTGCACCATCGACCATTTGAAGATCAATGATGTACACTTCCCTACAATATGAAGATGTGAGAATTTTATGGAATGTAGGAAAGAACCTTGGTAACATGTGTACTTGATGTTGTCATGTGCACCTAGTTTGAAAAGGTTTTGGAATAGTTAGAAATTGTCAAGAAACATTGGTAAAGGTAACTCATCTAATTGGTTGGTTTTGCTAACTGGATTGCAAATAAGATAGATCTTATGAGATTATTAATCATAGAAAGATATAAAAAGAGTGCTTTCCTACATTATGGAGATGTCTGATGTTTAAAAAATGTGGGAAAGTGCCTGAATGATATGTGGACTAGTGGTGCAAGTCATTCTAAAGGTTGCTTAGTCATGCTAAGTCAGGATGCATGCTAAAATGTCTTATGATGAGTTTTTGAGTGGTCTATGTGTTTGAGTGGTATATGTGTTTGATGAGTTGGTAGGTGACTTTATAAGTGGGCCCAAAATATTAAAGATGGATGTAGAAAATTTGAAGGGATTTCATTATCATCAATCTTATAAAGATCTATGATCAATGCTTTCCCATAATATGAAGTGCCTAAACTTTAGCAAATGTGGGGAAGCACCTTGTTGATGCATATCCAATTGCACAAAAGATAAAGTAGTCATTTTGATTTTGATGCTAAGTCACTTGATCTACAAAGATTGATAGTTGAATTTCAAATCTCATGGTGCCACATGAAATATGACTACTGGGGCATTAATTTTGATCGATTCTATTTTGTGTGAAGTTAATTTGGCAATAAAAATTCCAATTTTCCATTATTGAACAATAAAATTGCAGAATTCTCATAGAGAAAGCACTTTTAGAGCTAAGGGAGAAATTTTCCAAGGGTTTTGATTTACAACTAAATAATTTTTAGTGGAAAAAACAAGAAAATTAGGTAAGTCTTTTGGGTTTCATTAAATTTGAGAAGCTATATTTGCAGTAGGATAATTATCAAACATGACTCCACGATGGAATTTTTTAGGGAAGGTAGATTGTTTAAAAAGGGTTGTGCATGATGATTTCCTAGAGAAAATGCCATACTCCATGAATGAGTTAGCGAAGAGAAAATAATTTATTTTGTAGAACCCTAGGTTACTATTCAATGAGGGTTTTTATGACAAGGCAAATTGGTTGAGGGATGCTGAAATATTTGTGGGAGGATTAGGGCCCTTTTGTCAATGGTTTTTAGAAAGAAGACTAGATACTCCCTTGAATAATGTATGGGAATTTGAAATAGGTAAATTAATTATTCTACGAGTTTTCTTTCATGGTGATCTTCTTGCAATAATGTCAAAGAAAAATGATCCAATTACCAGGATTGTGAATAATCATGCTGGTGATAATCTTTTTAGGTTGTCCCTAGAATTAATTAGAGATGTTTTTAAGTTAAACACTAACCATGCAGTACATGAGAAGATAGACATGGAAGACATCTAGGCTAGGTATGGTGCATAAAGAGTATATCTAAGGGGAGGACCACTACAAGAGCACTTTTTAGAATAGGATCATTGCCCCTGGTCACACCAAACACTCCAGAGCCTTTTTTGAAGAAATATTTCAACCCTAGAGCACAATCATTGTATTTTTCTCTCTACAATATCTTTAACATGGATGAGCAAGAACACATCCTAGGCTCCATTTTATTCATCATTGCAAAAATCCTTTAGTATGGTATGAGTTATATTTTTGACTTTGCTACTCTCTTGGTAGAAGAGATTCATATTGGATTAATAGGTATTGAAAAGACTAAAGTTGATAAGCCATTATATTGGTACTCTATGCTAATGTACATACGCTTGTATAAGGGCATCACCTTTTTCTCTAAAGAAATAAAGCTAGAATTAGAAAGAGATGGAGAGTTCCCTATCCAATTATGGAGTGAAAATATGACATGGGAGGTAACTGATGCTAGTTTTGTTAGATTTGATAGGTATTTTACTTCTAGGCTTAGAATGTTGTTAGTAGGGGATAGCCCTAGAATACCACAACCTCTACGATAATTAATTAGATCGAAAGATCATGCTAATGGGTTGATGGTGAGGAGACATCATCCCATATGTAGTGTCTACTATTTTCAAATTTTATGGTTTGCTTGGAAAACCACATTTGCTGCCATATCAAGTGTCTTTGAATGTAGAGATTGTTGAGCTTATATGTTAGATAAGATTAGTTGACAAAAGAATTTTTTTAGGAAAATCCAAAGGTACTTTCTTTCCCCAACTTACTATTGTCCACAACTTTTTTTTTGTCAAAAAGGGATGGAGGAACTTAGAGAAATTTTTAGACAAGTATCAAATGGCTCAATCCCATGCCCATTTTATAGACCTAGAGTTATTTTATGATCTATTTAGAGAAAGAATTAAGGCCAAATCTCATTAAAAAATGGTATACTTTCTAGAGGATATAATCAAAAATAAGTTCTCATTACAAGAGCTGAAGCTTAGGAAGGAGAAATGGAAAGTATTCACCAAATTCCTGGATTTTATAAATACTTTTGAGCTAGATTATGAGAGCCTAGATGATAGAAAATATTGGGGTAAGAAACTAGATATGTTTATGGATAACTTCACTAGGATTATGCAAACACTAAATGAAAAGAAGGAAATTCTGACACAAGCATACTTGGACAAGGCTATTGAAGTGAAAAAGAGATTGGAAAGTAAAAAAATTTTGAACTTGGGGCAATATACATTGTAGAAAAGAGTCAGCTACATAGTGGCTAGGAGTGTACATCATATTCCTCCATTTAAAAGACCAAGTTCTGAAAGCCCACTTGCTATACATGCACCTAAGAGACAAAAATTAGAGCAAGGGTAATCTTCTAAGGTTGAAGAATAATCACCTACCATGATCTCACTCGGGATAGATGATGAAGTATCCTTGAGAGAACAATTGAGATAAATAGGAGTGGAGATGGATATACTTGTTACAACTACAGACATAGAAGAAGGAGTACCTTAGGAAACTCTTATGCCAACACTAGCTCTCATTATGGAAGATTACAGAGGTAAGGAAATAGAACTTGTGATAGCACAAGATTCTAAAAAAATTATTGATAATGATTATTTTGTAAAGTTGAGGGAATTTTCTCAATCCTTATGGAGGAGAAATATTGACAATTTTGAGGCTAAATGTAAACTAATCAAAGCAGAGAAGCATAACAAAAGGGACACTGAAATTGAAGAGGAAGTCAAAGCTAGTCTTATGGAAGAATTTTCATAGATAACCCCTAAAGGTGGGAGACATTTGTTGAAATATTCAAGAATATTTATTTACTTGAATGGGACATTGCCAATGCAATGATTTTTTATGCTGTAAGAAAAGATAAAGATACTCATTTTAAAACTAAAGAAGATGTCTTATAGGACCATAAGGGATTGAAATATAGTGATGATCATAAAGCATTGGTGATATGTTCTATTGAGAAGTGGGATAACAATATGATGCAAGAAGTTTTAGATGCTAAGCATTTAGGAAACCTCATGGTCTATAGAGAAAAAGAAGTGGATAGTGAAAAAGTATCCATCATGACCAAAGAAATGGTTGAATTTTGAGTTGTTTTTGCTATGAAAGACAAGAACATATTCTTGAAGTTCAATGTTAAATTTGAACTGATATTGAAAGCATATGAGGAAAGAGGAAGTAGGATACATAAGTTGGAGGCTCAGGTAGCCAAAATGGATAAGCAACTTGGAAAGAGAAAAGTGGGAGAATCCAAGTAGCCCAAGATTACTTACCCTTGTCCCTCAATTGAACCATTCAAGTCAACTCCCCTAGTAGAGCTATTGGATGCTCCATAGAGACCACAATGCTATATAGCTGAGGAGTTTGAAGAGGAGAATAGAAAACTTTGGGCATTACATGTGGAATTGAATGAACTATATGAGAACACAATCAAAAAAACAATCTTGTATCTGGTAGATGAAATTAACTAGCCCACATTTTATGAGCAGTTAGTTTAAATAATGCATATGTGGAATAGGATAAAAAGTAGTGAGGATTATTTAAAGCTAGTTATGAAAAAATGGGGTAGCAAGGCTAAAGATGTTACTCTTTTATGTATTTCAGTCATTAGTTTTTCTTGTTAATAGATAGAAAAAACTTTTATCATGACCAATGATCTTTCTAATTTTGATGATAATAGGGTTGCAATGCAGAAGAGAGTTACAATTTATTTCTCAAAGTACCTTGCTGAAAAATTTGAACTTTTCCCCCATGCACTCAGGAAAATAGATAAACTAAAAGACAAAGAAGAGTGGGCCAAACAATTAGATGATTTTTTATGCATCAAAATTAATGAGGTCATAAATGAAAAAGGGCATGTATGGTGGGAAAAAACAACTAAGGAAGTTGTTAAAGTTCAATTATTCTATAATTCTCCCAGGGGACAATTTTTCAAGAAATAAGAAAGTTAGGAGATTTTGTTTGAAGAAGCAATGTAAAGTATTGAGCTTTAGCTAGTCAGGTGACACACTTTTTAACAAGTGGATGACAAATTTTGTATGTTTAAAATAGTTGGTACTTAGTGAAACTGATGCGGATGAGGTGGACCAAGATGAGTTATAAACAACTAATGCATCAATTAAAGAAGAAGAAGAAGAACAAGGTGAACAACCAACTTTAGTAATAGGTATAGAGGTTCAAATGGATGACTCAGAAGCAAGAGAATCAAGTGTAACTATTAGTTTGTTAGTGCACAATGACATGGATGGAGAACCTTGAGTTGAATTAAGCATACAAACATTAGAACCTGGTCCATCACAAGTAAGTCCAATGGTCACACACTCTAAGGAATGATAGTCATATCAAATCCAATCAAAAAATTCCTCAACTACAAAGAATCTACAATAGAAGTGGTCCCACACAAGAATATTCATGATATAAATCATTTTGTTGCACCGAATTTTGTCTTTTGTGACAGTAGCTTTTGTAAATATATTTCTATCTTAAGGATAGGTGTCAATACTCTCTAGGCCTAAAGCTTGTTGTATCTCATGCTCTATAAATGAGATTCCAAGGCTAGAGAGGAGGTCTAAACTATTATGAAATTTTTAGTTTTTGCTAGGTTGATATTCAATCCAATTTCCTTGATGCCAATTTCCTTGATGTATTTTCATTGCAAACTTGAAGATACATAATATTAAAGGATTTTGTTATCTTGTAATAATTTGTTGTGAGTTTTTCCAATGTTATATTATTTTAAATGAAAATTAATATAAGGGATGAACCACCACCATATCTATTTTCTTTGAGTTGTCTCCATTCTTAGTGGTTGGTTATTTTAAGGTTGTATGGGAAAAGCCTTATTCAATTTAATGCAACTAGTATAGGTTGTATGTTATCTTGCTATTGATTTTAAATCAATGAATTAAGTAAATGCTTTAATGATATAATATTGTTTCTAGGTAGTAAGCAAGATATGCATAAGAATGAGTTTTAGGGAAAATTACAAATAACATTGATTGTAATACAATCAATTAGGTCAAAATAGTTGGATACACTATGAATCCCAATGAATGAGGAACTAATTAATTGTTTTAGTTTTCATATGAAGAGATCATGCATAAGCATCAAGAAAATATCTTAAAATCAAATCAATTTTGGTTTAAATATATGAAGAGCATCATAATTTGTCAGCACTTGATTGTATTTAACCTCTATGTTTTAGTTAGCTATTGCTACCATTACATGTAAAAATGAGAAGAATTATGAACAAAAATATGCTATAGGGGATGAGTATTGTAAGAGAATATCAGTAAATAAATGAAGTGTGAAGATCATACAAAGTTATGAATTATTTTATCCCTCAGGTGTATCTACCTTGGTTTAAGTTGGGTCCAAATCTAAGGACTTCTTAGTTAAACATAAGAAATAGCTAATCCTTAGAATAATTTTCACTTCACCATCTTGGTGTCAGGTATTCTATTACTTGGTAGTTTAAAATACCTATAGATCCTATAGCCACCAACATTTAGGGTATAATCTCCTAATTATAGGAGGACAAGCACTTTAGACAAATTGGTGGGGAGTAGAGTAGAAATGTCAAGCTTGAGGGACTTGTGATCATAAAGAAAATCAACAATTTAGCACTAAGGTTCAAAATAGAGAAAGATAATATCTTAGCTAATTGATCTACCCTAAGAGCAGAGAAAGCCAAGAGTGAAGATCTCACTTCATAATTGAAGATGATCATTCACATGAAGGCTAAGGAAGCTATAGAGGCAAAGATTCTACCTAGGGGAGATGAGCCCTTATTTGAATGGTTACAAAGCATGCAATTCAAATCTAAAATGATCCTAGTAGTAGAAGAAGGATTGAAGGAAACAGAATCTAAGGTTAAAAAGGATTAAGATAGAGACTATGAATTATTAAGAGGTCTATCTATAGATTCCCAAGCTAGTGGATAACGAAAAGGGATAATAAGAGTGGTTGTCATGCAAAAGGATTTCTCCAGTTATCTAGATAGCTTAATGGAGAAATCTTCTAATCACCAGAGCAGAGTGTTAGAGCTCCAAAAACTTGGCGGGTGTATACATGTGGCTATGGAGGAAATATAGAAGTAATTGAATGTCATCAAAGATCTATCTAAAGAGCATTCCAAGTGGCTCTTAAGATACACTAATTTTCATGTTCAAAGACATGAGGAGTTTATACCAATCATTGTTTTTTATTGGATAAATAGGTTTTATAGGGACCCTGAATCCCAAGAGTTAAAACATTAACAAGGCTGATAATAAGCATGAAAAGCCTAGCCAAAAAAGTTCCAGTTCAAAGGCTAAAAATAAGCACAAGGCCCAAACAACAGACAAAAACCAAAGAAAAGGATAGGAACAGAAATAGCATGAAATGACTAGGGAAAAAGCCCTTACAAAAAGCCAAAAAAGGCACAAAAAGAAACAAAAGAATAGGTGGAGGATTAGTCCTCGTTCTTTCTCTCTAGGTCTTGCATGACCTAAGCTTCTTCATAGGCCATCATGTTCTCCTCAGCCTCTTGCTTGTGTGCCCTTTGATCCTCCTGGTCCTAACCATTATTAGTGTTGTCCTTTGCGGTCTCGACCCCCATTCTGGCTTCTTCCTTGTCTTTGCCATCCTCATCATCCTTCATAACTCTGTCTTTGATCCAGCCTATTAAGGATATGATGTTGCTATTTTGGAGCTTAGCATTGAAATCATCTAATTTGAGAGATTATGATTGTAGATTTTGAGGGTGTTGATCCTTCTTCCTGCCAGACTAAGCCTCTCACTATTGTCACCTCTTTTATTAGAGTCAGCTCCATTCCTATTATTCTCCATATGACCCACCTGCTCTTTGACCTCCTCAAGCTCATAGAAAAGCCACTTGATTGATCTAAAGTTATCAATCATGCTATTGTGGGCATTGTTCAAGAGATTTAGCCTAGTTTTCCTAGCTTTGTCCAAAATAGCCACAATAGCTGTGTCAATGAGTTCTTCAAGCTTCGTCTCTTCTTGGTTATCCACAAGAACCTTGTGAAATCATGGCCTCTCTAAAAATGCCAATTTTTGAGGTCTTAACTTTAAAGTTTTTTTGAGATTTCCTCCTGTTATTTACTTGCACCTCCCCACCCTTAGTCTCAGAATCCAAATTTTGTTCCTTAGGTTGTGCATGAATATGGATAGGTGAAAGAGGCAGTGAAGACATGTCCCATTCTTGCTACATAATCTCATCCTCTAAACCCTCCCTCTTTCATTTCTTCCCTCCCAAATCCTCCTTAATTTCCTCTTGCATCTCCATATCCTCCTCCTCATCGCTATCATCCTTCACATATTTCACAGGATGCTTCTACCCATGATCCCTAGGACCTTTTATGCTGGAGGTGATGGAGGAAGGCAAGTTCTTGACTTGATGGGTGGCTTTTTTGTCAATGGATGAAATCATGTCATCCTCAGAGTTAAAGCTCTGAATGTCATCTGAGTTTGAAGAGTAGCTAGAGTTACTAGAGGTTACATTCTCAGTCGAAGGGGGATCCTTGCTTATAGTCTGAGCCTTAAAATGCTCATAAATAAGCAATAGGAGCCCCTCATGCAACACGGGGTTATCAGAGGGCTTCTTTTTGAAGCTAACCACTACCTTGTTCAAAGAAGTTAACAAGTAAAAAGGAAAAGAAATTTTATGGCTGCACTAAAAATGATTCAAAAGAACAAAGTGGTGGGTACAAGCCCTATCAAACCTACGGTCCAAAGTAATATACTCTATAACAGCTCTCAAAACATACCTCCATAGTTTCCTCATGGTATCAGGAACATAGTACATGTAAATCTTCTTCAGAGCTTTTAGTTCCTTCTCATCCTTAACAAAATCCTACGCAACATTAGCTGAGAGCTTCTTGTCCCTAAAAAACTTAAAACCCTCAATCGAGATTCCAACAATGGTCAAAATCACCTCCTTAGTGATCATGAAAGAAACCCCATTCACCTTCACTCTAACACCCTTTCATGAACCAATCATACTATTAGTCACCTCCTGATCAAAGCCATGCAATTTCATAATGTATCTGGTAATCTTGCCTAGATCCAGCTGCTCCCAAACTTTGTCCCTACTCTTCCATTTCTCAATTTCGCACACTGGCTCCTTTCTACACCTTTCACCAACCATATCTACACTCTGTGCACCCTCAATTCTCATATGCACCTCACACTATAATAGATTGGATCCTTTGTGAATAAGCAAAATGTAGAAAGAATTAACCCTTATGTTGCTCCTATTGTAAATGTAATAAATGACCCACAAAGCATGTCAACTAGTCTGTAATAAATTGCAGCAATTACAATTTCTCATGCTAACATTTTGGGAAGTACCCTTTCCCCTTAATCCATTCATACTCATAATTGCAAGTTGATCTTCTCTATACTTCCTTGGATCTTGTCCAGATCGATCAAGCTTTTAACATCTGCCGACAAAGTATTTTTGAAATGCCATATCATAATTTGGCTTGCGCTAACCCCAATATTTGAGAACTTGTCAGCAACCAGGTTAGCTTCCCGAAAAATATGAGTGACATGGACTCTACTGAATTTGGCAAGAGTCTCATGAGTCTGATCAATAAGATTCACAATCAACCATGATGGCTGAGAGGTTCCATTAATACATTTTATTATGTTGTTTGAATCCCCTTCAAGCCAAATATTAGTAGCTCCAATTTCAGAAGCCAGTTTGACAGTATTACACACAGCATTCACTTTTGAAAAGTGGTTGGTTTGATAACCTAGCAGGAGGGAAAAAGCCACAATCCCATCTCCATTTTCATTCCTTCTTATGCCTCCACTTCCAGAGGAGCCAAGATTTCCCTTGGACACCTCATCAAAGCTGGCTTTATGCCATCCTTCCAAGGGGAGAAGCCATTTGGCTTCTTATCTTTTCATCTTTCTATCTTTTGCCTTCTCTTTTTTTCTGCCATCTAATTTAGTATCTCCCCCTATCCTTATTGAATAGTTTTCCTTTATGTTTGCAAAAAATTTCTTTCCTATCACTATAGCTAGCTCCTCTTTATCTCTAAAGATTCTGTTATTTCTCTCCTTCCAGATGCTCCAAAAGAAATGAGGCAGGATCCAAGAACTTAATTCTTGAAGTTGAGACCCATTAAACATACATTTCCATTGACAGAAGAGATCCTAGGAGGTTAAAAGGCACACACTAGTTGAAGCCCAAGTCCTAGGTGAGGGAAAGCCAAACCTCCCTGGAGAAAGAGAAATGAATGAACAAATGATTGCCAGTCTCCGTCTGATCTTTACATAATTCACATCTGCTAGGCATAACATGACCTCTTTTAACGAGGTTATCCTGGATAAGGATTTTTTCCTATAGAGCTAGCCAATAGAACATATTAATTTTTGGAATGAAGCCAGGAATCCAAGCCCTCGACCAAGGAGGAATCTCTTTTAATCACCAAAGGGCCAAGTACCCAGAGGTAGCAATATATTGCCCATTGGCATTATCTCCCTAGACCAACTCATCCTTGTTGTTATTTATGGCCATAGAGTTAAGCATAATCATAATAGGGTTAAGATCTTCAGAGATGGTAGAAAGGTCTATCCATCCCTGGTCATTCCTATAGTTACTAATTTTCTGCCCAAAATAGTTGATGTAGTCATTCATCTAGACCTCATAGATGGGGTTGTTCATAAGGGGGCCTTGAATGAGCCAACTATCAGACCAGAATTAGATATCCTCCCCATTTACCAGTTTCCAAGATACTCTAGAATTAGCTAGGTCCCTAGCTTTTAAAAAACCATTCCAAACAATAGATCCTCTTGGGATATCTTCGCTGAAGAGGGTAAACTATTTAGAGGGTCTCTTAATATACTTGTTTTCCATAATGTCTCTCCATTCCCCTATGCTACTGAAGATATGTCATATTTTCTTAGCCAAAAGAGCCTTGTTGAGGTGAGTTAGCTTCCTAATGCTTAGACCCCCATATATCTTCGGGAGGAAAACTTTTTCCCAAGAAACAAGAGGATACCTTTTATTCTTTTCAGCCCCCATCTATAAAAAGTCTCTCTAAATTTTTTCCATTCTCTTAGCAAATTTCACAGGGATCACAAAGAGGCTCAAAGCATAGATAGGCAAGTTCTAAAGGGTGAATTTAACTAGTTGGCATTTTCTAGCTTGGCTAAGAGAGGCCCCTTTCCAACCAACTAGCTTCTTACTAAATCTATCCATATTGTTGTTCCAGAAAGAATAAGGAGGATTCGTGCCCAAAGGAAGCCCAAGATAGGTAGAGGGAAGCATTCCCACACTACATCCTAGGATTTTGGAAAAAAAAATTTATTTGTCCTCAGGGGTGTTGATAAAGAAAATAGAGCTTTTATCCTAGTTGATGAGCTGCCTTGACCCTCTGGAGTAGATATCCAAGATGTCTTTCATAGCATTAGCCTTCGTAATAGAAGCCTCCCCTCCTATTATGGTATCATCAACACATTTTTATGTGAAAAAGGGGCACTTAAAGAAGAAGGTTTAAAACCTTTGATTCTCGCTTCCTTCTTATACTTCTCAATAAGTCTTCCTAAACATTCTACCAAGATAATGAAGAGAATAGGTGAAAGAGGATCCCCCTAATGAAGGCCACAAGAGGGTTTGAAAAAATCAGAGGGGGATCCATTCACTAAAATTGCAAGAGAAGAAGTAGACACCAGCTGAGATATTAGCTTACAAGTTTTGTCATCAAACCCAAAAGCCTTGAGCACTCTATCTAGGAAAGAGTAGTCAACCCTGTCGTAGGCTTTAGAAAGGTCCAATTTAAGAACCATCCCTTCTCTTTTTCCTACTTCCATGGAGTGAATCACTTCATGCACCATCTTTATGGAGTCTAAAATTTGTTTTCCTGGGAAAAAACCAATTTGCTGATGAGAAATAATCAGAGGGAGGAGTTTGAGTAGCCTAAAAGTAATAACCTTCAAAATAATCTTATAGAAAGAATTGCAAAGACTAATAGGTCTAAACTTGTCGAAGGAATTGGCTCCAGGAATTATAGGAATGAGAACTAAAAAAGTTGAGTTAATCTCCTTAAGAATGCTTCTAGCCCCAAAGAATTCTTCAACAACCTAAACCACATCCTTCTTCAAAATAGGCCAAAACAACTGGAAAAAGAAAGACAGGAAGCCATTAGGGCTAAGGGATTTATCAGCTGGCAGAGAGAAGAGAGCTTCTTTAACTTCCATCTTAGAGGGAATGGTTTGAAGTAGTTTATTATGGCGAGGAAGGATGACCTTAGGGATACAAGAGAAAATGTCATCCTAATCCACATTAGAAAGCAAAGGATCCCAAGACAATAGGGAAGAGAAAAAAGAAAAAGCCTCAGATGATATTTCCTCATTCTTGGTCAGCAATCCCTGTCCTTTCTTTAAACCTATAATTCTATTGTTTGCATTGTGTTTTAGAGTGATGAGATGAAAAAACTTTGAATTCTGATCTCCCTCTTTGAGCCAATTTACCCTAGATATTTGTCTCTATAACTTCTCCTCTTTATTGATAATATTGTGTAAATCTGATAGGATAGACAACTCAACCTCCCTATTTAACTCATCATACCCTTCCTCTTGAATTGAGGTTTGGATAGTAGAAATATTGTCAATTAGGACTTCCTTCTCAAAGAAAATATGGCCAAAAATAGACTTGTTCCAAGCTTTAACCATCCTTTTAACATTGCTAAGTTTTCTTGCTACCCTATACGTAGCTCTGCCTTCCACATCGGTACTCCACCAGAGCTTAATCTTGTCTAAAAGGTTAGGGTGGGAGGTTCATATTTTTTCAAAATGAAAAGGGGGAGGCCTTTTGGGACCTATAGGAACAACTAAAAGGGAAATAGGGGAGTGGTCAGAACCCACTTTGGGCAAATTAGCTAATTTGCAAGAGGAGGTCTTCAGCTAATCGAGATCGATAAGAGCTCTTTCCCATCTAACCTGAATACAATCTTGACCAATGCATTTATTTGACCAAGTAAAGGCACCTCCCATGAGGTCAATATCCAAAAAATCCAGACCATTAATGAAGTTTGGAAGGTCAATTTTGCTTTCCCAATCCGGAGGTAGACCTCCCTTCTTCTCCTCATCCAATAGCAAAGTGTTAAAGTCACCCATAATAATTCGTTTCTTTACATTGCTGCTCTACACTAGACTTTGAGCTCTGGTCCAGTATTTCTTTCTTTCTCTCTTATTATTAGGAGCATATAAGTTCATCAAGAACCAAAAATCATTGGAGGGGAAATGAAAAAATTTTCACAAAAGAATATTACCATCATTGTAGGCCACTTCCATTCTAAAATTTTTGGTATTAAAAAGGGTTAGTAGACCCCCAGAAGTGCCATCAAAATCTAAATCCTCCCCACTCATCAAGTTGCTAAACTTAATCTTCCCCAAAAAATCCTTTTTCATCTTAGTTTCCTGGATCATCAAGATGTCTGGTCTGTGACCTCTGATTAAGTTCCTGATAATTTCTTGTTTATGGGCTCCATTAAGGCCCCTAATATTCCATGATATGATCTTCATGATTAGTTCTTGGAACACTCTTGGAGAGTTCTTTGGCATCCATTCACCAAGCTTCTTCTGGTATCTTCATCTCTGGCTTCCTTCTCAGATTTTTTGCCTCTTTTGGCCCCTGAGCCCACATCTGGTTTGTAGTTGCTTCTAGTCTCCACTGGAGAGGCCTGGGAAGGTCCTTTAACCATTTTCTTCTGGGACTTTTGGGAAAGAATAACTTTTCCCTTGATGCAAAAATTCAACGACCTAGAAGCCTTGAGGCCAGTCTTAGGGTTGGTTGGAAGAACCTCCCATTGGTCCAATTCCTTAACCAAAAAATCCAACTTTCCTATGTTGGTCCCTCCAGCTAAAGAGGAGACAAAATTTTCCTCTGGGTCTTGATAGATGATAATATCCCTATTAACTCTATCATTTTCCACCTCTAAGGGAGCTGGGGCCAGCCTACCTCAAAAAGTGGAGACCTTAATAGCACCACCACCTAAGTAACCTACTATGGGGATTTCTTTCCTTCCTCAACTCCAAAATCCAACCTTCCCTCTATTAGAGCACCCTCAATTAGTTGGGATTGAAAAATAGTTTGCTTCTCCCTAAAGACAAGAGAGGAGATCGACGTCGTCTTCAACAGCGGAGCCTAAGGACCTGTATTATCTTTCGTGCCCTGAGGCAAAGTTGATTCAGACTGTAGCATTTGATTTACCTTTGTTGAAACTTCTACCTCCTTAATATTCACCGAAAGTGAACCCTTCTGGCCCTAGATAGTGGTCTTTTTTCTCCAAACTTTATTGACCTTAACAAGAGAAGTTGCAGAGGGATTCTTTTTCTTAATTGACTTTGCTTTTGGGCATTGAAAAGCTTTATGGCCTATCTTAAAACAATGATAACATCCAAATGGGACACTCTCATAATCCAACTTCTGAATATGAGTGCCAAGTTTGGACTGATAGCATAAAACTTTAGGCAAACCATCCACTTCCCTAACACCTATACAGATCCTTGCATAGGTCAGCCTGCTCTTAGAAGCAGTAATTGGGTTTATGAAGAGAAGCTCTCCAAAAGAACTAGCCACAGCCATAAACACATCCTCACTCCAAAATTCCAAGGGTAGCTCAAGGAGTCTAACCCATACTGGAGCTTGTTGAAAGACTAATTCATTTAAGTCTAGTTTGGAGGACCATTTTTGTAGCACTAGGGTAGCTCTTCCAATGGTCCAAGGTCCTTTACATAAGATGTCAACCATATCCTCTTTATAGGTGAAATCAAAAGAAAGAAACCCCTTAGCCATATCAGTTACACTGACCTACCCTTTTAGACTCCATTTCTTCATTGTAAAGGACCAAACAACATCGATGTTTGGTCTCTGACCCATAAACTTTCCCACAAGTGTGGTAGCCATCATAGCTATGTTGTGGTCAAAAATTTCATCTGCAACGACAATCATGCATGATCCCTTTTCCAGACCTAAAATAACCTTAACCTGAGGGAAAGAGGACTTACCCAAAGGCTTAACACTAAAGAGTGAGGCCCATTTCACTGGGAGATTCCTTGGTCTATCCACCTTGGATAGTGATTCTGGCACATGTTGGGTACCATCGACATCATGTGGGACCCTATCTCCAGAGTCCTCCTCTCCATAGTCAACTTGGGTACCTTCTTGCGTGCCTAGATTCTGAGATCCACCTCCTTGAGATTTCTCACTCTGTGCCAGGTTGGAAAATTGAACAAGCACTTCCTGAACTCTCCCCTTCCCACTCCCTAGTCTACTCCCCTTACCACCAGATTTATGTGGGTCCCCATCCTGAGACTCTACCTCTCCATATTCAGCTTGGATTCCATCCTGCATACCTAGATTCTGAGATCCACCTCCTTGATATTTCTTGCCTAGTGCCAGGTTTAAATTTTGAACATGCACTTCCCATTCGCTCCCCTGCCCACTCCCCTTTTTCCCCATGACAACTTCTTCCAGTCATTTTTTTCATTGTTTATCCCAATCATTGTTGCTACCAAAGCCTATAAGGTGAAGTTAGAAAAAGGAAAGAAGGAAAAGTAATTAGTTGGGATTGAAAAATAGTTTTATTCTCCCTAAAGACAAGAGACGAGATTGACATCGGCTTCAATAGCGGAGCCTGAGGACATGTATTATCTTTTGTGCCCTGAGGAAAAGTTGATTTAGATTGTAGCATTTGATTTACCTTTTTTGAAACTTCTACCTCCTTAATATTCACTGAAAGTGGAGCCTTCTGGCCTTGGATAGTGGTCTTTTTTCTCCAGACTTTATTGACCTTAATAAGAGAAGCCACAGAGGGATTCTTTTTCTTAACTGTCTTTGCTTTCGAGCATTGAAAAGCTTTATAGCCTATCTTAAAACAATGATAACATCCAAATGGGACACTCTCATAATCCAACTTCTGAATATGAGTGCCAAGTTTGGACTGAAAACACAACACTTCAGGCAAACCATCCCCTTCCCTAACACCTATACAGATCCTTGCATAAGTCAGCCTGCTCTTAGAAGCAGTAGTTGGGTTTATGAAGAGAAGCTCTCCAAAAGAACTAGCCACAGCCATAAACACATCCTCACTCCAAAATTCCAAGGGTAGATCAGGGAGTCTAACCCATACTGGAGCTTGTTGAAAGACTAATTCATTTAAGTCCAGTTTGGATGACCATTTTTGTAGCACTAGGGTAGCTCTTCTAATGGTCCAGGTTCCTTTACATAAGATGTCAGCCATATCCTCTTTACAGGTGAAATAAAAAGAAAGAAACCCCTTAGCCATATCATTTACACTAACCTACCCTTTCAGACTCCATTTCTTCATTGTAAAGGACCGAACAACATCAATGTTTGGTCTCTGACCCATAAACTTTCCCACAAGTGTGGTAGCCATCATAGCTATGCTGTGGTCAAAAATTTCATCTGGAACGGCAATCATGCATGATCCCTTTTCCAGACCTAAAATAACCTTAACCAGAGGGAAAGAGGACTTACCTGAAGGCTTAACACCAAAGAGTGAGGCCCATTTCACTGGGAGATTCCTTGGTCTCTCCACCTTAGATAGTGATTCTGGCACATGTTGGGTACCACCGACATCATGTGGGACCCCATCCCCTGAGTCCTCCTCTCCACAGTCAGCTTTGGTACCTTCCTACATGCCTAGATTCTGAGATCCACCTCCCTGAGATTTCTCACTCTGTGCTAGGTTGGAAAATTGAACAAGCACTTCCTAAACTCTCCCCTTCCCACTCCCTAGTCTACTCCCCTTACCACCAGCTACATGTGGGTCCCCATCCCTAGACTCTACCTCTCCATAGTCAGCTTGGATTCCATCCTGCATACCTGGATTCCGAGATCCACCTCCTTGAGATTTCTTGCCTGGTGTCAGGCTTAAATTTTGAGCATGCACTTCCCATTCGCTCCCCTGCCCACTCCCCTTTTTCCCCATGACAACTTCTTCCAGTCATTGTTGTCATTATTTATCCCAATCATTGTTGCTACCAAAGCCTATAAGGTGAAGTTAGAAAAAAGAAAGAAGGCAAAGTGATTCTTATCCTACCATTTTACATTTTGATATAATGATTGTAATTAACAATTGGCTCCTTGTCATTTGTCAATTTTGAGGAGATGAACCAATTTAAATCCCAATTTGTAATGCTCGTCTCAAAATCCTATATGTATCTAATTGAAAGATTAATAGAAGTTCAGTTAATGTTTGGTGTGAAATACTTAATTTTGCAAAGACAAATTGAGGGTATTTTGTATAAATTATTTTTGACTCCATTTTTTTCCATATTAGTTTTATGTTTCTCCTTTGGGTCTGAATTGAATCAAGGAATAAACATAGTTTTATTCCCTTATTTTGAATAGTGAGCCAAAGATAATAGTATTTTTATTGGAAGTTCAAGACAGATTATTTTTCATGCCTTTCTCTCAAGTTAGTCTTTTCCAATCCTAAATCTAGATTCTTGCTAATGTCAGTTTAGTTGTATATAGCATTCATTGTAGAATTGTTAAACTTTGTGGGTTTATAAGATGTGTGAATCTACAAATTTGACTAATCTTAAGATTCAAATCCTCACCTAAGTTAGTTCCTAGTTAGGCCTAGCTTGGTTCACCTTTCTTGTTCTCAGGTTAAGAACATACTCCACTTAGAGCTAGGAAAAACATAATTCATTGCAAATTATAAATACAAGAGGGAGCTATACATAAGAATTCAAAGGGAAGTTAGTCATTTAATAACAACTTTACTATTGTAATAAGTCATTGTTCAAAAATATTGGGCATCCAAAGAGTAAAAGGAAAGAACAATTTGTTTACCAACACTCCTAAAGCCTTACTAAAGGTTGTTTCTCACTACTAGACTAAAGTAGTCAAAATAGAGAAAGACATCAAAGAAGAGACTTTGGGGAAGCTAATGCCAACCTCTTTGAGAAGGAAATAAAGGAGGAAATGTAAAAGTATGTAAACAAACACACTCCTAGTTCAAATCATTTTAGATTCTTCCAAATAAAATTGAGGATGTTGTGCATTCCAGATCAAATATGTGGAAAAACATTTTTGATCTAAATACTAAAAAGTAAGAGGATCTCCCAAATGTAAAGACCATTGTTGAATCTGATCTAGAAATGGTAGCAACTGAAGTGATGACATCTCTTCTAACCTCTCCAAGCCAAGCCCCTATTTCATCAAGCTCTTGAGTTGTAGCCTACCTAGTTGAACATAGTTCAACCGAGTGGTGAAGAGAAGGAAGAAAAAGGAAAATAAATTACACCTTCACTGAGTGTAGGTAAGGTAGAAAAAAAAGAAGAGGAGAAAGGAAATCCTTCATCCACCCTAGTAGTAACCAAGAAAAAGGCTCTATCTTCTCCTAGGGAAAGCCTAACTGAGTAACTACTTATCAAGGATGAGAACATGGTTGATAAAGAAGACAAGATTCATCTGAGAAATGAATAAAAGAGTATTGAAGCTAAAGGGAAAAAACTCATACCTTTGGTAGCTATCAAGACCAAAGGAAAAGAAAAGATTGTTCATGATATTAACCTAGATGAAGAGATTGTGTTTCATAATTAGGACTAATCTAATCTTTATGCTAAGCAAATGG
Organism: Cupressus sempervirens; assembly: GCA_028749045.1. Lineage (NCBI taxonomy): Eukaryota > Viridiplantae > Streptophyta > Pinopsida > Cupressales > Cupressaceae > Cupressus > Cupressus sempervirens. The sequence continues at coordinate 748,395,700 of CM053792.1, forward strand.
AAATGATGGGTGAACATTGGAAGAAAAGAGCCAAGCAATAGATGTAGAGAGTAGAAAGGATAGAAGCAAATCCCTTGAGGACATATAAGATATATTTTTAGATGCACTATCTATAGAGGTAAATGAAAAAGTCCCTATCATTAAACAACTAGTTGAAATTGTACATAAGTTCAATGAAGGCATAAATGGTCAAGTAAAAATTCTTGTAAAGAAATAATGGAATTTTGAAAGTAAAGTTCTAGAAAATGTAGCACAGAAAATTGCCATTAACCAAGTAGAGTCATCCACTCTTATTGTTACGTTGGAGAATTTTGTAAATAATTTTGTATCCTTATTCATAAGATTGAGTGAGACAAAAAATTTTACCAAGGAAATCAAGGATAATCAAGCTAAGATTGATATCAAATTGAAGGCTAGTGCTAGTTAGTTAGCAATTGACCTGAGTTCCATCTCAACTTGTTTTGATAAAGTAAGATTTTAGATTGATCTACAAGCAAAACTATTGAGGGAAGAGGCTAAAATAAGGATAAACTTGATAGAAATTCAAAGTATTTTGCTTGCCCATATGGATATTATGCAAAAGAGAATCAAAGATGCAAAGAATCTAGTCAAAGATACAAACCTTTCAATGGAAGAGCATATGATGGAGTTATTAGCTAAGCTTCAAATAGAACTACACATCTTAAAGGTATTGCAAGATAATTAGGATAAGCCTATGTCTTTAGTTTTAAAGGTACATAATGATTTTCTCTCTCATTTTGGCATAACCTTGTAAATTTTGGCATTTGTAACAAAAACAAGGGGAAAATATAGATATGCAAATAAAGGGGGAAATATGTATAGAAAGGAGTAAATATGTACAACATAAGAATTATATAGAATATGTAAAAAGAAGATTAAAAAATTAAAATTTGAAAAATTAAAAATAGTGTTTTTCAGTTCAAACAGACTTGTAAAACAAAGCACATACAAAGGGGGAGTTTGACCAAAAGATTTTGACTAAATATTTTGTGCATGACAAATGTTTTTGTCACTAATTCCAAAGGGGGAGATTGTTGACCCTATGGCAATACACATTTTCAATTAGTGCCAAAAAACTTAGTCATCATGGGAAGTTAGTATAGCCTAGGCAAAAGAATGTTAACCAAGCTCATGTATGAACTAAGCTGATAGTGACAACTTAGCTGTAGTGTAAACCGAGTTAGCCAAGCATTCCAATTTCAAAAGGATAAATGAGAAAGTAAAGTAGTGTAAACAAAGCCAATAGTTTTTGTCAAGTGATCCATGTGAATTGAGCATCCAAAGTCAACCAAGTGCTAGAGTTAGAAAAGTTGACAATATTGCCTGAGTGTCTACATATCACCTAAGTAAGCTATTGGACTTGGGTATCAACATTGAGCCAACTTGGTAATTTTTTTTGAAACTATTCAATTTTTATTCTATCCAACCTAGTACAAAGATACTATTTGGATCAATATATGGAAGATATCTTGTTTCATCCAATATAGAATATCATATCATATCATGGAATTATATTATTCATTTTTCATAAGAGAATGAGGACAATGGAAGAATAGATTTATTAGGATGCTATGAAGTAGTACAAAGACAAAGTATAGACTCATTTATCATAGTAAGGTGATCAATATATTATTCAATTGATCTTCATTAACAAACAAAGTTGCAAAGTAGAGATCAACCTGTTGATTCATCCTAACAAGTGTATCAATCTAAAATCCTCTAACCAGGTGGACTAATACTACTTTCAAAATCTCTTAACCGAGTGAGAACATCATTGTATTGTATAAATCCTTTCACAAGGTGGGCCTGATAGTCTTACTTACTCTTAACTGAGTAAATCATCATAAGTGATCAATTGTAAGCGCTAATAGGCCAACTTTATTACTGCACTAGTAAAGCATTGTGAGTTTCATCCCCATCCTATTTTTACCTTCTCCTTGGTGTTAGAAATAGATAATAATGGGGCTAAGGGGGTGTGAATAAGTATTCTACAAACTTTTTCTTGCAACCAAATATTATTAATTACTTTATAACTTGCATATGAAAATAAACCAACAATGTTGAACACTAAATATAACCATACACATAGAGAACTCATAAAACCATTATTTGTTAACTAGGGAAACCTTGGTGAAGGGAAAATCCTAGTGGGGATGATATGGGCCACTAGATGATCAGCTAAACAAAAAAATCATGTTAAGGATATTGACCCTATTAGGAGTCAATGAAGTTCATATAGTGTTTTGAATCCTTGTTAGAGGAATAGGCCTTGTTAGAAGCCTCTACCCTTTTAGGAGTTGCATCAACCCTTTTAGGATTTGGTATAACAAATACAATGTATGCAAGAAGAGCCCATTGCCCTAACATGCAATTATACAATAAAGTTCTTCACAAAAATAGATATACATACAATACTTTCTCACTTTTGTAATTGATAATTTCTTTGATCATACATGAGGTCTCACATCACATAAGGCTCATGTATCTCTCAATTTTTCCATCCAATAGTTCACATATCATTTGTCTTCACATAACCTTTACATTCTTTGCACAAGATAAGATCTCTACTTATACTTTGTAAATTAATAATTCTTTTCTCAATTAGCCTTCATGTCTTCACATGCTTGGCATAATATAAAATATCTTATGGATTAATATCCACAAAGTTAGCTCATCATGACTTAGTAATTATTTTGTTACTAAAATAATTCCTTAAACCATACAACTCAATTCTTTTCTATGCTCTGTTCTTCTCTGTTAAATACTTGTACTGATATTTTGACTATAACTTGCAATGTAATTGTTGTACACATCCACACACTTAACCAAATCATTATGAAATTTTCATAAATATATCCGCAACTAAATACAATAAAACTCAAAGTGTATTGTCCATACATATCATATCTTTCTCTATACTACTGCAAATTGTCTAATACTTAGACAATTTTCTATCTATAAATGCATAAATGAAATGCTAAATACATGTTGCCATAAATGAAAACTTAGTAGACATTTAACTAATCATATTTCCAATAATCTTCATCTTTGGTATTGATGGAAGCATTTGGTAAAATTGGTTAAGTCCCAAAATGATGTCATACAAAAAAACAAAAAAAAGTAACTATATAAAAATTGGCTTCAAAACATAACAATTTTATTCATGTTTTTATGGATCATTACATTCCTTATCACTCCTTACACTAATACATAAGTATACTCCCCCTTAAATATACAATTTGTTACATTACATACAAATTTCCTTACATACATTACTCCCCCTTTGACATCAATTGCAAAGGTGTCAATAAATTGTATACTAAAACTAGGTAGCCTATTGCTACTTGTAGGAGTTGATAAAATCTAGCTCCACAATGCACCAAGATCACTTGCATGAAAATAGCTTGCTAAAGAGAAACCAAAGGAGCATGAGCTTGAAGAGAACAACACAAGAGAAAAATATTTCACAAAATGAAAATAAAAATTCTATGCGAATGAATGAATTTGCAATGAGAGAGAGACTGAATATAAAGGCCTCAAGGAATCTTGTAGAACAAGCTAGAAAGTGCAAGAAGATAAGGTTCACAACCAAGCATACTTCCACAAAAAAGGTGAAATACACTAGAAGGGAACAAACTCTCATGTTGTCAACAAATCATCACCTACAAATATTAACTAATGCATTAACCTAAGTAAACTTAAGTAATAGAATAAATAATTATCTACACTAACAACCCCCCTTAAGTGCAACTTAGGGGATTTCCTTAAGCTTACAAAAACTAAGATTTAATGTAAAATGGGTCTCGACAACAAGGCCATGTTAGGTACCCATGAACAATGCAAATAAATCCAACCTCTGAAAATGGAGAAAGAGTGAAAACCTCATGGGAAAAAACCTTCTCCAAAAAGAGGTAAAAAAATATGCTAAAAAAAAATAAGTGAAGGAAGGAAGGCTTCAACTAGTCCCCCAAATGACAACTTCCATAACCCCAAGCATAGACCGCAACTGAGGATAGCATGGCAATGCAAAAGGTTTAGTTAAGATGTTAGCAACTTGTGCGTCAGTAGGAATATACTCCAATGTAATAGCACCATCCTAGATTAGTTGACGGATGAAATGCATATGCAACTCAATGTGCTTGGTAAGTTGATGCTCCACCTAGTTGTGAGAAATGTGAATGGCACTCTAATTATCGCACCAAAAAATAGTGGAATGATCATGAGGAAAAAAAAACTTAGTGATCAACTAAGGAAGCCATAAAGCCTCCTAACTAGCAAGTACTATGGCTTGGTACTTAGCCTTTGTAGATGAAAGTTCTTGAGCATGCTACTTCTTGTATGACCATGTGATAGGACCAGAGCCAAGACAAAACACAAAGCCAGAAGTAGACTTCTAATCATTGACATCATCGACCCAATATGAGTTAGTGTAGCCAATAATGTGTGGAGTCCCCATGGTGTAATGAATGCCATACATGAGTGTTCCCTGAATGTATCTCAAAATATGCCTAGCAGCTTGCCAATAACTCTCATGAGGATCCTAAGAAAATTGAGAGACAAGGCCAACTGCAAAGGAGAGATTAGGATGAGTGTGTGTCAGGTACAGCAAGCTGCCAACCAACTACTGATACAACGTGGCATCCATGGAAAGTGAAGAGAAAAAGGTAGACAAAGTGACCCCCAACTGGAAAGGTGTGGGAGTAGGCTTGCAATAAAGCATGTCAAAGTGGCAAAGCATGTCAAGAGCATACTTTGTTTGATACACAAAAATACCAGTGGAGGACTGAACAATCTGAAGACCAAGAAAGTAGTGCAACAAAACAAGATCATTCATCACAAATTGGTCCATAAATGATGAGCTACCTATGAGGATAAGATCATCAACATATAGAAAAGGAATCAAAAACTCATCTCTAAGACACTAAATGTACACTATATGATCAAAATGGTAGTGAGTGAACCCTGTAGAAAGTAGAAAAGAGTCCATCTTCTCACACCAAGCCCTAGGGGCTTGCTTAAGACCATACAATGAGTGTCAAAGTATAGAAATCAAGGAGGAATCCTACACAAATCTTGGAGGTTACTCCATATAAATCTCCTTAGTGATATCACCATGCAAGAAGGCACTCTTCACATCCATCTAATAAATAGGCCATCCCTATGAAGCTGTAAGGGATAAGACAATGTAGATAGAATTCATCTTGGCAATAGGGGAAAATGTCTCGGTGTAGTCAATACCTTCAACCTATAAAAAACCCTTCACAACAAGACAAGCCTTATGCTTATCAATCAAACCATTAGTAGCATACTTAGTATGATAGATCCATTTGCATCACACTAGCTTTCTCCCCTTAGGAAGAGGATAAAGATCCCATATGTGATTCTTCATCAAAGAAGAATATTCCTCCTCCATTGTATTGTCCCATTCAAAATGTCTTGTCACTTCTATAAATTTCTAAGGATCATCACTGATAGAATGAATGAGAAGAGTAGAACTTGTAGTATGAGAATGGGTGTGACAGGAAGTGGAAGTGTCACCAGCTAGAGATCTTGTAACCTCAACTGTAGCTTGAGCCCATTTAGGCATCTAGGGAGGATCCTATGGTAGAGATAAATGGTGATCACCATGATCATCATCCTCATCATCCATGGAACAACTGGAAAAGAGGAGGGATTAGTGGGAGGTGACGTAGGCATTGGAAGTGACGTATGAACTACAAGAGGGCTCTCATCAAACTAGACATCCTGTCAAAATAGGACCTCTCTAGAATTAGGATCAAACAACCTGTAAGCCTTAACATCCTTGTAGTAGCCAACAAAAATGAGTGGTCAACTCTTCTATTCCATTGCTTTCCTCTGAGCATCAGGTACAAATTCCCATACTGCACTCCCAAAAATTTGGAATGATGATACATCAGGCTTGACATGAGACCAAGCCTCCTCAGGAGTTATATGTTGAACTACCTTATGAGGCAGCTAATTCTAAATATAGTTGGCACAATTGACTACCTCTACCCAAAAACATGAATGCATGAGCCTGGACTAAATCATACAATTAGCCATCTCTTGAAGTGTTATGTTCTTTCTCTTAGCCACACCATTTTGTTGAGGAGTGTAGGGCTCTAAAAATTGATGTTGAAGACCATGCTCAGAACAAAAATCTCTGAAAGCTTGGTTCACATACTCCCCCCCATTTTCCATGCATATCTGCCAAATAGAAAGACCAAAATGCTTCTCTACAAATGCCTTAAAGACTCAAAATGAATCAAAGAAATCAAACTTGTACTTCAAAAAGTACAACCATGTGTGTCTAGAGAAGTCATCAATAAATGTAAGCACATATCCGACACCTAAAAAAGGAGTGGAAAATGACATGAGGTCAATATGAATCAACTCCAAAGGCACCAAAGCATGAGTGTCTTGTCTATGTGGAAAAGAATCCCTATGTTGCTTGCCAAGTGCACAACCTTGACAAACACCATATGGATAGGAAATCTAAGGAAGCCCAAGAATAAGTGCCTATGTGCTCATCTACTAAAGATGTCTGTAATTGACATGCCCAAAATGTTCATGCCAAAGTCTACTTAATGAATCTACATGTGCAACTAAACATGAACCTATGTCATCAAAAGACTCAAATCCATCAAATCTATAGAGGCAAAATGTAGAGTCAACACTCCTAATAGCTACAATCATCTTAAAATCATGTAAGTCCTAGCTAACCACATCATGTGGTGAGAACTCAACTATCTTACCAGAGCCAAAGTGGAAAATCTGATAGATAGACAATAGGTTAATCAAAATGTCAGGAACACAAAGAACATCTTGAAGAGAGCCCTTGGCTAGTGCAATAGAACCAGAACCCAGTACTAAAATTTGTGAAGAGTTCCCAAAAGTAATTTGAGTGGTAGTAGAAGGAGCAAGTGAAGGAAGAAACTTAGGAGTGTTTTTCATATTAGTGAGAGGTGTCAAAATCAAGATCCATGTAGGCCTTAAAGTTGTAGCTCGAGCAAAAATAGCATGACCTTTCCCTATAGGGGGTATGAAGACTAAGGGGTTGAAAGATGATGCTCCTTCATGGCTTCCTCTAAAGACTTCAAAAAATTCCAACATGTAGAAATGAGATGTCCATCCTTGCCACAAAAATTGTAGGTCTCACTAGATTTCTTCTTGGTCTTGGAGGTAGACTCAGTAGACTTCAAAGAATCTTTACCCTTTGGAGGATTTGTTGGAGGATTAGCTAGAGGCTTAGGATCATATTTTGATGTATCTTTCTTCAATTTTTGTTTCTTCTTGGATTTCCCTTTAGAATTTTGAGCAACTAATGCTTGGTTGGAAGAGCCAAAGGCATCCACCTATTGGATCTTTGCCTATTCCCATGTCAACCAATCACAAAATGTCTCAAATGTAGGCATCCTATGTCTATCACGAAGGGCATCCATCATAGAGTAGAAAGGATAAGAAAAAATATGATATTGTCCCTTCAACTTTGAGAGTATCAAAAAAATGTCTCATCATCTATTTTGGTTTTCCCGCATCTCTGTAAAATTGCATATAGAGATTTGAGCTTCATCAAGAAATCTTCAATGGTGGGAAAACTAGCTAGTGACAAAGAAGTCAATTTTGCATCAAGCTAAAGTGCTTGGAACTCATTCACTATGCCAAACAAAGTCTGAAATTTGAGCCAATAAGCCTGTGGAGTGGTCAAACCATCCAAGTGAAATAGCAGACTATCTAAAATGTTCAGTGCAATCAATCCCATGACCTCATCCATTTTATTCTAATGTTGAAGAACCTCAAAAGGGTATGTAAGAATAAGTTGATTCTCATCTAGACATGACCATAAGCCCCTTGACATGAGAAGCCAAGTCATTTGTACCTTCCAGGTGTGATAGTTGTGTGGTGTGAGATGGGTCATAGATGGATCTACCATTGAGAGAGAAGAAAATGGAAGTAGAAGGGTCTTATTATGAATTAGATTATAGAAAAGAAAGTATCCCCCCCATAATAGATAATGATATCCCTCAAATACCACAAAAAATCCTATGGAAAGAAAGAAAAACTGAAAAAGAACCTAGATTTTGGATGTAGAGAAGGAGGAAATAGAAGCCTCTACTTTTATGCCAAAAATGGGAGCTCAAATGAAATAAAAATGTGGTGAAACTGGAACCATTATCTCCTGGTCTAAGTCATCTTTTTGGTGCTTCTTTTGGATCATAAAAATACCTATGTATGCTCAAGTTATGGCCAAAAAACCAACATCTACTCCAAAAGACAACCTTGCTGGAAAAATATAGTCACTGGAAAAAAATTGATGGTCATATGGCCATCAACTAGCTGTCATTGAAAAAAAAAATTAGCTGCTAGATTTCTAACATTAATAGTTGGAAAGATGATGTCACCTAGCTAGAAAATGACATTAGCACAGGGCAGGCAATGATGATGTTAGCGGCTAGAAAGGGTGACATGGAACCTAAAAATGATGTCAGTGGCCACAAAATGTTGACATAAGCCTAAAAAATGGTGATGTCACCACTGCAACAGTGATAGGTAGTGGAGTGCTGGTGGTAGTGGCATCCAGGAGGAAAACCCAATGGTGCAGTGGCCACATCCTTGGTGAAGGTAGAGAGTTGGTTGTGTGTAGGTGGCGATCGGGGCCGAGCATTGCATGGATGGCATGACCAGCTTCGACAAGGCATAGGTGGTGTGTAGGTAGCCCCGTAGTGGCACACAAGCATTGTTGTGATGGTGTAACCCTTTTTAATTTTTTAATTATTGAGTCTGTATAATCCGTACGGCCTCTTGCAAGGGGCTAAAAAAATTTCCTAGATGCCCAGAAGCCAAAATTGAAAATTTTTATATGAATCTTGACTATAACCGACCTTCCAGATCCAATGATAGCATCCGTTTGGGCCCAAAGTGCTCCAAAAAAATTTCTATCCCCCTAGATTAAAGAAAAATGTACAAACAAACTAGAGTTTGTGTCTCTAAATTGTGGCTTAAAATATCCTTCAACCAAGAAGCAATAGGGAGGCTTTGATACCATGTAGGAGTTGATAAAATCTAACTCTATAGTGCACCAAGATCATCTACATGCAAATAGCTTTCTAAAGAGAAATCAAAGGAACAAGAGCTTGAAGCGAACAACACAAGAGAAAAATATTTCACAATAGGAAAATGAAATTTCTATATGAATGAATGAATTTACAATGAGAGAGAGACCAAATATAAAGGCCTCAAGGAAGCTTGTAGAACAAGCTGGAAAGTGCAAGAAGATAAGGTTGACAACTAAACATACTTCCACAAAAAGGTGGAATACACTAGAAGGGAACAAACTCCCATGTTGTCAACAACTCATCAACTACAACTATTAACTAATGCATTAACCTAAGTAAACTTAAGTAATAGAATAAATAATTAATAAATAATTATTTACTCTAACACTACTCAACTTAATATCCTTGAAAAACAATCTGCGTATACAAGTCTCAGTCTTTCCACTTCCTTCTTCTAGTTCTCCTTTACTATATCAGATATACTGATTAGTGCACGTAGTGCATAGGATGTCTCTTCTACTATGCTTAAATTTGTATAGGAAAACTTATCATAGGAAGTCTTTGCTGCAAGACATTCCTCCAATTTCTTCTACAAAATGTTGCTCTTAGTTGACAAGATTTCTCTAAGAGTAGAGAACCTCTTTACAATATTTTCCTTATCAAACTCCAAACCTCTAATTGTACTATGGATCTTCTCCACTTTAATTCCACATTCTTCAATTCTATTCTCAATGAGTTGTAACTTTGGAGTGAGTGAATGAAGTTCACTCATTTGATACATAACTTGATTTTCAAAATCTGTTAGGTACTTGTATGATAGTGTGCACTGTCCATACAACTTCTTTCCCTCATCAATATCTTTCCTTAATTCTTTGATGCATACATCAAGTTCACTTAAATCATTTCTTACATTTATGCACACTATGTCAAAAAGTGTTGAATCATGCTTGGCTTGTGCTTGCACTAAAGCTACTTCAAATAAAGTTGTGAGCACTTCATCAAAATACTTCAATAGTTCTTTGGCCTTTTTTTTGTAAGTTAGGATTCCCTTTAGTTGTAGTAACTATCTTCTACATCCTATCCAAGACTTCTAATAATGTCTTCTCCAAAGACTTAATAAATTTTTTCCTTTCAAATAACTTTCTCAATGAGCTCATTAACCCATTCTAGTCATCATCACCATTAGATGGTATTTATATTGCTATTGTTTCTACTAGGGTTACTGTTGGAATGAATGTAATTGCTTTCAATTCTATAATATTCTTCTCCTCATCTTTCTACTTCTCTTCTTCTAGTCTCTCTACTTGTTTCTTCCTTTCCTCTTCCTCTTGATGCTTTTTCTTTCTTTCTTTCTTCTTCTTGTTTCCTTTTCTTTTCCTCTTCTAACCTTTATAATTCATCTTTCCTCTTCTCCTCTACCTATTTCTTTCCTGGTTCTTCTTCTTCTTAATCTAAACTTGAATAGGTAGTGATATTACCAACAATGGTTGTTCCAAAATATGCAAATGGATTTTCCTTTGTATCAACAATTATGTGTGTACTATCCACTTGCATGGATTTAGTACAGATAACTATGTGAGGTGGTGATGGTGCTTGTTGTGTCTCCTCAACATCTTCCTCATCATTAGAAGGTATACTTGCATGCATATACATTGGGTTCAAAGGTCTAGACTATGCACTCACCTTCATTACTAGAGGTATTGAGGTCATATGCTTAATTATGGCCTCCTTTTTCTCCTTTCTCACATCCTCATAATTACCTTCCATTAGAAGAATTACTCTTCTTTTGTTCCCTAGCAAAGGCTCAATACCCTTCAAAAAAAATTCCATGTTCTCTTTAGAGTTGACTTCACATAATTTATTGATCATCCTTCTCTCAACTTAGTGTCCTCTTATGTCACTCTTTTCTTTTTGATCAATAATTTATTATATAGGCCTTCTTGGATCTTATTCTGGATACTATCAAACCTTTTGTTCCTTAAGATTATGTTCCTCACTATGGAATTCTCTAGCTTCCTTCTATCCATATTATTATATAGACTATAATACTTATTTAACTATACAAAATTATCATAATTTATTATTTGCATGTTAAGGTAATCTACCTTAGGTTTCCATGCCTTCTTTCCTATTAGGGTTCTTACTTCTTGAGTTGTCTAATCCACAAGTCTATCCTCAATTTCATCTTCAGATTCCTTTGAATCATTGAATTGTAGAGTCTTTCCCCTTTTGCCAGGTCCACTAGAGGTTTGCTTGACCATTTTCCTGGTGAATGGTTTAGGTTCTTTCTTTACCTTCAGTAATCTTTTTCACTTACTCTATGCAACTACTATTTTGACCTCTAGTTTCCTTTTGTGTGCCTAAACTCTTACTAGTTGCACTTGTACAACAATTGCATATGGTGCCTATGCACTTGGTTCAACAATTATTATATCTATGGAAGGTGTTGCAACAACAATAGGTGTTGCTGCTATCACCTTAGATTTCCCACTTTCCTTCATTTCAACTACAATTCCCTTAACTTCATTGAATTCCTCTTGAGTCATGCCCAACTCCTTAAGGATGAAATCTATCACTTTCTCCACTTTCTTCTTGCTTTCATTACTATGAGGTTTAGAATAAACTTCTCTTACTTTCCCTTCATAGTATCCCATCTAACGAACTTAGTGTCCCTTTCTAACTAGAGTATGATATGCATATACCCTTCAATGAGTTATGCACTCATCCCATATCCCATGGGCTTAATAAACTTTACCCTTGGTTCTATTGCTTCCATGCATGTGTAATCAGTCTTCACCATGAAGCATAAATCATCTTTGTATTTCTCTACCATGGAAGGAGGTGTTTTGTACCTCTATTTCATCTCAGTCTAGAAATTATTCATCATTCTATCTATGTCCCTATCTCTAACATTTTCCAGCCTTTCCTTGTAGTACTAAGTTACCAAATTCATTGTGCACTCATTACTTTCCTAATTAGTCATCCCTAGGAATTTCTTAAAAATCATGTTTAGGGCTTCTGCAACTTTGCACTTCAAGAAATTCTTTATGCACTTCAAATCTCTATCAAATTTCTCTTTAATTTACTCTAGATACTTTGCATGATCAAATGGTACCTACAATCTTGCTTGCAATCTTAAAATTACTTCAAATCAAAGTCTACATTAAATGCATATCTACCAAAAATTCAAAAACTGTCTATGTTTACTAGTAACCTAGTTTTCTTTCTCATAGCTTCCTAAGATTATATCTTTTCTTATGCACTTGATCATAGCTTCCTTTCTATGTATTTTTCCTTTTGTTCACTGTGCAACTTCTCATTTTCTCTATAACATCAATTATGACCAATTGACACTTTCCCTCTATTGCTATTGCTTTAATTCAAATAAGATGAGTCACAAACAATTTTTGAATTCAATCTCTCATTAGATGCATCAAAATACCATTCCTCCAAAACTATATAAGAAATTTTAGGATCCTTGGCTTTTACAAATGCTTCTTTTAATTCATCAACATGTTCCTTAATTGCTTCCTTTTGACTATTATCATTGTTGTTATTATTCTTTCTATCATTTTTTCTGTTATTTATTCTAGGACTAGGAATCCTATTGAAGTTTCTTCTTTCCATTCTGAAATATCTCAGTGTGTGTCCAAAGTTATTAAATAACTAACATACATGTGCATTCCTTCTCTAATTGGTTTCATTCTGACTATCAAGTGCTCTACAATTCCTTGAAATATGTCCAGAATTGTTACTCTTGTAACATACAAATTATTTCTTTTCTCCATTAGCTCTTCCTCCATCATTATATTTTCTCTATGATCTCCTTCTTTTATTACGTATAGGGTTAGTGTTCCTAAACATTCTACTATTTACATTATTACCATCAAACTTAGGTTTCTTACGATCTACTACTTTATGTCCATAACCATGACAATTATAATAATAGAAATTAGTAATAGGTTTAAATGACTTACCTATGCAATCTCTTTTCATATGAACTACTTCATTACATAAGAAACATCTACCTGTGAACTCATTTTTGACTTCCTTGGGTGTATCATCTTGCTTAGGTTTATCAACTTTCTCTATTTTCTTCGGCTCATCATGTTTCACAGAAAAATCAACTAGTTCAATTTCTTTTGATACTTTAGTAGTTGTGCTTGATTCTACTTTACTCATATCTAATTCTTTAGGGGATTCAATGAAAGGATATAGTTCTATTCTAATTTCAGCTTTCTTGGATGATTTCTCTCCAATAAGATATCTGAGTCCTATCTTATCATAAAAAGGTTTCTAGTGAAATATATGTTCATCAATTTTCTCACTATGGGAATAAAGTTTCTCTAACTATTTCTTATCTTGTGTCAATTCTCCTTTCACAATGATATTTTACTTTTCTAATTCTACATTCTCAATCTTAATAGAATCTAATTTAGATGTTATTTGACTCAACTAGGATCTAAGGTCTACATTCTCAAATTTTAGATTAGGTTCACTTTTACTGCCATCTTTCTTAAGACTGAAGTTCCACACTTTTCAACTCATGTTTCAATATCTCATTTTCTTCCTTAATATTTCCTACTTCATCATTGTCACTAGTCTACATATTTGATTCCTTACTAGATTTTAGATCATCAATCTTCTCTTTCAATTTCGCAATGTAAACTTTTGCATCTTCATACATATCTTTCAGGTTATCTCTTTCTTTTGTAAGAAGGTCAATCTATTCAGGAGCTTCTTCAAGATTTCTCTTTAACTATTCCATATCCATAGGGATCTTACTTAATTTGTTAAGCCTCTTCACAATAACTATGCTCTGATACTAATTGTTAGAAATAGATAATACTAGGGGGGGTGAATTAGTATTCTCTAGACTTTTTCCCACAATTGAATATTGTTAATTAATTTATAGCTTGGAAATGAAAGTAAACCAATAATTCTAAATAGTAAATATAACCATACACATAGAGAACTCATAACACCATTATTTGTTAACTAAGGAAACCCTATCCAAGGGAAAACTTCGGTGGAGATGATACCTACTAGATGGTCCACTAAACAAAAGAATCATATTAAGGATATTGATCCTATTAGGAGTCTATGAAGTACATATAGTGTCTGGAATCCTTGTTAGAGGACTAGGCCTTGTTATAAGCCTCAACCTTGTTATGAGTTGGTAGAAAAAATATAATGTATGCAAGACGAGCCCAGTTCCCTAACATACAATTATACAATAAAGATCTTCAAAAGAATAGATATACATACAGTACTTTCTCACTATTGTAATTCATAGTTTCTTTGATCATACATCAGATCTTGCATCCTATAAGGCTCATATATCTATCAATATATTCATAGAATAGTTTGGATATCACATTTCTTCATATCAACTTTGCATTCTTTGTGCAAGATAAGATCTCTACTTATACTTCACAAATTAATCATTCTCTACTCAATTGGCCTTCATGTCTTCACATACTTGACATAATATAAAATATCTTATGGATTAATATCCACAAAGTTGGCCCATAATGACTTAGTAATTATTTTGTTACCAAAATAATTCCTTAAGCCTTACAACTCAATTCTCTACTATGCTCTATTCTTCTTTGTTAAATACCTATATTGATATTTTGACTATAGTTTTCATCATACTTACCATACACATCTATGCACTTAACTGTTAGAAACAATAGTCCACCAAGATAACTGAGGAATGGGGGTGAATTAGTTATCTAACAATTAAAATAATTATCTTCTTTAAAAAAACTTAACCATTCAATGAAAGTAAATAGCAACCATAATCAAATGCAGATAGAAAAATACACTAGATATATTGACTAGGAAAACCCTTGATCAGAGGGAAAACCTTGGTGGGAATGATTCCCACAAGATGATGTACTAATATAAATATTCCTTGTTAGAGGATAGATCCTATTACAAGTTTTTTACAACATTTAGTGCAATGAGTCCTTATTAAGAGACTTTGACTCTCTGTTAAGAGATTTCGACCCTATTAGAAGTCATGGTACAATATATGCAAGAAGAGCCCACTACTCAAACATGAAATTTCAACAAGAAGAAGAGTTCACTACTTAATCATGTAATGTATTGTTATGTTCTTCTTCCCTCTATACTTTCCTCTGTGTTGTCAACTAGACCAATCACTATCAGACCTTGTAGACCAAGTCACCAACCTTAGATTATTAGAGTAAATAATTAATTATTTATTCTATTTACTTAAGCTAAATTAGGTTAATACATGTAGTTAATAGTTTTAGTGATGATTTTTTAACAACACAAGAGTTTGTTCCCTTCTAGCCACTAAGTTTTGTTCCATTGTTGATTGTACTAAACATTTTAGATAGTCTACTATTTCACGTGGATGGTTTGACCGTTCCACGGGCTTATTGGCTCAAATTTTAAACTTTGTTTGGCCAAGTGAATGAGTTCCAAGAACTTTAGCTAGATGCAGAGTTGACTTCTTTGTCACCAGCCAACTTTCCCACTGTTGAGGACTTCTTGATGAAGTTCAAATCTCTATGTGTAGTTTTACAGGTATGTGGGAAAAAATAAAACAAATGATGAGTGCATTTTTTTGATGCTCTCAAATTTGTGGGGACAGTATCAGATTTTTTCTCTACTTTACTCCACTATGGATACCCTTGGTGACATGCATAGGATGCCTAAATTTGAGACATTTTATGATCAACTGACATAGGAACAAGCAAAGATCCAATAGGTGGATGCCTTTGGCTCTTCTGGCCAAGAAATGGTTGCTCAAAATTCTAAGGGGAAATCAATGAAGAAAGGAAAATTGAAGAAAGACACATCAAAAGCTGATTCTAAGCCTCTAGCAACTCCTCTAGCAAACCCTTCAAAGGGTAAGGATTCTTCAAAGTCTACTGAGTCTACCTCCAAGAACAAGAAGAAATCTAGTGAGACCTATAGTTTTTGTGGCAAGGATGGACATCCTATTTCTAGGTGTTGGAGATGTTTGGAGGATTTAGAGGAAGCCATGAAGGAGCATCATATTTCGGGCCCTCAATCTTTATCCCCCCTATAGGAAAAGGTCATGCTCTTTCTCCTCGAGCTATCACTTTAGGGCCTACATGGATTCTTCATTCTAGTGCCTCTCACCATATGAAAAACACTCCTAAGTTGCTTACTTCACTTTCTGCTTATGTTACCACATAGATTTCTATTGGGAACTCTTCACAACTTTTAGTTTTGGGTTTTGGTTCTATCGTACTAGCTAGGGGCTCTCTTTAGGATGTTCTTTGTGTCCCTGACATTTTGACAAATCTCTTGTCTATCCATCAGATTTTCCACTCTAGATTTGGGAAGATAGTTGAGTTCTCACCATATGATGTAGTTATCTAGGACTTACATGATTCTGAGATAATTGTGGCTACTAGGAGTGTTGACTTGCCTTTAAAAATTTGATGGATTTGATTCTTTTGATGACACGGGTTCATGTTTAGTTGCACTTGTAGATTCAATAAGAAGACTTTGGCATGAATGTTTTGGGCATGTCAATTACATATATCTTTAGCAGATGAGCACACAAGCATTTTTCTTGGGCTTCCCCTAATTTCCTATCCAAATGGTGTTTTTCAGTGTTGTGCACTTGGCAACCAACATAGGGATTCTTTTCCTCACAGATGAGCCACTCGTGCTCTAGCACCTTTGAAGTTGATTCATAGTGACCTCATATCATTTCCCACTCCTTTTTTAGGTGCCAGATATGTGATTGCATTCATTGATGACTTCTCCAGATGCACATGGGTGTGCTTTCTCAAGTACAAGTCTGATGTCTTTGGTTCATTTTGAGTCTTTAAGGCATTTCTAGAGAAGTAGTTTGGTCTTTTAGTTTTTAGTGCCCTACACTCTTCAATAGAATGGTGTGGCTGAGAGAAATAATAGAACAATATGTGAAATGGCTAATTGTATGATTCAATCTAGGTCCATGGATTCATGTTTTTGGGTAGAAGTAGTCAATTGTGTGAACTATATTCAAAATTAGATGCCTCACAAGGCACTTCGAAATATGACTCCTGAGGAGGCTTGGTCTCATGTCAAGCCTGATGTATCATCATTTTGAGTTTTTGGGAGTGTAGCATGGGCATTTGTACCTGATGCTCAAAGGAAAGAAATGGAATGGAAGAGTCGAAAACTCATTTTTGTTGGCTACTACAAGGATGTTAAGGCTTATAGGTTGTTTGATCCTAATTCCAGAGATTTCTTATTTTGATGGGATGTCTAGTTTGATGAGAGCCCTCCTGCAATTCATTCCTCACCTCTAGTGCATACTTCATCTCCCACTACTCCCTCCTCTTTTCCAGGTTGTTTCATGGATGATGAGGATAATTATCATGGTGATCCCCATTTACCTCCACCACAAAATCCTCCATAGATGCCTAAATGGGCTCGAGCTATAGTTGAGCCTGTAGGATGTCTAGTTGGTGACCCTTCCACTTCCCATCGAACCCATTCTCATATTGTGGGTTCTAGTCTTCTCAGTCATGCTATTAGTGATGATCCTCAAAAATTTGAAGAAGTGATAGGACATTTTGAATGGGACGATGTAGTGGAGGAGGAATATTCTTCTTTGATGAAGAATAACACATGGGATCTATGTGCTCTTCCTAAAGGGAGAAAGCTAGTGTGATGCAAATGGATTTTTTGTCCTAAGTATGCTAGTGATGGTTTGATTGATAAGCATAAGGCTCATCTAGTTGTGAAGGGTTTTTCATAGGTTGAGGGTATTGATTACACCAAGAAATTTACCCCTATCACCAAGATAAATTCTATCCACCTTGTCTTATCCCTTGTAGCTTCACAAGGATGGCCTATTTATCAGATGGATGTGAAGAGTGCCTTCTTGCATGGTGATATCACTGAGGAGATTTATATGGAGTAGCCTCTAGGTTTTGTGCAAGATCCCTCCTTGGTTTGTAGACTTTGACACTCATTGTATGGTCTCAAACAAGCCCCTTAGACTTGATATGAGAAGATGGACTCTTTTTTGCTTTCTATAGGCTTCACTCATTGCCATTCTATTCCCACAGTGTACATTTCATGTCTTGGAGATGATATTTTGATTCTTGTTCTATATGTTTATGATCTTATTCTCAAGGATAGCTCATCATCTATGCTTCAGGATGTTAACCATGCATTGATGGACTAGTTTAAGATGACTAATCTTTGGTTTGCTGCACTATTTTCTTGGTCTTCAGATTGTTTAGTCCTTTACTGGGATTTTTGTGTATTAGTAGAATTATGCTCTTGAAATGCTTCATCACTTTGACATGCTCTAGTGCAAGCCTAATCCTACACCTTTTCAGTTAGCTATCACTTTTTCTACCTCCTACTCTTCACCTTCAAAGGATGCTACTTTGTATTAGCAGTTGATTGGCAGCTTGTTGTACCTAAGACACACTTGTCCTAATTTCTCTTTTGCAATTGGCCTTGCCTCTCAATTTTCTCAGGAGACCTCATGAGAGTCATTGGCAAGCTACTAGGCATATTTTATGCTACATTCAATGAAGACTCATGTATGACATTCATTACACCATGGGGACTCCACACATTGTTGACTACACTAACTTAGATTGGGCTAGTGATGTTAATGATAGGAAGTCTACTTCAGGATTCATGTTTTCTCTTGGCTCTAGTCCTATCACATGGTCATGCAAAAAGTAGCATGCATGATCACTTTCATCTACAGAAGTTGAGTATTAGGCCACAATAATTTCTAGTTAGGAAGCTTTATGGCTTTCGTAACTAATGACTGAGTTTGATTTTTCTCCTAATCATCCCACTATTTTGTGGTGCGATAATCAGAGTGCCATTCACATTTCTTGCAACCCAATGGAGCATCAACATACCAAGCACATTGAGTTGCATATGCACTTCATCTATTAGCTGATCTAGGATAGTGTTATTACATTGAAGTACATTCCTACCAAAACACAAGTTTCTGACATCTTCACTAAACCTTTTGCATTGCCACGCTATCTTCAGTTGCATTCTATGCTTGGGGTTACAGAAGTTGTCCTTAGGGGGACTAGTTGAGGTCTTCCTTCCTTCACTTCATGTTTTTTTTTTTCAACATATTTTTACCTCTTTTTGGAGAAGGGTTTTTCCTATGAGGTTTTCTTTCTTTCTCCATTTTCACAGGTAGAATTTCTTTGCATTGTACATGAGTACCTAACATGGCCTTGTTGTGGGGACCCATTTTGCATTTTCTTTTAGTTTTGTGAGCTTAATGCATTCCCATAAGTTGCACTTAAGGGGGGTGTTAGAGTAATTAATTAATTAATTATTGATTATTTATTCTATTTACTTAAGTTTACTTAGGTTAATACATGTAGTTAATAGTTATAGTGATGAGTTGTTGAAAACACGGGAGTTTGTTCCCTTCTAGCATGTTCCACCTTTTTGTGGAAGAGTGCTTATTTATCAACCTCATCTTCTACCAGCTTGTAGCTTGTTCTACAATATTCCTTGAGGCCTTTATAAGTGGTCTCTCTCTCATTGTAAATTCATCCATTCACATAGCAATTTCATTTTCCTATTGTGAAATATTTTCTCTTATGTTGTTTGCATCAAGCTCTTGCTCCTTTGGTTTCTCTTTGGTAAGCTATTTGCATGCAGGTGATCTTGGCACATTATGGAGTTAGATTTTATCAACTCCTACATGGATCACTCAGAAAAACCTTAGCAATGAAGTTTCCTTTGCTTCCACACTATTTTGGTCCATTTTGCATTCTGCACTTCTCTGCTACTTATCATCAATTCATAATTCATTCACTCAATATCATGATAAAGGAAAATGTCCTTCCTTTATACTAAGTCCATTGAAAATTCCCAGAGTTAGTTGTTATTAATTCTCAATTAATTATTATAGGACCATACTAAGAACATGTTATAGTTAGTGATAACCTTAATCTTTCACTTTTAACTTAAATATCTTTTTTGTACACGCAACATTATAATGAGTTAGCTTAGGCACATCATCCTCAACATGTCTTCTTCATGTCCTTAACCTCAATCCTCAAGATATCAACTCTACTAAGAGATATAACAAGTTTACCAGAACGTGCCTCTATAAACTCTATCTCATAATAGACATTACCAAAAAACTTACATAACTTCTTCTAGACTTATCCTATCTACTTTTGACATTAACTGTATATACCAAATACTCAATAGTATCTCCCATAACCTTGGTAAATTATCATACTCAACTAGTTGTCCATACCAACTTAATATTTCCATTATTCTTCTATTAGATACCACAAAAGATATCAAACACACTATGTTGACATTAATGATAAACTTAGTCATGAATGTAACATATTATCAAACCAATCTTCAAACAATCTCCCCCTTTGGCATTGATGGAAACATAGATGAAAAAAATCTAGTTCTAATAATTACAAAAAATCTTTTCAAATCCTCTTCATCAATCAAATATTGCTTCATGCTTCATTCACCTCAATGCTTCTCCCCCATTGCAAAACTTCTCCCCCATAGTATAATGTTTTTCATCCCATACTTCTCCCCCATTAACATCAGTGTCAAAGGTTTTTGCAACCAATATCTCTGCATCAAACCCTACAATAACTTACTAGCTCAAGTGTCAAAAGACACTATTCTCAACAATATCAACAAGAGTCCTAGATGAATCTGTCCAACATAGATATTCCCCCATACAAGAAACATTAGCATATAGTC
The DNA here is from genome assembly GCA_028749045.1 of Cupressus sempervirens. Lineage (NCBI taxonomy): Eukaryota > Viridiplantae > Streptophyta > Pinopsida > Cupressales > Cupressaceae > Cupressus > Cupressus sempervirens. The sequence goes on from CM053792.1 coordinate 748,416,522, forward strand.
TAGACAAACAATGGTGCTCTATTACCCTAGATTGATGCACTCTTGCATCATCTATTCTGAAGTAGGGAGAGGTATAACACTAAGCATACCTCACAAATAGTCAAAAGTCTCTTTGGGAAGAGGCTTAATGAATATATCTACAATTTTCTCCTTAGTGCTTACATACTCCAATTTGATTTCCTTTTCTATAACTTTTTCTCTCAACATATGATACTTAATAGAAATGTGCTTAGTCCTCAAATGCAACATTGGATTCTTAGACATATTTACTATGCTTGTGTTATCATAATGCATAACAACAAGTTGACTAATTTCTATCCTTATATCCTTCAACATTTGCTTCATCTAAATAACTTGATTGCAATTATTTGTTGCTGCAACATACTCTACCTCTATTGTACTTTGAGATGTACAATCCTACTTCTTGCTTAACCAAGAAATCAATCTTCCTCCAAGAAGGAAAGCTCCTCCACTAGTGCTCTTTTCATCATCCATACTGCCTGCCCAATCTTCATTAGTATGAGCACTTAGAGTAAAGTCATTAGATTTTTCATACCACAATTTAAATTCTAAAGCTCCTTTTAGATATCTAAATATCCTTTGTATTGTTTAATAATGTGCTACTCTAGAATCAACCTTGAATCTCACAATAATTCCAACTACATTTTATATATCCAACCTTGTGTGAGTCAAATATTACGATAATCCAATCATAGATCTATACTTCTTTTGCTCAACAATAGGTGTCTCATCATTATTAGATAACTTGTGTCTAGTTACCATAGGTGTTTCAATAGGTTTACATGTTTCTAAGCCAAACCTTTTTAGTAAATCCTTCAAGTAGTTAGTTTGAGAAATAAAGATTCCTTCTTTGTTCTATACAATCTACAATCTTAGGAAATATTACATTTCTCCTATCATAGCCATTTCAAATTCTTTCTTCATTTCTTCTACAAACTTCTCACTTTCTTCATCATTACCTCCAAATATAATGTCATCAAAAAATATTACCAAAATCATAAAACCATCATCAATTTCTTTCCGATATAGATTACTATCCACCATACCTTTTCTATATCCAAGCTTTATCAAATGCTTGTCCAATCTTACATACCAGGTTCTAGGTGCTTTCTTTAATCCATACAATGGTTTCCTTAGTATGCATACTATGTCCTTGTCATTTGTTAAGGGAAAACCTTTAGGCTGCTCAATGTATACCTCTTCTTCAAGCTCTCCATTTAGAAATGATGACTTGGCATCCCTTTGATACACTATGAATTTATTTTGTGCTACATAGTCTAAGAATAATCTTATAGCTTCCACTCTAGCCCTTGGAGCATAGGTCTCCTCATAATCTATTCCTTCTTGTTGTGAGTAACTTTTACATACCAATCTTGCTTTGTTTCTTACAACTTCTCTTTGCTCATTCATCTTGTTCCTGAATACCCATTTAGTTTCTATCTCATTCTTGTCTATTGGTTTGGGGACCAACTCCCATGTCTCATTCTTTACTATCTAATCCAATTCCTCTTTCATAGCTTGTTTCCAGTAATCATCTTTACACGCTTCATCTACATTCTTAGGCTCAAATTGAGATATCAAGCATAGTTCTTCATTAACTCTTCTACTTTTCATCACACCTTTGTCTTTGCTTCTAATGATCTACTTTGATAGGTGATTCTTTATCATGTTCTTTCCTAAAGTAGGATTTATTATCTCAACTCTTCACTCAACTAAATGTTTTGGGCTTTGTTCCTTCCTTTGTTGTCCTTCATTCTACAAATCATTGTTAGTCTCAAGAAATACCTCATCATTCCTTGGCTTAGTAACCACATTATCATCTAAATTTTAATCAACTATTCTCTCTTAAACTCTAAATTTCTCATCAATTCTCACATTAGCACTTTCCATAATAGTCTTAGTTCTCTAATTATAACAGCTATATGCCTTTCTTTCCAATGAATAACCAAGAAAAATACTTTCATCACTTCTAGCATCAAACTTATCAATATCATCATCTCTCTTTATGTAACACTTACTTCCAAATATTCTGAAATACTTAACTATATGTGAGTGACCAAACCATAGTTCATAAAGTATCTTGTTTATGTCCTTCCTAACTTGTACTATGTTCATAGTGTTGACTGTTGTATTCACAACTTCTCTCTAAAATGTCTTGGATACATCATTCTTTGCTAAAATATCTCTTGTAGCTTCTATAACACACTTGTTTATTCTTTCTACAACTCCATTCTATTCAGGAGATCTCAAAGTTGATAGTTGTCTTTTAATTCCATTTTCTTCACAAAACATGTTAAAATCATTTGAAGTAAATTCTCCTCCTCTATATGATCTTAAACATTTAATATTCACACTAGATTCATTCTCAACTCTATTCTTAAATATCTTAAACTTGTCAAATGCCTCAGATTTCTCTTTAAGAAATGCAACCCACATCATCCTAGAAAAATCATCAACTAGAATTATAAAATACCTTTCACCATAGAATATTCTAGTCTTTGTAAGACCACTGAGATCTATGTTTATAATCTCCAAATTTACTTTAGTGGTAAACTTCCTACTGGAAAAAGAAGTTTTGTTATGCTTTGACAAAACATACTTCTTGCAAATTGTAATAGTAGCTTTTACAATCTTTGGCAAATCTCTAACAGAAAACATTTTGCTAGTCCTCACAATACTATCAAAATTTATATGATAGAATCTCTTATTCCATAACCAACTATCATCTATCTTTGCAACTAAACATGTCATTTTAGTAGGATTCAACTGAAATACATTACCTCTAGATCTAGTTCCTATTCCAATTACCTTTCCATCCTTATCTTTGATCATACATGTCTTTTCTATGAAATGCAACTAATAACCTTTGTCTACTAGTTGTCCAATGGTCAAAAGATTGTTCTTTAAACCATTAAAAAATTATATATCCTCAGTATTAGTTTTACCATCAAGAGTTATAGATCTAATACCTTTTACATGACATGCTATAGTGTTTCCAACTCTAACAATTCCTCCATCTTGACTTTCGAAGTCAACAAACTTGTTCATATCACTAGTCATATGATGTGAACAACCACTATCAATTATCCAGTTAGATTTCTTCTGAACCTATGATACCAAAGCTATCCTCTCTAAAATTTCCTCTTTGATTGGGACAAATCCAATTTCATCATTACTAGTACTTAATTCTTGATTGTCAGAATCATTATCTTCATTTGCATATAGACAATCTCTATCCTTACTATATTCAAGATTTCCCTTATACTTCGTCTCCCTTTTAGGACACTTATATGCATAATGACCATATTCATCACAAGTCCAACACGTTAAAAATTTCTTACCTTCTTTTTCTCTTCTTACTAGAAGGGCTACTGCTTCATCAATCTTTTTGTCTTCTTCAGATCTACCACTACTAAAAAATCCTCCTTTAACACTTGTGCTCCTTCATTGAATAGGTCAAATATTCAAGGCACTAAAAGCTATCTCTATTCTAATTAATTCTCTAGACTATCTCAGTTCATTCTCAACTACTTTATGTCTTCCAAGAAATGTCTCTTTAGTGAAATCTTTGGTACATGATATCAACAATTGCAACATTGAACTACTAACTTGAATAGTGGAGTTAGAGTCTTCAATATCTTCCATATAACCTCATCATCTTCTTTGGTTCCTCCTTGAGCTTTAATACCTATAGTAATTTTTGACATCCTTCCTATATATGTTCTTACAGGTTCATCTTCCATCATCTTATCATCTTGAAATGCTCAAATACAACTTCATAGCCTTAACATTTTAGAATGGGCATCACCTTCAAAACTATCTTCCAAAGCTTTCCAAATCAAATGTGAAGTAGCAAGTGATTTTACTAATTGTACTCATTTTAGGAAGTGTAGTAAAGAGTGCTTCCCTAGATCTCATTTCACACATGAAAAGATCTCTTTTTGCTTCAGAGCAACTTTCCAAATCCTTTTCTTCAATAATTATCTTCTCTAATTTTTTCAAGATCCAATATCCCAAACCCATACAAAACAATGTGTCTTCATATTTTCCTTCTAGCTATCATAGTTTGTTTCATTGAACTTCAGACTATCTTTCCTAAACATGTTTTTCATGGATCTCCCAAAGCTATTAAACTTTTTTCTTCAAGGACTCGATGCTCTGACCAATTTTTAGAAACAATAGTCCACCAAGATAACTGAGAGGAGGGGCGGGGGGGGGGGGGTGGGGGTTCGGGGTGAATTAGTTATCCAAAAATTAAAAAAATTATCTTCTTTAAAAAAACTTAACCATTCAACCAAAGTAAATAGAAACCATAATGAAATGCACATAGACAAATACACCAGATATGTTGACTAGGGAAACCCTTGATTAGGGGGAAAACCCTAGTGGGAATGATGCCCACAAGATGATGTACTAATATAAATATTCCTTGTTAGAGGATAGATACTATTAGGAGTCTATTACAATAGTTAGTACAATGAGTCCCTGTTAGGAGACTTTAAATCCCTATTAAGAGATTCCAACACTGTTAGGAGTTGTGGTACAAAGTATGCAAGAAGAGCTTGCTGCCCAAACATGCAATTTCAACTACAAGAAGAGATCACTGCTCAATCATGCAATTTACTATTATGTTCTTCTTTCCTCTATACTTTCCTCTATCCTATCAACTAGAAAAATTAGTATTAGACCTTGTAGACTAGGTCACCAACCTTGGATCCAAATACCAAACCTTGGATCACTCATAAAAACCACAATGAAGTTTCCTTCACTTCTGCTCTATTCTACTGAACTTTGCATTTTGTACTTCTTTGCTGGTTATCATCAATTCATAATTCATTCATTTGATATCATGATAAAGGAAAATTTCCTTCCTTTATACTAAGTCAGTAAAATAATTTTTGAGTCAGTTGTTAGTCCTTCTTAATTAATTATTATAGGACCATAAGAACACATTACACTTAGTGATAACCTTAATCTTCTGCTCACAAATTAAATATCTTAATGTGCATGCAACATTTGATGAGTGATCTTAGCCACATCATCCTCAACATGTCTTCTTCATGTCCTCAACCTTGATCCTCAAGATATCAACTCTGCTAAGAGATATAAAAAGTTTACCAAAACATGGCTTTGTAAAATCTATCTCAAAAAAGAAATTACCAAAACTTACATAACTTCTTCTAGACTTATCCTTTTTGTTTTTGATATTTACTGCATATACCAGATACTCAATAGTATCTCCCATAACCTTGAGTGATTATCATACTCAACTAGCCATTCATACTAACTTAATGTTTTTGCTATTCTTCTGTTAGATACCACAGAAGACATTAAACATGCTATGTTGACATCAATGAAAAACAAGTAGTCATGAATGTAACATGTCATCAAATCAATCTTCAATCATTGACCACATCATTTTGATATTTTCTAAAAGCTATCCTAATCTGTGCATAAGCTAGCTTGAAGTGTGTCATCCATACACATCATATCTTTCTTTGTACTACTGCAAACTACCTAATACTTAGATAACTTTTTATCTATAAATGCATAAATGAAATGTTGAATACATGTTGCCATAAATGAAAACTCACTAGACATCTAACTAACCATATTGCCAACACTTGGAGGGTTTATGGGTTACCAAATATTGTGTTAAATTATTATGGTGTTCTTTCTTTTATTACTTTATATTGCATTCATGCAAGTAGATTAGATAGTCTAATAAAGTGAGATTAGATAAAGAAGTTTTACTAGTTCCTAATTCACCCCTACCCTCCTAGTCACTTAGTCATCATTACATTTTCAATGAAGTTATTGCCATTAATGTTTACACTTCGAATTTTGCATTAGCCACAACAAGAAAAGTGAAGAATATCATGAATAAATTACATATGAAATATGAGCAAGTTTTGGAAACTTATAATGAGGAAATTAGGAGAAGACTAAACTTTGAAAATGAGCTTACTCAATATAAAGGAGAATAGGTTAAACTATTAGAAGTAGGGGATTCTTCCCAAGGAATGGTTGTATCTTTACTTTCTCCCCCACCACCTACTAGTCCCATAGTTGAGATCCTTAATTCTCTGTTGCATTAGGAAGAGTTCTCTAGAAAATATTATTAAGAGGAGAAAGCCAAGTTCAAGGTTGTGCAAATACAAACATGGAAAAGATATGAGGAAATGATAAGGAATACAATGTTACATCTTATTTTTTAGATTAACACTAGATGACTGCATCATATGATAACCAAATTGGTCTCTCTAATCAAATCTCCTAATGCTAATGAAGATAAGTTGAGAGGAATCCTAAATAAATGGATTAGAAAAGAGGAGATAGTGACTAAAATGTGCTTCAATGTAGCTAGTAAGAAAAATGATGGTTATCATGTTGAAAAGGCATATGATCATGTAATTAGATTGTTGGATTTTGATATAAATAGGGAATTTCTATAGAGAAAGATAAGGTGTTCCATCTCTAAGTGTGAAAACAAAGCATATGCATTCTTTCCTTAATTGTTTGCGAATAATCATGAGATAATGTAAGACCCCTCCTCGTAAGTACTTATTTAAATATAAATTTTTATGTTAAAACTTTTTGTAGGAGATTTCAATGGATATGAATTAATATTTTATGGTTTACATGTCCTAAGGGAAATTGAGATTAGTTGATAAGTTCATATTTTAATACTTTATAGTTCTGGAGTTAATACATTATCTCTATGATTTAAACATTAATTTGCACTAACAAAAATATGTGGTGTTTCACCATATGATGATGATGTTAATTATGGTACCTTGATGATTAGGTTATATGTATTCAGATAGTTTAGTATGCCTTATTGATGATGGTACGATGTTTGGGTATATGTATGCATTAGGATGATTATTTCAATATTTTGAATTCAAGCTAATGAATATGGTATGATGATTCAATTATGAGATTAGTGATGATCAAATATGTTTGTAAAAATGAGAAAAAGGTTATTTAAATGAAAGTTTAATGTTTTGATCAATGTGATTATGCAAATTTGGTTAAATATAAGAATGTGATTTTATTGAGCTACTAATATTCAAATTGAGTGTGTAGGATAATTAACCATGGAATTTATAAGAGAATTGGTAATTAACCCTATGTGAAAAATTTAAGACTAAGGTTGATTCTAATAAAGTGATTTGAATGTATAGTGTTTTATTTGTATCATAATATGAACATGTGTATCATTCTATATTTTGCAAGGTGTTGAATTTTATGTATTAGTGAATCTTATGGTGTCACTTGAGACTTGAAATACGCATCAACATGTTAATTAGGGTTAATAGAGTAACCTATTACCTGAATATTGATTAAATTAGTAATCTAAGACTAATTACTTGGTAACCTAGATTAATTACCCTAATTAGGGTTTAGTGGAAAGGTTACATTCCTAGGGTTTTGAAAGATCAAATATTTCAAGTCAATTATATAGATCCTAAAATGATCTTAGAGGCCAAAGTTAATATAATCCAAGAGCCCAAGGGGTATGTGTATGGGCTGGCAACCTTTTCTACCCTTCTAGACCCTTTTGTTGACTTTTATTACCCTTAAATATCTCATTTTCCCTTTAGTGGGAGAATTGAACATATCTATGAGGTTAGTAAAGTTTACACTTCTCCTAAAAGGTTGTCTTTGATGGTAGGATCAAGTGAGAAGACCCTAGAAGGCTTAAGTCAAGTCTAGAGTTGTTGCCATTTTAGGTGGGTGAGTTTAGAAGCCTATCTAGTAGCCATTTTGAGAGTTGAAGGTTGTTCACCCATTCTCTAAATTTAGAGAAAGTCAAGCTTAAAATTGAAGAGGAAGAAGGATTTATCTCATCTCAAAACTCCATTGCTATAACCTTTGTGAAGGTAGGATTCTTCATGACTATGTATTTTTCGTTTGAGTTGGAACATGTGAGGGATGGGTATTTGTGGGTTTTGTATTTTCTTTCCTTTCATGTTTTCCTTTTTTTTATTCAAAAAACTAGTAAGGGTGTGTTGGAATTACTCACCCTTAGATAGGATAGAAGTGACCATGTATAGGAGAAGGGATTTAGTTAGGCATCAGGTTAGTGCAAAGTCTCTTCTCATGATGAGGAGAGGGAGAAAGTAAGGTGTTATGGGGTCTTGTTGTGAATACAAACTAATTTTTATTTTAGGAAATAAGGAGAGAAAGAAAAAAAGGTTCATTTTGATTTGTTAGCCTTGGAAGAGGCATGTCATTTGTGTTCGTGATTGAGATCTCCTACTTGGAAAAATATACCTTTCCCTAATCTTAGTTCAATATGGAAACTATTGTGCAAAACCTAGATGAGATTTATTTTTTGAGTGTGTCAATGTGATTGTATTTGTTTGTCACCCAGTTAATTTTGGTTCTCATAAGCTCAGGGTGTGGCCTCACATTGAGGCCTTGGTTGGGAAGTGAGATCTCCATGGTTACCTTTATGTAAATTTGCAAATTGCTTGGATAGTAGCTTTCTGTGGAGCAAAATTGGATTCATAATTTCCATGGTGTTCTTGAGTTCATTATTATGGAGACTTCTCCTTGTAGTGATTTAATTGAATCTTGTTATATACTAAAAAAATAAAGTTGGATTTCTATTGGATGTATTGGATTTCAATATTCCTAATGTAGTTGTTATTATAATAAGGGGAAATATGATCATAATGTATAAATTATGATAGTAGAAATGAGAACATGTTAAATGGATTTTATGTTAAATCCCTTGAAAATTGATTGGTATAGGATGAATGTAGAAATATAGGGTTTCACAATTTATTTTTAACTCTATCTATGTAACAAAAATGATATCAAGTTTTCTTCCCCGATTCTTTCCTAGTTGAGTCTTTGAATAAGGTTTTTAATTATATATATATATATATATATATATATATATATATATATATATATATATATATATATATATATATATATATATATATATATATATATATATATATATATATATATATATATATATATATATATATATATATATATATATATATATATATATATTGATTTTTTTTTTTTTTTTTGAATTCTTGTAATACCTCTTGCACCCTTGAAAATTCAGTTATAAATGCAAAATGACCATTTATAATATAGATAATAATGTTAAATGAAGCTAATCAATTTGATTGTGGTTATCTGTTAGAGGAAATTTGATTCAAAGGAATGTTACCTTATAATGCATTGTTTAGAAACTATTTAAAATTACTCCTAAGTTGAATGCAAAATATAACATTTAAACTAGAGCTATAATCCATCCAAGAAAATGAATTTAACATTAATATCTTTTTCCATGTTAAAATTTCTATGAGAAACCTAACACTTGGATGAGAAAAGAAACCTTAAAATTTCATCTATTTTAGAGAAAAAATGCTCTCTGGATTTTGGATGGAATAAGTTTTAATTCTCCTTAGTAATGTTGTGTTTTTTCAACACATGTCCCATTTCTCCTCAAAATGGGGACCTCCTAGTTAAATGTTTTTCTCCCAGACCCTTAGTCTAGGGCCTAGGATCTTTTTTAGAACTCCACCTGGAGTCAAGGTCAAGCCCTAGTCGTCTAATAGAGAAACCCAAATATTAAATTAACATAAATGTGCACACATGCACACTTGTCCAAGGTGCACATGTGTGCACCTTTATTCAACAAAATCTAAGCAATCTAAACGAAAACACCTAAGTGAAAGGTGCAAACATGTGCACCTATCCAAGGTGTACATGTGTGCAACTTTGACACATAAAAAAAAGTCAACACCAAAGAAAGTGCCCATGTGTACACCTCTCCAAGGTGTGCACATGCACACCTTTCAAATAACAGACCTAACTCTTCATTGCACAAAGAAAATAATGGTGTGCATATGTGCACACCATTAAGGCATGCATATGTGCACCCTAAACAAAGGAAGAGGACAACTTTATCCCCCTTTCACTCTTGTATTGCAATGTGCAAAATAGCGCACATGTACATGTGTATAACTCTATTAGGGTGTGCACCTATGTAGGTGTGAGACTGCACACAAATGACCATTTAAAGTATATTAAGCACACCTATCAAGGTGCACTAAATTGTATGCTAGAGCTATTAAAGGGGATGTTAATTGGTTTTGTTAGGTTTTGGTATTTTGGGTTTGATTTTTTGGCAATTAAGGTTTTTTTAGTGTTTAATTTTAACTTCTCTAGACTAATGATTTTCTATTTTGTGCACATAAGATGACATCCTCATCATCTTTTATTGTAGAAAAGATGGCTCCAAATCCCATAGTATTCAAATCTCAAGGTGCTACAATGAAATCACATTTTTAGGATGGACATTCATAGATTAGAGACACTAAGCTTGGCAACATTGATTGGAATGCTTTCCTCACAATATGCAACAAACCTAAAGAGAGGTCATCCATGGTGTTAGTAATAATGATATTAGGATTAGTAATTATGGCATCACATCCCAAATCCATGCAATCCTCTAAACTTATCATGTCATTAGCAAAGAACTATGTACCTGAAGAGAAGGTGGTAAAGAGCATTACATGGGAGATAGTCCTATACCTTAGACCAAGGAACATTGAGAATGTATTCCATCTCCCAAGAGCTCATTAGTATGTTAAGATAACCTATCACTAAGTAGAAAGATGGTATAGGGATAATGAAAAGGAAGCTTCATAAATGATACAATCTTCATTTTTTATAGATAGAACACCAGTAGGAGGAAAAGATGGAAAGATAGACATGACTCAAGGATATATGAAGGATGACTTTAGATATGTTATTGTTCTTTTGAGCCAAGTCATGGTCTTACCAACAGTTGGACATCTTAATATTTGGTTGGTCCATTTCATAGATACAATAAAAATAACCAAGATTTCAATAGACTAGGCTACTATCCTTAGTGATAATCTTCATGACCAACTCATAGGAGTACAAGCCATTCCAAGATTCTATATGACATCATACATGGTGTATTTACCAGTGGCTTAAATAACTGACTACCCAGGACTATATAAGAAGGGGGGCATGCAAGATGCCAATGCCCCATATGCAGTATATCCTTAGTTGGTAAAGAAGAGGTTCTAATATTAGAGCAATGAATACCAAATAGTGAATGATTCTTTCATATTTGCAATCATTTGATTCATCGAGGGTGATTATGCTAAAAGGATGTTAATAGAGGCAACAACAAGGATCATAGAAATTGGTGGCTACTACATCTAGTTAAAAATATTAACTTGCCAAAGGGTAGCTACTAGACAAGTGAATCCAAAGAAACTCCTGATGTATCCATTAGATAGGCTCATCTTATTGGAGATTTCGAGACAACTCACATGTACATATGATAGAGTGAGAAAGTAGCATAAAATGACATGAGTATGGCTAATCACCATAGGTGCATTTGAGGTCAAAAAAAAACAAGATATCATGACATTTGACTTAGAGTGGGATCAATATCCCTTGGAATATTACAACTCCCCTCACCCTTATTTTGATAATATTGGTAGAGTTCAACATTTGGTAGGGAAGTAGTTTGTTTATGAAGATTCCATAGAAGACCATTGGATGAATGTAATAGATGAATATGATATATGAATAAGGGATTATTATAGGATGACTCTATATTTGGCAAAAAGCACTTTGAAAATGAAGGTCCCACTTAAGTTTGTCCAACAAGACACTCAAGATATCTAAGATCCCTTGTATAATCACAACAAGATATACAACAAGCCAATTATGAATACAAAGATTTATAGGGATGAGAATATTGATATTAACCATAGGGCTAGGCATATAATCTAGTTAACAAGAGAATGGATTAAGAAACCCTATCAACTAGACCTAGTTCCTCAGGTAGATATCTTTCAAGCCACAACATGCCCAATTAAGGGTAAAGGTGCAAAAGTTACAATACCAACTTTCCCTGTTCAATCCCCAGTTAGACCAGAAATAATGCATCAACATGAGAGGGAAGTTGAGTAGTTTAGGATAGATAAAATAAAGAATAAAAGAAAGAGGGGAACAAAGGGTAGTGAAAAAATTTATTAGGCCCAAAAATCTCAACAAGATTTGACAAAAGTAGAGCCTAAAGTGGAGAAATAAGCTCAAGATCAAGAGACTAAACAAGTGCCCCTACATGAATAGGAATAGGAATAAGAACCTAAGAAAGAAGAACAAGAGGTGACACCACCTATTCAAGAGGAAGAAGCCACTCCTTTAGCTACTAAGAAGGCTAAGGATGGGTCTACAATGAAGAAGACATAAAGGGAAAGGTTACTGAAGAAATTTATTCATATTCCTACAGTTCTAGATAAAATTCCTAAAGCTAAAAATGAAGATGAAGAGGAGGAAGAAGATAATATTCCCTTGAGTTAGAGGACATGCTTGGATAGGGCTGTCGAAGAAGAAAAAAGGAAAATATACACCATAATATTGTCATCTATTCCCAGAAAACTTATTGAGGTTACAACTTTAGAAGATGAGCAACAATAGTGGATTGATGAACCGGAGGGGCAGGGAACACATATCTTTAATATATCTAATTTTGAATTTATGCAGGTAGGAGCTAAAATGGTGGGTGATAAGATACAAGATACACCCATGAACCAACTTTTGGGAGAGGATTGGAACCAAATGCCACCTTTACCACAAGGATCTCCAAGTATACCACCACCACCATTTCAAGATTTTTCAATCTTAGACAAAGGCTTAGTCACCCCTCTTCCTTCAACTATACACATGGAGGAATATAAAGTAAATGAAGAAGAGCCAAAAATAATGCTAGTTAATGAAGTATCAAAAGATTGATAGATACTTGAATAACATCAACCAACTTCTCATGATATAGAGGCAGGAACTATGGCTACAACGGATACAAAAAATCCCAATGTATATTTCTCTCAGAAGGAGAAGAATCAAGAAAGGAGCAATAAAGGAAAAGGGTCTATAGGGAAAACTCCCTCCTTAGCCAAATACATGTCTCTGATGGGCACTACACCATCTTCATTGAAGAGGGAGGTTATGGTTAGAAAAAAGAGATAGATGAACTTAAGTGCAAAAGAGGGAATGGTTAAGATAATGAAAGCCATCAAGAAACTTGAGCCATCTATGTGTGATGCGTGAACACTAGCCTTTGTAATGAAGAACCTAGATCAAGATATGTTTTCACATATTGCCATCCTTCCTCCAAATGCTATTGCCAAAGATTTGACTCCTGGTGATTACCAAATCAAGGAGGTCCTATTAGGAAAGTCCAAGGTAGATATTGCTAAAGTTTTGGTCACTGTGAGTGTGAAAGAGGTTTTCAAGAAGCTAGAGAAGTATGAGTCAAAATTGGTAATGCTACAGAAGTACAATAATCTTTTAAGAGGCTATTTGCATGGAGTTTTGGGCCCCATTGATCTAAATAATTTAGAGATTACTCTTTCTGTGGCATTATGGAGAAGAGAAAAGGCAAGTGTACAAGTAAATTCATTTTTGGGTGCATGTTAGAAATGGCATGAAAATTTTGAGGAGAAAGGTGTATGGATAATACAAGGTCATCTAAACTTGTTACATCACATTCAATCTAGTGCAGAAAAACTAGTATCTATAGTAGACCAGGATTTTGGGCTTATGGATGAGGTACATACCTAGGGAAAATACCTTCAAGCACTTCAAAAAATAAAGGGTCAAAGGTATTGTACACCCATAGAGGTGTATACAATAGACAAGATTGATAAATTAGAAATATGGATTAAGATGATAGAAGTAGAGAATAGGGTCATGGAAGGACTTCATGAAATATCCAAAAGTTAAAAGACCAGACTCAAGAAAATTTTTTGGAAGCAAAGAGGTATTATGATGTTATTACGCTTGAGATTTTTGAAGATGAGTCAAAAATAAAGCTCAAGTTGGTGAAATCAATGGTTGAACAATTCAAAAGAACTTTTAAGGATGCTTCATCTAATGAAGATATTAGGTGAGCATTTAAGACTGAAGAGGAATTATTAGAACTAGACAGTAGACTTGACAATTTTGAAGAGATTCAAATGAAAGTCAGTAATTATTGGTAAAGAGTTGGGCATAAATATGAGGCTTTAGATTTTTTGGAAGCTTCCCAAGTAGCTAAGATTATTGTGAAATTTAAAAGCAAGCATCCAAACATCACTTTGAGGTAAAGAGGGAAAAAAAACTAGATGTTGGAAATTTAGTTTTGACACTTGGAAAAATTTTGGATTTTTTTGAACTTGCCACTAAGGTGTGCAAGGTGAGCTATTCCAATGGTGCACTGACAATTTTGAAGAAGTAAGAATTGCACCAATAGTTAACTACTAGCTCCAAATTTAGAGCTTTCCATGCATTGAAAATGCATTCCGACAGCAATTCAAGTCCTAGTAACACCTAGAGAAGGCAAAGCTTTCACTTTTATAGCTTCCAATGACTCCCAGATCCTCTTATAGCTTCCTTCTTCTTATCTATTTCTTCGTTCTTTGTTTTAACATATGTAGAGGCTTGTGCACCCATTAATTGATATAAACAAGGGTGGAGTCCTACTTAGCACCATTTAGAGAGTCAATTTGTATATAAATAGATTTTTTTTATTTGTTTAGAAGCATATATTTACATTAAGAGATCTCTAACTCTCAACACAAATTGAGGAGATTATTTCTTATAAATTCAGGAATGTAATTTCGTATTCTAGGCCATTATTTTTATGCAATAATACATGGTTTCCTCAATGTTCTAAAATTATTTGTAAGACATTTTGGCAAGTATATATAGAGTGTTTAGGCTTAGAGTTAGGTATATTTTGGAAGAGAATTTGTAGAGAAGAATTGGAAAGTGTGAATTTTTTGTTGGATCTTTGAATGTGAATGCATTTTAATTTAGTCATAGCTTAGAAGGCCTTATAGTTGGGCATGTATGAAGATATTTGATGAATCAATAAAAGTATTTCACTTTTCTTCCTCCTTTGGTTGTTGTTTTCTTTGTTTGCTTCCATTGTGTTAACTCTTGCAGGGTGGTTTGGATAGTTGGGTGAGCCTCTAGCCCTAGTTATTCACCCCTCCCCTATGTTAGGTGGTATCAGAGCCTAAGGTTCATCCTTGTGGAGATTGGACCCTGTAGAACCCTAATTCAAATTTGGTTGTAGTGTTGTAGATCTATAGATTTGACCTATAACTTGTAAAGGGTTACAATCTTGCAGGAACTTGATTTGTAAAGATGGTTCATGGTAAAGGAAATAATATTGATAATGCCATATTGTATCAGTTGAGACAAATTATAGCCAAATTAGATGTTGTGGAGACAACTTAGAGGAGAGGAGCACACCTTGATGATGTAAGTGATGATGAAGAAACAACACCAAACCATAATCTAGAACCTGAAGAAGATCAAGATGAGGAAAGATTGTTGCGAGTGTTGTCTAGGGAAAATTCAAAGCCTATTGTAGAAGTTGTTCCTTACGATGGAAAAATGGATACCTATGCTATGTTGGATTGGATCTTAGATATGGAGAAGTTCTTTGAGTATGAAAACACTCCTGATAATAGAAACGTGAAGATTGTAGTCACTAGGTTGAAAGGTCATGCAACACTATGGTGGGAACATTTGCAAACTGATAGAAAAAGGAGAGGAAAGGAGAAGATCATAACATGGCCAAAGATGGTGAAAAAGGTAAAGAAAAATTTCCCTCCTACTAATTACCAAGTTATCTTGTTGAGAAAGATGCAATATTTGAAATAAAGGGACATTACTATCAAAGGTTATACCAAGAACTTCTATAGATTAGACATAAGATCTAGACATGTGGATGATGATGTTGATAAAATTGCAAGGTACATAAATGGATTGAGATTTGGAGTTCAAGATGAAATAAGTTTTGTGAATTTGGAAAGTTTTGAAGAAGCATATCAATATGCCTTTAAAGTTGAGGAGATCTGAGCAAAGAAGCATGAATAAAGACAAAGTCGTAGAGATGGTAGATTCTAGAGAGGCAGAGGTAGATTTTATGGTGAAGGTGGTAGATCTAAAAATTTTGTGTAGTATAAAGGAAAATCTAAATGGAAGAATGATGACAAAAGGAAAGACTGAATGGAAAAGTGGTAATTATTATCGAGGAGGTACTAATTCTTACTACAGAAGAGGTAATTCTTATTCTAGATGTGGATTTGATGGTAATTGTTTCAAATGTAGTAAAGATGGACATAGATCTTTTGAATGTAGATCCTCTAAAAGTGGGAAAGGTAATAGAAATGATGTGATTCAAGGAGACATTAAGAGTTCACCAAGTGGACCTGAGGTTGGAGAAAATCTGATGGTGAGAAGAACCTTATGTAATAAGGGAAGTGATGAGGAACCTATTTTGAGAGGAAGTCTTTTCTAGGCAATATGAAAGATGGCTGAAAAATGCTACAAAGTGATCATTGACAGTGGAAGTTCTAAAAATTTGGCATTAGAAGAGTTGGTTACAAAGTTACAATTGCAAAGGCTAAAGCATCCTAAACCTTATCATGTTTCATGGATCAAATATGAGCATAAGGTATTGGTAAGTGAGAAATGCCTTGTGAAGTTAAAGATTGGACATTACTTTGATCAAGTTTTGTATGATATTATGCCTATGAATTGTTGCCATATTCTATTGGGTATACCTTGGAAACATTATAGATATGCTATGCATCATAGAATATTGAGTCAATATACTCTTTGGGTAAATGGGAAGAAACAAATATTGCTACTTTTAATTGAAAGTCTAGATAAGGTTAATTGTACTACTATAAAAATTTGCATGGTTAATGGGAAAAAATTTGAAAAGGAAATGAAAAAGAATCAAGTTTATTTTGCTATAATTCCAAAGAAACCAAGTTGTTTCAATAGTACGCAAGTGCTAGAAAATAGTGTAATTGAGTGCCAGTTAGTGGTGACTAAGGG
Source organism: Cupressus sempervirens (assembly GCA_028749045.1). Lineage (NCBI taxonomy): Eukaryota > Viridiplantae > Streptophyta > Pinopsida > Cupressales > Cupressaceae > Cupressus > Cupressus sempervirens. Next base: position 748,433,466 of record CM053792.1, read on the forward strand.
TCAATTGGTAGTATTGATCGAGTACCAGAAGAAATTGTTGAACTGGTAAATGAGTATAAAGATATTGTTGCAGAGGATATACCTAATGGTTTGCCTCTAATGAGAAGTATAAGTCATTATATGGATATGATTCCTAGAGCTAGTTTTCCAAATAAAGAGCCATATATATTAACACCTACAAAGAATTAAGAACTTAATAGACAATTGCATGAGTTGTTGAAAAAAGGTTTGATCAGAGAAAGTTTGAGTCCATGTGCTGTACCTACTATATTAGCACCTAAAAATAATGGAGAATGGAGAATGTGTATTTATTTCAAAGCTAATACCAAGATCATAGTGAAATATAGGTTTCCTATGCTGAGGATGGGTAACATAATGGATTGTTTCAGTGGATAAAAGTATTTTACCACGATTTATTTGAAGATTGGCTATCATCAGATAAATATCAAAGAAGGTGATGAATAGAAGACTGCTTTCAAGAAAAAATACAATTTGTATGAATGGTTGGTTATTCTTTTTTGGTTTGACTTATGCACCTAGTACTTTCATGAGGTTGATGAATAAAGTTTTGAAAAGATTTTTGGGTAAGTTTGTGATTTTTTATTTGGATGATATTATGATATTCAGTAAGACTATGGAAGAACATCTTGAGCATATTAGACAAGTGTTGTAGAGGTTGAAAGAGGAAAAGTTGTTGATTAATTTAAAAAAAGAGTTATTTTATGCAAGAGGAGATTGTGTATTTGGAATTTGTGATTTTAGCTGATGGATTGAGAGAAGGTTAAAGCTATTTTGGAATGGTCTACACCTAAGAATGTGGGTGAGGTAAGATCATTTTATGGTTTGTCTAGTTCTTATAGAAAGTTTATAAAGAATTCCAGTGTTGTTTGTAATTCTATGATTGAAACAATGAGGGGAGATAAAAAGGAATTCAAGTGGACACATGGAGCTGGTAAGAGTTTTGAGGCTTTGAAACAAAAGGTTGCTAAATTACCTATATTAGCTTTGCCTGATTTCAACAAAGTATTTCTAGTTGAATGTGATGCAAGTGGTAATGCAATAGGAGTTGTATTAAGTCAAGAAGGTAAACACATTGTTTTCTTTAGTGAGAAGTTGAATGATGGTAAAAGGAATTATTTTGTATATGATCAAGAATTTTATGCTATTATTCAAGAATTGAAGAAGTGGAGACATTATTTGATTTCTAAGGAGTACTAATTATAAATATTTACAATACTTGGGAAGTCAACACAAATTGATTCAGAGACATATGAAGTGGGTTGAGTACTTGCAGAGTTTCACATTTTTTATTAAGCATAAGAGTGGAGTTACTAATAGAGTTGTTGATGCATTGAGTAGAAGACATTAAATGTTGACTGAAATGAAGGTTGAATTTCTTAGTTTTGATGAAATGAAAGAGTTGTATGATTTTGATCATAATTTTTTTGAGGCATGGAGAGAGTGCAAAGCACCAAATTTAATAGATCAAACAAGTAAGTATGATGAGTATTTCATTCAAGAAGGTATGTTATTCAAAGGCATTCAGTTGTGCATTCTTAGAAGTTCTATGTGGTCGAATATGATTAAGGAAAAGGATAGTGGTGGATTGGCTAGACATTTTGGATTTGATGAGACATAGAGTTTGTTGAAAGAGAAGTATTATTGGCCACAAATTTATAAGATTTTTAGAATTTTGTAAAGAGTTGTGGAGTTTGTCAACTTGGAAAAGGAGCAAGTCAAAATATTGGTTTGTATATGCCTATTACTGTTCCTAAGAAAGCTTGGGGTGACATCAGTATGGATTTTGTTCTTGGATTACCTAAGACAGTGAAGGGGTATGATTTTATATTTATTATAGTGGAAAAATTTTCTAAGATGGCTCATTTCATACCATGTAAGAAGACATCAGATGTTGAGCATGTTGCTAAACATTTCTTTAATGAGATTGTGAGATTACATGAATTACCAAGAAGTATTATTTCTGACAAAGATAGTAAGTTTGTTGGTTATTTTTGGAACACTTTGTGGAAAAAGATGGGTACTATGTTGAAGTTTAGTTCTACATTCCATCCACAAATAGATGGACAGATAGAGGTTGTGAATAGAAGCTTGGGTAATTTACTGAGATGTTTGGTTGGAGATAAGCCAACTAATTAGGAAGTATTCTTGGCACAAGCTGAGTTTGCATATAATAATTCTATGAATAGGAGTACAGGGAAAAGACCTTTTGAGATTATTACTAGAATGTAACCTAGAGATATATCAAATTTTTGAGATGTTGTTGGTGAATGAAAGAGAAGTGTTGTAAGAGAAGAATTTTCTGATTTTATAGAGTATTTGCATAAGGAAGTGAAGTTGAGGTTGGAACAAAGTAATTAGAAGTATAAGGAGAATGCTGATTCGTTTAGAAGACATCATGATTTTGAAGTTAGTGATTAGCTGATGGTTCATTTAAAGAAAAGAAGATTCCTAGTTGGAATATATAGTAAGTTGAAGATGAACAAATTTAGATCTTGTAAGATCTTAAAGAAGTTTGAAAATGATAAAGCTTATGAAGTAAAGCTACCTAATGACATGGATATATCTCCTATATTCAATATTGCTGAATTGTATAAGTATCATGAGTCAGATGATAAAGTTGTTGTATCAAAAGATTATCATAAGAAGTAGATTGAAGAAATTGAATAGGTATTCGATCAAAGAGTTGGCAAGAGCACAAGAGGAAAAGATTGGTATTAATATTTGGTGAAGTGGAAGAACAAGCCTATTGAAGATGCTTCATGTATTTCTCAATCTGAGTTGGATTCAACTTAGATTTTGACATCTCAATGATTCAAGAAAATCATTTCTTTCAACCTTAGTTATCTTATGCAAGAGGATCCTGGGTTGTCTTGTTATCCTACTCATTTTTTTCATTTTGCAAGTTGGTACCGAGTTACTATAGCACTCGGTGTCAAGTTACTATAGCCCTTAGTTGTTGTTGAGTTACTATAACACTTAGTTGGTGCTAAGTTATTGTAGCACTCAGTTGGTGTCAAGTTACTATAGCACTTAGTTGGTGCTGAGTTACTATAGCACTTAGTTGGTGCTAAGTTACTATAGTAATCTAGTGTTGACTAAGTGTTCCTTCATGTGCCGAGTTACCTAGTGTATGCCAAGTGACTCTTCATGTGCTAAGTTACCTAGTGTATGTCGAGTGACCCTTCATGTACCAATTTTTCCTATTTATGTCGAGTGTTAGCACTTGGATGTGATTTCTACAAGCCAACTTGTGGGATTTAATTTGATCATGCCATTTATATTAAGCTATTTTCTTGGGATGTGTCTAGACCATTGTTGGGTTGGCCTTCCTCTTATGTAATGTTCTAGAATGATCTATAAGACATTTTGGCAAGTATATATAGAGTATTTAGGCTTAGAGTTAAGTAGTTTTTGGAAGAGGATTGTAGAGAAAAACTATAAAGTTCAAATTTTTTGTTGGATCTTTAAATGTGAATGTATTTATCTTTGGTCGTAACCTAGAAGGCCTTACAGCTGGGAATTGATGAAGATATTTTGATGAATCAATAAAAGTATTTCACTCTTCTTCCTCCTTTAGTTTTTGTTCTTTGTGTTTGTTTCCATTGTGTTAACTCTTGCAAGGTGGTTTGAATAGCTAGGTGAGCCTTTGGCCCTAGTCATTTACCCCTTCCCTATGTTATTGTGTGATCTTTAGTTCCTTTATTTTCTATGTGTTAATGAATTTTGCTAATAGACTGAGTTGGAGAAGAGATTGACCGTTTGTTCCTGCATAGCTTCTTGTCTCGCATGACTGTACTTTCTATGGCCTTGCAATTTGATGACAAGTGAAACATCTTTTGGTTTTTACTAATTTCCCATCGGTGATAGCATCAGTAAATTTATGTAAGGGCTACTCTTATTTTCATTGGTTTTTTTCCTGATCTTTTCGATGATTTAATTTGTAGATGTGTTGTTACCATGGTTTATGTCCCTTAGGAATTCCCCTTTCAAGTTATTTTCTTTCATCTCTCATTACTTTATCTTCATTATTTTCTTTTCTAACACTTGGTTAAATTAGAAATTCATATAGTTGCATTGTTAGATTTCATTCATTATAAAACAAAAATTAACAAAAATATATCTCTTTTGTGGTTACTCTTTGAAACAACAAGCATATTCAAAATATTATCTGAAATTGGTTAGAACTAGAAAAGGCCTCCCTATGAACAAAAATATTTATCTTCAACAAAGAAAATTCCAGTAGGTCACAAGATCACCTGAAACCTTGGAGTTGATACCCAAATTAACATTTCAAGAGAGGAGTTTGAAAGAATTTCTATGATTAAGCATCATGCAAAATGATAGCTCAACAAGTAACAAAGAATATTCCTTTAAGATTCCTTTTAAAACTTATTTGAATCCTTATTAAATAATCAATATATAATTATAAAACAAAAAAATTAAATTAAAATAAATCTATTCTAATCTACCCTTTTTCCTGATAACCTAATATACTTTAGTTCTTAACTACCTTATCTATAACATGTGTTCCACTACTGATGTCATCGAACTAACCCCAAATCGCATGTCAGGAGTGACATGTCCCTTGGGGTGAGCAAATAGGAAGGGAGATGTTATAAGAGAATAAATGAAAAGAGAAGGATATGCAAAGTCAACTTACATTGAAAGGGGTATTTAAAACATCAACCACTCACATCCCCTCCTTCAATGCATGAGTAGGCCACCTTGCTCTCCCTTACATGCTTGGAAAAACATCTCCCTATTGGAAGTATAAGAGGAGTAATTGAGAGGGGATGGGTGAATTAGTTACTACTAAAATAAATTCCAGATCCCTTAGATGTCAATATAAAACAAAACTCTAAAAATAAAAAACTTGTTGATGCTTGACAAACAAAGAAATGTTGTACTAGGTAATCATTGGGATTGCTTGGTAAAATTTAACATGTATAACTTTAGAGATTAAGTGTGATTACAATTACTTTAACTTAGTTGCAAAACATATAAAAGAAATATAATAAACACATTAGACACCAAGATTTAATGTGGAAACCCAATTTGAGGAAAACCACCAATTACAACTAGTTACTATTTTCACTCTTTTGAAGTGAGCCCTATTAGGATCCAACCCTATTAAAGGTTACAATACACACTATTAGGTGTGATCCTATTATAGGATTTAATCACTCTATTAGGAGTGGCCTTGTTAAAGGTCTTGAAAAAATTCAATAGAACTATCACCTTGTTAGAGGATTTACAAATAGCTATTAAGCCAACTCTATTAAGAGATTTAGATCATTGCTACAATGGTTAGAGAGTAATAATGAGATGACCTAATTTGAATGCAACTAATTTTTTGATTATGGATCTCTATTTAGGCTTGTACTTTCTCCTTCTTGATCAAATAATACTTTGCTTCTCCACAAGGATATTCTGCTTATTCTTCAAATTCGCTTCATTTTCTTATTACTAGCCCTTCAATCATATCATCATAAAAATTACACACATTGAAATCAAAACTTGACCTTATACTTATATCATCCACTTTGTCAATTCAGCTCAAATATAATTTAGGATAATCAACATTCATCACCTTAGTTAGTTAGAATACAAGTTTACACAAAATTACAAAGTTAGCCAAAGTGTAGACACTCGAGTTCTGAAGACTGGCTCAGTGAGGTTTTGATACTTGGCATCCACTATCAATACTCAACATCATCATGCACTTGGTAGACATAGAGACTTGGTCCATATTGATCACTTTCAAATAGTCTTGAACTCGGTCTGTGTTGGTGACTCGATGAATACTGTGAAACTTGATTCATACTACATAGCTCGATCAATACTGACTTTGAAATTATTTCCTTTGTTACCAATAGAAGCTTGGTTAACATTGAAAATTTGTGAAAATCCTTTGGCAATTGAGTGAGCTCGATTAGAACTAGTTCCATCCAACTAACCTTCATTAATTGAGTGAACTCATTTAACACTCAACTTCAGAAAACTTTCTTTGATGCTCGAGTGAACTTGGTAGACATTTCCTTCTGAACTTGGCAAACACAGGAATGCTTGGTAGACAAAGAAAACTATCTTTACTACCCAAGTGAGCACAACATACACTGACTAAAATTGATATGACATCTGTGACATATCAAATACAACACACAATTTATCAATTGTATCTAATCATCTCCCTTTTTGTCATTGATGGCAACACATGTCATAGCATAATGAAATTTTTAGTAATAAGCAACATATCTTTAGTTTCATTCTGATTCTCATCCTTGAGAACACCCTCTGTCAATGTGAACTCTTTCCTATCTTAGATTTCTCCCTATATTAGAAAACTATTATATACTTCTCCCTCTTACTGTAAACTTCTCCCTCGTAGAGAAATTTCTTATGAGATATGATAGTATAACTTCTCCCTCTATGACAAGACATGCCAAAGACAACAATTTTGTTATTATCAATGTACTTCAAGTAGTAACTCATTTGCAATAAGCCCTTATCAATTCTACATCAACTAATTGATCTTCAATATGCTTTGGTTGATGTATCACTAAACTTTATTTAGTGAGCTTCAAATAGGGGAATTACCCCTAGCTTACCTCTTAGATATAAATATGCATCCTTAGGTAATGGCTTAGTGAATATATCTACAATCTTTTCTTTTGTATTAACATATTCCAATCTTACTTCTTTGTCTTGCACCAATTCTCTTAAGAAGTGATATTTTATAGCAATGTGCTTTGTCTTGGAATGCAACACTAGGTTCTTTGATATATTGATTGCTCTGGTGTTATCATAGTATATGACAACTAGATCCTTGATCTCTATCTTCATACCTGCCAACAATTGTTTGAACCAAACAATGTTTGAACAATTAATTACTACTAGCACATATTCTATGTCAATTGTGGATTGAGATGTACAATTTTTCTTCTTGCTTGTCTAAGACTCTAATCTTTTACCAAGAAAGAATGCTCCACCACTAGTTTTTTTCTTGTCATCAATACTTCCTACCCAATCAGCATCAGTAAATGCTTTCAAGTCCAAATTGACTCCAAGTTTACACCATAAGCCATAATCTTTAGTACCTTTTAGACATCTCATGATTCTCTTGATTGTCATCATGTGATTTTCTTTGGGATTAGTTGAGAATCTTGCCACCATACCAACTTCTAATGCAATATCAGGCCTTGTATGCACTAGATACTACAATTTTCTAATCATTGATATGTATGTAGTCTAATCTACTACATTGGAATCATCATTTTTTGAAAGCTTGTGTCCAATAGACATAGAGATTCCAATAGGGTTTGAATCTTCCATTCCAAAAAAAATTAATATCTCCTTGATGTATTTGGATTGAGTGATGTAGATGTCATCTTTGTTCTGTTGTATCTGCAACCCAAAAAAGAATTTTATCTCTTCAAACATAGAAATTTCAAATTCTTTACTCATTTTTTCCAAAAATGCCTTGCATAAGTCATCATTTCTTATTAATAAGGTATCATCTATAAATGTTTCTACCAATACAATCTTTTTGTCTAGTCCTTCTTTGATATATAGGCTACTATTATCATTTGTTCTTTGAAAACTAGTATGTACCAAATAGTTATGTAGTCTTTCATACCAAGCTCTGGGAGCTTGCTTGAGACCATATAATGCTTTGTTTAACTTTTAGACCATGTCTCTTTTGTTGGGATCTACAAAACCTTCTGGTTGTTCAATGTAAACTTCCTTATTAAGAATTATTTTTAAGAATGCAGATTTAACATCCATTTGATACACTTTAAAATCTCTATGTGCTGCATATGCTAGTAAACTTCTAACACCTTACAACAGGAGCAAAAGTCTCACCATAATCAATACCTTCTTCTTGGAAAGAGCCTTTACATAGAAATCTTGCTTTTTTTATGGAAATTTCTCCATCTTCATTCAACTTATTTATAAATACCCATTTTGTGCCAATTACATTTTTATCCTTGGGTCTAGGAACAAGAGTCTAAGTTTTATTCTCCTCAAACTATTCAATTTCTTCATTTGTTGCCTTAACCCAACTTTCATTTTCCAATGCATCTTTAACATTTGTTAGAAATGCTTTAGAATAATTGAGAGGGGGGGTGAATCAGTTATTCAAAGTCTAAATGTCCAATTCAAACTTTTCATCAAGTAAAGTAGCCCTATTAAACTATTCATTCATCCAAACTTTAACTTTCCTATTCAACAAGTTACTATAAATCAGCATGCAAGCATAACACATGAAAAAATCAACACATAACACAGTGATTTATGTGAAAACCCAATTTTGGAAAAACCACTAGTAACATGCTACTGAATTCTCACTCTTTTGAAGTGATGCCCTATGAAAGGCCTGCCCTATTAAAGGCTACAACACACTATTAAATGTGATCTAGTTAAAGGATTTAATGACCCTATTAGAAGTGGGCTTGGTTAGAGGACTTTAGAAAATTCACTTGGAATGTCACCCTATTAAAGGATTTATAAATGGTTATTAAACCAATATAAGTCCATGGGATTTTACCCTAGCTTGCACAATTTTTAAAGAGTAACAACAAGGGATTTTGACCTGATACAACTCACAACTTGTAGATTTTAGATCACAATTTAGCTCTTCACAATTTTCGTGGCTATAAGTCTCTACAGCTCTGATAGCTTGACCTCCTTTCAAGCTTCATCTTCTTGAGTATCCATGCTCAATGTACCAATGCAATCATCTCTCTCTGACCAATTATCAGTGCTCTATTGTTCCTTCTCCTAGATGCCTTCTCCTTGACACCCTTCAACCACTTCATAATTTAGCACACCAAAAAATCTTCCTTCTTGGCCTATGACTCCTTAAATAGAAGTCTAGAATTCTTTTTCTCACTCAATTCTTCCCTCCTTTAATTTAGTTTCGAAATGGATTAGGTAGGATTCATTGAATCAAACCTTCATTATGTTTCTTCTAGAAACATCATGAGGAATCCTCTTGAATTCACTCAAAAATGGTTTACATAGAATTCTATGCCACTAGCTCATCATAATTATCCTCCAATTAGTTCACAAAATTCAAGGTAACAACTCTATCGGCTTAGATTTTGAAAATCTTTGACATTTCCAAAAATGCAGTAGCTTGGCACTATTGAAATTTTAGTGCTCAACACACACTATGTTACTCAGCATCAACTACATTTTACTGATGCTCAGCACTTGAAGTTCACTCAACACCTACTAAAATTTTTGACACTTGGCTCCTTCTATATCACTCAACACTTGAAGTTTACTTGGTACACACTAAATTTTGCATTTGCCAAGGTCCAATTAAAAATTTTCTTGGCTTGAACTAGCTTACTTGGTACTCACTGATGAACTTGGTTAAGCTTTGTAGTCAACCTTGTTACAACTTATTCCTCCAAGGTTTCCAAGTGTGACCAACATTTTTATCTTCAAGTATACTATTAATACATCATCTTACCATTTTCTTAGCTAATCCTTGCACTTCATTACAAAACCGTAACTCAATCTTTCCCTTAGGTGCTCTTGTTACATCTTCTTAATCAAATCTTCTTCATGAATCAACTAAGTGATAGTGCTTGAATCTTATAAGAAATTGTCATTCCTACAAATATCAATTTTGACATCAATGAAAAAATAATGATTGAAAATATTCTTTATCAAATAACTTTCTCCTTTGCAACAATCTCCCTTTTTGATCTTCGACAATGATCTTTTCAATCAGATTTCCAACAATCTCCCTCTTTGGCATTGATGGCAAACCAAACTGATCAACCATTAGACTAAACTATTCAACTATGTTATCAAAATGCTAACTAGTTTAGAATAGTAAGTCAAATGCCAGAAAGAAAACTGGATTACATAATTTCTTTCTTTCTTGGTCTACTATTCTAATTTCTTTATGCTAAGTTCTCCCTCTTAGCTACTTTATCTTTTTCTTTCCTTTCTTCCTTCTTACATTCTCTCCCTCTATATGCATTGCTCATCTTCTACTATTCTCTATTTTGATCAGCTTCTTAATCTTATCCCTCAACTATTGATAAATTTCTACATTTTCTCCCTTAATCTTCATTATTTTTCATTCTTTATCTTCTCCCTTTATCCAATTGAATGTTGTTGATCAGTTTCTTGCTACTACTCCCTCTTTGATAACAATGCTAAAGGCATATTATCTCAGCATCTTAACATGCAAGTGTAGAATTTGTAGGCTCTTTCAATTTCTCCCTCTGTCACCTTGCTTGTGACTAATTTTGTAGCTTTTGCACTTTGATTACTTTAGGCAGGAATACTAAAGTAAGTATCATTAATTCACAATATTTCAACAATCAATTTATTTGACATAGGGAAATCTTTTTTGTTACTTAAGTAGCCTTGGCTAGGGGTATCACCCCTAGCTTACCTTTGAGATATTCAAAAGCATCTTTAGGTAGTTCTTTTGTGAAGATGTCAGAAATTTGTTCCTTTGAATTGACATATTCCATCCTTATTTGTTTGTTTTCCACAAATTCTCTTACATAGTGATACTTAATTGCAATGTGCTTAGTTTTGGCATGCATTACAAGGTTCTTTGATATGTTGATGGCACTTGTACTATCACAATAAAGTATCATAGGCTCATTCACTTCTTCCTTCATACCTTGTAGTAGATGTTTGATCCATACAATATTAGTGCAATTGACAGTAGCTGCAACATATTCAGCTTCTACTATTGACTATGAGGTACACATTTTCTTTTTCTCTATTCCACATAATCAATCTTCTTCCTCAAAAAAGTGCTCCTCCATTGTTTCTTTTTCTATCATCAATATTGTCTCCCTAATCTACATCAACATAGGCTCTTAGCTCAAACTTTTCACTCCTCTTGTAGTACAAACCAAAGTCATTAGTTCCTTTTAGGTACCTTAGTATTCTCTTTATTGCCATCAGATGATTTTCTCTTGGATTTGCAAAAAATGTTGCCACTATTCCAACTGCTAATACAATGTTTGGTCTACTATGTACAACATATTACAACTTTTCAATCATTGATCTATACATTGTCTGATTTACTTCTATTGACTCATCATTCTTGGATAACTTATGTCATGTTGCCATTGGTGTGTTGACTAGTTTTGAGTCTTCTAATCCAAATGTCTTGAGTATCTCCTTGATATATTTCTATTGGGTCACAAATATTCCATAATTTAGTTGATGTACTTATAAACCAACAAAGAATTTGATTTCTCCAAACATTGACATTTCAAACTCATGTTTCATTTGATCAACAACATCTTTGCATAGGGTATCTTTTCCTACAAATATTATATCATCAACAAAGATTTTAGATATCAAGATATCTTTACCCTTTTTTGCCTTGATATACAAGTTTTTGTTGTCATCTATTCTCTCAAATCCTATCTTCACAAGATATTTGTGTAGTCTCTCATACCATGCTCTAGGTGCTTGCTTCAAACTATAAAGTGCTTTGTGTAATTTGCAAACCATATCCTTATTATTGTCATCAACAAGTCCCTCAAGTTGTTCTATGTAGACTTTCTCTTTTAGTATACTATTCAAAAAAGTAGACTTCACATCCATTTGGTAGACTTTGAAATGTTTGTAAGCAACATATGCAAGTAGTGTTCTTACTCCTTCCATTCTTGAAATAGGGGCAAATGTTTTCCCATAATCTAGTCCTTCTTCTTATGCATAGCCTTTGCAAACTAATCTGGCTTTGTTTCTAGTTATCTCACCATTCTCATCAATTTTTTTCCTAAACACCCATTTGCTACCAATTACATTCTTATCAGCTAGTCTGGGAACTAGGGTCTAGGTTTTGTTCATCTCAATCCAGTCTATCTCTTCTTCCATAGCTTTATACCAGTCATCATCTTGTAGTGCATCTCTCATTGTTTTAGTCTCAATCTTGCTCAGTAGACATGATTCATTCCTTAGTCTATTCCTTTTCATTGGTTTAGCATCCTTGTCACCAATGATTTGATCCACATGGTGATGTCTCCTTACATACTTGGCTAGTCTTGGTTCTATCCTTCTTTCCATGTTTGATCCTTTAGTTTCAGAGTCATTTTTCTCTTCTCCATCTAGTACTTCATCATCTCTTTCACATGTACTACTTCTAAATGTAACTTAGCATTCACTAGATGTGATTTGACTGATACTAAAATTTGTTGTTGATTGCCAACTTGATTGGTAGCATCATCTTCAACAATCATTCCTTCATAGAAGTATAAAAAAGATCTATAATCTTTTGGTTTCTTGAATTCATTAACTTGTACTTCTGCATGCTCATCAAAATTTACATTTTCACTCTCCACAATCTTGTTAGTGTTATTATTCAAACACTTATAAGCTTTGCTTCTAGTGGAGCATCCAAGGAATATTCCTTCATCACTCTTTGCATCAAGCTTTCCATTTCTAATATCTTTAAGAATATATCATTTACAACCAAATACTTTGATATGTTTAACATTAGGTGAGTGACTACACCATAGTTCAAAAGGTTTTGCATTTGATCCTTTCTTGACTTGGACTCTATTCAGGGTGTAAACTATAGTACTTACAACTTCTCACCAATACTTTAGAGCTACATTTTTCTCCATCACCAATGTTCTTGCATTGTCTATCACTGATCTATTTCTTCTTTTAGAAATACCATTTTGTGGGGGAGTTCTTTTTGTTGAAGTTTTCCTTTTGATACCTTTGTCATTGCAGAATATCTCAAACTCTTTTGATGTAAACTCTCCTCCTCTGTCTGATCTTAGGCATTTTAGACTCTTACTTGTTTCATTCTCAACTCTAGCCAAATACCACTTAAAAATTTGAAATGCATCAAATTTTTGCTTTAAGATCATGAAAGCCATCATCCTGGAATAGTCATCTACAATCAACATTATGTATTTGTCTCCTAGATAAATTTGCACTTCTATTGGACCACATAAGTCTATATGGACTAACTCTAGTACTTCTTTGGAAGTTTATGTTTTTCTTTTAAAACTAGACTTAGTCATCTTCCCTAGCTGACATTTTTTGCATATTGTGTTTTTAGGCTTCTTTAGTTTAGGCAAACATCTGACTTTCTTCTTTTTGCTTATGCTAATCAGATTGTCAAAGTTAACATGACACAGCCTTTATGCCATAGCCACACATCATCAAGTCTAACAACAAGATAGGTTACATCCTCCATATCTAGATAAAAAAAGTTACTTCTAGTTTTTTCACATTTTCCTATTATATTTTCAACAATGTTAGAGATTTTGGTAGATTTGCTTCCAAATTCTACTTTGCAATATACATTGCCTACCTGCGATACACTCAACAAATTGTAGTTCAATACTTCAACATAGTATGCATTATCACATGAAATTTTCTCTATAATTTTAATATAACATTTCCCTTTGATCTAACATGGAGCATCATTTCCAAATCTAACACTATTTCCATCATATTGAGTAAAAGTAATTAATTTAGTTTTATCACCTATCATGTGATGTGAGCACCCACTGTCTATGATCCGCTTGTCATTCTTGTTCACATAGGTTACCAATGTTTTTGCCTCATATTCATCTTTATTTGATTCATCCTTCATCACCACATAGACTACTTCATCATCATTCTCATCAGAATCGCCTTCAACAATGTAGCACATTTTGCCTTTGTCCTTGTAATCTTTGCTATCATCTTCTTTTTTGTTGTTGTACTTGTTTCCTTCTTTCTAGTTTTTCTTCTATGTACACCTTGAAATAATATGACCTACTTCATTTCAATTAAAAATAATAATAGGAAACTTAACTTTGAGTTTACCTTTGCCTCTATAGAATCTTCTAGCTAGTAGTGCTTCAAGTTGTTCCACATCTTCCTCATCTATGTTATTGTCACTGGATGCATGTTTTCCTTTTGTAATCTTCTTCTTTGATTTCACCTCCTTAGTGTCTTTCAATGTTAGTTTGGCCTTGAAAGAAGATTCAAGGTTCTTAGTTCTATAGTTATCAAAGTTAGACAGTTCAAATGTAGTAAGTCTTCACACTACACCTTCAAAGGTTAGTGTGTTTCCTTGTACACATCTCAGCTCTTGGATGGCTAAAAATCTAATAGCATAGATAGGAAGTAGAGTCCTCAAGTATTTTATATTAATATTTTCTTCTTCTAATTGACCACCAAAACATCTTATTACACTTACCACTTCTTTCATTTTGGAGCCATATTGAGCAACATTTTCACCTTCATTTTCATGTCATCAAACTTTCCTCTAAGGATTTCTCTCTTTGCTCTCTAAACATTCTAATCTCCTCCATAGATATCTATTAGGGCTATCCACATTTTGAATGCATTGTCACATCCTTTGATGTCATCAAATTCAACATAGCTAAGTGCAGAGGCAATCTTTAACATTGTCTGATTGTGCTCCTTCCTTTTGTTCAAATCATCTACAGAGAGGGGTATAGCTAGATCCAGATGTTCTGCTCCAATTGAGATTTTTGTATAATTACCTATTGATCCAAGGTGCAATTTCATCAAACTCTACCATGCAACGAATTTATCTTTGTTAAGCTTGGGTACTTCTCTCTTGGACATCTTGATCTTCTTGCTTGTAGTACCTTGAAACTAAATCAGTAGCTGGCTTTGATACCAATTGTTAGAAATGTTTTAGAATAACTAAGAGTGGGGGGTGAATTAGTTATTCAAAGTCCAAATTTCCAATTCAAACTTTTGATCAAGTTAATTAGCCCTATTGAACTGTTCATTCATCTAAACTTTAACTTTCCTATTCAACAAGTTACTGTAAATCAACATGCAAGCATAACACATGAAAAAATCAACACATAACATAGTGATTTACTGGAAACCCAATTTGGGAAAACCACTAGTAACATGCTACTCAATTATCACTCTTCTGAAGTGATGTCCTATGAAAGGCCTACCCTATTAAAGGCTACAACACACTATTAAATGTGACTTGGTTAAAGGATTTAATGACCCTTTTAGAATTGGGCCTAGTTAGAGGACTTTAGAACATTCACTAGGAATATCACCATGTTAAAAGGTTTACAAATGGTTGCTAAACCAACATAATTCCATAGGATTTTACAATAGCTTGCACAATTGTTAGAGAGTAACAACAAGGGCTTTTGACCTGATACAACTCACAACTTAACTTACAAATTTTATATCACAATTTAGCTCTTCATAATTTTCTTGGCTTTAAGTCTCTGTAGATATGATAGTTGGACCTCCTTTCAAGCTTCATTTCCTTGAGTCTCCATACTCAATTTACCAGTGTAATCATCTCTCTTTGACCACTTATCAAAGTAGAGTCACAATGCTCTATTCTTCCTTCTCCTTGACACCCTTCAACCACTTCACAATTTGGCACACTAGCAGCTCTTGCTTCTTGGTTTGTGACTCCTTAAATAGAAGTCTAGAATTTCTTTTTCTACTCAATTCTTCCCTCCTTTAATTTAGGTTTGAAATGGATTAGGTAGGATTCATTGAATCTAACCCACATTTTGTTTCTTCTAGAAACATTATTAAGAATCCTCTTGAATTCGTTCAAAAATAGTTTACAGAATTTTGTGCCACTAGCTCATCATCCTTATCCTCCAACTGGTTCACAAAATTCAAGGTAAAAACTCTATCAACTTAGATTTGGAAAATCTTTGACATTTTCAATAATGGAATAGCTCAGCACTATTGAAATTTTGGTGCTCGACACACACTATGTTACTCAGCATCAACTACATTTTACTGATGCTTGACACCTGAAGTTCACTCAGCACCTACTAAGATTTTTTGACACTTGACACCTAAATTTTACTTAGCACACACTAAGTTTTGCACTCACTAATGAACTTAGTTAAGCTTTGTAGTCAACCTTATTACAACTTATTCCTCCAAAGTTTCAAAGTATGACCAACATTTGTATCTTCTAGTATACTATCAATACATCATCTTACCATTGTCTTAACTGATCCTTGCATTTCATTACAAATCCATAACTCAACCTTTCCCTTAGGTGCTCTTGTTATATCTTGTTGATCAAATCCTCTTCATCAATCAACTAAGTGATAGTGCTTGAATCTTATAAGCAATTATCATTCCCACAAATTGTAGGTTTGACATCAATGACAAAACAATGATTGAAAATATTCTTTATCAACTTACTTCTTCCTTTGCAATAATCTCCCTTTTTGATCTTCAACAATGATATTTTCAATCAAATTTCCAACAATTTCTACATTCAAATTCAACAAGTAAACATATACCTTTCAATTTACTTCTTGTCATTGTTCCATTAGACCTGTCTCCAATGATCTGATTAGGTGCACAATGAATTCTAACATATCTTGCTAACACAGGTACTTTGGATAATGAATGTCTTTCACTAATTTCATCATGAACTTCAATGTTAGGCTCAAGTTCTACTAACTATGATTTGGTTCCATTAGACTCAGTTTGAACTAGCTCAGTAGCCTCTGACTACGACTTGGTTCCTTTAGACTATGACATGGTTTGCACTATATGCAACTTGGTAGCTTATGGAGACTTTGGGGACTCAAGAGGTGAAGTCTTATTTCTTTTAGATGTGATTGGTAAAGTATCAGGTTCATAGTAAACAAATCTTTTATAATCCTTCAACTCTTTCATGCTTTCTTCTCCACTCTTTTTTGCAAACTCATCAATTTTCACATGTGCACTTTGTATGATTTTAGGAGTAGACATATTCAAACATCTATATGTTTTAATTTTTTAGGAGTATTCTAAAACTATGCCTTCATCACCTTTTACATCAAATTTGGTTGTTCTTCATTCTTTCAAGATATAAAATTTGCTGCCAAATACCTTCAAGTAGCTTACATTAGGTTTGTAGCCATACAATAGCTCATAAGGTATTTTGATTGAGTCTTTCTTTAACTGTACTCTGTTCAAAGTATGGACTACAGTACTGATAGCTTCCTTAGATAGTATTTGAGAGCAACATTCTTTTCAATCATCAGGGTTCTTACACAATCCATGATAGATTTTTATCTTCTTTTAGCTATACGATTCTGCTATGGTGTACTAGGAACTGATACCTATGTTTTGATTCCTCTTTCAATGTAGAAATTATTGAATTCATTGGAGATTCACCACCTCTGTCTAATCTTCAACATTTTAAACTTTTTCTAGTTTCTTTTTCTACTCTTGCTAGATACCACTTGAATTTTTGAAAGGCTTTAGATTTTTCTTTTAAGTACATTACAGTCATCATTCTAGAATAATCATCAACAAATAGAATGAAAATTTTTTCTCCACTATAGCTTTCTATTCCAATAGGTCCACATAAATCTATATGCATAATTTCTAAAACTTCTTCGGAATGATAGTCTTTGCTTTTGAAACTAGTCTTTCCCATCTTACCAATTTGGAAATTCTTCCATAGACCCATATCAAGCTTCTTCAAACTAGGAAGACCTCTTACTCTTTCATGTTTTCTTTTATTAACTAGATTATCAAATTTTACATGACATAAATTTTTGTGCTATAACTAGCTTTCTTCTACTTGAGCAATAAAACATGAACTTTCAATAAAACATGAACTTTCACTAAGATCAAGATAAAATAAATTACCTTTTGTTTGCTTTCTAGATCCAACTAGATTTCCTTTTCCATCCAATAGTTTAGCCTTGACCTTCATGAATTCTACCTTGAATCCAATTTTGTTCAATTGTGCCACACTTAGTAGATTATGTGTTAGTCCTTCAACCCAATAAGCATTGTCACATACAAGTTCTTTGATAAAAAAGATACATCATTTTCCTTTTATGTTACAAGGTTCATTATTTCCAAGTTTTACACTATCTCCATCGTTAGGTTCCATATTCTCAAAAAAAAATTTATCTCCAGTCATATGATGTGAGTAGCCACTATCGATATCCATGTATCATTTTTGCTATCATGACAGATAAATGTCATTTTATCTTCTTCATTATCAAATTCATCTTTCACAATAATGTATACCATTTCATCTTCACTATTATCAGAATCTTTAGCCATATAACAAGATTTCTTACCTTTTTCCTTGTGGTTCTTGTAGCTTTTGAAATCCTTCTTGCCCTTTTGTTTATTTCTTTTCTTTTCATCTTTGTTTTCTCTGTTTGGACACCTAGCAGCAATGTGACCAACTTCTTCACAAGAAAACCAGATCAGAGGAACTTTTCCTTTATACTTTCCTCTGCTTTTGGAATATTTTCTTGCAAGTAGAGCTTCAAAAACTTCAAGATTATTTTTTGAGCTTTCTTTTGATGTTTCATCTTCTTCACTTCCCAATTGACTAGAATTGGATTTCTTACCCTTTTCTTTGAGTGAGAGTTTAGCTTTAAATGGAAATTCCATATTCTTTGAAGCAAGAACATAGTTATCAAAGTTGTCTAATTCAAAAGCTATCAATCTTCCAACTAGAGCATCCAAACCTAGCTGGCTATTTGGATCATATCTCATTTCTTGAATAGAAAATATTATAATTGCATAAATAGGAAGAAGAGTTCTAAGCACTTTACTTACAAAAATTTCCTCCTTAATCTCTCCTCTAGATGCTTTGATTGCACTTACACTAGCCTTAATCCTTTCCACATACTTTGCAATGTTTTCATCTTCCCTCATTATCATGTGATCAAATTGTCCTCTGAGGCTTTTAGCTTTCGCTCTTTTTACATTTTCATCTCCTCCATATATAGCTTCTAGTTTGTTCCACATTTCAAAAGTAGTTTTCCATTCTTTTACCTCATTGAATTTAGCATAACTGAGACCAAATGAAATATTAATCATCATGATATTGTGATTCTTCTTTTTAGCAATATCTTCAACAAATAAAGTTCTAGTGAGAGTCTTGTATTTAGTATCAAGATATTTGCAACTTGAATCACTAATGGTAGTCAGATGCAACATCATAAGTCCTTGCCATGTTTTCAACTTGTCTCTATTTAGCTTGGGAATCTCTCTTTTGTAAGACATCTTTATCTTTAGCTTAGGTCATTGAAACCTTCTCTACAAGCACCAAAAGCTATGATACCAATTGTTGGAAATATAAGAGGAGTAACTGAGAGGGATGGGTAAATTAGTTACTACTAAAATAAATCCAAAATCCCTTAGATGTTACTACAAAACAAAATTCTAAAAACATAAAAATTGTTGATTCTTGGAGAACAAAGAAATGTTGTACTTGGTAAACGTTAAGATTGCTCAATAAAATTTAACATGTAGAACTTTAGAGATTAAATATTATTAACATCACTTTAACTTAGTTGCAAAACACATGAAGGAAATAGCGTGAACACATTCAACACCAATATTTAATGTGGAAACCCAATCTGGAAAAAACTACCAATTGCAACTAGTTACTATTTTCACTCTTCTAAAGTGAGCCCTATTAGGAGCCAACCCTATTAAAGGTTAAAAAACACACTATTATATGTGACCTTGTTAGAGGATTTAATCTCTTTTTTAGGAGTGGCCTTGTTAGAGGTCTTGAAATTATTCAATAGAATTGTCACCTTGTTAGAGGATTTAAAAATAGTTGTGAAGCGAACTCTGTTAAGAGATTTACATCACTGCTACAATGGTTAGAGAGTAACAATGAGATGACCTAATTTGAATGCAACTAATTTTTTGATTGTAAATATCTATTTAGGATATTCTGCTTATCCTTCAAATTCACTTCCTTTTCTCATTACTAGCTCTTCAATAATATCATCATGAAAATTGCACACATTGAAATCACAACTTGACCTTATACTTATATCATCCACTTTGTCAAGTTAGCTCAAATATAAGTTAGAATAATCAACATTCATCACCTTAGTCAGCTAGAATACAAGTTTACACAAAATTACAAAGTTGGCCAAAGTGTAGACACTCAGGTTCTAAAGACTGGCTTGGTGAGGTTTTTATACTCAACATCCACTATCAAGACTCACAATCATCATGCACTTGGTAGACAAAAAGGCTTGGTCCATACTAATCACTTTCAAGTAGTCTTGAACTCGGTCTATATTCGTGACTTGGCAAATACTGTAAAACTTGAGTCATACTACATACCTCAGTCAATACTGACTCAAAAACAATTTTTTTTATTAAATAATAGAAGCTCAAATAACATTTCAAACTCGTGAAAATCCTTTGGCAACCGAGTGAGCTTAGTTAGTACTAGTTCCATCCAACTAACCTTCATTAACTAACTGAGCTTTATTAATGCTCAACTTTAGTAGACTTTCTTTGACACCTGAGTGAACTTGGTAGACACTACCTTTTGAACTTGGCAAACATAGGAATGCTTGGTAGATACAGAAAACTATCTTTACTACCTGAGTGAGTTTGGCATACACTAACTAAAACTGATATGACATTTGCGTAACATCAAGGACAACACACAATTAATAAATTGTATCCAATACCCCCTTATTTTTCATACCATCAACATAGGGTTGTGTTGGTCAAAGGAGTAGTTGGGGATAAAGGTATTCTGCATGCATTAAAAAGAGTATAAAAACCCTTCCACCAACACAAAAAAAATCATTTTATTTGAATTTCCAATCCCCAATTGCACCACTCCTACACTTTCTTATAGGGAAGCATGAGCCCACTTTGGGGTGTTCATGTGATCTTGGGTAGATGTGGGGAGTAAGGGATAGGTGAGTTGGGGTTAGTTAGGTAATTGTAAGGTTACAATGTTAGTAAGGTTTTTTGTTAGGATGCTTAGGATTAGTTATTGTTAGAAAGTGATTAGGATGTTAGGAAATTGTTATGAGTTAGTAAAATTTATATTTGTTAGTATTATTTTGTTAGTGATCAATTAGTATAGTTAGTGAGTAATTTAGGCATTATTAAGTAGAACCTTATAATGTTTTATCATTTAGATATGGCCAAGTTTGTGCTAGTGTTTGATAATATTGTTTTATAGTTAAATATTGTGGATAAGATATAGTAGAATATAATATAAGCATTATATTTTGAATTATTTCTTTTTCTTTTATAGCTTTCAAAATTAAATAGGAATTAATTTATGGAATAGGGTCATGGTTTGAAGTTGAATAAGTGTTAGGGTATGTAAATGAAATAATGTTAATAGGTTGGTATACTTTGAATTATTATTTGATGACTTGATTATAATATTTAAATAGTATAGAGATGATATTTGAAAAAAAAAATTATATATATATGGGGCTCGAGATAGAAATTCGATAATTAGAAAATGTTAATATTTTGAAAATGTATAGATTAAGGTTAACTAGATAACTTGATGGGATGAGTCTGAATTTTGTTAGAAGATAAAATGCATGTCATAACAAATTTAATGATAAAATATTTAATTTTTTGATCTAGTTCTAATAGGTTATGTCAATATTTTGTGATCAAGTATTAATGTGGTAGGTCAACTTCTTAAAGGTGCAGAACTAGTTCACTAAGGGTTTTGAACTAGTATAATGAAATGAATTTAGGTATAATCTCAACCTTGTAAAACTTATTTTATTGGTTTAATAATGTTGTGAAATGAAATTTAATTAAGAAAGGTTGCATTAACCATTAAGTAGGGTTAAAACTCGAATATGTCAAAGCTGTGGTGTTTTCTATTCTCATGTTTGAAGATGGAACTGAAGATCTTGACTCTACTGAAACTCTACCTAACTATCTCAAAGTTAAATTGAGAACTTGGAAACCCTTAAATATTATGCCTCTAAAACACATAAGCTTAGGGTTTTTTAATCAAACTGAAACCTTTGAACACTAGTAAATAGATAATGCAACCTTATGACTTGAACATCTTATCTTGTCACAATCCTTCTGGTATGAATTTAATGTTAGTATGAGTTTAACATAGTTTTTACTACGTTAAAAAAATAATTTTTGTTGTATTTTTTCCTTGATTTTTAGTTATGATAGATGAAGACACTTACAAACTAGGATGATAATATTTTTTCTATGCTAAATGATCAAGTGAGTAAGATAATAAATAATGATGACACTAGTTTATTTATAGAATTTGTAGCAGATCTTATAGAGTCCTAAAGATTCTATGATTTTTTTTATCTCTAATGCCATGCAATTAAAAAATAAATGGAGAGATAACTCTTGCAAAGAGAAAGAAATCCTTAGTTTTGAATGGCCTGATGAATTAGTTTATGATGAATGGGTGTCTAAGTATACTTGAATAATAGAATCACCTTAGGTGGGAGGAAAGGATAAATCACAAGACAAATCAATAGCCATCAAGGAGCTAAAATAAGTTGAAAAAATTGTTCAAGTAATAGTTGAGGAGATAGGATGGGTGGACCCACAACTAGTGTAGGAAGTTGAAGATAAAACATCAAAGGCTCTTGAGGAAAATGACATCCAATTGGCAACCAAAGAACCCAAAGGACCAAAATAAAGTGAAAAGGAAAATGACATTGTGGCTCCACAACTTGAAGGTAAAACAAAATATGTAAAGGAAAAAGAGGTTGTTGTAGAGCTAGAGAAAGATAGAGTTGAAGAGGAACATCAAAGGCTCTTGAGGAAAAGGACATCCAATTGGAAACTAAAGAAACCAAAGGACCAAATCAAAGTGAAAAGGAGGATGACATGGTGGATCTACAAAATAAATGTGAAACAAAACATTTAAAGGAAAAAGAGGTTTTTGTAGAGCTGGAGAAAGATAGAGTTGAAGGGGCCCCTTCCCCACCAAAGAACACTGACAGTTAGCTTGACTGGTAGTAAATAATTATCAAAAGGAAGAAAGTAATATTTATAATAGGATACCTTACCTTTTTGGTTCACCCATTGTGGGTATACCTACACAAAAAATCATTGGAATTACTTTTAGAACATTTAGATTATGGCACATGCACTCTTTTCAACTATCTCATGGGTTTTTAAAAATAGGTTGTCTCTTGTGTAACTATTTTTTGTTTAGGAAACTTGCCCTTTTACCTCTATGCCCTAAGCTTGTTGCAAATAATCCTATATAAATGAGTTCCCAAGGCTACAGGATGGTCCAAATTTTCATTAGTGAATGAACATATACATTCATCTTTTGAGTTGGTCCAGAGCTATATAATTATATGTTGTCTCAGAGAAGCCACTAGTGGAAAATATAAAGTTGCATTGTTTTGTCAGTATTGAGTCTTTCTCACAAAAATTTGACATGAATTGTATATTTTCAATGGAGATAATACAAAAAGTATTTCTAACCTAATTACTCAATTGAGATCTTGTCTCTTCTTATATTGCTTTCAATTTTCTGGAACCTAATGATAATGTCTATTAAGTTTTAGTTATAATTCATTTTGAGTTATATTTCTATTCATATTTTAATAATAATCTAATGGTTATGTAAATTCTTAATACAAATTTGAAAGGGTTGAATGTTGTCTAAAGATGATTACTATAAGAATGAGATTTAAATCAAGTAATGTTTTCCTTTTCACAAAGTGATAGGATAGTTTCATGCCCAATTTTTCTTGAACAAGACACAGACACACACATACAATAATAAAATTCAATTTTATTACCTGGAAGCAATTCAAGAAATATTTTAAACAGAATATATATTCATAGTATTGAAAATTTCTTTCAAATGTTACAATCATAAAAGGAACCTTACATCAAATTTCAAATTAAATGAAGATCTACTTCTGATATTTTACATTACATAACTTTTACAAAAGTGCATAGATAAATGATCTTTAAATCTTCAACAGAAAGTGAAAATCTTCCAAGCTCTTCTTCAACACATATCCATTTAGAAAACCTATACAAAACAACCCTATAACCATGGAGAGCTCACCTCCTAGCCTAGGTCTCGAAGAGACCACCCATCAAGCTTGGAGAACCAAGACCAACTGGGTAACAATGAAGCATACTCATATAAATCAAAAAAATAGGATACAACATTTAATACCCTTTTTGAGCTTACATAATAGGTTACCAGAGGAACCAATAGAATGGGTGAAGGTGTGCCTAAAACCTCGAGGAGAAGCCAAATACAAAAAAACCAAATCTACCTTCACAAGGCATACAAAATAAATACCATCTCTCACAAAATTTCTCAAGTGAATAACAAAGTACTGGCACATGCAACCCATACTACATGCTTATCCCTCTTCCTTCCAAGGAAGAGACTCTACACTCAGGGAATAGCCCCAACTAACCCCTTCACTCTGAAGGCCAATTCTTCCCTCCCAAGGGTGAGTGATGTCCTTCCACACCCATAACAACACACTCTCAAAATCAAATGAAAATAAGGCAATATAAATTCATTCACACCTAGCAATACCATAGGGACAATGAACAACACACATATGCATCTGTAGCAAAATTTACACATCTTTAATTTAGAAAGAAGAGAAACAATACAACACATAATTTTAAAAAAACATGGCAAAAGCTCCAACCTTTCTACAAGCTATGGTAAATGACCCAATTTGAGAAGAGCTCTCTATCCTTCCTTCCTCTAATCTCCAAAACCAAAAAAATCTCTAAAACTAGAGAGTGGGTCAATGCCCCATCTATTTTCCAATTTCCCTCTAAAAGAAGAACATTCCTAAGTTTCCTCCATGATGGAAGAGAACAAACACTTTAACTCAACCTAAGTTCCCCTATTTGGTTGGAATTATCAACTCACTAGAGATAAGTTGGGAATTTGGGTAAGTCCTCTTCCTTTTTCGCAATACTTAAGATATGGAATTTTAAAAGTGTTAGAAAAGATATTTTAACTCTAGTAAAGTGAAAATTAAAGCCCTAACATATAGTACTAACATGTAGGTAAATTAATTTCACTAAAAGAACACCCTAAGACTCAAACAAAGCCCTCTAAAGTTACCCTAAACTTGAAATCCGAAATTTAATTGAATTAAGAAACTTCATAAGATATTTTATGCAAGGGGATGAAAACTTAAACATTTCTAACTGATTAGGAATAATGTTGGATGTCTTTTGCCAATGACTCAACCTGACTTGCCACTAAACACATAACAACACAAGTGTCAAGTGACACTATAAATACACATATAACATTATGAGTGGAAAATCAATTTTCACAAAAATAAATCTACTCTAAGACATCCATTCACAAAATAAAATACTTAACAATGAGGTTAAGATCTCTTCATTAGATCTAACCTTGGCAATCTCAATTAATACAAGGGTATAGTCTTGGTTCTCCATTTTACCATGGATATTTCCTACACACTCAAACCACATATCTGTAGTCCAAGATAAATAAAACATATGCATATATAAATCCTCAATCAATTCTATATTCATAATTAAATCAAAACATAAGGCATTTCTCAATTGAATAACATTTTTCCATTTCTAACCATTGTACATATATAATACTACCATTATCAAACTAAACATGACATAACTCTTTTTGCACATTTCATGATTTTCATATATATATATATATATATATATATATATATATATATATATATATATATATATATATATATATATATATATATATATATATATATAACATGTATATTCAAATATAACTTCCTACTCATTGATAAAATAACCAACCAAGTACATGAATGTAACTAATCATCAAGCATCATAAATAAGTTCTAACATCATAATGATTAGCATAAAATAAAGTGTCCCATAGTATTAATAGTCTAAGTAATAGTCCAAAATATTCCAACATATAACAAGGTCTCAAAATATAAAGTATCTGGAATGCAAAATATAAAGTATCTAATGTGAAAATAAACTACTATGATATGCTATGCTAAAGTATCTATGGAAATCTCTTATTTTAAGTCATTCTCTTGGCAATCTCTTATTTTTAGCCATATTAATTTTTTTCCCTCAAAGGGTGGTGTCTCAGTCAAAGGTTTATTAGCTAGTGCTATTTTAAAGTATTATTTGAAATGGTTGATAAAAGGAGAAACATGAGAGAATAAATGAAAGAAAACCTAGAGGTTCCTTTACATACAAAACTACCTCAAGTTGGCAAAAAGAACTAGCCTAGGAAGAAATAAGATTTTAGCCATACATGGAAACCTCGAGACAATGTCTTAGCCCTTTCACAATATCAACATGTAATAGAGAGAGTCCTCATCTTTAAATTTTGAGTCTAACAATACTAGGCTTTTGGGTGAAATTTTCACTACTCTTTTTCATAAGGAAATATTATACCGAGATAAAATTGTTTCTTCCATGGTGTTTTTCAGACCTAATATGTCTAAGGAGGTAGACTAATGATGGAGATATAAGAACACCCCAATTAATAGGAAAAACCTCAGGTATGTTCCATATGTTGAGAGAAATCTTATAGATCTAATTGACTCTATAGATTCAAAAACTAACTCTATAGATCCTAATGACTTGCTATCTAAAATTAAAGTACTTAAGAAAAGGGTTGTAGAAGAGGATGCCAAATGCATATATTTAGAGAAGGAGAAAGAAGTGATCACCATGAATCCCCTCATAGAGAGGGAAATTTTGATTAGAAGAATGGAAGAACTTAAAGAGAAGAATTGAAGAAGAAAGAAATGTTGGGGAGGCTGCCTTCCACATTGAGTCCTACTCAATTCTAGAAATCCTTATAATCACTCTTGAGTCCCTAGGGTTACTACCTAACCCTAGTACTTGGGGAGCTAATCTCTTCCCCTTCTCAAGGCTTCCTACCTACTAAAAGACTATCGAACCACCAATTCTCATGACTGATAAAGATCAATCATGCACTCTCCTCTCACTTCTCCTCTATCTGCAAGTTCCTAACAAAAACATGCCTTGCTCACCTAGGCCTTGCTTTAATTATGAGCTAGCTCTACCACACACACAAACATAAAAGAAAAGAACATATTTTAAAATTATTCTTCTTGACTCAAATAGTCCATTTGACTAAACAAGAAGATCAAGAAGAATCCATTTATTGGTCTACTTCTACACAACACAATTGTAATCTACCAAGTCCTACCAATAGAAGATAAATTATAGTCTGGAATTGATTAACACACTTGAACTTTCTTTTATTGAATTCTGAAAATCACATTACATTTGAAAACTTCTATCTACTAGAAATTAACTCTCTACTAGCTTCTACTATTCTAATTCTTCTTCTAACTCTTCCTCTCTAACTCTCTAACTCTTCTTGTGTTATTTGCTTCATTGTTGTGATGTTGCAAACACTGGTTAGAACTTTGCAACACTTTCCTATGACTTCTTACTCCACCTTATGATCATGCAAAAATAGACCTACACAAATTTTCTATGGGTTTCCTTAACCTTTTGCTAACCCTTGAAACCTTGTGATCCTTTGTGCACATCTTTTTTGTTGTCTTCTCTGGAAGTCTACTTAACATTGCAACCTTGCAAAAAGGTTTTGAGTGCATCTTCACAGTAGTTTATCCTAAGTTTCTTCTATCTCTTATGATCTTGTAATACTTTGAGTGCATTTTCACCATGGTTTCCATGACTAAACATTTCTAGGTTGCAAGGCTGCAAAATATTTTCATTCTCCTTTGATCATTGGTTTGCTTCTGCTAGGCTGACTTAACATTTTCTACTTGCGAAAATGTGAACCATCTCTTTTCTTCTCATTGCTACTTCACTATGGTTTTTTTGACTTGACCACTTGTAGTTGTGATGATACAAAAAGTTATATTTTCCTTCCTTCACAACTTCGCAAGCTTCCTAAATTGTTAGTCTTTTTAAGTTGTGAACATGTGCTTAGCTTTCACTTAACCTTTTTCACATCTTCACATGATTCAAGAGCATATCTGACTAATTGGATACAAACTTACAAAATCAAATAAATAAAATTGAAGTTCTCCATACACTTATTTGATGGCTTCATTCAATTTGATCCACTCCTTGATCATGAAAATTAACTTGGGCTTGGAGTAAAACCCTAGGGTGCTCTGCACCAAAAAATCTTCAACTTTACATTCAAACATATTAGGTCCAAGATTTACGATCAAGAACATGCTATGTGTGAAAAAGATGGACCTTTTATTTCTCAAGTTCAACCTTATAAACCCCTTGAAGAGAATGAGATAGACCTTACTAATAAGAATGTTGATAAAGGAAAGAAGAAGGTTGTTGGTATTCAAATCAATGAACCTCATGTTTCACCTAAGAGTACTATTATTTTCAAGATTGATTTAGAGTTGGAAAGGGATAAGAAAAAGATGGAGGATCTAGTAAAAGAATTCAAGAAAGTTGAAAACGAAGTTGAAGAATCATAAATGAAAATGAAAATTCATTTCCTAAGATCTAGCTATTGCCTAACAATAGGGAAAAAAAAGACTTCACAAGGTGTATCTTCTATCCCAATATGTTGTCTTGTGATAAGCAGTAAAGGATTTTTCTAGTCAGTACCTATTTTCTCTTCTACTACAACTTGTCAATTGTTTACAATTGAACAAGGAACAACTCACATACAAACCCAAGTTGTTGGACTTAGTTCTTCAAACATCTTAGGATATTAGAAAAGACCTATCTATATGGAAAGGTATAAGAAGATGTCTTTTCTAGGCATCCCTAGTTTTCCTCATCCTATCCCCAATGAGTTGAGAGATAAATTCACAAGTCCTCTAGAAACAATTCCATTGGCAGTAAATAACATCTTGGAAAGTTTATTGATATGTTGAATGATTATAATAAGGTTGAACATGAAGATGTTTTTATGAAGCTATTTATGCATTCACTTATAGAAGATGTCAAGGGTTGGTTTAGGAGGCTCCTTGATGATAGCTATGGTTCATGGGATGATTTGGATAAATATTTCAAGGAACAATATGGAGACAACACTAATGCCAATTTTTTTAAACAAATTTAACAATATAAAGAAAAATCAAAATGAATCTACTTTTGATTTTAATGCTAGGTTCCAAAAGGGAATGCATAAGTTAGTACAAGTCATGAGGTTAGCTGAGAATTTATGCTTGACTACCTATTTCAATTCTTTCAATATTAAAATGGCTTATATATTGAGATTGATGCAGGAGCATCCCAGGTGTAAGAGAAATCTTGCATCACCCAAAAATATTTTCTTTTCAGTCTTTTCTATTTTAATAAGGACTAGTAGACAGGGTGGTTACTATTTATGGGAGCTTGCTATTTTTAGTAAGTTTATCATATGAGCTCAGAATGTTCTCATTTTCTACATGAAGGTTCATTTCAGAGTTATAAGCCTACCATAAAAATCTCATTGTTCCAACCTAAGTATCAAAGAAGTTATTGCAGATTTTTTGTGTAAACATTTACAAAAAAATCGTTAGGCTTACCGTTGGAGGCCTTAAAGTGCCCGGATAAGGTCTAAAAACTTGATAGTAGGGTGCTTATGCATTTCTATGCATTTAGATCAAGAGCTTGAATTTCCAAAAGGTGGTTATAATAGCCAATCAAAGCAATGGTTCATGAGTTATGGTCTTTCAAAGTTGGGCTAACTGAAATATCTAAAATAATGATCAAAGTTGTATTTAGCCAACTCTATATGTATTGTTAGGGTCTTTTAGCCCTAGGTATCAAGTTTCAAAGTTTAGAATCTTCCCAAGTAGCATAAAATTTCCTATTTAAGAAAGGCTTGAACATTGTCTAGGACAACTCTAGGTGATGGTTCACAGCTTGTCTTGCAAATTATTGTAATGAAGGCACCCATGTGGCTTAGCATATTATACTTGTGAATTATATAATACTAAATTTGTAGCACAAAGAAGAAGTCCATATTTTTTTCTAACATTTGTAGTTTTTTCTTTGTTTTCTATTATGGTTTATGGTATTAAGGGGAGCACCCTTCACCAAGTCATATCTAAGCTAGAGTTCTTGAGTGTGTGGAAAAATCACTGATTGTGAGGTAGTTCACACCAGGACCATGGTTTGGGCTGAGCATGTAGATAAGTCATTGATTGTGAGGTGATTTGCAATAGGGTTTTAGTAGAAGCACAAAAATCCTTACATGAAGACATTGTGGTGGCAGAGCTATACGTGTTACACCTAAGGGTTTTAAAACCTTCCGCAGACATGTAGCATTGGAAGAACAATTTTGTAAAGGAATAAAATTTCCTATAAGAGATGAAAGTGAGGATGAGATGAAGTAGAAGAAAATAATAAACTATAGGCAGTTCTAAACCTAGAGAAAGAGAGGCATTTTAGGGCCATCTCCAAGATTGGAAAAAGACCTAAGTTTGATGTTCCCACATTTTTGAGAAATCTTAACCTGGAGGAGCCAATCAATTGGATCTCTAAACTGGAGGAGTACTTTGAGTATCAAGATATTGATGATCCGAATAGGGTCAAGTTTGCGAATGTGAAACTAAAGGGATGTGCAAAGATCCAGTGGAAGGAGGTTCAGTTGGAGTGAAATAGAAAGGAAAAGGATGAAATTACCAGATGAGAATAGATGATCGCTAAACTAAAGAAACAATTAATTTTCATTGATTATGAGATTGATCTATTGATGGAAATACAAGGGTTGAAGCAAGTGGGAAAATCTATTCAAGAGTATACCAAAGAGTTCTACCAAGTTCTCATTAGAATCGGCCATGCAAAAGTTGATAAGAAGAAAGTGGCCTTATATCTTAATGGGTTAAGGAAAAGTATTTAGGGTGAGTTGAGTCTAGTTTGAATGAATAGTATTAAGGAGGGATACTAGTTTTCCTTAAGAGATGAGGAGAAACTAAGCAAGAAGTTTGACAACAAGAATAGTAGAAGAGGTTATAGCAGAAGATTTGGTAGATGATCTTATGGTGGCCATAATGATGATCAAAAGAACAAGTATGAGGCTGGAAGTAGTAGTTAGAACCAAAGGGAAAATAATTCCAATCATTTTCATGATTAGAACAATAGAAATCAAAGAGGAAGAGGTAGAAGACAAGGATTTGGAAGAGGAGGCTTCTATGGGAAATGTTTTCACTGTAGAGAAGAAGGGTATAGAGCATTTGAATTTACCTAGCACCAAGGAAGCATAGATCAAAGAAAAGAAGGCCAGGCTAGAGTTTCACATGTTGATGAAGATTTTAGATCCTCACATTCTAAAGATGCTAAAAGAGGAGAAGTCCTAGTTAATAGAAGAGTCTTGCTAAGTGGTGAGAATGAACCTAATCAAAGAAGGAGCTGGTAAATCACACAAGGTACAAATGTGAAGATAAGTGTTGTGATCTGATCATTGATAGTAGAAGTACTAACAATTTGGTGTTAGAAATGATGGTCACCAAGTTTAAGTTGAAGAGGAAAAAACACCCACATCCATATCATATTGCTTGGGTGCAAGATGACCACAAGGTCATGGTCAATGAGTAGTACTCAATGAAGTTCAAGATTGGAAGCTACTAGGATGAGGTACTATGTGATATCATAACTATAGACATATGTCATATGTTGTTGGGTAGGCTATGGCAGTTTGATAGGCATGCTCTACATGATGGGTGAGCAAATACCTACACTCTAACCAAGGATGGAGTGAAGCATAAGTTGAATCCATTGAAAGAGAAAGAACAAAAGCTATGTAGTGCTACTATAATATGTTTTTGTTGATGGGAAAGAGTTTCTTAAAGGTATGAAGCATGAGAATATGTTTTTTTTCTATAATTAGAAAAGATAGCAAAGAAGAAGTAGAGGAGGTAAATGCAGAAGTTGAAGATATGTTGGGAGGATTTTTTGATATTGTATCAGATAATGTACCTAATGGATTGCCCGTGATGAGGAAGATCAGTCACTAGATGGATTTGGTTCTAGGAGCTAGTTTTCCAAACAAGGCGATGCACAAAATGACACCAACAAAAAGTGAAGACTTGAACATGCAAGTTCACGATTTGTTGCAGAAGGGTATGATTCAAGAGAGTCTGATTCCATGTGTTGTACCATCTGCATTAGCACCAAAGAAGAATGGTGAGTGATGGATGTACACAAATTCTAGTTGGAGTTAGAAGTGGGAAAGGAGTAAACCTCAAAGGGTGGGGGGGGGGGGGGGGGGAGGTGTGAATCAAGAGTTTAAACTTGGACCTATAAAACTTTCACCATTCATACATCACATGCATTAAAATACAAAAATGACATGCAAATAATATGCATCAATCGTGTAAACATGTAATCAAACACACACAATTAACACCAAATATGATTACCCATAGACCCTCCAAGTGAGAAGTTAAAATTGGGGTGGGGATGAAACCCATAAATATTCACTACTGCAGCAATAAACTATATCCAATTAAGGTTACAATGGTTTGACCATGAATCATGGTCTTCCCTATGAAAGGTCTTCCTTGTTAAAGGCTTATAAAGACTATTAAGTCCCACCTTGTTAGAGGATTTCAACACCCTATTAGAAGTGTACATAGTTAGAGGACTTCAACTTAAAATTAAGTAAGTACCCTATTAAAGGATTTCATACACCCTGTTAGGACTAGTTTGTTAAGAGATTTAACTAAAATCACCTGTCAAAATGTCTCAACATAGATCCTATGATTGACACTTGCTTGCCTGATAATAGATCATCTTTATCAATTTATGATTGATCCTTCATGATCTGACATATCAATGTTGTATTCTCCATCCTCTATTCTTTACTTAACTAATTTTGTAATTAACTCTTACTGCTAAGTCACCTTGAATGCTTTGTAAACTATCTTGTTCACTCCTCCAATTTGATCATTCACCCCCTATGTGATGTTCTCATCATCAAAAATTAGGGCTTCTTCCTCCTTAGGAAGACTCTGGTGGCTTAGGATTAGGTATGAATCTATAGCTAAGATTCATCCATTTTTCCACTTAAACCTTCCCATTTTTTGATTGGCTACATGTAATTGCATAGGGAATCTACATATAGATTTGTCTTTATCTCTAAAAGATCAAAATCTATCCTTAAGTTGGCTCAAAAATGGTTTATATAGTTGTTTGTGCTAGAACAAAAAAATATGTCCAATCTATGTTATTCATCACATGAAGTCTCTAATGCTCGACATCCACTATAATTCTATTCTAACTTGGCACCTGAACTGCTTAGTATCCACTATTCGCTTGACACTTGAACTCACTTAGCATGGTCTATCTACTTGGCACTTGAGTTCACTCAGCACATGAGTGATTTAGCACTTGTTGCAACTCGACATGGATTGAGTAAATAGTTTAATTGTGTTGATACTCACTTGACAAAACCAATCTAAGATCAACAATTTCCCCCTTTGACATGAGTGTCAAAAACACTTAAATATACAATGTTCTAATTAACTTTTGAAGAATAACATATCCATGGCTTAGCTTATATATACAAAAATTCAAAAATTCAAAATTTTGCAATGACCTATATTCCTCAAAATTCATAACTCCCCCTGAGTTAATGTGTCTATTTTGTATCCATAATCTATGCTTCTCTCTAACTTCAATGCATTATATCTGATACTCTTTGATCTGATATGCTCTGTCATAGCTAATCTCTATATCTATTTACTACTTTTTCTCTAAAAAATGAATCATCTCAAAATATCTCATAATGTATATCACCTCAATGATATAAATTTATTACTATGAGGCTCCCCCTTTGTTATTTCTTACTTTTATTCTCTACTCCCCCTTTCTTTATCTCCCCCTTTTTGACACTTATATCAAATGGGCTAGACACATATAGTGTGTTTGTCCAAAAATGATTTATGGAGCTCCATTATGATTTTAAGAGTTGCATCCTATTTGTCACATGCAATATCCAATGACTTGATTTGGATAGCAAGCTCAACAACAAGGTGTACTAGGCCATAAAGAGTAGAAAGATTGGGGTCTTTCTTTAGAAAAGTTTTTGCATAGCCTAGATCTTTGTGTAGTATCTCCATATGTGGGGTGAGGGACACCTAAATACATGTCAATGTGGATCTTATATTAGCCTCTTCTACTATTAATATAGATAATTGACTTTGGGACTAAAATAATGTATTGAAATGCTTCTCATTCTGAGCTAGGTTCTAAAGTAACCTAGTACCTGATATGTTGAGATTTCCCTCTAGGCTTAGAATATGATGTCTGGTCTCTTAGTTAAAGAGTTTAGGGACACACAATTTGGTGTACAATGAGAATATATTCGCAAGTACCTTCTTCACATCCTTAACCGTTGTTAACAATGCAACTTGAGTAAGTGTTATCTCACCAGATATCTTTTCATTCACTTTGCTTTGGAATTTCTTTTCAGACCATTCTAAAAGTTTTGCACTTGTATCAATGTCTTCATTGTTGACCTTTTCCACTATTCAGTTAGCTATTAAATTAGTGGTTTGGTCTCTTCAAGAGTAGGCAAACAAAATGTATCTAGAAATATGTATTTTATATCTTGGAGTCCTTGCCTCTACCTATGTTCTCTCCTAAGAATTTCTTGATGCTTTTCTTCTATAAAGCTTGTTTCAAAATGCTTATTTTTTCTAATGTCATTGTGTCATAATCAAACATAGGTATTATTACCCCTTCATCAAGAGTGATTTCACTATAGTGAGTTATCTTTTCAACTTTTGAAGAGCTTGAGCCTGGGATTGAGATTTGCAATGGTATAGCTTATGTGTTTGGCTTCTAAAGAAATTTTGTAGTAGAAGTGCTAGATGTAGGTAGAGTTACCAATGCTTGGATGGCTTCTTGTTCCTTTACCTTACGTGTTTTCTCATCTTCTTTAGATTGGCTCTTGTCTAATACAATGACATGAATAACACTTGGTCCTTGTGCTTTAGTTACTGAAGATTTCATCTATCCTATTTCTTACTTTTTAGTTGTACTATCTTTTTCTTCTACTCTAAGCTACCTCTACTCCACTGTGTCCACTCTATCAAATGTATCAACCTTGGTAGATGTATCTACTATTGTTTGAGTTAAAGGTCAGACTTGAGTAACTAAAGGGATGGTAGAAAGTGGTTCTTGTGGATTCACCTTGTCCCTTGTGGTGTCAATTACTACCTTTTGGAGCTCATCTATACTCACCAAGATTGGATTTTCACATAACTTTGTTTGGAGTGTAGACTAGTCCAATATCCTTTCCAAGTCATTTGTAATCAACAAATTGATGTTCAGAGCTAAAGGATTAGGAACATCCTTAACAATAATTATTCTAGTTGACTTGATTGTTTCATGTGGGGGACTGATACTCAGTATTTGTGTGTCCTGGACACTATGTTCATCTTGTTACTGTTCAGCTATAGCCTTGTCATCAGTTTATTTTTTAGTTTCCTTCCCCATTGAATCATCTTTCTTATCGTCTTCTTGTTTGTCATCATCTTCTTTGTTATCTTGATCTTTGTCATCATCTCTACCCTCAAAAGGGTCAACTTCTCCTTGTTTCATAGTGATTAACCCATAGATTAGTTTCAATATATGGGTAGATTTCTTGACCACCTCTTCAATATTGTTTTGAAGTATGTTGAAGGCTCTATACTTAGGTGTAAACCTAACTCCATATTTCCTAGCAGCCTTGGCAATCTAGCTTTTTGTTAGTTCTAGCATTACTTGAGCTAAAGTGGATTCCCTTATTTGTTTTTCTAAATTTAAACAATAATGCCATTTTTCCTTAACTAAATCATATAATTTATTGGGTACTAAGCTAGCAAATTATAATTGTGCAGTCATAAATTTAGACATCATTGCATATAGGGCTTCTTCCACTAACTTCTATTCTTCTTTCTCAAGTTTCTCAAAATTAATATGCTTAAATCCAAACAAATATGCATGATTCTTGATATGTTCATATAGTTTTTCAATATCAAAAAGGGGTGCGACTTACAACTTTGAATTGGCTTATATCATCTAATTCAGTCCTTTCTTCATCTGAATCCAACTGTGCAAAATATTTTCTTCTCTATTTCTTTTTCACTTGGCCTCCTTTCTCTATTTTTTTGGATTTCTCCTTGGCCTTTTGTATTATGGCTTGTGTTCTAGCTCTGGTTGTAGGTGCTCTTAGCTTGGCTTGGCTAGGTTTGGCAATTTTCTTTGTCTTGGCCACTGGTTGTGCCTTAGAATTTCTCTTCTTTGGCTCAGTATGTGTGGGTGCTTCATTGGCTTATTCTTTCTTAACATCTTCTATTTTTTCTTCTTTATCCTCTACCATGCCTTGAGTCAATGCAAGAGGTCATTGTGTTTGTTCTTTCTCTTCCTCTTCATCCTCTTCATCTTCTTCCTCTTCTTCTTCACCTACACCTTCACCAAATTTAGCCTTTAGCTTCTTTACTAGCTTATCCTTCTTCTTAAGTGTGGAAGTAGTTTTCAATTCCATTTCAATCTTTGATTTCATTACATCATAATTCCATAGGATTTTAGTAGACTTATCAATTCCCTCTACTAGAAGTGTTGTGATTATTATTGATGTTTCATCAACATTGATCTCATACCCAAGTGGTCTTAACCATCTGACCCTTAGTATTGTAGCTTGTATAAAAGTGTAATCAACATCAACTAGAAAGCATATATAGTTGAAATGTTTCTCAACCAAAGAAACAAGTATCCTCATTCTTTCTTTCATATATTTCTTAAAATCTTCAAAGTAGCTAGTCATCAATGTCTCAAAATTTTCTCCCATCTATTCAATATATTCATTGATCTGTATTGCAATTGACCTATTCATCTTCCATCCAATTGTACCAAAAGAGGGAAATATATTATGCACATAAAAGAATATGCAAAAAAGTATTGCATCAAACTTACATTGTGCACTTTTTCTTTTTCTTATAGCTCCAAGGTTCTCCATTAGTTGTTGTAGCTATAGCTTAGCTAGATCATATGTATGAGCTTTCTTCACAGTTTTATAACCAACATCTACTAAAATACAAGGTACACTATTCAATCTATTAGATTGATAGAATTTGTGTGAGATTACCCTAACAACAAAATCCAATAATGGATCAATGATAGTATTAATTGTCATGCCTCTTTTGTTCCATTTTTCCCCAATATTTTTCTCTATCACTTCCTTGGAATCACTCCTAAGAGTCTTGGGCTGATCTAGGGTTGGGTAGCTAGTATCCCTATGAATGATCCTCTTGGTTATCTTAATTGGTCCACCCTCTAGCAATAAGGATCCACCATTTATTTCTCTTAACACAATTCTAATCCATTTATTTTTGATTACACTAGGAAAATATAGGGCATACATCAAACCCTTATTCTAAATGATTTTATATTCTTCCTTTATAATACCATTTTCACATAATCTATCATAAGCTTCTCTGATTTTTAAGTCTCTAATGCTACCAATTTTACAATTGTAACATTTCCTAACATCTTGTATCATTATGACATTCAACGGGATCATAGATAAGGCACCTAAAGGATCTTGTTTGTATACAATGTCAGGGATGACCTTGAATATAGGGTGTTTGACCTCATTACTAACAAGCTAAACTTTTAAAACCTCTTTCCCTTCTACTTTTTTGGAACTAGATGCAATTTGTCAAACTAGGGTTTATGCAATTTAAAACTGTGTAGGTTGGCTTGTGATAAATACCTTGTAAAATTTGGAGAACTTATGTGAAATTGGTGTCAAATTCTTCACAAATTCCATGAACAATTTTTTGAATTGCCTTTCACTCTACTTGCTCTTTTCTCAATTTCAAAATCATGAAAAATGAGTGAAAAATGATCATATACCCATCAAAACCTTTGCATTTAATGCTTAGTGCTTGTACAGCTATAAGCTCAACATCAACCATTTCCAAAATTACTCAACATCCATAGATATTTCCATCACTTGGTAGCTACTATTAGCTCAACATCTACTAGCTAGTCTGCTAGCTCAACATCAACTAGCATTCCACTCAACATACATAGGAGACATTTCATGCTCGGTAATAACATGAAAACTTTAAAGATTTAACCTTAAATTTTCAAAAACATCTTGTATCTTCATTCATGCTAATGTAGTCCTTTCATTACTAACTTCTTTTGGAACTTATGTATGATACAACACTTTAAGTATCTGTCCCACATACCTCTTGATTGTTTAATTTTATGAGGTGTGATCACTTGACCCATTGGATGAAGTGATCCCTTTTGTATATCATGTGTTGCAAGCATTTTTATTTTTTCATGTCTTATTCATCTCAGCTCTGATGTGTTCAACATTTTCCTTTCCTTTTTCTTTATCTAATTCACAAATTGGTTCTTTTGACCTAGTTGGACAATACTTGCTAATGTAACCAAACATCAAAAAGCTAAAACATGTAGTTTGACTCAACCATCTTTTGTAATTACCATTGAAGTGTGTTATAATACAATTCTTAGGAACATGTCCATATTCTTGACAATAATGATAGCTATATCTTGTATTATAATCCCAATAATAAGAGTTTCCATTATTCCTTAGCTTTTCTTGCTTTTTTGATGACCACATGGATTTGGATCTGCATTCAAAAGCTCTATGTCCATACTTCTGACAGCTGTAGCAATAACCTTCAAATCTTTGCGTGTTCATGGTCTTGATTCTGCATTCATGTGCTTGATGAAATTTATTGTTGCACTTGTGACAATGAGTCATGTTCTTAGGCTTGACATTCTAATTTTCATTGTTTCTCTTGCACACATTAGCAATATGTCCTTTCTTACCACAATTATGACAAGTAGGTTTAGAGTTCTTACCTTTGTTGTTCCTTTCTTTAGCACTTTTAAATGACTCTCCTTCTTCAATGCCTGTAGTCCAAATGTATCATTGTTAGATCTAGAGGATTTCATTAGTTTCTCAAAGTATATGATAACTTCATTTGGTTTGTTGAAACTTTCAGCAAATTACTTTCTTTCTTTAGGTCATTTTGCAGTTGTTCATTCTACAATTTTAGTGTAGTAATCTCAATGTCCTTGACATTCAGTTCATAGTTGGCATTCATCATTTGAATTAGAGTATCCAATTACATGTTTGAAATCTTGGTTAGCTCTATTGACTTCTCTTCTAGTCAGTTGGCTAAGGCTCTTTTGTCTTCTTCAATGATGGGTTTTCCTTCCATGGCTTTCTTCTTTTTTTCAACCACCTCACATACTAGTATGGCTCGTGATTCTTGCTCTAACTTGAGATTTCTAATTTTATTAGTTTGGATCTTATTCTTTTCCATTAAATCTACAACTACTACATCAAATTTATTTGAGTCACCATATACAAATAGCTTAGTGGTGTCTATCTCTTTGTATAGTATGTAATTCTCTACAATAGCACTCTCTTTCCTTCTCTTTAAGGAACACTTCAAAGCATCTCCAACATCATTTAGTTGATGTAGTATGAGATGTATTTCAATCTCCTTGTTCTCAATAGTCTTTCCTAATTTGTAGACTTCCATTTAAAGATATTTCCTCTAAGCTACAAAGCTTCTCTTTCAGAGAACTTAGCTCTGATACCAATTGTTGGAAATACAAGTGGGAAAGGAGTAAACTTCTTGGGGGAGTGAATAAAGAGTTTAAACTTGGACCAATAAAACTTTCACCATTCATACATCACATGCATTAATATACTAAATTATGTCATATGCATCAATCATGTAAACATGTAATCAAACACACACACTTAACACTAGATATGATTACTCAGAAACCCTCCAAGTGAGAAGGTAAAATTGGGGTGGGGATGATACCCGCAAATCTTTACTACTATAGAAATAAAGTGTATCCAATTAAGGTTACAATGGTTTGACCAAGATCATGGTCTACCCTATGAAAGGTCTACCCTATTAAAGGCTTACAAAGACTATCAAGTCCTGCCTTGTTAGAGGATTTCAACACCTTATTAGAAGTGTGCCTAGTTAGAGGACTTCAACTTACAATTAAGTAAGCGCCCTATTAAAGGATTTCATACAACCTATTAGGACTAATTTGTTAAGATATTTAACTATAATCACCTATCAAAATGTCTCAAAATAAATCTTGCAGTTGGTAGTTGCTTGGTAATAGATCATCTCTATCCAATCTCTAATTGATCTTTCACAATCTAATGTATCAATGTTGCATCCTCTATCCTCTATTATTTACTTAACTAGTTCTGCAATTCACTCTTACTACTAAGTTACCTTGAATTCTCTACATACTATCCTATTCACTCCTCCAATTCAATCATTCACCCCTTGTGTGATGTTCTCATCATCAAAAATTATGAATCTATGATTGAGATTTATCCATTTTTTCACTTAAACCTTCCCATTTTCTAATTGGCTACATGTAATTGCATAGAGAATCCATATATAGATTCATCCTTATCTCTATGAGATTGAAATATATCCTTAGGTCAGCTCAAAAATGGTTTACATAGTTGTTTGTGCCATAACAAACAAATATGTCCAACCTGTGTTACTTAGCATATGAAGTATTGGATGCTTGACATCTACTATAATATTGAAATGATTTCTGGGGAAGATTGTGTGAGATTTTTTTCATCAGAAATCTCTCACACAATCTTCCCCAGAAATCATTTCAATATTCATGGATTGTGGAAATCTGTTTGCTTTGATCTACTATAATTTTTTTCTAACTCTACAATTGAATTTCTTAGCATCCACTATTCACTCAACACTTGAACTCACATGGCACTTGAACTCACTCAACATAGTCTATCTACTTGACACTTGAGTTTACTTGGCACATGAGTGACTTGACACTCGTTGCAACTCAGAATGAACTGAGTAAATAGTTTAAGTGTGTTGACACTCACTTGTCAAAACAAATCTAAGATCAACAATTCTCATGCTATCAAAAAGATTGCAATCAAGCATAGATAAGTAGTGCTAAAGTAGAAGAATGTGAGGAGGTGAGGAAGCACATCATAAAGATGAATACATATCACTAATACATTTGGCATCAATTTGTGATGGCTATGTGTCATAATTATGACAAAAATGTGTTGCCACTGTGACAGTAATAGATGTCATTATTTTTACTCACAAATAACGACGTCTATCCTATACCATCGCAATTATGATGCCTATCCATCGCTATGCAACCACTTAATTGTGACATCAACACTGTCATAATTCTTGTGGCTAACTTTGCAATTGTGACGTAAACCCCAAAAATTGTGATGGTAGGTGATGGTGTTATCGTGACATCAACACCATCACAATTCTTGTGGTTGACATTGCAATTGCGATGGAAACCCAAGAAATTATGACGACAGTTGTCATTGCAGCTACAAAAACCCTGTCGTGATTCTTGTGGTGATCATCGCAATTGCGACGGACACCTAGGAAATTGCGATGGCATCACCGCTACAGCAACCCTATCACAATTCTTGAGGTGGACATCACAATTGTGACAAATACAAAGGAAAACCAAAAAAAATTCCTTGGTTATATTCAGTTGTCAATACCTGCCCATACTGACCACCCCTATCAATCAGTTGTCAACACAGTTATTTTTCCATATAGGCAAGGATTGCTAGGCTAGATTGAATTGAGAAAGAAGGCACTAAAAACACATTACAAGAAGAGTTGGAGTGCAAGATTGATAACATAAGACAAAAAGTGGAGTTATTTGTAGTCTTATCCAACTCATGACTTAGAGCTATTACAATTAGATCCTTCTTCTTCCTCACACACTTTTCACTCATCTCATCATAATTTTATCCCTTGGGATAGAATCCTCCATTATCATCCTTTGTATTACCACATGTTCATTCCTTTGCATTTTTCAGAAGTCTTTAGATCTCAATAAATACTTTGCATCATAGATTATATGTTATCTCATCTTTAAAAGGTCTTAGAACTCATCTTGCACTTTGCAATTCCTATCACATCATCTTGCATACCACCCTTAGGTGCATCATCATTTCATGCCACCCACCACACATCAAAATAAAAATAAAATGAAGAAGAAAGAAATGGATTTACATCCTAGTATTGGTGTGGAAAGCACAAAACTTAGTCCGTAGACCATCCTAGTGATATCTGAGCCACCTCCCTGATAGATAAATGAATTGAGACCTATTGCATCAATCTTAGAGGTTTTCATGAACCAACTGAGAAACAAAATCCTTATCAATGTCATTATTTCCACTTGGCCCATTGGGATTACCACAATAATCTATAAACCCACTTGAGACAATGATAGTAATTCATGATTGAAAGCATTCACATAGTTGATGCCTGAACAAATATGGTGCCTAGGTGAGTAGTAGTCTTGACAAGATATTATGTGGCCTAGCATATGGAAGTCTTTTCTTTGGAGAGCTCACTACGCATGAATCTAATAAACTCCAAACAACTCCAAGAGAGCATTGAGCTATTCAAGTTATTATTGGGCATGAAGTTCATTGAGCTAGAAGAAGAGACATTCCTAGCCATTACAACTTGGCATAACCTTAAAATATAGTAGATGGGGTTTACGGGGTGTGATGCAAGAATTGTGAGACTTGACACTATATTTTTTCTAGATAGATCATAATAAGCTTGGTTAGGGATATTCCTCTTTGATTGGGAACAACATGAGGAATACTTATCACACCTCTCATTATGAAATGATGGTCTCCTATGTTATGAGAAGCTCCTTTTTCAAAATTTTAGAAATATATGAGGAAAGAATAGACTTTGTTGAAAGAAATGTTGGAAGACTTGCTTCAAGACTAAGAACAATCTCTACAAAACATTTAGAAATTTTATATGGTCAAAGTATGAGACAAGTGTGGATGATGTCAAGAGGGATCTGCAATCTTTGAATAGGCAATGGAACCTACCTCTGATCTCATAGTAGATGGGTCACTTGAAGATAAAGTGGGTCTCAGTCTCTATCTTGGATATGGTGCAAAGGTGGCACACTTGTTCCCCTCTAATTAGGTGGTGCTCAGTTTGGCAACAAAGTTGAAGTGATCCAACTCTAAAAGACTCCAGGGCAATGTGGAGGGCATGGCTCCAACATTGACTAAGGTAAGAGGGATGGAAAATAATGCCATCATAGGTCTCCAAAAAAGTGTTGTGAGTAGAAGGTCATCTAAGGGCATAACCCACTAGGAGGGATCATCCAAGTCCTCAAGATGTACTGCCTATAAATGTTGAGTCTAACATGTCCATTCAATTCCTACTGAGAAGGGTGATGGGTGGGAGCATCCAAGGAGAACTGGTATGGCAAAAGATGATCGATGTCAATCCTGATCAAACTCAGTAAAATAGTGGCCTAGGTATACTAGGAATGAGCCTTAGTCATCCCCGTCAAGCTAGCAATGTCCATAGAGGAATGGTAAGCAAGGTATGAGTATTTTTGCTAGCCCTCAGTTGAGTTTGTAAAGTCTCTAAGATGGTGAATGAACCAAACCAAGTAAAAAATAGTGCTAAGTTGGAAAGGGTGAGCCCTGAACTCAACCAAAACAATACTATTTGTAGTGTAGCAGTGGTAATGGACAATTCGATGGAGGAAAAGGGTCTACACCCACTTGATCAAGACCCAATTAGAATCAAGAAGAGACAATCCCCAAACCACCACACCAAAAAGAACAATGGGTCTAACCAGAGAGTCTAAGAGAGATAACTTGGACTTAGTATCTTGGAAGTGGTGTCAGAAGCACTATCTCTTTAAAAGGGCAAGGAGTCCATGCCCTTGGCCACTCTAGGAAGGTGGGCTAATCTCATGCTAAAATGGGGTGATTGAATTTAATGCCATAAAAAATAACTATTTATCTAATTTTAGTTACATTCAATTCACCATAATACCCTGCAATAAATAAATTCCCCACATAGGCTGATATGCAGTGAAAAAAGAGAAGTCAATGGTGATAGAGAACTCCAATATTCAAGTCATTTATTACCCAATTAATTTGGACTATCTCCTACTTCAAATGATCATCACCTAATTCCTTCAGTTTGGGCCTCTCCTAACAATGCTTTTGTCACCTCATAAAGATAAATTGGATCAAGCTATCAATTTGATTGTTGCTTCTTATATGTGAAACCTAGCTTTTCACTCAATCAACCTACAAAGGAGGAAAACGGTATCCACCAAGACAATTATATTACAAAAATAAGGAGGAAGAAATCTGGCTAGAAGTCACTCTCTCTTTCATGTATGATTTGTTAACTCAAGACACCAACAGACGTATCCCAATAACAAAAAGAAAAGGAAAGTAGAAATAGCTTCAATCCCTTAGGTGAGCCACATAGAGAATGTAAGCATGTGCACCTACAGAGCACGTGCACCTGCAGTGAGGTTTCATTTATCCTCTGTTGGGAAATATGCACATATGAGTAAAGAAGGGACTGGAAATCCTTTGTTCACTAATTGACCACAAACATAGTTATAGAGATGGGCTTCTATTGTTCTCAGAGGTAACAGTGATCATGCATTTGATATAATCTCTATGTGAATAAAAACTACAATACTACCTACCTTAGTTTTTTTTTTGTTGCACCATGTTGGGAGCTTAGGAATAAAGCACAATATTGCTGAATAAAATGCCTCGTGAATTTCCAGCCAAGCCAAACTAGAGCAGGCGGCCACAGAAATTATTGGTGCCCACATTTACACTTTCCCCACTAACTCTATATCGCACATTTTGCCGCATCAGAAATTATATTTTGTTCATTGCAAAAACTAGATTTCGACTTGGACGAGACAATTGAACCACCGCTTTGTTTTTTTTATCTAAACAACATAATTTTTTATGGAGGATCCCCTGGACCACCTATTAGCTAATAATTTGTGGAGTGGCAATATTTAAATCAAGTATCCTTTGAATTTACAAGTTTTGAAGTAATAAGATGTATTAACCTTCTCTAAATAATTGTACCTTCCTATAAGAAACTTTTGTTGGTTGGTTGGTTCAAGAAGGAAATTAAAATCCCCCAGCAACCACCTCATATTACACGTTGTTTTACTTTTTATTACTATACTCAAGAAGAAAGGAGACTATAATGTCTTCTATAATTGTAATTTATATGGTTAAAAGACTCATATTTGTCTTCCCTCTACTC
Source organism: Cupressus sempervirens (assembly GCA_028749045.1). Lineage (NCBI taxonomy): Eukaryota > Viridiplantae > Streptophyta > Pinopsida > Cupressales > Cupressaceae > Cupressus > Cupressus sempervirens. The sequence continues at coordinate 748,478,357 of CM053792.1, forward strand.
TTCCTCCCACACATCATTTATTCAATACAATAGAAGTATTTTAAACAACACAACAAACTAACACATAGTAACCTACTCTAAACAATTATTGCATACTAATTTAACATTTTATACACCTTAGAAGTTTGGAAATATTTATATTATCTATTATTACATATTGAGATGTTATAATCAAATTATATATAGAATAAATTTTTAGCCTATGTCAAAACCTTCAAGGGATGGATAAGCAAGACAACACATACTTCACCATGGCCCTAGATATAGTGCCTCTCACATGATCTTTATATCTCTTGAGTCAATTATTTCCAATGTGCTTGAGCATACATAGAACAAAGTTGCATCCTTTATAAGTTTAGGCCAATCTTGTGAAGCAACAACCTGAAAGTTCAAGAATCGTGAGAAAAATTAAACATGGAAAAAAATCCAATACTATCATCATTATAATCTACTAGAAATAGAAAATTGTTCACGTCCAAACCTATCAATAAATTCCTAAATGCAACACCTTTTCCTATAGAATAATTCATCTACTCTAATTTTAAAAACTTATAGAAATTATATTTCAAAAGTTTGTTAGGAAAAACATGTAGATAGATATGACATTATTCTCATGCTCAAATTACACACCCAGTGATACCATAACATATATTAATTCAATGAAACTAATTTTAAGAAGGGTTCAGTAATCTAGATGCCTATTTCACATGTGAGCAATGGTACTCTACAATAATTATGAGATAATGTAGTTCAGATTTTGGTGAGAATGTTGAAATGTGATAAATAAACTTAAAGTTTCATCTCGAGTTACTTGTTAGTGAATGTACATGTAAGTTCATAAGGGTCATTGTGATGAAACTAAGTTACAATCATGATTCCAAGAACAACCTGTCAAATAATAAACAAGTCAGAATATGAATTTTATTAAATTTTAAAAGTTTAGAGATTAGAGATTGGATCTATGAAATTTAGTTTTACATGTTTAGGGATTAGATCTGTGATTGGAGATGTCACTTTTATGCACCCTCAAACTGAGGCAAATAATGGACATACGGGTTATGAATCCAAACAAATATTGGTGATGTCGAAATAGAATTTCATGAACTGATCTATGTCATAGTTAAACTAATTATTCATTTGTAATAATTCAATACTGATATGTTGAAGTTCAAAAATTTAAGCTTCTTTGCTAAATTTTTTTTAAAAGAAGGTTTCAAAATCTCATGAACCCCTTTTTTAGCTATCATTGAACAAGCTTTGTAAACAGTGTACCTTAAAAAAAGAGTTCTTAATCTTACACAAAAGAATAACAATAAATAGCTTTGTTTCACTTTGGTTAGTTAGTGAAATGGTAGACAAGAAGCTTGTATGTTCAAGTTGATTTTTATTTTATGAAAGTCAAGTTGAACTAAATTCAAGGGAATGTCTATTTAAAAACTGCTTTCACAAAACAGTAACCATAGGCTCTACCTATCATTTGACAGATTTTTTATTTAAGTGTTGTCAATATTAAATTTTAATGGAGCCAGGAATCAGTTTGAGAAAGATTGAAACAACAAAAAATCAGTATCACACACACTTAAGTGCCAAGCTATTGTGCCTCATTTGACATGAATATTCCTCCTCTAGGTAAAACTAACTAAAAAATCCACTGTTATGGCTATCTTAAGTTTCTAAAAGAAAACAAGTGAATTTCACACTAATGGAGGAGACACTTATATATTGAAGAATCTAACAATCCATCATTCCTTAACCATTCCTCTATTATGATAATTTGTCTTTGTTTCCCACTGTCTATTAAACTGGCCTTTCACAGCTTCTATGTCCTGTGAAAAAAAGTATTCAGTTCTACACCAAACTTATTTTCAAAGAAGCTTTCACAAAATTATAACTATTTTAGCCAACATTTGACACATTATGAATTCAACAATTCTTAATATTAATTAACAATTAGAACCATATCTTAATATCCTCAAGAAGAAACATTTAATAAAAATGAAAGAGAAATAACCCCAGACATAGTTGCAAAAATCTCAAATCAACAAAGCATCAGTTACAGAAACTGAGATAGCCAAAGTCATTATGTTAGAATTGAGCACTAATGAAGAGGGGGATGTACTTACTTGATGTAAAACATAACAAATAATCACCATTATCTTTAAGATTAAAATTGGCTCATTGCAGAAGATATAGCAGATGTAATATAGGGCATAGATTTTTAAGAAACCCTCCGAATACAAATGTGTTCTTTGGGAGATGTATTAGATTATATTGCATCAGACTACACTATCTTGCTCCCACTTGTGAAGAAAATTCAAAGGTAGGTATGAAATAGATTGAGTTGATCTATTAAGCTAGACATAAGCCATTATGTAAACTCTAAACTGTCACATGGACTTAATTGATGCTCTATCAACAAGTTGAGGGAGGAAACCTTAAAATCTTTGTCACACGGAAGCAGAGCTAAGGAGTTGGTTGTGCAAGTCAATCTTATAAGATCCATTATTTTCTTCTAAAGTGAAGCTCTCACTAGAAAATAGGGTTACAAGCATAGTAGCCTATTTGAATGTATTATATCCGACATTTGCGGGTCTTAATTTGGTGCTCTTGGTTACATTCTCCACTGTAAAAGATGCGCGTGTCCTTCCACTTGAAAGGGGCCTTAGCAAGACACAGTGTTATAGGTCTAAACATAGGACAAAATAGAGAAATATTTAGTATCTTATTGAGCTTCACTTTGTTTCAAGAATAGTTTAATATTCTCTACTAAATAGAGCCAACCACATGAAGGTGGAAGCTCATTTGGCCCTACCCCCCTCCCCCTAACATCACTCTAAATTCCCCGTTAACATCTAACATTCATTCATTCTTTCAACCATTAATAAAATGTAAGATTCAATCAATATCACATGATAACATTCAATCAATATCACATGATAACATTCATTAACACATTAGATTCGTTAACATGAAACATTCATCAATATTCTGCATTAACACATAATTCGTGAACATTCATTAGCACATAATTAAATTCATTAAGACATAAAATTTAGTCATTATCAATTAAGGTATGTAGATGAAAATCATTTCTTTTTTCTCTTTCTATTTCCTTTTTCTATGTAAGCTCTAAGAGGAGCATCAGTGTCATCATCAATTCCCCCCTCATCAGTTGTTCTATTCTCTTTTCTTGATGATCTCAAATTCCTATGCTATTGCAAAGGGGGGTCTCTGCAATAACAAATAAAAGAGTTAAATTAAAAATAATTTATTATAATTGTTACAAGTATTTAATTATTTAAAATAGCATAATTGTGGTGCTCTTTACCTAATCTAACCACATTGTTTTGTCTGGACTCAACGTCAACACGCTCATGAACATTGCCCCCTTGATCCTCTATAGTTGCTATACAAAATGTTATGTTAATCCAAACACCAATTCCAATTACATATGAAAAATTTAATAGCAAATTTATACCTCCACCACTGGGATGCACATCATGTGAACCTTCAGCATCCACAGATTGTGTAGAAGGATTGTCAGGCTACATTCCAACATCCTATGCATTGTTATCATTGCTTGCTTAAAACATATATACTCACTTTATATTGGAACTTAACATCAAATAGACTAATTGGTAAAGTATTCAATTTGAAATAAATTTCATTTAGCTTATTTACCTGTGGCTCAGATGCATCATTATTAGAACCTTCCACACTAATTTTAGCTCATAGCCATTTAGCCATGACTCTATAGCCTTATTGGAAGCCAATTTTCTTATTCTCTTCTGTGACGCATCTCTTGAACTCTAAGCCCTACATTTTTGTATGGTATGGTGAATTTTACTTGCATTGTTTCATCAACCAATGGAGGGTAGTTAAAATATCAAAAGGAAATGGTAAATAGTTAGCAGGGTTTCCAACCCTTGTTACACCTTATTTTTTTCATGTTGGAGTTGTTCTAAACTATCTTTGGTGTTTTGGAGTCCTAGAGGATCCAATTGCACTCTTGGTTGGGTGTGTAGAATAAAGGTCAAGTGCTGCAATCTGCCCTGTGACTGGTAATAGCAAGTTTTCCTTAGAACTAATTTTTTTTGGGTTGTGTTGATGCTTGTTTTGGTTTCCATTTATGTTAGAGGGTTGGAGTTGTCCAAAACACTTGGTGTCAAGGTTGGGTGTATGAGGCCTTGAATGGTACAAGAGAGAAGTAACTAGTATGCAACCTTATGTGATGAGTTGGGTCCATGAATTAAACGAGCAGTTGTAACAGAAGATTAGTTCCTTGTTTGAAGGTGAATCAAGCCTTGAATGTTCTTGTGGAGAATAGAGGATTGGGGTGATAACTTGAATTTCTTAGTTGTTCCAAGGTGCTAGGAGTTTGTTGGTGCTTCCAAAGCATGTTACTCTGCATCATATATTGGTGTGGAGGAACATTGAGATCCAAGTTGAGGATCAGGAGTATGGACAAGCTAATCTATCCTAGCATTTCCCATCGCATTATATAAAAAAATTGATACAATTTTTCATTTACTAATACTTACAACTCTTGCTTGAAGTTTCGAAAAACCACCAGAGCCAAGCTTGTGTGTCCTGTGCTTTTCTAGTCTTGCCTTTGTTGCCTTTGATGTGTTAGGCAATCTATGAAAAGTTTGAACTATGTTAGATAGTATAAATATAGAGGTCAATTAGTACATAATTAGATTCTCACTAGTATCACATACCTTTCTGTACTCTCCACTGGTGTAATATTGTTTTTCTTGTCATCTTTATACTTTCCATCCAAAATCATAGCCTGCCACTCAGCCTTAGGAACATAGGGCGGACGCTCGTACCTGGGATTATCCCATAAATTTTTTTTGTACTGGTCCCTAATATACTTCAAACATAAACCAGCTTTTTCAAGGAGCTTGTTTCTCTCAAATGCACGAGGTCCAAAGAGTTGGGTCATGCTCTCTATAAGATCATCCTTCAATAGTTTGTCTTGGTTATTCCACCTTTTAAGTAAAAAAAAACATGTTAGAATCATAAATGAAGTGAAGCTACCTTTAATATAGTTCAAGAAATGGATGAAAAGGAAAACTATTCTAGCAATGATATGAAATCAAAATAGTGGTTTGGGGTTTTAGTTAGGATATGATGTTCCACCAGGTATGCAAGGAGGACCCGAATATTTGCAAACACTCATCACCAAGTTTTCTCCAAAAAACATCATTCCCTACAAAAAAATCATGGGATCATGAAGAGTGATCAAAAACTAAATTGCTATTATATCACTATAGAATAATAATAACTTTAAAGTACTTGGAACTTTGGCTAATTTTAATGGAATTCCTTCATCATCCCTGACGATCAATATGACATCCTTCACCATTCCCGTACTAGGAACATAGGAACATTCAAGAAATGATGCTGCAGCTCCTATTGCAAAAAGTTTCATAAATTTCATAAGTATTTGTCACGAAGTATAAAATAATAAATGATAATTCATGTTTAAAAGTTGTAAAAAAAAAACTATTTGTTGCTGTCATAAGAGAGAAAAAAAGGGATTTGTGTACTAGTAGACGGTGCAACAATGGATGCCTGTAAGCTGTGTGTTGTCAACTCAGCAGTCAGAAAGAGATTTGTGGTTGTCCTGGATGGAGGTGGCATCATCATAGGATTCAATTGATTTGAAGCTAAAGAATAAAATTGTTAGAGCATGCATAAATATAGAACGCATGGACTAGCATGGACAAGATTGTTAGAGCATTAAAAAAAAGGATTGTTCGAGCATGTATTGTCAATGATTATGATCATTCCTATATATATTCAGTGGAAAACACAAGTGGGGAACGAAACATGAGATCTACCTGAACCACCTATAGCACCCTCATCATGGGAATGGGGCTTGAAATCACACAAAAAACTCTGTAAAGACAACACATCCATATTTTAATTAATGTCATAAAAGAGCTTAACATAAAAACCATTATTGAACTCTTGTTATAATTAAAATTTTCAATAATACTTACTTTTAAGGTTTCAAAGGTGTGCAACAATTCAGATCCCCTATCTTTTATTTCCTGAGTAGTAGGCTTTATGGTTGCCAAACGTATAATTTCTCTGCCAATTTTCTTTAGCAACTTTTTAATCAAACCGATCGGGTCATCAGTCTCTGCTAAATCAATATAGAAAGGGTCCTCCTTGGGGGGGGCGGGGGGGGTTGCTGATCAGGGATTGCAAGTTCCTTTCCCTCCCTCTGACCACTGGCCCTTTGTGACAACAATGCTATTAGTATTATCAAAATTACTCCAAAACAATGAAGAAAACAGCATTAAAAAAATAACATTTTTCTTCTATCTAGTTTGCACAATTATAATGAGTTTTACCTGCTCATGTGTAGATGAGCCAGGAACATCACCAGCATCCCCTCTGGGAAGTTACTCCATATTGTGCCCCTATGTCAAAGATCAAGTATAAAAATGTTAGCCAAAAATTTATTGACTAAATGGTATGTTGGAGTCATTGATTAGAAGTTGGTTTAATAGTATGTACCACCCCCATGATAGTAGCCTTGTTTGTATCTATGTAGTTCAAATTATAATCAATAAGAAGCTCTTCCCCTGCACATATTGATTTTATCGCACAGATGAATACACGATTTCCCTCGTGTGCCTCAAATATGCAATTGGGTTGCTTTATAGTTGACCCAGGTCATGTACTATTTATAAAACCTGCAATATTCCCTATTGCTTTTGGCCTTCCATCAATGTATATAGCCACACTTTTACTTTGATTATTTTCCTGTTGTTGTATATAATTTATCGAGAGGGCATACCTATGCATACTTTTTTTTTATTGAACAATATGCATCCAACTTTTGTAATTGTAACATGGTCCAACATACTCCATCAATTCAAAAACTTTTTTGTAAGATGCCTTTATGCCGTCCATAGAAAATAGGCCCAAACCATGTAATGATGATGGTGCTATGCGATATATCCTCTCGTTAACACAAAAATTAGTGTTTATTGGAGGAAGTTCCTTGGGTACCTAATGTTTCTGTAGATGTTGGTACCTCAAGGGCACCTTAATGTCGCATTCCATCTCATCATCATAAGAACATCACCCCCCTTGAGCAAGGAAAAATTCCATGCATTTATTGAATTTCCTTCTAGTCCTTTGACCTCTAGTTAATCTCCCTATTCTAGATAAATGGCATGTCTCACTTTCCTCTTCTATTCCTATATTTCCCTCCCTCGAGGAAGACACTTCTGAAAAATACCTATTTGCTGGTACCTGCAAATGGGAGAGATCTTAGAAGACATCAATCTTACTATTGATAAGTGTATTAAATAGATTGTCTATAAGGAGTATTGACTTATACCTGTCGATCCAAGAGACTGTGCGGGATGCTCCTGAAAGGGGTTTAGTTTTCTACAAATGTAATTCAATTATCATGAGCATAATCACATCATAATCATAATAACATCCATCATAAGAATCACATAAAAATTAAAAACATTAAATGGTACACAATATAATACTTAAATCAGGCTCACATTATAAGCCTACTAGGGAAGTAGGCTTAGTGAAGGGCTAAAACTAGATTTTTGTATCAACTGATGAGTTGAGGGCTTAGTCACCTTGGGCACATGCTATTTGAAGTTGTTTGATGTGTGTGGAGGTGGAGGAAACACCTAGTTAAGGTGAAGTCAAGTTTGGCGCCTATTGAGGCATTGTGAACATTTGATAGTTTGTTGATTAGATTGCTTGGATGAATCCATTAGATGGATTGAGGGACATTCATGGGATTATTCCAAAGATGTAGAACCTAAGGTGGCATAAGGATTTGGTGTGCACTCTGATAGGTTATGGAGTTGTCTTGGTTCAAGGAGAGGAATCTTATGAAGATGCTTGGTTGGTGTTGTGAGAACACTATGGAAGTCCCTCTTGTTATGAATGATTGCAAGTCCACCTAGGATCTCTGGATCACCTACAGAGGCAGAATTATTAACCAAAAAATTGGGTTAAGAACTTATATTATGTTTTCCTTGTGAATTTTATTCTAGGTACAACTCCCTTTTATAGATATTTAATAAATTCCCTTTTCTAAACTAAACACTTACAAATGTTTTTGACCTGAAAGAAAATAAGGCTCAATACGTTCACACATCAATATGTGTTTTAAATAGTTTTATTTAATTAATTTAGATTAATAGTTAATTTAGATTAGCAGTATTATATTTGTAGTTGAAACTTGTAGCTTTTAAATAGATAATGAATAAACTATGTAACCATAAAAGACAAATATATTTCTATCAAGAAATGAATATTAAATAGATTAAGGATTGATGGCATACCTCTAAATTTCATCATCATCATCCTCATCCTCATCATCATCATTATCTTCCTCATCATCATCGTCATCGTCATCATCATTGTCATCATCATCCTCGCCATCATCATTGTCATCATCATCGTCATTGTCATCATCGTCATCATCATCAACATCATCATCACCAACACCAACATCATCTTCATCATTATCATCAGTAGTAGAATCATCATCATCATCTTCTTCTTCTTCATGAAAATTTGTGTCAGGAACATCATCGAATAATTGTCGATCATGATCACCATCTACATCATCTTCTACTTCTTCGGTATCTTCTTCTTCCATCGCATTATACTTTATTGGCCTTCCTCTTGGTTCATGTCTAACAGCAAATGACCAACCTAGTTTATGTGGAACCTCTAAGTAAAATATATGCTCACATTGGCTTGGAAGAACATAGGGCTCATCCCCAACTGGCTCAAACCACCTACATTAGGAGATTCAAGTCACAAAAAATATATAGATAAGAGACTTTACAAAATAATATACAATAGATTACATAGCAAGAAAAAAAAATCATGGATATAATAAATATATACAACAAATTGAATGAATATTAATGCTTACCTCATGTATTTTCCAAGATCGTATATCACTTGTTTGATGTTATTGTTGAAGTGCTTTGGGAGAGATAGAGGAAGCATGTACCGCAGTAATTATAAACCAATCATTTCATTTTTTTCTAACATAACATAACGAACAATACACGTAGTTTATGAATATATTGTAAATACAGATGAACATAACTTACCTTGATGAAAGTATGCCAATCATGCATTTTGAGCCCTAGCCCAAATTCACTTTTTTTTGATATGAGATTGTTTATGTTTGTAGAAAATCCTGTGGCAAATCAAATTTTTTGTATGACTTCTTTTCTGGCATCACTTTGCTGCTCTGTTAATAACCAAGGAAGGGCACTTATATTAATCTGATCTCTATTGCTATTTGAGTGAATGAAATTCTTCAATGCATGATTGGATTCATGAATGTCATTAAAAATTTTGACAATTTTTCTTTGTCACGCCATCCATCCAATATTTTCCACAATGTCTCTATTATATTCTTTCCAATATGCATAGTATCAAACAAATGCACAATTTGTAACTACTCGTAGTAGGGAAACCTACTAAATTGTCTCGGATAGCTTTTTAGTCCCTTTGGAAGGTTGTTAGTACTACCTTAACGACCTTCATGATCATCAATTACACAATTAGTAAACAAACATCACAATAGAAATATATAAATTACAAACATAAACCCTTAGGTGGAACTGCATTACCTCGACAATTAATTCCATTATATTCTAACTTCCATAGGTGAGGTGTCATTCTTCGTGGCTTTGATGTAGTCTCTTCTTTCCCATTGAAAAGATGTTTTTCCTTACTTTGATACTTATGATTCCTGTGGAGGAAGTGTCTACACTCATCAAACACCTGCTTTCCTAAACTTTTTGAATGATGAGATTTTATCTTTGGACCACAAACTGGACATGCAAATTTTCCCTTTTTTTGAAGACCTACAAGATAATGATATAATTGGATTATTAAATATGTTGATTTTTATAATTAGAATTATTGTGCATAACTTGAGTTCACTATAACATACCACAAAAATGTGTTAGCCCTGGGGCATCATGTATGATCCATGCAAGTATTGCATGGAATTGAAATTGTCTTTGTCCTATTGGTCTAGACACGTCATACATAGTGACACCATTCCATAACTCCACCAACTCATCGATAAGAGGCTCAATATATACATTCATATCTTTTACTTGATATTTACCTACTTCAAGGAATAGCAACATTACATAATTATTGTTACTATTTTACTGAAAGATTTTTAAGTACATGTAAATTAATAACTATCAAATGATAAGTACATCGAACAATCATTGCCAACATAATGTGCTCCCTCTTTATTGAGATCCATGAAGGAATGTTATTGTTGATAACAAAAATAGGTCACACCGAGTAAACAGATCTCATCTCTCCAAATGTATTGACATCGTCCGCTACCAATGAAAGCCTAAGATTATGAGGTTCTTCTTTGAAGTGTTGCCACTTTTCTTCTATGTGCATAAATGTTGAACCATCCACGGAGATTCGAATAATGTCATCTTAACTTCTATTGCATGCATGATAATCCATAAATTGAGCCAAGCTACTACACCTAAATAATTATTGCATCCATGGAATAACAGGTATATAACGAAAAACCTTTTGAGGAACCTTTTTTGTTAACTGATCTGTTTGATATCTGCTCATATGACATATAGGGCATTGTGTTTCAAATTCATGTTCTGTATAATATATAATATAATCATTGGGACAAGCATGTATTGCTTCATACTCCATTCCAATATATTTCATAACAGTAGATAATTCTCAATATGAGTGAGGTAGAATATTTGATGGTGGTAACAGAAACTCGCCTATCAATCTACAACAAAAAAATATAAGTTGTTAATATAAACAATATTAGTGGTACATTATTCACCCTTTGTTAACTATAAAGACATATATGACATACCCTAACATACGTGACATTGTTATGTTGGATAAACCATTCATAACCTTCAAGTTCAACAACAACAATACAACAAAGAGAAGAGTTGTTTGGGAGTCTTTGTATAGGGGCTTGTATGCCTTCTCAAGTAGAGGTACATCGAGGCTATCATCATCATCATGATCAGATATGCTTGGACTAAATGTGTCATGGATCAATGTATTTATACCATCATCTTCGATTGTGTTTTCTGGCGCATTATCATCATCTTCCATGGGATCATTATCTTTACCTTGGATATTCGCACCTCCATGTTCCTCCACTTCAAAAACCATATTCTTTGGATTTTTGTGGTTCATATCATGTACTTCCTTGGGGAGATCAACCTATACAAAATTGATTAACATAAATAAACCATGATAATCAACTCATCATCAAGTGATTTCATATGTATATAGATTGTTAAAATGATATAATGAACAACTTACCAGTGGATGATAGTCATGCCCCCCTTCAATGTGACCATTCTCCCTACAATGTCTCTTAACTATTTTGATTAGCAATCTTCTATGGTTTAAGCCCTTACAAATTTTGCAAGGACAATAAAATTTTCCATCACATTTTCTTTTCAAGTTAGACCACAATCTAGCGATTGTCTCCCTATTTTGTTCTTCACTTATATTATCTGACATGATTGTTCTTCGCAGGAAGCAAAAATTGGGCTATGAAAGCTTCGGTCTACAACTTTCACAAACTAAACAAAACTATCAAAAGTACACAAATCTTCTTATAACTAGCTAAATACTTTAATATTTTAAAAATACTTTCTTTGACTTTATTCCTAAGACATTTAACCCAATCACCTTTTATAACATTCAGTCAATTGCTCTAGGAAAATTTCTCGATAAGATTATTTGTAAAACTTTGACCAACTGCCTGAAGGTCTTATTTCAAGAGACCTTACAACATTAAGCCACTAAAAATAATTTCAAAACATATAAGCTAAAATTCTAGTTAAAATATACTTTAGATTAAAAAATATACAATTTTCATACCCGAGCGCACGGCTATAACTCGTGCAACAACCTTCTTGCTTAGCTGTAGAAGCTCTCCAACAATCAAATTATACAAGCTACAAGGCCTAACAGAAATTTCAAAACATATAAGCTACAAGGAAAGACATATTACATGACATGGAAAAAGGAACAAAATTTAAAAGCTTTAGCAAAACATATTAAATGACATCATAGTGCTAGAGAGATCACAATTATATGAGTCAAACATAGTCATGAAAAAGCACATAAATTAGTTATTATATGCAATTAAAAGATATATAATTAGATAGGGACATCCATAGGGCATATTGAAGAAATGAAATGGTCATATAGATTTCATATAGGATTTTGAAGATGATAGTGTTCTAAGGCAAAGAATCAGGAATCTACCTCCAGTCAAACAAATTAAAGGTTTGGTAGTTTCTTTAAATCCTGCACATATGGCCTTCAATATAGCACTTCTCTCCAACTTTCCTATCACAATAGAAGAAAAGATGAAATTAAAATGAAAGCCAAAAATGTTACAAGGAGAATGAGTTTTTTTATATTGATTGTTTTTCATGATATTATAGAACTCCATATCTATAAATGCTAGTAGGGTATTGAAGTGGGTGGCCTTCAAACTAGCCTTGGCCAGCACATGAAACACCATTACATAACAATATTTTTATAACAATCACATTAAGCTTATCTATGTAGTTACTAAACCAGCTATTACAAATGAGACACAAGATATAGATTACAGTTTGACCAAATCGAGCACCATATCCATAAATAAAAGGTTAGAATGTTCTAATACAGAAGAGAGCATAATATATACCAACATCAGTGTAATATGTACGAGAGATATTAATTACTATTCAACATATGACATTAGACATAAGAACATGCATATATATGATTTTTTCTTAAATCCAAGAAACTGTGAAGCTGTTCATCAAGTGGCTCAAAATTTGCATTGTCATCTGGCTTGAGAAATTGTGAAGCTATTCATTAGGTTTATTGCAAAGCTGCAGTGTTTTTTATTGGCAAAACTAGGGATGTAGTGCAGGCTTTCTATGGTAGACTAGGGTTTTATAGTTAGAGATTCATGACATAGAGCTAACCATACACACCAAATAGAGAAAATAGTACACAAAAAGATAGCTAGGACTATTAAAACTAGAGCCAAAAATTAATAAAGAAACACTACAACCAATATACCTTGGGAATATCTATTTGGAGTTGAAGAAGGAGTTCACTCTTTATGTAGTCCTAAATATTTGAAGAAGATGAAAGAAAGAAAGAAAAATTTATTAAAACAAAAATGTATTAGCACATGTAAGGTATGTTGGTGTTTGAAAATGTTATCGGTTTTCAATTACCCTGATGAGAACATAACACATCTAGGGGCAGCTAACTCCCATTTTCAACATGCCCATTTAGACACCAGGCCAACTATAAGGTTGGACCCTTCTTCTTCTTCAGGCTCTGCAAAACCTAGGTGGGTAGACCTATAGATTCTTTAAATGGTACCAGTTATCAAAGCATATACTGAATCTAATATGAAGCAAATTAAACCCTTATTTCTCCTAATAACTCATGAAATAACATCAATCTATAGTAGCTAGATGCAGATCTATGAACCTCATAAGCTGAGTGGGGGCATTCTATTATAGCTCTTCAACATGAAAGGGAAAAGCATTTGATTAATAATGTTGATATCAGCAAGACCCAAATACAAGCAACAAAACCTAGTGATCCTATCTCTGATTAGTGCCTTATCTATTGGGCAATTAAATGAATTATAACCATACATCTTCTAGAAATCTCAGACATATTACTACATCCAAATCCTTGTTCTATCCTTCACCTTGTGAATAGACATTTGCTTCATATTTGAATCTCATACTCAAATTATCCCATCATGAAATTTGCAAACCCTGTGATAAACACCAAGCAATTACATGGCTCTTTGTTCCATCTGCAAGACATTTTAACCACATACATTCCAAAATGAAATGCAACCTAATTCATGCTCTTGGTTCACAAATTAGAAGAAATTACATATCCATGAATAGGAGACAAGATTTAGACTAAATTTGGAACCATTTGCTACACTTTATTTGTTTTCTTTGAAATCAAATACATGAAAGATGTACAGAAAATAACTCATAGATCACCTAATAGAACAGAACTATCTGCATAAAACATGCATGCTACTCAATACAATAGAGAAATGTTGAAGAATATATGGTATCACAGTATGGGAACACCTCAAAACTGCATCCAACATCTGGTATCTCAGTAGTGACTAGTTTTTCTCCAAAGACTAGAACCTACTGGTTTCTCAATCACAAAAATTGGAACCTTCTAAATGACAGAAAGAAAGAATGATATAGACAAGGGTGAATTATTAGATCTGATCTACAACTACCATCTGTCCACTTGGAATTCAATCTTTCTCAGTTGAATCACCTCTCTCTTCTTTCTACCATTGTGATCTGATTTGATTTCATCATTATTCTATAATTGATTTGCAAATATCTATTTCTAAATGATGAAAACCTCTTGCGTACCAAAATATTTGATTTTCCTTATGAAAAGCTGATGAACTCCCCAAATAACTAACTTAAATGTGACCCCAACTACATCTTCACTATATGCTACTAATATTCAAGTCATTACCATGTTGGAAAACAATTCTAGACTTCGATACCCGAATACAATTGCAATTTTGGTACCTGAGAGAAAACCTCGTGTAGAATGAATCAATGTCATCCTGTGCAAAAACCAACCCTAGAATTGAAAATTTTAGTTTCTCTCGGTTCTGGTGGTATATGATAAGGCATATTGGCTTTCAAAAACCTCTTCAATCTCCATTTGAAAATGTCCCTCCTAGTTCAAAACTCAGATATGCACATTTTAAAATTTAAAATTTTCAAAAATTTAAAATTTGTCTAAAGTTCAAACTTCATACTTAAGCCTTCTAAATTTAAAAAACAAAAAAAAACTTTCACATCACTCCTTTGAGAAAATAAAATACTATTATTTTTCATTTCCTTCATATTTTCCTTTTCCCTGTGATTTTGGGGTCAAACTTATGTTGACCAAGCACCACATGTCACTCTATGATTGGCCTACATGGTCTGCATCATCCACCACATGTCATCTTCTCGCTACTGTGCTATGGTTATCGGGTGAGCAACTTCGCTTGGCGAGACAACGAGGACCGTCGGTTGCACTAGGTGGTGCAATCTAGTCTCCTCTTGACATTTTCTTGCCACATCACTACCCAGTCACTCTATCGCTGCCACTTGGTGTGATCTAATTCGTTGTTACTCCTCCAAGTGGGACCCATGTAACACTTTGAATCTCACCAGATTTGGGGTTTTTTGGTGACCTTGCTATGTCGCTAGCTGGACTTTCTAAGATTTCCCAGCTAGCGAAGTGGCGACGTGCCAAATTTTTGGGTTTTTCGATCACTTGCAACTTGCTGATGTCACGAGTTCTCTGCGTGTTCATTTGTTCAAAATTTAATTCATATGACTCACCAGCTATCCCTCATGTCTATACTAGACATAGGGCCCCACACACCCTGTAGCTTTCCGAAAGCCTTTGTCTCAAGGACACCTTACTTTGCGAGTGCAATGATATTTAAATAGAAAAAGACTCTGCCATCCCCCCAATGTGGGATAAAAGGCAAAGACCATCCCCTACCTACTATTTCATCTCTACAAGATGTGGAGCATTCTCTTCTATTCTAATGGTAGGGGGTTGTCTTCTTTGATGGGCATGGAACTTGACAAGAAAGTCTCCTTGGCTATGGACGCCCCTGCAAACTCCTCCTCTATCATATATATAGCATGAGAAAGCTACCATGTCCTCTTCAAATCGAATATGAATAGATATATATTTCCCATTATGCTTGGAACTTGCCTTAGTCATGCACTTTACTAACTTTTTTGCAAGTGAAGCAATTGGCTTAGAAAATTTCAATGCTTCATAATTGGCCAAACATCGAAGACGCTATATGCTGGATGGGACCTCTAATGCCAATCAATTTACAAATGGAGATATTCAGATCACACCAGTATCAACTAATTTAGGAAGAATCTTTCACAGGTAGTAATCAACAGAAGACCAAGCCTTAATCTTGAAATTTAAGATATTGCTTGTATTGTAGCCAAACTTCTCCATTAAATCTTGTGGGAGCTCTCTCACTATTTGCACATCATCTTTCAAAGTTCTTATAAAATGTTCCTTGTCATATATATCTCCAAACTTGCTTGGATCTCACCAAATACTATTAAAGTGGAACGTGGGAATCACAAGGGTTGCATTCAAAAGGCCTACGAGCACTACTGCATTGCAAATTGACATGTGCTACTGATTTAGACCACCATTTGCTTCAATAATTATATAACCAGTAGAAGGTGGTAATCCTCTACTCAATGTATGGTTTATATAAGGTATCCATTCTTCTCCTTGCCTTGTATATTTTTCCAGATGCTAAATATATCGATATGTTATTATTAAATTCCATACATCTAAGCATCATGCCCACCTCCAATGGAGAAAGAGGACATTTCTCATTCTTCTTGTTTAGCCCAGGGCTAATGATGCAACCCTTTCTAATGAACTTTCCATTCCATCCTCTTTCATGTGCAGCATTCATCTCAAGCTTCATTATTTTCAATTCTTAGGCTTACTCTATCTGATGGAATTAGCCAGACCCCAAAGTGGGTCCGGCTAAAAAAAAATTCATTTTCGGACAACTGATACTCCAAACTGATCTACAGAGATCTTCAAACTTATCAGAACCAAATTCGACCACTAATTAATCAATAGAAAACTATTTTACCATTGATTTGCAAACCATGAATTTGGTGCCAGGAGGTGTCTTAACTGGCCTTAAAAATTGACCCAAACCTCTGGCCAGGCTCTAAAAACTGGCATAGTCACTCTTTGTTCCACATAATTTCACCTTGTTGAATCTCGTCTTATGAAAAATTTGGAGTCGCAAGATATTCACCATCAAAGTTTCCTTCTCAGAATCACCTGCAAGTAAATATGTCAGAAAATAATAAACTGAGTTCAGATTTGGCCTGGAAAACTAGGCAAATGAGCACATGGGCAAATGAAAATTGGGGTGTTAAATCTCTATCATGAGGACATTTAAAATTTATCATTTGGGCTCATGACAAATAACTAGGCACAAATGGCGAGTGTTCAAATTGGGCTACTTGGATTTTGTAGATTGAGGAAATGGCAAAAAAGTGATTTTCGCAAAGAGAATTGGCCTGGAAAAGTGTGCATATGGATTTGTCAAAACTTGCAAATTGACACACTTGGGGTGTTTTTAGAGGACAAAAAATTGGTACAATCCATTCAATTTAGGTAATCACAAATTTCAAGATATAACATCATGAACAGGGGTTCCAATCAATCTACAAATGCTGACACCAGTAAAAAGATAGAAATTACGTTTGGAATCGCGTTTGAGAACTGATCAAATGGATTCTTCATAAGCTGAAACTTGAAACATGACAAGTCTCTGGCATCTACAATGTAAAACAAAAGAAATTTTCACATTCGGATCAACTAGTCAAAAGTTATAGCACATCAAACAGGGCTTCCCAGAATTAGGTACAAAGTGCAAAAGCATGAAAACAGTAACTAACCAACTTTGAGGGATTTAAAACCTAATCAAATAGACTCAAAATGACTCAAAATATAAAAGATAGGTTCTTTAAGATGGAAACTAGACACTCCCAAAGCGGAGAATCACAAAACATTTCTGGGTGCGAGAAATTCACTTGCAAACAAAGGCCTCCTATCACTGTTTGACACTTAGGTGAAAATGCAAATTTAGAACTAGCTCAAAACAAGACTTCGCAAAATGACTCAGAATGTCAATTTAACTTCATGGAATAGGTAGATGCACTAAATGAAAGGTGTTAGAAACATTAAACACCTCTTAGGCCTCAGACTAACAACCAAGTACAATCTCATTTAAAAGCATTTAAGGGCTTGATTTTTTTTATGGTTCTCAAAATTAATCATGCAATTTTTAGTCCCAACAAGGTACAAGGTACAAATACCATTATATTAAAGTTTTTAGTTTTTTTTTGGCATTTTTTTCAAAGGGAGAGAAGATCTAAACATGAAATATGTAGGTATGGAAGGAAGGAAGATCATGGTATAAGAGAAAATCTGAACACGAGCTAAGGAAGAGCTAAAATATACATATGCATTGTTGACAAGGGATAGAAATGAATGAATATATAACAAGGAGAAAATAATTAGTAAAGGAAAGGAAGTGAAGATCTGATACTACAAATTTGATGTGATTAGTCATAGGTGATTTTTCTCTTAATAGGGTTTTCATGTTAACAATTATTGTGTTTAAATGTGTGGATTATTGTGTTACATGTTATTTTATTCTTATTTTTTGTATACTTCTTGCTGATGTAACTTAGTACATGAAGTATATAGTTTATTACACTGATACTTGGTGAAAGCTAACAATTTACTAGTGAAGGATGAATTAGATATTATTATGAAGTTTTATTATAGTTACCAAGTTGATATAGGAAAATTTTAAGTTTTTAAGATGCTGAGATTTTTTTAAGGCCCTATTCGATAGTCGAGGAAAATTGAGCCCCCCTCCCTCCTTAGTTATTTAACAAAAACATGTCAAGGTGTCCAACAAAGGATCATGGGAAAGAATGGGATGCATTAATACCATAAGAACAATATGCCTATAATGAATGGACAAATAGGAGAAATGGTATTAGTCCTTTTAAGATAGTATATCAAAAAAGATAGAGGATATTTTAAATTAAGGGATATGAAGTGTATGGATAAGAGGAGTTCTCATGCTGAAGATATAGTAGAAGCAATGAGAGAGGTTCATGAAAAGGTGAGAGCTAATTTATGGAAGTGTTTACAACTGACCAAAATGTTAGGAGAAAAGATATACAACAATGATACACTTGAATAGGGAGAGAATTTCCAAAGATAGTTAAGGTAAGATTATAATGGGAAATACTAGTCACTACAGGATCTTGGGAAAGTATGGAGAAATTTTTTACAAGTTGTTGTAACCACCTTATATAGGTCTTTCTCCTATATTCAATATCTAATATTTGACCATGTTCAAAGATTTTATGGATGAAGGTGTTAAAAAAACATATTCAACTCTAAATGATGAAGACTCGGTGTCTGAATTACCATTGACAAAGGAAACATAGATTAAAGCTATTGTGGATACTAGAGAATCCAAAATGACAAGGCACAAGGTGTAAGGGGAAAAAATAATTGATAATGGATTAGACTATAAAACTTGGAAGCCACATGGATGCTAGAGGAATAAATTAGGAAGAAATTTATTGATTTGGATCAATTTTTCTCTAAGAGGACTTTAGACTTCTTTTCTTCAGAAGTATCATGCAAGAACACCTCAAGCTTAGATTAAAGGCCAAAACTAATTAAGTTCCTAGTAGGGCATAATAAGTATAATAAATTACATCAATAATTTAGACCAATGATGTAATGGAAAACACTATTTTTAAGCCAAAGTTTAAGTAATATTGTAATGAGCAAACAAAGGCACCCAAATTGATACATGAAGTTTGGCAATCAATGCAAACAAGGTTTCCTACATAATCCTTGCTTTGATCAGTAAAAAAGAAGTCTAATTTCTATGTCCTTTTCTGGCAATATTGGTACCCATCTAATGATCCATTTGCTCTAGATGATAGAGGGTCAAATCTACTTTATTTTGGTTTGTGAAGCACTCAATTTCATTATGTGGATGAAAAGATATTCAACTTTTTGTGTAAGCTATCCAAACCCTTACTAGGGTAATCTATAACTTTGTACAAATAAATCTGTAATATAAAATGTGGACCAAGACCCCAAATTCAAATATATGGTGGGGAAAAATGTGTATTATATTCCCTCTTCTTTGAAAGAACCCATGGACAAGAATCCATGTGTATTTGATCAAACAAAACCATGAAAAGTTGTCTCGGATTGCATAAAACAGAGATATGATAAATCAGTCATGATTTTGCTCACATAGGGAATTTATTGAAGATATAATGGCTATAAGCACATGCAAGGATGAATCATAATTGTATCCTAATGGCTGGGAATCAGAGGGTCTCTGAAACACTTTGTGACTGTCTCAATGGAATAATGCATGCCTATCACAGTTTGGCAATGAATTGATGTTACGTGTTTCGAGTGGGATCAAAGGATTGGATTGGCTAGTTTGTTGAAGGTTATGAAAGCTAATGAATCAAGTGATATAGGAATGTCCTTTGTGTGGGTGAAAAATTGAGAATCCAATTTGTAAGGATAAATATAAGGTGTCAATTTCAAAATTGTATGATGGGGCAATCGCAGTCAATCCAACGGTTCAGAGTATTGGAAGAGTTGTAGATTTTGTAGGTCTTGTGAAGGAATGGAAAGTGCCCATGAAATGAGTCTAATTAGAAGTCAAGTTAGTGTTGTAAGAAGTGAAGGGAGCCATTATTTTCATGAGGGAATGTGTGTGTTCAGTTAGAAGGAATAGATGGATCAGAAGTTTCCATGAGTTAGAGTGGATCAGATATGTTTAAAGAGTTAGTGGGCATGTATTGAGGGGATTAGAGAATAGGATAGATTCCTAGAAAGCCCTAAAAGGGAAAGGTGTTGATGAATTGGGAAAGATGAAAACTTTGCAAACAAGTTGAATCAATACCCATGATTGGTAGTTTGGTGTGTGTGTAGATGCTCTAAATAAATAAGAAGGCAAGGCAATAAGGAAGCTGGTAAACTATCAAACTAGGCCTTAACTCTCGAGGTACACAAAATCATTCTGTAAGATTTCCAAGCTTTAAGGATGGATATGGGAAATCCTCTGTGATAATTTAACTCCTCTTTTGGCCACAAATAACTATAACCATTTAATGTAGCTGGTGACAATGGAGATGTGATGTAAGTTCATTGTGATCTATCCTACGATAACAAGTGATCACTAGCAAGCAGATTGATTATGATGGGGAATGATTGTTTTGAGTGCCTCAAGAAAAAACTTTGTGAGTGTTTTTTTGGTTCTTTCAATCCCAATTGTGAAGTGCTCTGCAACTTGAAGGGATGGAAACTTCCTTTACTCTCACTTGCATTAAGTAGAAAAACCCATTCCATGGGCAAAGAAAAAGGTTAAGACTTGATAATCATGTTCAATTTTGTGAACAACAAACAACATCTTGGTTCTGTAGGGGGAAATGTTCCATCAAGTTAAGGATAGACACAGAACCAACATAGATGTTTGCTTCATTATTATGGCTTGGGCATTGTGACTGGGTGAAGATAAAGCCATCATAAGGCTAATTATGGAAAGAATTGTTCCTAGGGAGGCACTGGGAGGATTTGATGAATCTTAGCGAAATCCATCCCAAAATTAGGAATAAATTTGGGGGAAAAGTACAATGACCTTGAGAAAATTGAGGCAACAAAGTACTCACCATTTGTATTGTGTTTTGATGAAGATTTTGGAACAAAAGGTTTAGAAAAGCTAGGAAAGGTCGACTGGCAATGAAGATGGAGATCATATTATTCCTCCTCCTATTGCAAATTGCATAAAACTTTGAGTATTTGACTTGCAAAAATAAATTTAGGGGTGTATCTCAATTTGGATTGGAGAACTAGCAGAGTTACGATTTCTCAACTTGTCTTTTAATGAGTTGTAAAACATTCTCTCACCAAAGTTGTTTACATTCAAGAATCTTCAAATTCTAGATTAATCTCATAATAATTTATGAGGACTAATTCTTGAGAGTTCAGGGATGTTGAATGATACGAAAAATGTTACACAAAGTGAAAAACAAAGCTCTCTCTATCTTCATCAAGGAACTTGATCGTTATCGCCATTTTCATTGTAAATTATCCCTTTCTGGCCTCTATAAACCTGTTATTTCTAAATCTTTCATCAAACCACCAAAAATGGCATGTACTTGGTGCCTTAATCCTCGGCATTCCACTCTTCTTTTCACCCAAATTTACCCCAATTCTTGGAATGGACTTTGCAAAAAGCTCCTCCATTCCACCCAATGTCCAACTGCAGAACCCATACCATGATCATCCACCTACAGAGCCCATACCATGATCTTTGAATGGATGTTGGTGTTTGTTTTGTGATGTTTCTCAACCTGGTGGAATAGCTCCCTCAGCAAAAGCAAAACACTCTCCATTAATTTATTATCCATAAAATTGAACATTTTATCAACCCTAATCTTCTTACTCTTCCCATGATAAAAATTTTGTTGCTTGGTGCAAGTGAGAGTGAAAGCAATTTCCATTAGTCCAATTGCAAAAAGCCTCTCAAACAACAATGTGGTTACCAAATCCAGCTTGTATTGAGGATTCAATTCTGGGGGCACACAAGACAAAAATTCTCAATCATTAACAACCTAATTGATGGTACTTACATGGTACTTTTGGCAAGGATCGCCCAGAACTCCCATCACATCACTATCATTGCCTACATACCTCATTAAATGGATGAAGTTGGTGGTGGCCAATAAAAGATAGGAAAGAAATAATCACAATGGATGAAGTTGATAGTGCCCAATCGAACATGGTGTTGACCTCTTTGTTGCCTTGTCTTCTCAAATGTGATAATTTGGAGTCATCCAGAGAAGCTAATTCTGCATTAATTTGATCTATGTAGTTCTACAAGTGCTAAGATGCCATATCCCTTTTATTATTGCATTTACAATGATTTGTGAATCACCCTCAACATGAAGTTTTCTGGCTCCTAGCTGCTTTGCTACTCATACTACTAAGATAGCAGCCTCTAGCTCTGAAACATGCTTTCTACCATCTGAATCATACTCCATGATCCATCATCAGGATGAAAGAGTTCAATGAACCAAAAATTGGATCATGGTGTATGATTTGAAATGTTAATTATTAAAATAATGTTACACAATCAAATTCCAAAAACATACTATAGAATTCAATGTGGATTGTGGAAGTTTGCTATCTTTAATTAGAAATATACACATGTCACTTCATATAATATTATCTCAAATATCCAACTATAAACAGAATCCATAGGTATTATCTCAATTTCAATACATAGAGAAAAATCAGAGATAAGTATTTCTATCACAGCTAAAATCTTTAACATTGTTGATGCCAGAGTTCATTGGAAGAAAAAAAAAAGTGTGTGATACAGTGTTTTTAAGGTCAAGTGCATTAATAAGTACAAAAAAATTACATAAAAAATGCCAAGAGATTGCAATAAATTGGGAGGAAGAAGAAACCAATGAATGTGTACAACTTTATTTGTGAGCATTTACAATAGGTGACTAGCAGTAACTTAAAACTCACCATTCATCTCTATTGGGATTATGCAAATGCCTATTAATTTCAACAATACCTCTTAATTTCCACTTGCAATAATATTCTTCCTTATAGAGAAACTTAGTTTCTTCTAAATCAATGTGTTATTTTGTATTGAAACAATGCTTAAAAGTGCATATTAGTTTATGTATTCATGTGTAATGTCAGCATTATGTTCTTTATTCAATGGAGAATAGTAAGTGTACCATAGGTCTTGGTCTACTAGTAAATATGGGGAAGAACGTGAGGGACTATATCATGTGAGAGTGCAGGCATGGGTTTTTCTCTCTGCTCATCGATAAGCCTGGATATATATGTGGTATTCCCATGGAATAGTTTGTATGGAGGACCCCTAATTCCTTGGGCTTCAAAGTGGTTTTTCAATTGCAGAGGCTTCCACCATATTGTTATTGCAATCTTGAGCAGGAACAAAACTAAACTAGAAGAAACAATTGCCGAACCCCAAAATACCCACTCCTTGTTTAACACTACAATTCTTCACTTGAGATTTGCTGCAACTTTTTCTATGCTGCTCAAGTGTAGAATCCCTTCATATTTTCATATAGAAAAAATCACCTGGTTGTTTTCATGTGAGAAAAAATAACTCCAACCACTCTTGTAGTTTAGAAATGGCATAGCTTTTATTTAAGACAAGAAACTACAGTAACCAGTCAGACCATATGATGCAATAAAGTGGATAGTTTCTCCAATATTTAGGGAACCATATGAACAATCAATTCTATAGACAACTAAATTGAAAATTCACAAGTGGTTCTCTCTATACTCTAATCTTGCATAGCAAAGATCACATTCCTAATCATCTAGTGAATTAGGCATTATATTGATGCTTTTTCTTAGTCCAATTCTCTAAACCCTACATTGTGAAATTCAGGGATAAGTTATTGTTATTATATAATCTTGTGATGGTGTTTGTTAAATCACAAAAAAAATCAAAAGACATATATTACATTGACTACTACTATTGTACTTGCAGGAATCTAATTCTCCTTTGCAATCAGAGATTACCTCTAATGGGGTAGACCATCAAGGTTTTAAAATGATGGCTAACCTTCTTGATCAAACACAACCTGCTATTGAACCTCCATTTGTTATTTGATACGTCGAATAGGCAGCTAGAGTAGAGGGTAACGAGTCTCCTTTCAATGGTTCTAGCTATATCGTTTCCCTGGTATGGTGGGAACTACTACTGAGGTTATAGATATTGATGGACTAGATGATGGGATGGCCTTAAAATAGTAGGGCGAACCTATGTTCGCTTCTCTCTATCCTCCACCAGTTCTTCGCACCCCACCCTTAGATACCCCATCCAACTAAGTTGTCTACACTCATATCGATGGCTGGTCTTCTTCTATGCTCCTTTGCCCCAATTCCCGTGCAACCATCTCATACAGACTTGCCCTCAAACTTTCCCTTGCATCCATCTATCAACATTGCCCTTAAACAAATGAGCAATTTTTTCCTTTTTTTTTCTCTTATATCTTGTTAGCATCGCAATTGCGATGTCGTCAAACTATAATTGAAAAAAAAAAGCCAAAAACACATTACATTTTCCTGTCGTCACAAATTGACCCCTAATATATTAGTGTAGTATAAGGCTAAGGTATATGGGGAAAGGAGGTATAAGGAATTTTAGGTTGGAGATAAATTCATGGTTCATTTGAGAAAGGAGTTCTTTCTTGTGGGTACATATAATAAGTCGAAGATGAAAAAATTTGGACCATGCAAGATTGTGAAAAGGCATGATTCTGGAAATGCTTACGAAGTGGAGTTTCCTGTTGCATTGAATATTTCACC
Organism: Cupressus sempervirens; assembly: GCA_028749045.1. NCBI lineage: Eukaryota > Viridiplantae > Streptophyta > Pinopsida > Cupressales > Cupressaceae > Cupressus > Cupressus sempervirens. Next base: position 748,503,491 of record CM053792.1, read on the forward strand.
ATTATTTAACATTTCAGATTTGACAAAGTATTATGAAGGAGGTGATGGAGATGAAGTTGCAGAAGTGCAGTGGAGTATTACAACAACTAGTTTGGTTACAAAGGAGATTGAAGAGATAATGGATAGTCATATTGGAAAAAGTACAAGGAATAGAATTTATGAGGAATACCTAGTCAAATGGAAAGGGAGGCCAATAGAGGATTCATCATAGCAAGCAAGGGAGGAGGTCAACCTTCTTGGTTTTCCTCTAAACACCTGATACATGAACAATCGCAGGTGTCTAATGCAGGAGCATCCTAGGTGTAAGAGCAATATTGCATCACCCAAAAATATTTCATTAGTAGTTTCTATTTTAATAAGGACTAGTAGATAGGGTGGTTACTATTTATAGGAGCTTGTTGTTGTTAGTAAGTTTTTCATACGAACTTAGAATGTTCTCATTTTCTACATGAAGGTTCATTTTAGAGTTATAAGCCTACCACCAAAATCTCATTGTTCCAGCTAAGTATTAGAGAAGTTATTGCAGATTTTTAGTGGAAACATTTGCAAAAGAATCTTTAGACTCACCGTTGGAGGCCTTAGACTGCTTGGATGAGGTCTAAAAACTTGATGGAGGGGCACTTGCACTATTCTGAGCTTATAGATCAAGAGCTAGCATTTTTTAAAAGTAGACATAGTAGCCAATTAGAGCAATGGTTCATGAGTTATGGTCTTTCAAAGGGCTGCATAAAATATCTAAAATAATTGTCAAAGACTCTATATGTATTTTTAAGGTCTGTCAGCCATAGGTATTAAGTTTCAATGTCTAGAACCTTCCCGTGCAGCATAAAATTATTTATTTAAGAAAGGCTTGAACATTGTCTAGGATAGCTCTACATGATAGTTCATAGCTTGTATTGCAAATTATTATAATGAAGACACCCATGTGGGTTAGCATATTGTACTTGTGAATTCTATAATTTCACATTTGTAGCATAGATAAGAAGTCCATATTTTTTTCTTTTATTTTCTATTGTTTCTTCGTTTTCTATTATGGTTTATGGTATTAAGGGGAGCACCCTTCATCAGAGAGACAAAGATCCTGAGACACTAAGGGATTCTTTTGATGTAGTTATAAACATTGAAAACAATAGTAGAGCATCTAGGAAGCTTGGAAGGAGGAATGATCCTAAGTTTTTTAATCCCAAGGGAAACAAGAATGATGGAGACAAGCCTATTACAACCAAAAATCTTGAGGAAGATATAATGGTTAAGGTGTGAAATTTGCTAAAGAATTTGAAATCCCTAGTCAACAATGCAAATAAGCTTAATGCTAGCAAAAAGTCTCAACTCAACAACAATTACAAGAGGCAAACCAGATTGCAGAACTACCCCTACAACACACAATGAAAATATGGAAAGCCCATTAGTAACCTTGCACAAGGTACAAATGACAAGAATACACTAGATCCAATAGTGATAAATTCTATAGATATGGTGGAAGAAATGCCTTCATGTGTTGTTAGTCAATCTCCCCATTCTCCTTACTACTATGTAGTTGCTCAATCATTTTCTACACCTTAACAGACCCAACCTAAAGAGGGTGAGGAAGAAAAGAGTCATGATGATGTAGCTTGAAATATGATTTATTCTTGTGGTGACATTGAAGAATTTAATATTGAAGAATCTGAACCAAATGTGAGATCATTGAGAAATGTGCCAGATCTACCATTAGCAAATCTTTTTAGATGATGAAAATGAAGTTGATGATAAAGCATGCAACATTATCTTAGGCATTGAAAACATGAATATGAGAAAACCTTCCAAGGAATAAATTGACAAGATAGCTATTGAGATGATTGCTTAAGTTTATAATACTTATAACCTAAGGAACATAACAGTAAATAATGATGCTGGAAAAATTTTAGGCATGTTCATTAAAGATGTAACCCACAAAATGAATAATGACAACCAAGAAGAGAATCAAATGGTTGTCAAGATCAAGGATATTAAGGCTAAGAAATGGGAACCCAAGAAGAAGTTGCAAACTCAAAATGTAGATGCAATCAAGACAAACTTTGAAGAAATGAAGCATAGAATTGATGTTGTTAGAAAAATTAACGATCATACTATTCAAGTACAAGAAAATTAATGTAATTCAAGTAAAATTATCATTTATGACCATATTGATATGATTACTACATTATCACAAATTATTGTGAAGGTTTTGTTACCACATTTTGATTGCCCCACCAAGTTTCAAAATTTGAATGTTACCTTGCCCAACGGTCACCTCCCCAATTACTAATATTTTAATACCCATGAAGATATCAAAATTACCTAAGTTTCGAACCTTATGATATTTTTATGCCTCGCAAGTTCTCTACCGTCAGATCAGGGCCGATCAATGGTCATCGTCATATCGCCATGGTGAAAATGTGCGACCTTTACTATAGCAACATAGTGACAGGGCACCACGTGTCCGGTGGGTCCAGCTTCCAGGGCAAAGGATGGCGTAGGTCAGAAATGTTCTGTGGCACCGTAGGCGCTATGTCGCTAGCATGTGTTGGCCCAAAAATTTCCATGGTGACATAGCGCCCATCGAAAAAGATGTGCCGATGACGGTGAGTCAGCATGTTCGGTGGCAAGGTTTGGCGGGCTGGAGAAGATAGCAGTGAGGTTTCAGGCAAGCGATTGGGTTATGATAGGTACTTCATCTACCTAGTTAGTAGAGTCTGGTGTCACGGTGATGAATCAGAGGGAGCCACGTGTGCCAGATCTTTAGTTCAGCCAGCACAATCAAGAGGCAAGTCTTTACGATCGTCAGATCTACAGGGATCAACGACTGTCGCCATATCGCCATGGTGAAGATGTGCGATCTTTACCATAGCGATGTATCGATAGGTCACCATGTGTCAGTGGGGCCAGGTCTTGCCAGGGTGCGGTTGCTGAGGTGTTGCCAGGTGTTGGTTGGATATGACAGTAGTTGCAAAGGTCGCGCCAAATATGATGGGCCCGGGGTAAGGACAGTATGGAGTATGACGAGTCTTCACGATCGTCGAATCTAGGCCAATCGATGGTTGTCACCACCTCACTATGGGTAAGTCACTCGAGGTTTATGTTGGTGACACAGCACCTTGTTGACATGTGTCTCGCTGGTCTGGTCAAAAAGGACGATCGATGGCTGGCGGTTAACATAATCATCACAGTTAATATGAATATCTGCAAGGGTGGTGCGGTTAGTCCAATGACAAAAGGTCAACCACGAAGACTTCCCCAAGTGGCAGAATGAAGAAAGGTAATTGGCCCGCATGACCCAGCTGGCTCGTATAGCCTATTTGACTTGCTTCAACCCTGTTGATTCGTGAACCAGGAAGCAAAGATGATCAATGTTATCTTGTGATCTGATCTTCGTGATCAATTCTGACCTACCAGAAATGAATGCAAGGCATAGGGAAACACTCCACCATCTCAGTCGATCCATCTACTATGTCAGGATCATTCATTAGCGTTGCTTCTGTTTACTCGAGATGTTCCTTCAATCAAATATCTAATTTTGTACTTCAGAACCATACTCGAGAACCATACTCTAGTGTGATCTTTGATCAGATATTTTGGGGTTCAATGGCAGTAGTTGAAGTAATTAATACAGAATCATTTCCCTCAGTTATGCTCGAACTACAAAGGCAATTTTGTAATATTTTCCAAGGGTCGACTCTTTCTGATTTCTCTGATATTGCTCTACAACTCTCAGTGTAACATTCCTTGTGCCTTTGAACTGAATGATTCTTTGTTTTATCTCCCTCAGCCATTAATGTGTATGTGCATCCCTTTTGCCTCTCATTGGTGTATTGTCAAGATCTATAGGCTGTATACTGTATCTATTTTTGCCTACTGGATAATATATAAGTGAGATTCCTCTTTCTTTGTGTTATTCAGTTTGGTTTCTTGATCTGCATAGGCCTTGGACAAGGGTGCAAACCTAAGTGACAATAGGTTCCTTTGTCTAAAATGTTTAGGATAGAAGGACACAAAAGAAAAACCCTCTCTTGGTTAGGAGGAATTGGGAACAATAATTTCATTAAGAGAGTGTCATCATTAGGACAAGAGGTAAAAGTCATACCAAAGAGAAGCAAGATAACAGAGTAATGTCTCAGATACCCCAAATTTACTTGGATAGTTCATCAACATCATATATAGAAAATATTGACCTTTTCTTCCTCAGTCAAATCATAAATGGCAAAACTCTAAATAATTGTATGATTGATTCAGGATCCTTGAATATTGTCATGCCCTTTAAAATCATGGAGTCCCTTGGACTAGAAGTAGACACCAAATAGGGTAGATGTCAAGCCATGGATGCAAGGGAGGTCCCTGTTATAGGTACTATCAATGCCTTACCATATAGACTAGCTATATATCCTAACATTGATCTAACTATGAGTGTCTTGGTAGTTGATGTTCCCCCCAATATGGCATGCTAATCTTAATAAAATAGATTATTTCAATAAGAGGAATCCTATAATGTGACTTCTCTTTCACTACTTTTCACATAAATGACAAAGCTACCAAGGTAAATAGAGAGCCTAGAGTTATTCTTATGATTGAGGATGATATTGATACTAATGCTACATGCTTCCTTGACAAATACATAAATGCCTTTAGGGATGAAATTACCATTCTAGAGACCAAAAAACTAGTACCATTGATTTCACAAGAAGAAGCTAGATATGTATTGATTCATAAGGGATTTGGACAATGTATTTTGATGGGGAAAGCTCAAAGGAATGGTTTGGGGCTAGAGTAGTTTTTATTTCACTAGAAAATAACACATTCAAATATTCCTTCCCTTTAAAATTCACTTCCACCAAAAATATAGCATAGTATGAAGAAATTATGCTTGCAATAAATGTGGCTACTAGTCATGTCATTAAAAAAGTACATGTCATTGGTGATTCTAAGGTAGTATTATCTCAGATTAGACATGATTATGCATCCAAGAATAAAATATTGAAACGATATAGGAATGCCATGTGGGATGAGATATAAGCATTTGATGCATTTGGAATAACTTGGATGGATAGGACAAATAATAAAATGGTTGATCTTCTTCCCAATGAATTTATCAAGCCTGATGACATGTCTTTTGTTCAGGTCTCAAAGATTGAAGTATAAAATAGGCCCTCAATTCCTGATGATATAGAAAATTGGTAGGTATTTGAGGATGAAAAAGACATGCTAAAATTACTTTTGAATGAAGACAAATACCATGGTCAACAGTTAGACTGTAGTTCCTTTGCTGAAAATATAAATGGGAAGGACACATTTTTTGGTTAGGAAATCTTACAATTAAAAACAAATAAAGTGCCCAAGGGGTTAGTAGTATGGAAAGTGTTTTTGACAATCAAGATAGGGTGCAACTAGAAGTCAAAGATAAGAAACTAGAAGAGATAGAAGAAATTAATCTCAGAACAAATTCTTTTCCCAAAAAGGTGTATATAGAAAAAACTTTATCCCTTGTTATAAAAAATCCCTTGGTGAATTTATTGAGAAAGTTTAGAAATGTGTTTTTTTGGTCTTATGATGATCTAAAGGCTTATAGGGAGGATTTATTGTAACATGTCATTCAAGTGAAAGAAAATGTAAAACCATTTAGGTAGAAACAAAGGCCTGTTAATCCTACATTAGCTCCAAAGATGCAAGAAGAGTTAATGAAGATTAGGCATGGAGGAATCATCAAGCCTATAAAGCATTCCACTTGGGTTTCCAATTTAGTACCAGTCAGAAAGAAAAATGGAGACATTAGATTGTGTGTGGATTTCAAAAATTTAAATATTGCCTCCCTAAAGGATAATTATGGTTTACCCAACATGGAGGCTATGTTGCAACAAGTTAAAAGCTTTGAGCTAATGTCTATGATGGATGGATTTTCTAGTTACAATCAAGTACTAGTTGATGAAGTGGAACAATACAAAACTAATTTTACAACACCATGGGGACATATGTGTATGTTAGAATGTCTTTTGGCTTAATTAATGAAGGGCTACTTTCCAAAGAGCCATGGATGTTGTTTTTCTAGAATACATAGATAAGTTCATGGTGATTTACCAAGATGATTTAATAGCCTATTCCAAGAAAGTAGAGGATTACTGAAAACATCTTGAAAAGATTGCCTTGAATGCTCTAGAATAAAAAGTTTCCTTAAATCCAAGGATATGTGCATTTGGAGTCATAGAGGGAAAGTTACTTAGCTACATAGTCTCTAAGGATGGAGTATAAATTGATAAAGAAAGGGTTGTAGTTATTGAAAAAATCACCAAGCCTATAAATGTCAAATTTGTTCAATCATTTTTTGGAAAATATAATTTCCTAAGGAGATTTATAACAAATTTTGTAGAGATTAGTAGGACAATTTCCAAAATTCTCAAAAAAGGAGCAATAGTCAAATGGGATGGAGAACCTTCAATTTCCTTTTAAGAAATACAAAATGCAATCAATAATGCCCCTATACTTAGAACTATAGATTATACCAAGCCCATGCATATTCTTTCATTTACTTCTTTCCACACAATTGTAGTAGTACTACTTCATAAAAATAAAGAGGTTTTTGAGCAACCTATTGCATTCTTTTGTAAACCACTTCCAGCTAAAAAGATAAAGTATGACATAAATGAGATGCGGGCTTATGATCTAGTAAAGGTAGTCAAATATTTTAGATGTTATTTGGTTGGTGCCATTGTCATAGATTTTTTCAAACTACTTTTGTGAAGGACATATTTTCTCAACAAGAGGTATTTGGAAGAAGATGCAGATGGATAAAGAGGAATCAAGAATTAAACATAGATGTCCAAATCAAAAAATTAGTGAGAGGCAAAGGGTTAGCTAACTTGATGACAAAGTCTAACTTAGATGCTAACCAAATCAATCTTGTAGATGAGGATCATTGCCCTTACACTTGTGATATAGACTGCTTTGAGTGGTATAAGAATATCATTTATAATTTGCAACACATGAAATCTCCACCTAATTCTACTGACAATGAAAAGAGATTTGTAAAGTTGTAAGCAATCAGATACTTCATTATTGATGGGAAACTATGGTGGAGAAACCTTGAAGGAACATTGTTAAAATGTGTCAACCATGAGGGATCAGTTAGATTATTAACTAAGATGTATTCAAGATTTTTTAGATAACATTACATGGCCAAGCCAACAACTCACAAGGTGATGAGAGATGGTTTTTGGTAGCCAAGCTTATCCAAAGATGCTTATTGTTTGGTTAGGAAATGTGACCCTTGTCAGAGGTTTGCTGGAAAATTAATTTTTTTTGGGAATACCCCATTAAAATTAGTGTCCAAGTTTAGGTACCTTTCCAACAATGGGGAATGAATTTCATAGGAGAGATAGAAAATAATTCTAGCAATGGTTATTCATGGATCCTGTAGCAAATAATTATTTCACAAAGTGGGTAGAAGTTGTCCCCACCAAGTGAGAAACTAGCAAGTTTGTAAACAATTTCCTACTAAATAATATAATCACTAGATTTGAATGCCTAGAAAGAATTATAGTAGATAATGCCATGTGCTTTAGATTAAATGAGTTCATACAATTCTATGAAAAATATGGCATTACTAGATCTACCTCATGTCCATATCATCTACAAGGAAATAGGCAAGGAGAAACCACAAATAAAATCTTGTTGAAGATCACTAAAAGGACTATGGATGACAACAAAAAGGCATGGGACTCCAATCTACCTTTGGTAGTCTAGGATGATAGAGTAACAATCAAGAAGGCCATTAGAGTGTTACTATTTGACTTGGTATATGGGATTCAGGAAACGATGTTTTAGAACAACTTGATTGATTTATATAATTGTCTTCAAAAGTATGATGAGGATATTATAGATGATATGAAAAAAATTATGGATGAGCTTACTAGGATAAATGAGCACAGAAGAGAAGCATCTACCAAAAATGCCGAACTATAGTTACAAATGAAACATTTTTTTGATAAATGGACTATAGAAAGGAAACTTGAGCCTGAAGACCTGGTGTTAATGTGGAATGCAAGAATAGAAGATAAGGGGAATCATGGCACATTTGACCCTATATGACTTGGCCCTTACTTAATAGACTCAAAGTAGGGAGAGGACTCATACATCTTGAACAAACTCATCAAAGATATTCTTGAACTTCTAGTTCATGGATAGTTCTTGAAGAGGTATTTCTCCTAAAAGATGCCTCTTTCTCTCCATAATCAGTAGTTAGGTTGCTAGGTTTTATATATTTTTTGTTACATTTTGGTTGGTTTGCTATTGGTTTTTTTCTAATGTAGGAGCATCCAGAGGTATAAGGGCAATCCTATGTCACCCAATAAAAAATGTACTTAGGCTTACTTTCTATTTCATGTGTTTTCATTTTTGGACACCCATTTGGGTCAAATAAAGGTTCCAACTCTCACAATTCCACTATCAGTGTGCTTAAAAATCCTAAAAAAATAGGAGCATGTAATTGGGCCATCATTTCAATAAACTAGAAGGTGTGAATTGCCCAGATGAATGTACTTGTGATTTAGAACATTCCAGAAAAAGAATCAGGTCAAAAGGCCCCACGATTTGAAAGTTATTGCAATTTTTCAAGTTTTGGAGACCTCCTAAGAATGCTTCAAAGTCAAGTTAGGGGCATTAAATGACCTTGAAAAGGGTTAAAAAATGGGGGACGAGTGAAGCTGTCCATAGGGCTATAGAGTGCTTCGAGAGCTTTCCAAAAATGTAAACGGTTCATCAATCGGAGCTACGGTTCAAAAGTTTTGCCTCCTGAAAGTTCAGTTATTGTTTCTGGATTCTTCTCGATTTGTGCCAACTTCTAACTTTACTTCTAGAGCCTTCTATTTGGTCGGTCGATGCCTACTAGCACTTTCTAGAATGTACTCCTAGTCCTTAACCCTCTGGGGTCTATTTAAGGAGATTTTTGGCATTGTAAAAGGCAGTTCAGAGTGGAGTTTGAGAGGAGGTACTGAAAGGAGAAATTATCTCCACATTTATGCTATTGTAAGCCCTTAGGGCATGTTTTGAAGTTTATTTTCTCTATACTAAATGTACTAGCTTATTTTTTAGTTAATACAATTTCCCTTTTCTATTGTGTCCATTCTGTTCCTGGGTTGTGTCCCCATCAAGTGGTATCAGAGCTAGTTTTCCTGAGTGTGTAGACAGAGTGCCGACTATGAGGCAGTTTGCACCAGGATTGTGTGGTTTTGGGTTTGAGTTAAGAAGATGCCTCCATGAAGAGAGTGTGGAAAAAGGGCCAGAGCTATTAATCCTAGGGAGGTTAGAGCCCTCTAAAGGTAGGTATAAGAATTGCAAGAGGAGCTCCATAGAGGAGCAGCTGTGGCCGTAGGTGATGAAAGTGAAGATGACAATGAAGAACATGAAATTGGACCAGAAGGGGAATTTGATAGGGAAGTTCTAAATCATGCAGAGGAAAGGCTTTTTAGGGCCATTACTAAGTTTGGGAAAAGACCTACAATTGAAGTGGGTGTATTTTCAAGAAATCTGAAACCAGATGAGTTGATCGATTGGATCAATGAACTAGAAGAATACTTTGAGTATGAGGATATCAGGGACCCAGATAGGGTTAAGTTTGCAAAGGCCAAACTGAAAGGCCATTCCAAAATCTGGTGGCAAGAGGTTCAATTGGAAAGAAATAGAAGAGGAAAGGAGAAGATCACAAGATGGGATCGCATGGTGGACAAATTGAAGAAGTAGTTCATTCCTGTGGACTACAAGCTTGATTTGTTTAAGAAGATGCATGGGTTAAAGCAAGCAGGAAGATCAGTCCAAGAATATACAGAGGAATTTTACCAACTATTGATTAGAGTGGGGCATGCAAAAGCAAATAAGGAGAAGGTTACTCGTTATATCAGTGGGTTGTGACCTAGCATCCAGGAGGAATTAAGTCTGGTAAGAATGACCAATGTTGAAGAGGCATACCAGTTTTCCCTACGAGTTGAAGAGAAGCTAAATAAAAGGTTTGAAGGAAGAAAAAGAGGGTGCGATCAAGGAGGAAGGGGAAGCGATAGATCATCTGGAGACCGCAATGAAACCCTAAAGAAAAATAAAGATGTGGGTACTAGCAGGAACCAAAAGAATGAGGGTTTCAACTACTCCCATGATCAAGACTTTGGAAACCAGAGAGGAAGAGGTAGAGGAAATGGATAAGGAAGAGGCAGCTTCTGTGGTACTTGTTTCCATTGCAATGAAGAAGGTCATCGTGCCTTTGAATGCCCTCAACGACAAGGAACGATAGATAGGAGGGCTGAGGGACAAGCTAGGGTTGCTCATGTGGATGAGGATGCCAAATCATCACATTCAAAGGATGTAGAAAGAGGAGAGACCTTGGTAAATGAAAGAGTCCTACTAAGTAGTGAGATTGAACTAGGACAACAGAGGAGTTTGTTCCGTACCAAATGCAAGTGTGAGGATAAATGTTGTGACGTGATCATTGATGGTGGTAGCACTGATAACTTGGTATCAGAAGAGATGGTCTCTAAGCTGAAGCTCAAGAGGGAGAAACATCCACAACCCTATAGGATTGCTTTGGTAAAAGATAATCATAAGGTCCTAATAAGTGAACAATGTTTAGTGAAATTCAAAATTAGGAGTTACCAGAATGAAGTTCTCTTTGATGTTATTTCGATGGATGTTTGCCATCTATTGTCAGGTAGACCATGGCAGTTTGATAGACATGCAGTACATGATGGACATGCAAACACATACTCTCTGAAAAAGGATGGAGTTTGCCACAAATTGAAGCGCATGAAAAAGGAAAGTGAAAAGGTATGTAGCAGTGCTAGGATTTGTCTTGTTGATGAAAGGAAGTTTTTAGATGGCATGAAACATCAACATATGTGCTATGCTTTGATTCCTAGGAAAGATAAAGAAGGTAGTAGTGAAATACCACTTGAAGTTTCAGATTTACTAGGGGAGTTTGGAGATATTATCTCTGATAATGTTCCAGATGGATTGCCACTAGTAAGGCAAATTAGTCATCAGATAGATCTAATTCCAGGAGCTAGTTTGCCTAACAAGGCTGCTCACAGGATGACTCCTACTGAAACAAAGGAGCTAAATAGATAGGTTCAGGAGCTATTGAGGAAGGGCTTGATTCGAGATAACTTGAGTCCATGTGCAGTACCTATAGTACTCACACCAAAGAAGGATGGAGAGTGGAGGATGTGTACAGATTCTTGAGCTATAAATAGGATAACCATCAAGTACTAGTTTCCTTTGCCAAGGATGGATGATCTTATGGACTGCTTGAGTGGAGCTCAGTACTTCACAAAGATAGATATCAAGAGTGGCTATCATCAGATACAGATTTGAGAAGGAGATGAGTGGAAAATAGCCTTCAAGACTAACGAGGGTCTTTATGAGTGGTTATTCATGCCCTTTGGATTGACAAATGCCCCAAGCACCTTCATGCGGCTCATGAATGAGGTACTTAAGAAGTTCTTGGGATAATTTGTTATTGTCTATTTGGATGATATTTTAATTTTCAGCAAGACTTTGGAAGAACATTTGCTGCATATTCATAGTTTCCTTGAAAGGGTAAGGGAAGAGAAACTATTAATTAATCTAAAGAAGTGTATCTTTGTAAAAAGGGAGTTAGTCTATTTGGGGTTTGTTATATCACCTGAAGGTCTCAAAATGGATCCAGAGAAGGTAAAAGCCATCTTGGAATGGCCTACTCCAAGGTCTGCTACTAAGGTAAGATCATTTCATGGTCTGGTTAGTTGTTACAGGAAGCTTATTAAGAATTTAAGTGGCATATGTGCACCCCTAACTGATACAATAATAGGGGATAGAAAAGAGTTCAAATGGACTGCAGCAGCTGTGAGAAGTTTTGAATTGCTGAAGAAGAAGGTGATAGAATAGCCTGTGTTGGCACTTCCAGATTTTATAAAAGTGTTCTAGGTGGATTGTGATCCTAGTGGCAGCGCTATTGGGGCTGTATTAAGCCAAGAAGGTAAGCCTATTGCAAATTTTAGTGAAAAATTGAATGATGCAAAGAAGAATTATTCTGTTTATGATCAAGAGTTCTATGCAATAGTTCAAGCCTTAAAGAAATGGAGGCATTATTTATTGCCAAAGGAATTTTTTTTGTATACTGATCATCAGGCATTATAGTACCTAAATAGCAAAGGTAAATTGAATCAGAGGCATATGAAGTGGGTAGAATTCTTACAGAGATATACATTTGTGTTGAAGCATAGAAGTGGAAAATCTAACAGGGTTCTAGATACACTAAGTAGGAGACAGTTGTTGTTTACATTAATGCAGGTTGAAGTAGTTGGGTTTGATGAACTCAAGAATTTGTATCCTGAGGATCTTGATTTTGCTGAAGCATAGAAAGCTTTTAAAGAACCTATTGATGTAGATAGAACCAAGTGGTTAGACTATTTGATTCAGGATGGCATGTTGTTCAAGGGTAGTCAATTGTGCATTCCAAGGAGTTCCATGAGGGAAAATTTGATTAAGGAGAAACACAGTGAAGAGATTGCAGGACATTTTGGTTAAGATAATACCATTTCCATTCTTAGAGAACATTATTTTTGGCCTCAAATTTCACAGGATGTGAAGAAGTTTGTACAGAGTTTCCAAGTTTGTCAAGTTGCCAAGGGGTTTAGTCACAATAATGGCCTATATCAACCATTGCCTATTCCATCAAGGCCATGGGAGGACATAAGTATGGATTTTTTTCTTGGATTGCCAAGGACATAAAAGGGTAATGACTCAGTATTCGTGGTGGTTGATAGGTTCTCCAAAATGGCACATTTCATTCCACGCCACAAAACTCATGATGCTGACCATATTGCAGACTTGTTTTTCAAAGAGGTGGTAAGACTACATAGACTTCCAAGGAGTATATTTTCTGACAGAGATACTAAATTTGTGGGGTATTTTTGGAGGACATTGTGGAAAAAGTTGAGAACAGACTTGAAATTCAGTTCCACACATCACCCACAAACTGACGGGCAAACAGAAGTGGTAAACAGAAGTTTGGGCAATTTGCTGAGATGTTTAGTTGGGGATAAGTCCAAGGGATGGGATTTGATTCTACCACAAGTAGAGTTTGCTTACAATAACTCTATAAATAGGAGTACTAGAAAATCACCATTCCAAATTGTATATGGGAATAGCCCAAGGACTGTACCAAAATTGAGGAAGATAGAGCAATGGGAGAGGACAACTGCTGAAGTGGAAGAATTTGCTGAACATATCAAGCTTCTACATGAGGAGGTTCAGGAACACATTACCAAGATGAATCAAGAGTATAAAGCTAGGGCTGATCAAAGGAGAAGACATAATGAATTCCAAGTAGGGGATCTAGTCATGGTGCACTTGCGAAAAGAAAGATTTCCAGCCGACACTTACAACAAGATGAAAATGAAGAAATTTGGCCCCTACAAAATTTTGAAGAAACATGACTCAAGAAATGCATATGAGGTGGAGCTGCCAGATGGTATTCACATTTCTCCCATTTTCAACATTGCAGATTTAATAGAGTATCATGATGATGGTGCAGATGAGGAGCTAGTGTTAGAGCCATGTCCGATTCTTGCTTCTAAAAAGGAGGAGATAGAAGACATTCTAGATCATCATGTGGGTAGGAGTACCAGAAACAAGAAGTATGAAGAGTATTTGGTCAAATGGAAAGGACGATCGATTGAGGACTCAACTTGGATTTCAGCAGCTGAGGTTTCCCATTTGGGATTTCCTCTACCATTCATAAAGTGGCAGGGTCACTTTTCAATCTACCCTGGGTGTCTGATGCAGGAGCATCCAGAGGTATAAGGGCAATCCTGTGTCACCCAAAAAAAAATGTACTTAGACTTAGTTTCTGTTTCATGTGTTTTCATTTTTGGACACCTATTTGGGTCAAATAAAGGTTCCAACTCTTACAGTTCCACTATCAGTGTGCTTGAAAATCCTAAAAAAATAGGAGCATGTAATTGGGCCATCATTTCAGTAAACTAGATGCTGTAAACTCAAAGGAGAAATTATCTCCACATTTATTCTATTGTAAGCCCTTAGGGCATGTTTTGATGTTTATTTTCTCTGTATTGAATATACTAGCTTATTTTTTAGTTAATACAATTTCCCTTTTCTGTTGTGTCCATTTTGTTCTTGGGTTGTATCCCCATCAAGTGGTATCAGAGCTGGTTTTCCTGAGTGTGTAGACAAAGTGCCAACTCTGAAGCAGTTTGCACCAGGACTATGTGGTTGTGGGTTTTAGTTAAGAAGATGACTCCATGAAGAGAGCGTGGTGGAAGGGCCAGAGCTATTAATCCTAAGGAGGTTAGAGCACTCCAAAGGCAGGTACAAGCATTGTAGGAGGAGCTCTATAGAGGAGCAACTGTGGACGCAGGTGATGAAAGTGAAGATGACAATGAAGAAGATGAAATTGGACCAGAAGGGAATTTGACAGGGAAGTTCTAAATCATGCAGAGGAAAGGCTTTTTAGGGCCATTACTAAGTTTGGGAAAAGACCTACAATTGAAGTTGGTGTATTTTTAGGAAATTTGAAACCAGATGAGTTGATCGATTGGATCCATGAACTGGAAGAATACTTTGAGTATGAGGATATCAGGGACCCAGATAGGGTTAAGTTTGCAAAGGAAAAACTGAAAGGCCATGTCAAAATTTAGTGGCAAGAGGTTCAATTGGAAAGAAACAGAAGAGGAAAGGAGAAGATCACAAGATGGGATCACATGGTGGACAAATTGACGAAGCAGTTCATTCATGTGGACTACGAGCTTGATTTTTGTAAGAAGATGCATGGGTTAAAGGAAACAAGAAGATCAGTCCAAGAATATACAGAGGAATTTTATCGACTCTTGATTAGAGCAGGGCATGTACAAGAAAATAAGGAGAAGGTTGCTCATTATATCAGTGGGTTGCGACCTAGCATCTAGGAGGAATTAAGTCTGGTAAGAATGACCAATGTTGAAGAGGCATACCAGTTTTCCCTATGAGTTGAAGAGAAGCTAAATAAATAGTTTGAAGGAAGACAAAGAGGGCACGGTCAAGGAGGAAGGGGAAGCGGTAGATCATCAGGAGGCCACAATGAAACCCAAAAGAAAAATGAAGATGTGGGTACTAGCAGGAACCAGAGGAATGAGGGTTTCAATCGCTCCCATGATCAACACTTTGGGAACCAGAGAGGAAGAGGTAGAGGATGTGGACAAGGAAGAGGTGGCTTCCATGGTACCTATTTCCATTGCAATGAAGAAGGTCATCGTGACTTTGAATGCCCTCAACGACAAGGAACGACAGATAGGAGGGTTGAGGGCCAAGCTAGGGTTGCTCATGTGGATGAGGATGCACAATCATCACATTCAAAGGATGTAGAAAGAGGAGAGACCTTGGTAAATGAAAGAGTCCTACTAAGTGGTGAGATTGAACTAGGACAACGGAGGAGTTTTTTCTGTACTAGACGCAAGTGTGAGGATAAATGTTGTGACGTGATCATTGATGGTGGTAGCACTGATAACTTGGTATGAGAAGAGATGGTCTCTAAGCTAAAGCTTAAGAGGGAGAAACATTCCCAGCCCTATCAGATTGCTTGGGTAAAACATGATCATAAGGTCCTGATAAGTGAACAATGTTTAGTGAAATTCAAAATTGGGAGTTACCATAATGAAGTTCTCTTTGATGTTATTTCGATGGATGTTTTCCATCTATTATTGGGTAGACCATGGCAGTTTGATAGACATGCAGTACATGATGGACATGAAAACACATACTCTCTAACAAAGGATGGAGTTCGCCATAAATTGAAGCCCATGAAAAAGGAAGGTGAAAAGGTATGTAGCAGTGCTAGGATTTGTCTTGTTGATGAAAGGAAGTTTTTAGATGGCATGAAACATTAGCATATGTGCTATGCATTGATTCCTAGGAAAGATAAAGAAGGTAGTAGTGAAATACCACTTTAAGTTTTAGATTTAATAGGGGAGTTTGGAGATATTATCTTTGATAAAGTTCCAGATGGATTGCCACTAGTAAGGCAAATCAGTCATCAGATAGATCTGATTCTAGGAGCTAGTTTGCCTAACAAGGCTGCTCACAGCATGACTCCTACTGAAACAGAGGAGCTAAATAGACAGGTTCAGGAGCTGTTGAGGAAGCGCTTGATTTGAGAGAGCCTGATTCCATGTGTAGTACCTACAATACTCACACCAAAGAAGGATGGAGAGTGGAGGATGTGTAAAGATTCTTGAGCTATAAATAGGATAACCATCAAGTACCAGTTTCCTTTGCCAAGGATGGATGATCTTATGGACTGCTTGAGTGGAGCTCAGTACTTCACAAAGATAGATCTCAAGAGTGGTTATCATCAGATATGGATTCGAGAAGGAGATGACTGGAAAAAAGCCTTCAAGACTAAGGAGGGTCTTTATGAGTGGTTAGTCATGCCCTTTGGATTGACGAACGCCCCAAGCACCTTCATGCAGCTCATGAATAAGGTACTTAAGAAGTTCTTGGGAAAATTTGTTATTGTCTATTTGGATGATATTTTAATTTTCAGCAAGACTTTGGAAGAACATTTACTCCATATTCATAGTGTCCTTGAAAGGCTAGGGAAAGAGAAACTGTTAATTAATCTAAAGAAGTGTATCTTTGAAAAAAGGGAGTTAGTCTATTTGGGGTTTGTTATATCACCCGAAGGTCTCAAAATGGATCTAGAGAAGGTAAAAGCCATCTTGGAATGGCCTACTCCAAGGTCTGCTACAGAGGTATGATAATTTCATGGTTTGGTTAGTTTTTATAGGAAGTTTATTAAGAATTTTAGTGGCATATGTGCACCCCTATCTGATACAATAAGAGGGGATAGAAAAGAATTCAAATGGACTGCAGCAACTGTGAGAAGTTTTGAATTGCTGAAGAAGAAGGTGATAGAACAGCCTGTGTTGACACTTCTAAATTTTAGAAAAGTGTTCCAGGTGGATTGTGATGCTAGTGGCAGTGCTATTGGGGTTGTGTTAAGCCAAGTAGATAAGCCTATTGCATAGTTTAGTGATAAATTGAATGACGCAAAGAAGAAGTATTCTATTTATGATCAAGAGTTCTATGCAATATTTCAAGCCTTAAAGAAATGGAGGCATTATTTATTGCCAAATGAATTTGTTTTTTATACTAATCATCAGGCATTACAGTACCTAAATAGCCAAGGTAAATTGAATTAGAGGCATATGAAGTGGGTAGAATTCTTGCAGAGTTATACATTTGTGTTGAACCATATAAGTGGAAAATCTAACAGGGTTGGAGATGCACTAAGTAGGAGACAGTTGTTGCTTACAGTAATGTAGGTTGAAGTAGTTGGGTTTGATGAACTCAAGAATTTTTACACCGAGGATCCTAATTTTTCTGATACATAGAAAGCTTGTAAAGAACCTATTGCTATAGATAGAACCAAGTGGTTAGACTATTTGATTCAGGATGTCATGTTTTTCAAGGGTAGTCAATTGTGCATTCCAAGGAGTTCCATGAGGGAAAATTTGATTAAGGAGAAACACAGTGGAGGGATGGCAGGACATTTTGGTCAAGATAAAACAATTTCCATTCTTAGAGAACATTATTTTTGGCCTCAAATTTCACAGGATGTGAAGAAGTTTGTACAGAGTTGCTAGGTTTCTCAAGTTGCCAAGGGGTTTAGTCACAATACTGGCCTATATCAACCATTTCTTGTTCCATCAAGGCCATGGGAGGACATAAGTATAGATTTTATTATTGGATTTCCAAGGACACAAAGGGGTAATGACTCAGTATTCGTGGTGGTTGATAGGTTCTCCAAAATGGAACATTTCATTCCATGCCACAAAACTCATGATGATGTCCATATTGTAGACTTGTTTTTCAAAGAGGTGGTAAGACTACATGGACTTCCAAGGAGTATAGTTTCTAATAGAGATACTAAATTTGTGGGGTATTTCTGGAGGACATTGTGGAAAAAGTTGAGAACAGACTTGAAATTCAGTTCCACACATCACCCACAAACTGACGGCCAAACATAAGTGGTAAACTGAAGTCTGGGCAATTTGCTAAGATGTTTAGTTGGGGATAAGCCCAAGGGATGAGATTTGATTGTACCACAAGCAGATTTTGCTTACAATAACTCTATAAATAGGAGTACTGGAAAATCACCATTCCAAATTGTATATGGGAATAGCCCAAGGACTTCACCAGAATTCAGGAAGATAGAGCAAGGGGAGAGGACAAGTGCTGAAGTGGAAGAATTTGCTGAAAATATCAAGCGTATACATGAGGAGGTTCAGGCACACATTACTAAGATGAATCAAGAGTATAAAGCTAGTGCTGATCAAAGGAGAAGACATAAGGAATTCCAAGTAGGGGATCTAGTCATGGTGCACTTATGAAAAGAAAGATTTCCAGCCGGTACTTACAACAAGCTGAAAATGAAGAAATTTGGCCCCTGCAAAATTTTGAAGAAACATGACTCAGGAAATGCATATGAGGTGGAGCTGCTAGATGGTATTCACATTTCTCCCATTTTCAACATTGCAGATTTAATAGAGTATCAGGATGATGGTGCAGATGAGGAGCTAGTGTTAGAGCCATGTCTGATTCTTGCTTCTAAGAAGGAGGAAATAGAAGACATTCTAGATCATCGTGTGGGTAGGAGTACCAAAAATAGGCAGTATGAAGAGTATTTGGTCAAATGGAAAGGACGACTGATCGAGGACTCAACTTGGATTTCAGTAGCTAGGGTTTCCCATTTGGGATTTCCTCTATCATTCATAAAGTGACAGGGTCACTTTTCAATCTACCCTGGGTGTTTGATGCAGGAGCATCTAGAGGTATAAGGGCAATCCTGTGTCACCCAAAAAAAAATGTACTTAGACTTACTTTCTATTTCATGTATTTTCATTTTTGGACACCCATTTGGGTCAAATAAAGGTTCCAACTCTCATAGTTCCACTATCAGTGTGCTTGAAAATCCTGAAAAAATAGGAGCATGTAATTGGGCCATCATTTCTTTAAACTAGAAGGTGTGAATTTGCCAGATGGATGTAATTGTGATTTAGAACATTCCAGAAAAAGAATCAGGTCAAAAGGCCCCATAGTTTGAAAGTTATTGCAATTTTTTAGGTTTTGGAAACCTCCTAAGAATGATTCAAGGTCAAGTTAGTGGCATTAAATGACCTTGAAAAGGGCCAAAAAATGGGGGACAAGCAAAGCTGTCCATAGGGCTCTAGAGCGCTTTGAGAGCTTTCCAAAAATGTAAACAGTTCGTCAATCGGAGCTACAGTTCAAAAGTTATGCCTCCCAAAAGTTTGATTACCATTTCTGGATTCTTCTAGATTTGCGCCAGCTTCTAACTTTTCTTCTAGAGCCTTCTATTTGGTCAGTGGATACCTACTAGCACTTTCTAGAATGTACTCCTAGTCATTAACCCTCCGAGGTCTATTTAAGGAGATTTTTGGCATTGTAAAAGGAAGTTCGGAGTGGAGTTTGAGAGGAGGTACTGAAAGGAGAAATTATCTCCACATTTATGCTATTGTAAGCCCTTAGGGCATGTTTTCAAGTTTATTTTCTCTGTGTTGAATGTACTAGCTTATTGTTCAGTTAATACAATTTCCCTTTTCTGTTGTGTCCATTCTATTCTTGGGTTGTGTCCCCATCATTTTCAGTTTACTACTCTCCATTTTTTTTCAAGTTTGTGGTATGTTTTAACTAGAGATTATGAGCTCTTGCATGAATATAGATATTTCATAATCCCTAGATAGAGAAACTATTAGTCCCTTTTTAAAAGTTTCTTTTAAAGTTCAAATTTTGAAGCTTAAAATCCTATCAGTAATGATCTAATTTTCAAAAAAATTTAAGGCGAAAAGTCTTATCAGAAAACCTAGGTAATAAACAAGTAGGTTAAATCCTATTATAATTTGTGAACCTCTTAGAGTTTTTTCTTAATAAGGAATAATCCTTTTGGTGGGTTATGTCCTAAGTTTTTTTTTTCTTTTTTGTATTCTCTTTGTGATGAATTATTTTTGGTAGAGCCTTCATTTCTAATTTCTAAGTGTTTATACCTTTGGTAAACCCTTGAAATGAACTTTTTCCCTAACCAATAGATCTATTTTGGATCAACAATCATTGCTTTGTTGTTATGAATAGTAGCAAGGATTTTAGGTATAGTGACATAGAAATAACGTGACATGCATTTAGTGGTTACACATGAATACAATAATCTCAATGTTTTAATGTCAACTTTTGGATGCAAATCAAATCCATGGTCATCGTATAGTCACAAAAGGAAGATGCAGGTTCTTTAGCCATAGCAACATAGCAATGTGAAGGCATGTGGATAAGATGGGAATAGAGGTTTTATAAGATTCAAAAGGAAATGAGATCATTAGAAGAAAACATGTGTCACATAATGGTTTTCTTGTAGGTCAATGTAAGTAGTTTTTCAAATTTTGTTCCTAGTCATTGATCAAATTAGAAATCAATGATCATCTCTATGCCACGATAAGAAGTAACAAGGATCTTAAACATGGTAATAACGTGTCATGGTGACATGTTTCCCTATAGACCATAGGAAAGGAACAAAAAAAAGACTTCTATACCATCCGATCAAGAATGGATCAATGGACATCACATTGTCACAAGGAAAAGGTGCTCAGTAGATCATGTATGCAACATAGCAAGAACAAGCCATGTGTTCTAGGTGGACCTCACTTCAAAATCAGGAGTGTTGTTTTCTTAGCCATTGATCTTGAATAGATCAATGATTGTCACTTTATCATTATAATGAGTAGCAAGGATGTTAAGTATAGTTACATAGTGAGAAGGTGGCACACGTCCATGTGGGTCACACAAAGAAAGTGTAAGAATGTTTTCTCACAGCCATCAGATCAAAGGTTCATCTATGCTTGTCATTATATTATTACCAAAAGATACAAGGTCTTTAGTCCATATGACTATGCAACAAGGTGATGCATGTCCCAGTGGGCCATGTAGTATGATATATCAATCAAAAATCTTGATTGTCCAATGCCAAATAGATCAATGCTTGTCATGATGTCACTACAATAAGATGCAAGGCGTTTAACCATAACTACTATGTGACATGAAGTCACATGTCTAATGTGGGCCACCTGTGACGAAAAATAATGATGGAACTTAAAATGATCTAAATCATTTGATTCAATATGGATACATGCTTGTCGTTATGTCACTATTCAAAGTTGTAGGGTTTTAAAACATAGTAACATAGCAAAGTTGGGGGTTTTTAACCATAACGACATAGTGATAGGATGACACATGGCCCAAGGTTATACTACGAGTAAAACAAGGATGCAAATGAGAAATATTTTTTCTAGCTAGTTAGACATGATTGGTTTGACTGCCACATCAATGTGCAAAAATACGAGTTTGCAGAAAGATTCAATCAAGCCTATCACATATAATACAGATCAATGGTCTATTTTCATTTTTTTACAAAGCGTGTATACCCACTCCTTGCAAAAAATTTATGATAAATTGAAGTCTCCTGATGTGGATATAATGTGGAGATATAATGGAGAAATAATGTTCTACTCTACAAAATAATCAATTAAAGAACCAAAGTAGAGTGCAAGGAAAAAGTGAGATCAACACTATGGAAATTGTGAATTGTTTCAATAAGGAAGTGAAAATATTACTCCAATAAGTATTAGTTTCTGTCTCTATAAAGGATTTTGATATGGATTTATCTATTTATCACAAACATGCCTCCAAAAGGGTTTCTCCAGAAAGACAAACTACCAATGTATAAATATCCATGATGATATCCTAGAGAAATTAAATGAATCAACCAATGATGTTGCATATGTGAGGAAGTTATTCTATGCTTCTTTGAGACTAAAGTTGCAAAATGGTTTATATGATGGAGGGAATTGGTCCTGAGATGTGGTAACAACTAAGAATGAATTGTAATTATTCAAGAAGTGGTTTTCAAAAAGAAAACTCTTCACCGTGCATTGTAATATCTAGAACTTTGGCCTTGGGAAGTTGGTTTCCCCTGGAGTTTTTATGGACTCAAATCTTTTGACATTAGTTTAAAGGATGTATGATCTAGTCACTAGGTTAGTATGAGGAATAAATGGGTATTAGCTCATGAAAATAACACCCGAAGATATTAGAGAAGTATTCAGGATGGATCATGTCTTTGAATATCCTGATGCTATTAATTTTCAAGAATTAGAGAAAGGGAATGAAGCCGAAAGAGTTAATTTTAGAAAAGGACCTCTAAGAGAATATCTAGAAACCATTGCAAGTATAACATTGATCACAACCTCGACCCTAGAGCCCTTTAAGAAATATTATTTTAATTACCATGCTTTGTATATTTACATGTCTTTGCGTAGGTTTTTTGGAGAATATGAACAAAGCTATATGCCTATTAAATTGATGTACATCAATGTGAAAATTTCTTTTTTTGGATTTGATGTTATCATTGATTTTGCTTCATTCTTAGCTGAAGAAATCCATAATGGATTGATTGGTAATGCAAAGGGGAAGGTAGAGAAAGCTTTTAGATGGTATTCAATGTTGATGCATATGTTTCTTTTTAAGAGAGACACCTATTTTGGAGGAGAGATGCAATTAGAAAGAGAACATAAAGGATAATATCTATCTATCCAACTTTGGAGTGCAGATATGTCATGGGATGTAAATGAGGCTATCTTTGTTAGATTTAATAGATATCTCACATCAAAGCTAAGGATATTTTTATCTAGGGAGAATCCAAGGATTCCTAAATTGCTATTAGATTTTATCAAACCCATGGATTCCACTAGTAAACTAAAAGTTTCTTATAATTGGGTTGATAACATTCCCTTGTTGGCATTATGATACATTTTTGTCATTAGTTACAACACTTATTGGATTCTGAATACTTACCGAGCTCTCACCGGAAGCCAAGCTTTACCTAGTTCTCAGTGTTTACCGAGTAATCAAGGTGAACAAAGAAGTCAGTGTTTACCGAGTGATCAAGGTGAACAAAGAAGTCAGTGTTTACCAAGTGTTCAAGGTAAAGAAAGGAATCAGTTTTGACCAAGTAAAGATGTACTAAGATGTAACCGAGAACTTCATGATAACCGAGCTCCTAAGGTTATCAAGGAAATTAATTTTTACCGAGCTCAGACGGATATCAAGGAAACTAACTATCACCGAGTCACAAGGTTCTATCAAGTGTTTCCTTTGATCACCGAGCAACAGTTCAGATAGAAGTATCCACTGAGTGACATCTCTTCTACCGAGTCTCCAGTGGTTACCGAGTTCAAAACTACTCAAAGTGTTTAGTATGAACCGTGCCTTCACTTCTACCGAGTGCATGATGATGCCAAGTAACGCAGTGGACGCCGAGTATCAGAAGGACACCGAGTCAGTTCAGTGAACCCAATTTTTTTACCTTGGGCCGACTTTGTATAGAGATTTGCACTTGTTTAGCCGACCTTGCATGTATTGTTTATATGGATGGTATATATATGCAATGTATTAAATCATTCAAACATATAGTTGTTATGGCAATGGTAATGAATGGAAATGTGAAAGTGTGAAAGTGCGAAAGTGTGAAAGTGTGAAAGTGTGAAAGTGCGAAAGAAATACATGCGTGCGAAAGTATGTGGGCTGAATTGTGAAGATATTTAGCAGGTCTAGTTTTGAAGCAAAAAAGTTTTATCTATCACATCAAGGTGAATCAGAGCATAGCGGATCTTATCAGCAATCAGTTGTAATCAGATCCACTGTTTCACTCTAACAGGTGAATCAGTATTTTTGTAAACCCTTTAACAAGGTAGACTTAATAGTCTTTTGTAAATCTCCTAACAGAGTGCATACTTTATTGTATGTTTGGAAATCCTCTAACAAGGTGGATCTAGCAATCCTTTGTGCTCCTAATAGGGCAGATCACCAGAAGTGGTCATTGTAAGCCTTAACCGGCCAACTTCATACTGCAGTAACGAAGCTTGTGGGTTTCATCCCCACCCCAGTTTTACTTTCTATTTGGAAGGTTTTTGGGTCACCAAATCTGTGTGTTCAAGTGTTGCAAATGATTTTGTTTCATGCTTACAATAGGTTACTTGGATGAATGATGAATATATCAGTATACGATTTTATTGTTTGAAATTTTAGAAGTTACTGATTCACCCCTCCCCTCTCAGTAACTTGTCATATCTTGAATGTTTCCAACAATTGGTATCAGAGCTATAAAGTTCTCAAGATAAAAGCTTCATAGCTTGAGCAAAGATCAAGGACAATGGAGATATTCAAACTTGACAAAACTATTGAGAATGAAAAGCTAGATCTGAAAATGGCCATGGCTCAACTCAATGAAGCAAAAGAGCATCTTTCACAATCCTTGAAAAGAAGAAAAGAACTTGCAAAGCAAATGAATGACCATCAGTATGTTGAAGAAAAGATTGAAGATCTCTCACCATCAAATAGTTCAGATGAAGCTGACAAAGCAATCAAAGAACTCTTAGAAAAGAATGGATCTCTGCAGGAAGAAGTAAGAAAGCTCAAAAGGGAACAAGGAATCCAGTCCATCAGGCTATGCGAAATCTTGGAGCAAAGGAATAAGGCAGCTGAAGACTTAGAGGTAAGGAATAATCAATCCTCTCAGCTTGAAAATCTTGTAACTCAATTATCTAATGCAAATGAAGAAATTATGAATCTAAGATCTGAGAATGAGATTTTGAGAAATGACTTAATTACTGAAAGACAAATCAATGCAAGCTTACAAAGTGATCTAATCTCTGAAAAACAAGTCAATGAGAGAATGGTAAAATCTCAAAAAGACATGGATCAATTGAATCTGCAAAATGAAGAAAACTTTCATAAACAAAATGGTAAAGCAGGCCTTGGATACAAGGAAGAACGTGAATCCTCCAAACAGGGTACTCAAAAGAATCAAAAACCTACTTGCAGCCACTGTGGTAAGTTAGGTCATACATCTAACAGATGTTGGAGCAATGGAAAAGGAAAATTTAATGGAAAGTGCTACAATTGCAATCAGCATGGACACAAAGCCAATGAATGCAAAAGGAAACCGAAATTTGAAGGTAAATGTCACAAATGCCTAAAGCAAGGTCATAAGGTATCACAATGCAAATTCAAATCTTTTAATCCAGCTGAACAACTTGTCAAAGCAATATTTGGTTGGGACTACAACACTTGGTGCAGATGTCATTATTGTGGAGAATATGGTCATACTGGCATAAACTGTGCAAGGCATCACCTAAGAAAAAGGGATACCACTTAAGATGTTATACATGTACAGAACTTGGTCATATATCTAAAAACTGCATGAACATAAAGAAAGTCGAGGATGAGAAGAAAATCAAAGTAGACAATATTCGAAAACAAATGAAGCAGAAATGGATTCCAAAGTCTACCGAGCCAGATAATTCAAGTAATGGAATGGTCACTCAAGAAGTGAGTGACTCTCCCATTTCCAATTAAGACTCATCAGGATAAGACCAGGACTGTATCTACAAGCAAAATCCTAAGCAGTCCTAGAATGAAAATATGATCAAATCAGTATTTCAGATACATCAGGATCATGGTCGGTACATGACCTTACCGAGCTCAGTCGGGTGCAATAAGGCTTCTTTCACCAAGTTGCACTTACCGAGCATGGTTGGTTCTTCTCTTACCGAGTTAAGGGCGGATTAACCTATTTTCTTTTGGTCACCGAGTTGCGAAGTTTAAGCCGAGCTAGTGGATGACAGCCTGTCGATTGCAGCTACCTCCGTGATGAACATTAATGACAAATTTTTCATCAAAAGGGCAGATTTCAACCTCATTTTTCACCGTGAATTCAAGATTTACAAAAAGAGGGCTTTCAAGCAAATTCAAGTGAGTTGAAGAAATTTTCCAGCGAAGTGTTCTTACGAAATCTTCTTACTCACTAAGCAGCAATGGCTTCCGCAAGCACTAGCAGCAGCAAGGCGAAGAAAGGATCCAAAATGCTTGTAAAGGGAACAGAATGGAAGGCACAGACGTTCAAGCTTGTTCCTGCCATCGCTGAATCACTCGACCCGCATGGAGCTCAATCACAAATTCCTCCAAAGGTACTTCTAATCAATGATATTCGTACTCATTTCAAGTGTACTGTGCAAGAAATAGGGACACTAGATATGGATAGCACCCTAGCCGAGTTATGCGTGGATGGAACCCTAAAACCTGAGTTCAAACATTTGGAAACCAAAGGCTTAACCCATATCCCGCATCTGCCAAGAAGTTTCCAAGTGAAATGGGTGAGGTATATCTTGAGCCAAGTACATAATGGTCAGTTGTGGTTGGAACAACCAGTTTTGATAACCAAGAAGATGATTCACAAAATCACGGGTCTCCCAATGCTCAGCAAAGCCAAAACCACCAAAACCCTAGGACGGGATGAGTTACAGAAGAAAACCCAAGCTGAATGGGATGGCAGAGGTTTAAAACTCAACAATGTTTCAGATATAGAACTGAAATTTGGTATTTATGTTATTGCATACAAACTGTATAGTTCCAGCAGGCTGAATAGTGTACCTTGCGAGGCTATAGATTTGGCATATAAAATTGTAAAGAAAAATATGGAGTTTGACCTAGCTGATGTACTATTAAAAAAATTCAATAAAAACATGGAAAGCATAAGGACTGCAAAGACAAACCCTTGTAAATTTGGTTCTTTGCTAGTTTGTTTATTTTTCTATGTACAGAAATTCTTTCCATCCAAAGGTATAGTTGTATGGAGGAAAGATACTCCAATTTTGTATCAAATAAATGAATTCATAGTAGATATGGGTATGAATTTTGACAAAGTAATGGACAATTATTTTGAAGATTTCAAGGAAAGGATGAACAACAGATTCAGAATACCTCCAAAGCTTGTTGAAGAGTATAAGGATGATGTATGTTTCATGGTTGACTGTGACAAGGTATACATACAGGCAGTTAGACCCCGAGTTGCATGGGTGAAACCTCTTCCATATGAGGTAAATATTGATGAAACCAGGGATATCATTGAAGCACTGGTAAATGAGCCAGTAGACCCAAGGCAACAAATTTTTGGTACTTATGATGAAGCAAAGGCCAGAATTGAACTAGAAATCAAAATTCCACAGGCCATCAACAAAGGTAAAAGGAAAATGGCCAAACTAAAAACTGAAATGAGTTCTCTTATGGTCACCGAGGGAGAAGGTGAAGATAAAGAAAGTGAAGAAGAAAAAGAAGGAGAAAAAGAATCAGAAAAAGAGCAACCGGCAAAGAAGAAAGGAAAGGTAATCATTACCAAGCCCAAGAAGCAGCCTACTGCAGTATTCACTCAGAGAACGAGAAAAGGTATTCAGGAACCTGTATTGGTCAAACCTGCACCTACATTCGAGAAAAGGCTCAAAACATTGGAAGAAGGAGCTGGCATTGCAAATTTCAAGGCATTGAGATTTGAGACAAGAACTGATGCAGAGAAAATGCAAATTGAGGAACTGGTACTTAACAAAATGGGAAAATGGAAATACTCCCCAAACCAGATTGCTCCTCATATCTCTAAAGAACTACTGGAGAGAGTACAGCCAAGATGGGAGTTAGCCACCAAGACGGTAAAAGATATATATGAGCAATCCCTGAAGAATCTTCGGCCTAGTCTCATTGGAGCAGAGGTAAAATCTGAATTGAAAATCTATGAAGGTAAAATGATGATCAGATTCCACACTTGTTTGGTTTTGATCAAAGATATAGAGCATGTTGTAAATGATGCTACAAACATGTGGAAAAACATCTATCATCTACATAAGCCCAGTGTAGACCCAGTAGAAATAAAGGATGATGACAGCGGCAGTAGCAGTGATGAATCAGATAGCACTCCATCCATCACAGTTACACCAGGAGAGTTGCATGCAATGATGGAAGAAAAAGAGGAAGAAGACAAAGAGGAAGAAACTGAAGAGGAAGATAAGGAGGATGATACGGTAAAAATTGCAGCAGCAGCTATTACATCCCTTCCTCACTCCCCAGACAAACCTGTGACATCATCAAGGTTGGAGTCAACTTCAACAGGTTCATCTACACTAGATTTACCATCTACACCTGCCATATCTCAGCTCCAGGTATCATCAGTAGAAGTGACTACCACTTCATCTACCGAGCTGCATCCCTCTTCGACTACCGAGCTGCACCCCTTTTCATCTACCGAATTAGCCTCCTCGACTCCATCATCATCAGTTGGTATTTCTATAAGTTCTCAAATTTTGACAACTCAAATTTGTTCTACAATTTTGTCGCCATCTACTTCAGGCACAGTGAGCTCAGATACTATATTACCGAGTGTATCACCATTTTTGGCCAGCACTCAAATTTTTGACCCTGTACATACTTCTATTGGCA
The DNA here is from genome assembly GCA_028749045.1 of Cupressus sempervirens. Taxonomy (NCBI): domain Eukaryota; kingdom Viridiplantae; phylum Streptophyta; class Pinopsida; order Cupressales; family Cupressaceae; genus Cupressus; species Cupressus sempervirens. The sequence continues at coordinate 748,531,901 of CM053792.1, forward strand.
CTCAAACCTCAAACATCCCAGTTTTTACTGCTAGTCCTTCTGTCTCTACTGTTGTGTCTATTCCAAAGGTCAAACTAGTCATCTCAGAAGTCAAACAAAAGCAACCATTAAGACTTATGATCACTGGAAAGGAAATTCTTGAAGACATTGACTTGGACACAGAGATAGTAATTCCAAAGATTGACTTTGATAATGCTAGCATTGAAGAAATGAGGTATGCTAGTCAACTTATTGAGAAAAAGGCTACTCAGATGCAGTTAAGATCAGAAAGGGATAAGGAATATAGGATAATTGAGGAAGCCCAAAACATAATTACTGAGGCTATAGGTGTTGATGTTGATACCTCTCAACACATTTTGATTCAACTGGAAGAGGCAATTAATAAATTCAATGAAGATGCCTCAGGACAAGAGAAGCTAATTAAGTGTGTAGAAAAGAAATTTGATAATAAGGTATTAGGGCACATTGCCCAAAACATTGCAATAAATCAGGTTGCCTTAACCTCAGTTTTGGTAGATATGGAAAATTCTTTTAATAATGTAACATCTCTTTTTGCTAAACTTTGTGATGTTATCGAATACACTAAAGGAATAAGAGAAAAACTAAATAAAATTGCTGAAGATCTAAAGGTAAGCGCACAGAACTTGAAGCTTGACCCCAGTTCAAGCTCATCTCATCACCTCAGAATCAAATTTTTGTCAGAAAAGCAGGCAGAGCTGTTGAGGGAAGAGGCAAGGATCCGATCTACATTGATAGATATCCAAAACATGATCCTTCCCATCATGGATTCAATGCAGAAGCATATTGCACATTCAAAGACATTAATCCATGATAATAACTTCTCCATTGCAGATCATGTGATTGAACTTTCGGCTGAAGTTCAAATAGCTCTTTCTACCTGCAAAATTTTGCAAGAGAATTGGGATAAGACTCTCCAGCTTATTCTCCAGGTACATTCAGAGTTCATCTCTCATTTTGGTGTTTCTATATAAGTATATATATTCTTTATTCTTTGGCATTATTGTCAAAAAGGGGGAGATTATTGTACTATGGGAGAATAAGTGTTTTCAAAAAATTTTACAAAGGAAGAGATATACAGCTCATGTAAATAATGTATGTACATTCTATGGGGGAGTTTTATATAACAAAGCTATTCTATGGGGGAGTTGTATATAACGAAGCTATGTATATTCAGAATCAGTCATCAGCATGTCAGATAAATTTTGTCTCATAAGTGTTTTTGTCACTAATTCCAAAGGGGGAGATTGTTGGCATTATGATACATTTTTGTCATTAGTTACAACACTTATTGGATTCTGAATGCTTACCGAGCTCTCACCGGAAGCCAAGCTTTACCTAGTTCTCAATGTTTACCGAGTAATCAAGGTGAACAAAGAAGTCAGTGTTTACCGAGTGATCAAGGTGAACAAAGAAGTCAGTGTTTAACGAGTGTTCAAGGTAAAGAAAGGAATCAGTTTTGATCGAGTAAAGATGTACTAAGATGTAACCGAGAACTTCATGATAACCGAGCTCCTAAGGTTATCAAGGAAATTAATTTGACTGAGCTCAGACGGATATTGAGGAAACTAACTATCACCGAGTCACAAGGTTCTATCAAGTGTTTCCTTTGATCACCGAGCAATAGTTCAGATAGAAGTATTCACCGAGTGACATCTCTTCTACCGAGTCTCCACTGGTTACTAAGTTCAAAACTACTCGAAGTGTTTAGTATGAACCATGCCTTCACTTCTACCGAGTGCATGACGATGCCGAGTAACGCAGTGGACACCGAGTATCAGAAGGACACCGAGTCAGTTCAGTGAAACCGAGTTTTTTACCTTGGGCTGACTTTGTATAGATATTTGCACTTGTTTAGCCGACCTTGCATGTATTGTTTAGCCGACCTTGCATGTATTGTTTATATGGATGGTATATATATGCAATGTATTAAATCATTCAAACATATAGTTGTTATGGCAATGGTAATGAATGGAAATGTGAAAGTGTGAAAGTGTGAAAGTGTGAAAGTGTGAAAGTGCGAAAGAAATACATGCGTGCGAAAGTATGTGGGCTGAATTGTGAAGATATTCAGCAGGTCTAGTTTTGAAGCAGAAAAGTTTTATCTATCACATCAAGGTGAATCAGAGCATAGCGGATCTTATCAGCAATCAGTTGTAATCAGATCCATTGTTTCATTCTAACAGGTGAATCAGTATTTTTGTAAATCCTTTAACAAGGTAGACTTAACAGTCTTTTGTAAATCTCCTAACAGAGTGCATACTTTATTGTATGTTTGGAAATCCTCTAACAAGGTGGATCTAGCAATCCTTTGTGCTCCTAACAGGGAAGATCACCAGAAGTGGTCATTATAAGCCTTAATCAGCCAACTTCATACTGCAGTAACGAATCTTGTGGGTTTCATCCCCACCCCAATTTTACTTTCTATTTGGAAGGTTTCTGGGTCACCAAATCTGTGTGTTCAAGTGTTGCAAATGATTTTGTTTCATGCTTACAATAGGTTACTTGGATGAATGATGAATATATCAGTATACAGTTTTATTGTTTGAAATTTTAGAAGTTACTGATTCACCCCTCCCCTCTCAGTAACTTGTCATATCTTGAATATTTCCAACATCCCTATCTAGTTTCTATTGTCTTCAGAGTATATAGGTTTTGAGGAACCCCTCATGTTTTTCCATACTAAGTGGTTCTAAAGATTGGCCTGGCTAAGATCCTATGGTAGATAGAAGGTTTGGAGGATACTAAATTGGTAGGAACGTAAAGAGGTTTAATCTTTCTTACTTGTGCTATTGCCCATTAGTTTTTTATCACAAAAGGGGGATGATTCTTCTTGTATAATTTTTTAGATCCTTATAAAATGGCAACATCCCATACCAAATTCTCTAACATTGAGGGATTTTATGAAATGTTCAGAAAGAGAGCAAAGGAAAAATCTCATGATCATAGATTTATTACCTAAGGACATCATAAGGATTGAATTCTCCCTAGAAGAAAAAGAAGTAAGCAAAGAGAAAAGGAGGGTTTACTATAGGATCTTGGAATTTGTGAACTTTTTTGATAAACATTACATCCCATTAGTAGATGCCAAAACTATGGCTAATAAGGTAAGTAAATTGATGAATTTCTTTGTTGAGATAATGGATATATTAAATGAAAAGAATTCTCTTTTGATTAAAACATACACTAATCAATCAAGGGAAGTCATGTGAAGACTATCTTTTACTCCTATTGTGGGCTCAGGGAAATATATTATCCAAAAGAAGCCAGGGTCTAGCATAGTCAAAGTAGAAAAGAATGCTGATAAGAAAGGAAATGAGAAGAGTTATGTTGATGTACCTTCTTCCCCAACCCACAAGAGACCTTAATCTGAGGTATATTCATTTGAGAATGTATCCAAGAAGAAAAAGAATAGAGAAGATTCCATGCCTAAGGGTCAAGTGTACACACCATCTCAATCACCTCTTCACCTAGGAAATGAAAAGCTCACAACTAAACAAATAGAACAACTTGGAATTTAGGGTGATGTTTTTGTTACCTCAGCTAAGTTAGAGGAAGGGATATTAAAGGAGCCTCCTATACCAAACATGGAGTTAATTTTTATTAAATTTAAAGGTATGGAGTTGGATCTTGTGATTGAGCAAGCCAATCATAATTTTTTGTCAAATTATAGTTTTGTAATGTCTAGGGCTTTCTTTCAGTTTGCATGGAGGTTGAATATTTCTAAATTTGAGGACATATGTAAGAAGAGACAAGCAGAGAAACCTAGTAAAGGGGATTTTGTTGTTAAAAATAAAATAAAATATGAAATGATGCAAGAATTTTATAAAATAACTTGAGAGGAAGGAAGAGTGATGATCGGGAGGGTTGGGGTGCAACTCCTTCCTAATTGGGATATTGTTGATGCAATGGTATTCAATTTAGTAAGAAAACATATGAATACCATATCTAAAAGTGAATAAGATGACAATAGAGGACCAAAAGATGTAAAATATAGAAAAGATCATGTTGCTTTGGTTATTTGGTCATTGCAAAAAGGAAATAGGTCTCATTCCTCTGAGCCTTCTAAGAAAAATTTAACAAGATTAATTGTAAAGAGAGTGTAAGATACCCCTAATAATGAAGTTGTTGCCATGAATATTGAGACTCTAAATTTTGCATTAGCCACAGTAAGAAAAGAAAAGAAAATCATGAATGAATTACATATGAAATATGAGCAAGTTTTGGAAACTTATAATGAGGATATTAGGAGAAGATTGAAATTAAAAAATGAGCTTGCTCAATTTAAAGGACAATAGGTTAGACTATCATAAATAGGGGAATATTCCCAAGGAATGATTGCATCTTCACCTTCTCCCCCATAATTGACTAGTCCCATAGTTGACATATCTGATACTCCATTGCATCAAGAAGAGGAGAAAGCCAAGCTAAAGGTTTTGAAAATAGAAACATGGAAAAGATATGAGGAAAAGATAAGGAATATAATGTTACATTTTTTTTTTTAGATTAAATACAGATGATTGCATCATATGATAAACAAATTGGTCTCTAAAATAAAATCTCCTAGTGATAATGAAGATAAGTTTAGAGGAATCCTAAATAAATGGATTGGAAGAGAGGAGACAGTTACCGAAATGTGCTTCAATGTAATTGATAAGAAAAATGATGATTATCATGTTGAAAAGACATATGATCAAGTAATTGGCTTGTTGGAGTTTGATATAAATAGGAAATTACTATAGAGATAGATAAGGTGTTGCATCTCTAAGTATAAAAACAAAACACATGCATTATTTCCTTCAATGTTTTCAAATAATCATGAGATGAAGACAATTATAGATTGGTATGATGATATTATTGCTATGCTAAATGATAAAGTGAGTAAGATAATAAACAATGATGGAAATAGTTTATTTGTAGAAGTTGTAGTAAATCTAATGGAAGCCAGAAGATTCTATAAGTGTTTCATCTCCAAGGCTGATAAATTGAAAAATAAATGGAGAGATGTCTCTTGCAAAGAGAAAGATATCATCATTTTTTACTTTCCTAATGATTTCATTTATGATGAATGGGTGGCTAAGTATACTTCAATAAAAAAATCACCACAGGTGATAATAGAGGAGAAATCACAAGATAAATCAACAACCAATAAGGAGCTAAAATTAGTTGACAAAGGTTTCCAAGTAATAGCTAAGGAGACAAGAGGGTTGGACCCATAAATGACATAGGCAGTTAAAGATAAAACATAAGAGATTGTTGAGGAAAATGACATCCAATTGGAAACTAAAGAAACCAAATGACTAGATTAAAGAAAAAAGGAAGATAAAAGAGTGGCCACACAACCCGAAGGTGAAACAAAAGATGAAAAGGCACAAGAGGTTGTTGTAGAGGTAGAGAAAGATAAAGTTGAAGAGGCCCTTACCACACCTAAGTAAACTAATAGTTAGCATGACTGATAGTAAATAATTACCCAAAGGAAGAAAGTAATAATTATAATAGGATACCTTACCTTTGTGGTTCACCCATTATGGGTATACCCATGCAACAAATCACTAGAATTACTTTTAGAAAATTTAAATTATCCCACATGTACCCTTTTCAATTGTCTCATGGGTTTTTGAAAATAGGTTTTGTCTCTTGTGTAATCATGGTTTGTTTAGGATAGCTATCCCTATCCCTCTATGCATGAAGCTTATTGCAACTCATCCTATATAAATGATTTCCTAAGGCTAGAGGAGGATCTAAATTTTCATTAATGAATGAACATATACTTTAATTTTTTTAAGTTGGTCCAGAGCTATATAATTGTATTTTTTCATAGAGAAGCTATTAATGAAAAATATAAAGCTGCATTGTTAAGTCAATATTGAGTCTTTCTTGTAAAAAATTGACATTGAATTGTATATTTTCAATGTAGATAATACAAAAGCATTTGTAGTCTGATTCTTGTCTTTTCTTGTGTTGCTTTCAATTTGCTAGAATGTAATGATAATGTCTATTAAGCTTTAGTTATAATTTGTTCTGAGTTATATTTCTATTCATATTTTGTTGATAATCTAATGGTTGTATAAATGCTTAATATGAATATGAAAGGATTGAATGTTTTCTAAATAAGATTACTATAAGAATGAGATTTAGGTTGAGCATTATTTTCATTTTCACAAACTGATAGGATAGATTTAGTTATTTGTGTCAAATTTTTGTGAGAAATAGCCTAATAGATAAGGCACTAGTCATATTTTAGGAGCTGATGGACTCTAGGAGAAATTATACAATAGAAATCAATCAATCAATTTTTTTTTACTTTTCAATATTATGAGTTTAATGTATAAGACCACACTTGATTTAACATTTCAAAGGCAATGAGAATCAACCATCACTCTTTTTAATTTCTTGAATTAGAAGAAAATAGGGCATAATTATCTACTAGAATGGAAATTTATATTGTAAAGTGTTGACTGTAAAGAAGCCATAAATACCTAGGTGCACCTATCTAAGTCTTGTAGAGCTCAAAGAGAAGAAGACCTGAACAATTTTGTTAGTTGGTCTTTTTGATTTATCTATTGGAAATCCCACCATGGTTTCTTTTGGCTAAACCCTAGCTTGTCCTTTGCATATTGAGAGGTAGTTTAAATCTTATCAAATTAAGAGCCAACAATAGTCAATCCCCATGTTCTCATGTGGCTAAGTCCTTTTGAGATGCATAATTGAGAATACAACTTTATCAAAAAATTCATAACCAATAAAAATAAGAATGCAATAACCAAAAAACATATAACCAAATATTGTATATTATATCGTCATCATAAATTAATTTGAATAGAATATACAAATATAGGTCAAATGCATATAGACTATAAACCAAACTCAATAAATCATATAAATATATTTGACAATATCAAGCCAAAATTGAATGGTATGTAAGTACTACTTATTTAAATGACACTAAAATAGTTTTTAAAATGTTTAATTCAACACAAGAACATTAGAATATACAAGCTTCAAGACATGGGAAGATATGAGCTTCTATGTTATATTTTAGTAATAAAAACATGACGATTTGTGTGTCTACATAGAATTCACCATCTGAAACTTAGCTTTTTTTAAAAAAAATGTTTGGCAATTTAGGAACTAGATTAATGCCACAATTCTAATTTTAATACTCATGAAAATTCTATTTGACAATTTAACCCTCAATTTTATCATTTATATACACTTTTTTTTTTAAATATTCAATTTAATATGAAATCACCTCCAAATCTTTTTTTTTTGAATTCTCTATAATAATTTAATAATAATATTCATAAGAAAAGGCAATAATATTATTTGTGTATCATCATTACTTAAAATAATAAGATTAAAGTTACAAAATCAAATAGAAATCCAACACACATAATAATATAATGTATTTACACCATTTAATACTACTTCCACTACTTCCATCAACATACATTTGATTTATTAATATTTTATTTTGTTTACATGCTTTGTCAGACCTCTTGGGTATAGCAAGAAATCAAACATATATTGGAAAATCTTATTTTCCATTATTGATACCATATAATTGACACTTATAATTTCAATACATCTCTACCTAATAAGATATCTAAAATAACATAAACATAAAGTCAAATTCATCAAAATAACTTAAATGTGAGGTCAAATTTAAGAACATGGGATGAACCATGAGTAACTTCTGTTGAAATAATGGCATACCCACCAACAAATTTAAACTTTCCAGTTAATCCTACTAGTGTAGCTTCACATCTAGAGGCATTAAATTGATCAACTCCCAGCAATTGCAAAGTGTCATAACTCTGACTCTTTTTCTTGTCATTCTCAAACACAATGTTAATCAGAAATGGGTTGCAGCATCCACGTCCCCTTGCATCTGCAAAAAAATATAATCCATTTGCTCTACCAACCACATTAGACTCAATTTCTAGTTTTTCAGTCACTAACGCGTCGACCACCACAATGGTGCCAAAATTATTTAATTCTGAAGAAGACCCGTTAACTCCTGCCACTATTACTTGTGTGGCTTTCTTTCCATGAACATAGAATACCATGTTGAATTCTCCCAATTCACTTCCATTTGTAATTTTGATAAGAAAAAATAAAAGAAACACATAGAAGATCTTGTTGGAAGCCATTAAAACAAGCTATTGAATGCCTTGGTGATGTCAAAATGATATACTTTTATAGTGACTCTTATGAGTGATTTGAATGTATAGATATAAGGCACTAGAAATATAAAACAAAATTGTTTTAGAGAACAATACACTGGCACACTTAAATATCATAAACTAAGGAAAATATTAAGTTTAGAAAAATAAGTCAACAACACTTTTAGTCTAAAAATCAGACCTAATTAAAAGTTATCACACCTAACAATAGTGGTGGGTAGGGAATCTTTAAACTTTTGTCAGCTCCTTTTCTTATTCCATGTTCTTTTTTATCATCTTTATTTATTATAAGAATGTTCAAGATTAGGTCATAATTTATTCAAAGATCATAAGAACTCTAGAGGATCAAACACATTCACCCAATCTATTATGGTATGTGCCTAGGTGTGTTTAAATTTGTATATATTCTCTTTATTTTATTATTTAGTTCAATAATTTTTTTTAGATTGACAATAATCAAACTAGTTCAATTAGTATTGTGTCATGATTTTAAATTATTATTATTTATTAAGTTTAAGTATATTCAAATTCAAGACCTTCTAGATAAGAGGTTCACAAATTACCATTGTGTTGTAGGCTCTTGTCTTTTAGTTTGAATTTTTTTAATGGAAATGTTTACTATTATTATATATTAATAAATATTATATTTTGTAGAAAGTTAAATTTATATTTCTATGTATCATTATCTTTTAGATATTTGAGCATATGATTCTTATTTTATATTTATTTAATCATGTATTTAATATACATCTCATTTGTGAATAATAAAAATATTATTTTTGTGTTAAACTAATTTTGTAAGGAAAATGATCAAATATGTATCATATAAAATTAACTTCTAAAATTCTTAATCAAAGGCTACAAGAAATGTGAGTGGCCTGAAGTCTTCTTCTTAGCTTGTTATGGTATGTGTGCATTTACACTTGAAATTTATACATTAATATTAATTCTTATTCAATTTGACATGGAATGACTTTATATATTAAAATAATATATAAAATTAGGCTTATATTTTATTTTTCATGGAAATTCATTTTGATGTACTTGATACACACACACACACATACACATACATATATATACATACACACACACACACATATATGCACACACATATATATACATATATATACACTTACACACATATATGTGTGTGCATGTGTATATGTGTATATATCTATATATACATACATATATATAGATACATAAATATATATTCACATACTTATTGTACCATCTTAAATTGGACACACTCTAATGTAATGACTATTTAGCACCTATATAATGTGAGATCATTAATTTGCTTCTCTCTTTCATCTTTTCTTCCCTTTTTTGCCCTTCCTCTCAGGTGGAATTATGGTAAAACCTAATAGATAATCTTTAAAGATACTATTTTTATGGTGTCAAGCTTGAGGTAGAATAAATTTACCCTAGGCTCTTCATTCCATTCATCTATCCACTTGTAATATGGTTTCTACACAAAAATGACCATATGTCAGACTGTGCACCTAATTTTGGGGATCTAGAACTTGTTTTGGGATCCCAAAGGGATGCAAACATTTTGATCCTTTGTAATTAGGGGTGGAGTCTACAACTAATAGGCCAATAAGGGAAATTGTGTACCCCTTTTTGGGCCCTATTTTGAGTCCTCTGATTGCATCCCACGTCTGGTTAGTTTTGAAGTGCAAAATTTTAGGTAGGCCAGTCTACAAGAGTAAACTATTCCAAGAAATTTATAAACCCTTCTATTTTCTCCATTTTTACATCTCACCTTCAAGTGTTCAATTATCCATTAGCTCACATGCTCAAGCTCTCAAGTTCTCAATAATTCTTCAAGAATTCAAGGCATTCAAGAAATCTATCTATTGGCTCCTAATTTGAAAAAAGTTTAAATAGCTTTAGAGAATGAATCAAAAACCTAGGAATTAGCTAAATACCATGATAGATATTTCCATGCAAGATAATAAGACTGACTAATACTACTTTACAATCTTCTTCCCTTTGAATTTTGTAGGATTCAGGTAGGTATACCTTGAATTTCATTCTTACTTTGTTTTATGACAACATTCACCATAAATTCCTATATAGAAGGCATTATCTTTGGATTTCTCTAATTTAGATACCAAAGGAAGGATGAAAAATAGATAATTCCTCATACCTATTGAGTGGTCATTTTGTACAATGCTAAAGACATAAATTCTCTCAAATCTCTCTCTTGAAAATTTGATCAATGACCAACTCCAAGGTTCTGCATGGTTGTTCTTCAACCTATTGGATAACTCAATTGAAGATAAATGTGAATATTCACAAGGAGGCCTTTACTAGTATCTATCAATTTTGCACAACTTTTTTGAAATGCAATTACAAAATAAAGATATATTTGTATTTTTCATTTAATAATGAATGTAATTTTTTTTATCAATGCAATTATATTAATTTCCAATCTTAACCAACTATTGGGAAAGAAAATAACAAAGATAGAGTAACAAGAGTAACATAAACTAAAGTAACAACATGTCTAAAAATTAAATTATCTAAAGGATCTATTGAAATTAGATTAATACAAGTATGAGAATGTGTTTCAATCATTATTTTGTCAGTGATGTCAAACCTGCTACTTGTTGGTAAGTTAATTGCTTAGATAATTTGAGTACTATCATTTATTAGATTGATGAAGAGGATTTGATCAAATGAGATAACAAGATAGCCTATAGGAAAGGTTGATTTATGCTAAAGAAAAGAAGTATAAAGATAAATTAAGAAAGTGATGATATAGTTCAGTAATTATCTACTTAATAAGGTTGCAAAGGTTGGATACACTGACAAAGTCTACAAGAAAAAGTAAGAAGAATTGAGTCTACCAAGCTTGACTAAGTTGATAGTAGGTGCCAAGAAAAGTTACTGCACACCAAGAAAAAAATTATTTGGAGCCAAGAAAACCAAATTTTAGTGTATGCCAAGTGATATAGTGTAAGTTGAGTAAAATTTAGGTGATGCCAAGCACCACTAAATTTTAGTATTGGCTGAGCTATTCAGTGGATGATGAGTGGAAGAAAACTATGGAAGCTAAGTGCCAACATATTCATGTTGAGTGCCACTATTCATGTTAAATCATGGATTTGATGAATCTGAGTTGAATATTATGTTTTCTTCAATTTTGTGAAGTGTGTGGAATACAACTAAGATGAGTTGGTGGCACTGAATTCATGGTAAACCATTTTGAGGTGAATTCAAAGTGGAATTAAGGAGTCGATTCTAGAGGGACTAAAATGAAAAGGTGGTTAGATTCATTAAATCCCACCTTATTCAACCTGGCCCTAAAATGGACAATGGAGGATGAATGACAAAAGATCTAAATTCTCTATTTATAGAGGTGATTTTTCAGAAGCAAGGTTGGTCATGTTCGAGAACCTAAGTTAGACAAGAGGCCTAAGGTATTGCTTCATTTAGAGATCAAATAGAAGAGAATTCTATTGGTGTGTAAAGTGAGAAGACTTAAGGGTGTAAATGCTTGAAGGGTGAACAAGCTATTAGAGATAAAGTGTGTGAAAGCCAAGTAGAATGGAGGATTGAAACAAAGATTTGTAATCTACAAGTGAGTTGTAAGTTGTTATCAGATCAAGCCTTACTGTTACTTTGTAATCATTGTACCAATCTAGGGTAAATCCTTTAACCAAGTGACATTCCAAGTGAATGGTCTAAAGTCCTCTAACAAGCCTCACTCATAATAGGGTGATTGAAATTCTCTAATTAGGTCACATATAACAGTGTGTGTTGCAACCTTTAATAGGGTTGGCCTTTCACAGGGCATCACTTTAGAAGAGTGAGAATGAGCAACATGTTACTAGTGGTTTTTCCCAAATTGGGTTTCCTTGTAAAATCATTGTGTCAAATGTGTTATTGAATCTATTATGTTTCATGCTTACATTTCTACAAAGTTGATTTGATAGTAACCTACAAGCTTAAGTGATTGTATGATCTTATGGATGCATGTGTGTTGAATATGTTTTATGGATATGGGTTCACTAAGCTATGAAAATTTTTATTTGTACATCTGGACCTTGGATAATTGATTCACTCCCCCTCTTAATTATTCTAAAGAATTCCAACAATTGGTATCATAGCCATCTGCTTAAGCGGACTAGTTTGAAGGTACTAGAAGCAAAAGATCAAGATGTTAAAGAGAGAGGTACCCAAGATCAACAAGGACAATTTGCCTACATGGAAAAGTATGATGAAGCTACATCTGGGAGGTCTTGGAGACCATGCACAATCTACCATCACTACTAAGCATATCAATCCTGCTAGAGCCCTAACTACTGAAGATCTAAAAAAGAAGAAAGAACACAATTAGGCAATGTTGGAAATTAGCCATACCCTAAGTTATTCTGAGTACAATGATATCAAGGGTTGTGATTCTACAAAGAATATGTGGGACATTCTTCACACCATTTATGTGGGAGATACAAATATTGAGAGCCAAATCTGAAACTCTTAGAGGTAAGTTTGATGACATGAGAATGCAAGAAGGTGAAAACATTTCTCAATATTTCTCTAGGATAAAAAGATGTTTTTAGTACTATATGAGGAGCCAATGGAAATGTAGATGATGATACAATATTAAGAAAAGTTTTGAGAACACTACTACTCATCTTTTCTATTAGAGTTTTCACTATACAAGAATTAAGATGTATACCAAATTCCAATTCAACTCTTGAAGGTCTAGTAGGTAGACTCACTACTTTGGAGCTATCAAATTTTGACAACTTTAAATATGAAAATTTGGAATTTTCTTTTAAGGCTAAGTTATCATTGAAGGAACCTAATGAGAAGATGAAGAAAAAGGTAAAGTATGTTTCCAATGATAGTGATACAGATGAGGAAGATGTGGAACAACCTGAAGCAATACTTGCAAGGATATTTCATAGAGGTAAAGTAAAATTCAAAGGTAAGTTTCCTATCATGTGTCTTAATTGCAATGAGGTTGGTCATATTGCTACTAGATGCTCAGAGAAGAAGAACTATAGGGGTGGATACAAATACAAAAGTAAGAGAGATGAAGATAGAAAAGATTATAAAGATAAAGGCAACAAGTATTGCTACATTGCAAAAGAGGAAACCAAAGATGTATCAAATGATCATGATGATGAAGTGGTGTATGTTGCAATGAAGAATGTTTCTGATGAGGATGAGGCAACTATACTAGTTTCTTGTATGAACAATAATGATAGATGGATCATTGAAAGTGGGTGTTCACATCACATGACTAGAGATAAAAGTAAGTTCATTACCTTGAATTACTATCATAGAAATAGTGTAAGGTTTGATAATGATGCACCCTCTCTGATAAAAGGAAATATTTCTATCAAACTCACATAAAATATTTTATGTGACAATGTTTATTATCTTGAAGGACTTAACTATGATTTTTTGAGTGTGTCACAACTAAATAGTTTAGGTTGTAAGGTTGAGTATGAGAACAAGATAGCTAAGATATATGACACTGATGGAAAGATAATTGGAAAAGGTGATCAAACTAGAGGTAATCTATTCTACCTTGATATGAATGATAATACTTAACTAGTAGTTGAATTTGATGATGTGTGGCTATGACACAAGAGGTTATGTCATGTTAATTTTAATAACTTGGTTAGTATTAGTAAAATGAGAAAATTTAGAGGTTTTCCTAAGTTGAAGAAACCTGGCAATATAATTTGCAAATAATGTTAGTTAGAAAAAATTACAAAGTATAGTTGTAAGAGTAAGACTCATACCTCTAAAGGAATTTTAGAGGACTAATTGATGTGAAAAGATACAAAGGTGATAATTACATTATGCTATTTGTATATGACTATTCTAAGATGACGAATTTCATGTTTTTGAAACAAAAATCTAATGAATTTCAAATGTTTAAGTGGTATTTAGCTAGAGTTGAGAAAGAAATAGGTAAAAGTCTAAAAAAATTGACATCTAATAGAGGAGGAAAATTCACATCAAATGAGTTTGAGATGTTTTGTAATGACAAAGGAATCAAAAGATAAACATCTACACCTAGGGCCCCTGTACAAAATGGAATTATGGAAAGAAGGAATAGATTTGTAATGGACTGTGCTAGGACACTCATGATGGAGAAAAATGTTTCTTTCAAATACTAGAGAGAGGCTATAAGTATAGCTGTCTATACCTTGAAGCATGTGCAAGTCAAGAAAGGGACTCATTCAACACCTTTTGAACTATGGTATGGATACTCACCCAATGTAAAATATTTTAAGGTATTTGGAAGCAAGTGTTATATTTTCAAAGATTTTAGGAATGGTAAATTAGATGCAAAAATTGAAGAAGGTATATTCCTTCACTATTCCATAAGAAGTAAAGCTTATAAGTGTTTAAATACTAACACTAACAAAATTGTTGAAAGTGCAAATGTGAGATTTAATGAATATATAGAAATACATGAGGCTAAACCTATGAAGGAACTAGAGGAATACAAATCATTTGTATATGTTTATGAAGGTATGCCTAATAATGAAGAAGCTATAAATCAAGTTTCAAATCAATAGTTGTTTTTAATGACTATTGAGTCACATACAATGAATGTAGAGTTACATTCAGGAATAAAGCTACAATCAAGTGTCGAGTTGAAGAATGAAGCTGAGGCACATTATGATTATGAGATTACTATACATGAAAAAGATGTTGAATTATGTGAAAGAGAAGTAGATAGTGATTCAAAATTTGATAGACTAGATGAATAAACTAGAGCTACACCAAGATTGTCAAAGTATGTCAAGAGACATCACCCTATTGCACAAATTATTGGAGATAGAAATGAAAAACCAATGACAAGAAATAACTAGAGAAGTGATACATGTTTTCTCAGAATGCATGAACCAAAGATAGTGAAAGATGCCTTAGAGAATGAGGACTAGAGTAAAAACATGAAAGAAGAGATTGACCATATTAGGAAGAACAAGACATGGACTCTAGTTCCTAGACTAGAAGACAAAAATGTGATTGGTACCAAGTGGGTTTTGAGAAATAAGCTAGATGAAAATGGTGAAGTCACAAGGAGCAAAGAAATATTGGTTTGCAAGGGATTGTTGGAAATACAATGGGAAACGTAAACTCTGAGAGGGGGGAAGGGTGTGAATCATCACTTTAAAAATTCATCCTTCAAATCCTTCACTACACATCTATCTCACGATCTATGCATGTAAACTAAAAGACCAAATTAAGCATAAACATTCATAGCTTGAAAGTAAATAGACATTCACACATATGACAGAAGATATGATTACCTAGAAACCCTCCAATGAGAAGGTAAAACTAGGGTGGGGATGACACCCACAAATCTTCACTACTATAGTTGTAAAGTGTATCAAATTAAGGTAATAATGTTTGATCATAAAATATGATCTACCTTGTTAAAGGTCTACCCTATTAAAGGCTTACAAAAACTATTAGGTCTTACCCTATTAAAGGAAATCAACACCCTATTAGAAGTGTACCTGATAAAAGGACTTTAACTTATAATAAAGTAAGCAGCCTATTAAAGGATTTATTTTATCCTGTTAAGACTATTATGTTAGGAGATTTAACTAATTCACCAATTAAAATGGCATCACCAAATGATGTAACCTCACCTACCTTGGATGTACTAGGCCTTGATGATTGCAATGGTGTAGCATCTAAACTTGGCCTTTGAAGTGCTTGACTTAGAGGAGTAGTAGTTGCTAGTAGAGTAACTAGTGTTTGTATTGCCAATTGCTCCTCAAGCTTTGTAGTCAAGTCTATTTCTTTAGTCTTCTTCTCATCTTTCTCTTCAATCTGAATTGCACCTTGAACTTGTGTTTTAAGTGTAGGAGTATCTACCTATCTTGATTGAACTTGTATTGCATCCTATGTTTGAGTAGCAAATTTTGGTACTGGTAACTGTTGCACCATTTTGCTAATAATAGCCAAAGTTGTTTCTTTCCTTTGATACACTGCAATAGGCAATATAGGTTGTATCATAGTAAATTGAGGGTTTCTTGATATATTTGGAGCTTCTATCCCTACAAGTGTCTTCTCTACTTCCTTAAGTTCATCTACACTCACCAATACATGATGACTACATAATTTTTTCTTAATGGTTGTGTCTAGCAATATTTTCTTCAGGTCCTCTTCCATTTGGGGATTGATTTTTTGAGTCATAGAGTCAAAAAAAAATTTGATCTGTATGATTTTTGTCACATGTGTTGGATTGGCACTCGACATTTGTATATTTGGTACACTTTATTCTAGTTTTTGCTCATCTTCAGATGTTGCCTGTGCTTCTTTATGATCCTTAGTGACTTCCTTATGTCCATCCTTCTTAGTATAATTTTTAGTAACTTTAGTTACTTCTTGCTCAAGTTTATCTTCTCCTACCTCAATAGGTGTCTACTCATCTACCTTAGATGTTGTTAACCCATATATTACCTTTCAAATTTTGGTACTTTGTTGAACAACATCATCAATTTTATTTTGAAAAATGTTAAATGCATGGTACTTAGGAGAAAAGTTACCTACATATTTCTTTATGGCTATTGACATTTGAGATTTTCCTAAATCTAGCATCATTTTTGCAAGTGTAGTCTCTCTAATATTCCTCTCTATTGTGAGACTATATTTCCATCTTTGTTCAACTCTATCATATAAAGTCTTTGGTAGAGAGTTAGCAATCTCTATTGGATTCATCTTAAATGTTTCCATAATGGCATATATTGACTCTTCTACTTTATCCATTTCAATCTTTCCAAGCTTATCAAATTCAATGTGTGTAAATCCACTCAAATATGAATTATTATTTATATTCTCACATAGATTATCTAAATTAGAAGAGGGACTATGAATTACCACTTTGAATTAGTTGTTATCATCAAATTCTATCCTCTCATCATCAAATTCTACTGGAGCAATGTATTTTCTCCTTTTCTTCTTCTTATTCTCATCAACTTGTGTGGCTTTCTTTGCTTTGTCTACTTTGGAACTATAGGCTTAGGTTTGGAAACTTCTTTGTTTTGCTGACTACTTGATCTTTAGCCTTTCTTTTATTCTCGGTGGCTATAAGTGCTTCACTGGCTACTTCTCCCTTGGCACCTTCTTCAAGTTCAACTTCTTCTTCTCCATGATCTTCTCCCTAACCTTGTGTTAAGGGCAATTGTACTTGGGCTGGTATATCATCATCATCATCATCATAGTCCTCTTCATCATCTTCCTTGGCCCCTTCACCAATTTTCTCTTTTAGTTTCTTGAAAATCTTGTTCTTCTTCCTTCTCACTGATGTTGTCTTTAGATCCATAGTGATTTTTGATTTGGCAACATCATAGTTTCCAAAATTAGTAGCCTTGCTATCTATTTCTTCTAAAAGAAAAGCTCTGATTTCTACAGATGCCCCATCTACATTGATTTCATATCCTAAGGGTCTCAACCATCTATCCCTTGGTATTGTAGCCTAAACATATGTGTAATCAGTATCAACTAGAAAGCAAACATCATCAAAAAATTTCTCAACTAGTGACACTATTATCATGTATCCTTGTTTCATTGACTTTATAAAATCCTCAAAGTGGCTAGTCATTATAGACTCAAAGTTCTCTCCCATTTTCTCAATAAATTCTCCTATTTGTACTAAAATGGATCTATTTTTTTCCATGAAATTTTGCAAAATGAAGGAAATGTGTTTTTCACATAGAAAAATGTACATACAAGTATTGATCCAAACTTGCATTGTACACTCTTGGTTTTCCTTATGGCACCCAAATTTTCTTAAACTTTTTGCAAGTGTACCTTGACAAGTTCATAAGTATGATCCTTCTTCACTATCTTATATCCCACATCAACAATAATACAAGATACACTATTCAATCTTCTTGATCGAAAGTACTTATGAGAAATAATCCTTAATACAAAAGCAATTAGGGGATTTGTGATATTATCGATTGTCATCCCTCTTTTGTTCCATACTACCCCTATGTTCTTCTCAATAACTTCCTTTGCATCACTCCTCATGGTTTTAGGTTAGTCTAGGGTTGGATACCCTATTACCCTTTGCATAATCTTCGTGTTTATCTTGATGGGTCCATCCTCTAACTATACTGAGTTATCATGTATTTTTCTTAAGACAATCTTAATCCACTTAGTTTTGAAAACATTTAGAAAATCTAGGGCACGAGTTAACCCTTTTCTTTCTACTATTTTGTATTCTTCCTTCAATGTTCCATTTTTACACAATTTTCCATATAGATCTTTGGTTTCCATATCACCTATGCTTCCTAACTTACATGTGTAACATCTTACATCTTGAATCATTAAAACTTTAGGTGGAATCATGGACAATGCATTGGATGAGTCTTGTTTATATGCAATGTTGGTGATTTCCTTGAAATTTGGTTGTCTTATCTCATTACTAATTAGCTAAAAATTCAAAACCTCATTTCCCTCCTTAAACTTAGCAGTTGAAGAGATAGATGCCATGATTATCACCTAGGGTTTACAAAAATTCAAACAACGTAGCTTAGCACATGATAAATACCTTCACAAAGTTGATGAACTATGTCAAATCAGCTATTGAATTCAATCTACAAATGCTTGGATTGATCTCTTCAATTTTCCTTTAGCTCTTCGTGCTCTCTCCAAATTTGAATGATGTCAAATGAGTCAAAAATTGATCATATAAACTTCAAAACTTTATAATCAATGCTCAGTGCTTACATAGTTGTAAGATCAACTTGAATAGAACTTTCAACTCACTTGGCTTCTATGAAGTTTACTTATTACTTAGAAACCACTATGAGTTTGGTCAAAACTATCACTTATGATATCTCAACATCAACTAGATTTAACTTGGCAACTTAAGTGAAACTTTTCATGCTTGATAGTAACATGAAAATTGACAAAACTTAAAGATTTATTTTAGACTTTAAACAAGACTTTGCATCTTTCTTCATGAAAATATAATCTTTTCATAAATAAATCCTTGGAACTGATGTATGGTACATCATTTGAATATCGATCCCACACATACCTCTTGATTTCTTAATTGGAGGTGATGTGATCACTTGACCCATTGGGTGAAGTGATACCATCTAAACTTGATGTGCTGCAATCTTCCTTTATCTTCCATGCCTTATTCATTTCATCTTTAACATTCTCAACATTCGTCTTTCCATTACCTTTTCTGAACTGATTGCTTGGTGCTCTTGACCTTGTTGGGCAATTCTTGCTTATGTGACCAGTCTTCAAGAAACTAAAACATGTAGTTTGACTGAACCATCCTTTGTAGTCACTTCTAAACTGTGTTCTTATGCAATTCTTAGGAACATGTCCATACTCTTGATAATAGTGACAACTATACCAAGTATTGTAATCACAATTATAAGATTTTCCATTGTGCTTTACCTTTAACTATTTGTTTGATGGCTACCCTGGCTTGGATTTGCACTCATATGCTTCATGTCCATAGTTCTAATAGTTATAGTGGTATCCTTCAAATCTTTGTGTGCTTAAGATCTTGGTTCTACATTCATGTGCTTGATGTCCTTGCTTGTTGCATTTGTGGTATTGACCCATGAACTTCTACGTAGGATTCTGATTTACAATCCTGCAACTACAAAAATTAGCAGTATGTCCTAATTTTCTATAATTATGACAAGTAGGTTTTGATTTCTCACCATTTTTGCTTCTTTCTTCAGCACTTTAAGATGATTCTCCTTCTTCAGTGCTAGTTTATCCCAATCTAGTAGTATCATCATTAGATTAGGAGATCTCATCAATTGCTAAAAATACTTAATTGCTTCACATGGTTTGTTGAAACTTTCAAAAAACTCCTTTTCCCTTCTTAAATCATTACCCAAATATTCATTGTATAATTTCAACATTGAGATCTCAATGTCTTTACTATTCAATTCATGATTGGCAATAATGACTTTGTTCATTATCTCCAATTGTATGTGAGCAATCTTATTTACCTTTGATGACTTTTATTCCAATTTTTTGGTCAATATCTTTTTGTCATCTCCAATCATGACTTTGTATTCCATGGCTTTCTTATTTTGTTTAGTTACCTCACAGAGTAATATGGATTTTGATTCTTTCTCTATCTTTAGATTTATGACCTCTTCAGGTAGGGTTCCATTCCTTTCCATTAGATGTACAATTTCTACATCAAACTCACTTGTGTTTCCTTCATTGAATAGTCCAATAGTGTCAATCTCTTGGTAATGTGTATCATTCTTGTCAGTAGCTATATCTTTCCTTATCTTTAGTGAATTCTTGAGATTATCTCTTGCTTCATTTAGCTAATGTAGGGAAAGTTGTATCTCAATCTCCTGGTTCTCAATGGTCTTTCCTAACTTGTAGACTTCCATCTCCAAGATCTTTCCTCAAAGTTGCAAAGCTTTACTTTCCAGAGAACACAACTCTAATACCAATTCTTGAAAATACAATGGGAAAAGTAAACTCTAAGAGGGGGTGGAGGGTGAATTAACACTTTAAAACTTCATCCTTCAAATCATTCACCACACATCCATCTCACAATCTATGCATGTAAATTTAAATACCAAATTAAGGATAAACATTCATAGCTTGAAAATAAATAGACATTCACATATATGACACAATATATTATTACCTAGAAACCCTCCAATGAGAAGGTAAAACTGGGGTGGGGATGACACCCACAAAGCTTCACTACTATAGTTGTAAAGTGTATCCAATTAAGGTTACAATTTTTTATCATAAAATATGATCTACCTTGTTAAAAAATTTCCCTATTAAAGGCTTACAAAGACTATTAGGCCTTACCCTATTAAAGGATTTCAACACCTTGTTAGAAGTGTGCCTGGTAAAAGGACTTTAACTTATAATGAAGTAAGCACCCTGTTAAAGGATTGATCTCAGTTTGTTAAGACTACTCTATTAGGAGATTTAATAAATTCACCTATTAAAATGTCTCAGTAATGATCCTTTAGTTAGCACTCTACTTGCTTGATGTTAGATCACCTCTTTGCATATATCCTTGATCCTTCTTTGATCAGATGTATCTCTTCTATCCTCTAACTCATTCGCTATGATCTCCTTTAACTGATTATGTAATTCATGTCTCCTTGTCATGCCCAAAATAAAAGGGCAAAAACACATAATATTTTTTTAAAAACAATAATAATTAAGCTCACTAAGTTTGATATGTTTGTTTTCACAAGTTAAAGTACATGTATAATGTAGGATAGAACAAGTTTTCCTATGGATAACTTGACATTCCATTTAAGTTTAAAGTCAATGTGTAGGAGTAGTTCACTGAATTTGAACATTTGCTAACGGACTGATTTTGACATTTGTTTCATTATTACATTAATTTTAAAACAATATATTTAACACTATTCGAATAACAATTTGAAAATAAAGATAATTCAAACTCCTTCGAAACATTGAAAACCCAAAGGACTAACTAAATAATGTAATCATCTAACATTTAGATAACTAAACTTTATTAAATTTAACATAAGCAAAACATCTTTTCATTCAAACTATAATTAAATAATCAATATAGTTGACTAAAACATAAACTACAATTCTAACATTAATTTAAACCAAATTTATTTCCTTTGTACTTACCACATAAATAAATAAATAATAATAATAATATAAAACAATAATATATTAAACTTAAGTTAACTGATTAATAATACAATTAACTAAAACCTAGTAACTAACTCACTCTACTAATACAACTATTACTAACTAATTCAATAATAAAATTTTAACTAATACCATCTACACTTAACTAATAATAAAATAAAATGAATTCTATTAAATAAAATATCTTAACTTAACTAAAATTATCTATCTACAAACACTTAGTAACTAATATTTAAAAACATTAAATTTCATAATCAATCATAAAACTTACTAACTTTTAAAAAAAATTATTTAACTACAATCTAAATTATTAAATACTAACACAACTTTACTAAACTAAACTAACAACTAACATCATACTGTTAAACTAATACTAATACTATTTTAAAACTAAAACTACAATTAAAAACTTTAACTAACCTAACACCAAACTTTCTTAACTCTCTAGCCCTACTAACCTTTCCTAACCACTAACTAACTAAATTCAATTTGGCATTAACTAACTAAACACACAAAACATACTAGCCAACCCTCTACACCTTAACCTACCCTTAACCCCATAACTCACCCATCTCCCTAAGCCACTTGGCAAGTGGTTGCCCCCTTTCCTAGACTCACAACTTCCTTCCCCATAAACACTGCTCGAGGAGGATGCATGTCATGGGTATAGCCATGCATGGAATAATGGGGCATCCTTCCACCTACCCCTCCTATGACCTCCACCCACATGGCTGCTCTTTGTCCAAGGAGGACTCTTGGAAAGTACGATGACCAAGGAATATAATAGTAGTTTGGTATTAAAAGAAACAAGGAGACTTTCATGCTAAAGTCAACTTTAACTCCCCCAAAAAAAGCATGTTGCATCACAGTTTAAGAGGCAGGAAGGGTATGCATGCAAGGGGAAAAGTGCAAGTTTGACAAGACAACAAGCCTCCTCCACCAATTAGATTTTAGGAGGAAACTTCTATATCTGAGGCAGGAAGGATTTACATGCAAGGGGAAAAGTGCAAGTCTGACAAGACAACAAGCCTCCTTCACCAATCAGATTTTAGGAGGAAACTTCTATATCTGATTTCTTACAACTAAAATCACATCCCTATGAGGATGGATGACATCATCACCCATGAGGGAGATGACTTGAAGAGTAATGAAATAAAGTTTTATTGGTAAGAAAAATAATAGGATAGGGTAACACACTTAGCCTTAGTTTATTAATTAATTTTTTTAATTTTAATTTTTTGAATGTGTGTTATTTTCTTTTAAAAAGGTATTCAAAGATACTAAAAGGGATCAGAGTGAAATATTCTTTGTTCCTAAGAATATTTTAGAATTTCCCTCATACAAAAAACAGAGGGCTTAAATTGTTGTAGGATGGTCATTTTTTCTTTTTGTTTAAGTCTTAACTTTTCTAAAGTTTTAGATTTTCAAAGCAATTAAATTTACATGGCAAGGGGGTTATTTTGTTTTTTTAAACAAATTTTTAGGACAATTAATAGCATAATGTTTGATGTCATTTTGATGCACTCAAAAGGATTTTTTTTTTCTTCTTAATAAAATTATGAAAATATAAACTAAAATATCGTTCATATAAATCAAATTTTCTCAACACAGTTTGAAGTCTAATTGCATAATTTTTATATCTATCATCATTTTTTCTAATAAGCATTAATCAAATGAATACAAATTTGAACTATAAGAATGCCACAGAAAGGGTAAAACATCATTGCATCCACTAACCAATAAACATGTGTATAAACTGACTTACAAGAAAGATCATATGCAAGGGTAATACTCAATTTTTTTCTTTTTCTATTTAACCACCTGATTCAAAGGCTCCACTAGGAAAGAATCAACAAGAAAACTTGACATCATTGCCATTTCCACAATAAGTTAAAATAACATTTTTACATAGGATTTCAATCCTGAGGAAAAATCTCCCAACAAAACTAAATTTCAATAACAATTCTGAATTTTCTTCTTGGCTCCACAACAGGTAACCATTACCAATTTTTGCAACACTACATGTTGATCATGGAGAGAACAAAAATTGATTGAGAGACAACCAATCATAACATGAAGAAAAAATCAAGCATTCACTCCCATCCTGGGTTTTGAACAACAGGTTCGACATTGAACAATATAATTCAAGTGTCAAATCTGGTGAAAATAAGTTGACTCCAAATATAAAGGACCCACTGCAACTCTTAAAATTTCATTCAGAATGAACTAGACTAGATACAATCTACTACATAATACTGGACCAACTTAAAACATGAATATAACATATATTCCCCTTTTAAAAATTGGGACCCCATCTCTAACCTTGGGAACTCATTTTTATAGATGAGTTGCAACAAGATTCAAATATAGAGAGAAAAGACACTTGTCATATTTTCACTTGAAATTTTATAACTTGTTACGTATAAGATAAAATAAGAAAGAGACAATAGATGCTAGTATTTTAAAAATTTAATAGCTAGTATCACATATCTTTAAGATCAGCTCTATTTACAATGTAGGTGTATCCATCGCATGTAAATTACAAAAGTAAGATACCCAATTCTGATGGTTTTTTCTCCTCTATTTTCTCTTCATGATATTATTCCAACTCTACTCAATCACTATCTCCATCAGTCAATGCTTTGATTTCTACAACAACTTTCCAGATGGTAATGTTGATGTCAATGTCTAGCCACATGACATCTCTAACCATATTTAGTTCATTCAGACTCTTTTTCCACATTGCATTTATTATTTCCTTTGTAGTTTCAATGAATTCGTTCATGTTTGTCTCAATTTTGGTTTATTTGATTTTGGAGTTATGCTCCAAACAACCAAGGTTTGGGAATTTATGTTGTAACCAACTTCTCTCTGTAAACCACCTAGACCCAAAGATTAAACAAAATGCACTTTTCCTACTTTATGATCTGATCTAACATAAAAGAGGAAATTATGTCCCAACCATGTAATAGTTGTTGGCATAAAGTTATTTGCCATTAGTGACAACACTTTTCTCACAGTCCAAACTGAGCATCGAAGACACAATTCAAACCGAGTGTTGAAGACTTAGTATTAACCGAGTTCAGTCAGTTAACATAGAACTCAGTATTAATCAAGTTTAGTTGGTTAATTAAGAACTTAGTGTTAACTGAATGAAGATGGAAGCAGTATTAACTAAGTAAAGAAGGACTCAACGTTAACCGAGCTCAGTCGGTAAGCAAAGAAGTTAGTTTCTGTCGAGTGACACTATATCTACCGAGTCACCAATGGTTACCGAGTTCCAGGCAATGTTGTATGACTAGTATGAACCGTGCCCCTACCTCGACCTAGTGCATGAAAATGTCGTGTAACGTGGTGGTTGCCACGTATCAGAAGGTCATAATGTCTGTCTGAAGAACCCAAGTTTATTTTACCATTTGGCCGACTCACTTGTATTTTGTTTACTTGTGTTCAGCCGACCTTACATCTATTATTACTGGAATGGTTTAACTAATGCTTTACATTTTGTAAAAAAGAGACAACAATAATAATAATAACAATGAAAGGATGTGTGATGCGAATATAGCAGCAGAATAGTATATTAGCAAGGTCTACAAGGTTCAGCAAAGACTTCATCAATCACAAGAGGTGATCAATTGTAAAAGATCTAATCAAGTTATATATAGATCCGATTGGTTCATCCTAACAGGTGAATCATCTTGCAAATCCTCTAACCAAGTAGACTTAATAGTCTTTGTATAAAATCTCCTAACAGAGTGCATACTTATAAAGTGTGTTTCAAATCCTTTAACAAGGTGGATCTAGCAATCCTTCATGCTCTTAACAGGGCAGATCACCAGAAGTGATCATTGTATGCCTTAACCGGCTAACTTCCTACTGCAGTAAAGAAGATTTGTGGGTTTCATCCCACCCCAGTTTTACTTTCTATTTTGGAAGGTTTATGGGTCACCAAAATCTTTGTGTATATATGTTTTGGATGTTTATTTATCTCTTACATGCTGCAGATTAGGTGAATGAATACTTTACTGGTTTATGTTGAATTGATTAAAAGATGTATTGTTACTGATTCACCCCTCCCCTCTTAGTAAACTGTTATATCTTGAATATTTCCAACAATTGGTATTAGAGCTTTTTTGGTTCTTAGGACAAAGCTTGACAGCTTGAGAAAAGATCAAAGTCAATGGAGATATTCAGACTGGAGAAAGTTATAGAAAATGAAAAGTTAGATCTAGAAATGGCCATGGTTCAACTCAAAGAAGCAAAGGAACATCTTTCTCAATCCCTAAAAAGAAGAAAGGAACTTGCAAAACAAATGAATGACCATCATTATGTTGAAGAAAGGACTGAAGATCTATTACCATCAAGCAATTCAAAAGAAGCTGACAAAGCAATCAAAGAACTTCTAGGAAAGAATGGATCTCTGCAAGAAGAGGTAAGAAAGATTAAGAGAGAACAAGAAATACAGTCAATCAAGCTATGTGAAGTTTTGGATCAAAGAAACAAAGCACAAGAAAAACTGGAAGATAGAAGTCATGAAATCTACAATCAATCTCATCAGCATGATGATCTTATAGACCAACTTGCCAATGCAAATGAAGAAATCAGGATTCTCAGAGCACAAAATGAAAGAATAAGGAATGATTTAAACACTGAAAAGAAAATCAATGAAAGTCTACAGAGTGACTTAAGATGTGAGAGACAAATCAATGAAAGCTTGGAAAATGACCTAATCTCTGAAAGGCAAGTTTATGAAAGGATGATGAAATCTCAAGCAGATGTGAATCAATTAAATGAGCAGAATCTTCACAGACAAATAGGCAAAGCTGGTCTTGGATACAAGGAAGATGGTGAATCCTCCAAACAAGGTAAACAAAGGAATAAAAGACTCACTTGTAATCACTGTGGCAAGTTAGGTCATACATCAAACAAATGCTAGAGCAATGGGAAAGTAAAATTCAATGGTAAATGCTTCAACCGCAATCAGCATGGTCACAAGGCAAATGAGTGTAAAGAAAAACCAAAATTTGAGGGCAATTGTCACAAATGCAAAAAGCATGGTCATAAGGCATTCCAGTGCAAATCCAAATCATTCAATCCAGCTAAACAACTTGTCAAAGCTATATTCGGATGGGACTAGAACACCTGGTACAGATGTCACTATTGTGGAGAATATGGACATACTAACATAAATTGTGCTAGACATCACCTAAGGAATAAAGACACTACTGTAAGGTGCTATACATGTACAGAACTTGGTCATATAGCTAAAAATTGCATGAATATCAAAAGAATTGAAGATGAGAAGAAAATCAAAGCAGACAACATTCGATAGCAAATGAAACAGCAATGGATTCCAAAATCTACTGAGCAAGATAAGTCAGATAGAAATGTCACTCAAGAAATGGGTGACTCCACCATTTCCAATTAATATTCATATAAGAAATATTGGAACTGCATCCTCCAAGATTTATCCTAAGTAGCTCCAAAGGAAGAAGAATGATCAAATCAGTATTTCAGATACACTTTGATTCCAGGTCTGTTCAACACTTTATCGAGTTCAGTCAGTTGTAACAAAGCTTCATTAACTGAGTAGCAGTTATCGAGTTGAGTTGGTAAGAGACTTTACCGAGTTCGGTCAGACACAACAAAGTTTCATTAACCAAGTTGTGTCAACCGAGCAAGGTTAATTTGTGACCTAACTGAGTTAGGTCGGTACTTCAATATTTTCATTCGATCGCTGAGTTGATAATATCTACCGAGCTAGTGGATGACAACCTGTCATTTCATCTACCATTGTACCAAAACATTTATGGAAAATTTGTTATCAAAAGGGGAAAAATTTGATCTTAATTTTTACTGCAAACAAAGAGCTAAGGTATCTTCTGTGATTTTAGAGTGAGCTTAAACATTCTCGAGCGAATTTTTCAAAAGGGATAAAGAATCAGTTCAGAATTCTTCTACACCTACCGAGTAGCAATGGCATCTGGAAGTGGCAGCTCCAAGACCAAGAAAGGTTCAGAAATGCTGGTTAAAGGAGAAGAATGGAAGGTGCCAAACTTCAAATTGGCACCAGCTATTGTAGAATCACTGGACCCTAACGGTGCTCAATCTCAAATCCCTACAAAGGTACTTCTTATTAATTATATCCGCTCTCATTTCAAATGCTCCATTCAAGAACTTGGAAACCTAGAAATTGATAATGCCCTAGGTGAAATGAGCATAAATGGAAACCTGAAACCCGAACATAAACATCTTGAAACAAAAGGGTTAACCCACATTTTGCACTTGCCAAGGAAATTTCATGTAAAATGGGTTAGGTATGTACTCAGTCAGGTTCACAATGGCCAATTGTGGTTAGAGCAACCAGTTCCCATCACAAAGAAAATGATTAGCAAAATTACTGGACTCCCTATGTTGAGCAAAGCCAAGACTACCAAAACCCTAGGTCGAGAAGAATTGCAGAGACTGACCCAAGAAGAATGGGATGGTAGGGGACTTAAGCTCAGTACAGTAGCTGACGTTGAATTGAGATTTGGTATTCACGTCATTGCTCACAAAATCTATAGCTCAAGCCATCCAAACAGTGTATCTTGTGAAGCTGTGGATTTGGCATACAAAATAGTAAAGAAGAATGTAGAATTTGATTTATCGGAATTTCTTTTGTCCCAATTCAATAAGAATATGGAAAGCATAAGAACCTCCAAAAACAATCCCTGCAAGTTCGGTTCGCTTTTGATTTGTTTATTTTTCTATACTCAAAAGTCTTTTCCATCAAAGGGGTCAGTAGTATGGAGTAAAGATATTCCAATTCTTTATCAGATAAATGAGTTCATTGCAGAATTAGGCAAAAATTTTGACAGTGTTTTGGATAACTATTTTGAAGATTTTAAGGAAAGAATGAACCATAGGTTCTGAATTCCACCCAGACTTGTTGAAGAATACAAGGAAGAAGTATGCTTCATGGTAGACTGCGACAAGGTATACATACAGGCAGTCAGGCCTCGGGTAGCATGGGTGAAACCTCTTCCCTATGAGGTAAATATGACAAAACCAAGGACATCATAGAAGCACTGGTGAATGAACCAGTAGACCCAAGGCAACTAGTTTTTGGAACATATGATCAAGCTAAGGCCAGAATTGAGCTTCAAATTAAAATCCCTCAGGCCATTAGCAAAGGAAAGAGAAGGGTAGCCCAACTAAAAATAGAAGTTGGTTCTCTTATGATAACAGAAGGCAAAGGAGAAGATGATGAAGAAGAAAAGGAAACCGAGTCAGAAAAAGAAAAAGAGCCTCAACAAAAGAAAGGTAAGGTGATCATCACCAAACCTAAAAGGGAAACTTTTGTAGTTTTCTCTAGGAGAACAAGATAGGGGAAGAAGGAACCTGTACTCGTTAAGCCTCCACTCACATTTGATGCACGATTGAAGCAATTAGAAGTAGGTTCTAGCTTCACAAACTTCAAAGTATTGAAGTTTGAAACCAGAATAGAACAGGAAAAGTTGCAGATTGAGGAACTGGTACTGAACAAGATGGGTAAATGGAAATACTCACTGGATCAGATAGCCTCTCAGATCTCCAAAGAACTATTGGAGAGGTTACAATCAAGATGGGAAGCTGCAACGAAGACTGTCAAAGACATCTATGAGCAGACCCTGAGGAATCTCCTGCCAAGTCTCACTGATGCTGAAGTGAAGATATCACTGAAAGACCACGAAGGTAACATGATGATTAGATTCCACACCTGTTTGATACTTGTCAAAGATATTGAGCATATGGTAAATGATGCAACAAACATGTGTAAAAACATCTATCATCTACACAAATCCAGTGATGATACTATTGAAATCAAGGACATTGACAACAGTGATGATGATGATGATGATGATGATATTGAAGATATTCTAGGGGATCTCCATTCAATAATGTTAGAAGTTGAAGAAGAAGCTAGAAAAGAAATTGAGGAAGAAGAAGCTAAAAGAGAAATGGAGGAAGAAGAAGATGAATAAGACAAAGAGGAAGAAGATCCAGTAAAAATTGCAGCTGAAGTCATTGCACCTCTTCCACACTCTCCACCTAAAATAGTTACAGCTTCTACTAGTGAGATTGTGAGCTCATTGACCTCATCAATTGATCAATCTTCACCTGTCTCCTCTCAGCTCCGGGTATCATCTATGCAAGTGTCAACCACTTCATCAACCGAGTTGCAGCCACCTTCATTGACCGAGTCTTCCTCAGTCACAGTAGTAAGATCATCAAGCACATCAACTTCTACTACAGAGTGTATAGTAAGTGTACCTATAGGTACTACAATTTTGACTTCTCCTGCTCCAATTTTGGCAACTGTTAGTTCTCCCACTCCATCCTGTACAACAATTTTGGGAGTAACATCAATTTTTGATACTATTAACACATCTCTCAGTCTTCCTCTACTTAGTCCTATTCCAATTTTTTCAGCCAGCCCTACCTCATCAACTATAATCTTAGTTTCCAAGGGTCAAGGTGAAGTCTTTGTAGGAAAAGCAAAAAGATACATGTTTTCCAGCAAGACAATGGATGAGGAAATTGACTTGGATAAGGACATTGTCATTCCTAAAATAGATCTAGATTCAGCATCTGTGGATGAAATGAGAATGCTCAGTCAGCTATTAGAGCAGAAGGCTAGGCAAAAATAGCTCAGGCATGAAAGAGACCAGGAATATAGCATTATTGAAAGTGCTAAATATATAATAACAGAGGCTATAGGTGTTGAAGTAGATTCTAATCAACACATTTTGATTCAGTTGGAAGAGGCTATATATAAATTCAATGAGGATACCTCCAGCCAAGAAAAATTGATTGAAAAGGTAGAGAAGAAATTTGACAATAAGGTGCTTGAGCACATTGCTTAGCATATTGCATTAAAATAGGTAGAATTGTCTACAATTCTGAGTAATTTTGAGAATTCTTTTAATAATGTAACTTCACTTTTTGGCAAACTTTGTGATGTTACCGAGTATACCAAAGAAATCAAAGAAAAGTTGAATAAAATTGATGAGGACCTGAAGGTCAGTGCCCAAATGCTGCAATTTGACCACAGTGCAAGTTCATCCCATCATCATAAAATAAGATTTTTGTCAGAGAAATAGGTAGAATTGCTGAGAGAGGAAGCAAGAATCAGGTCTACTCTAATTGATATCCAGAATATGATTCTTCCTATCATGGATACAATGCAGAAGCATATTGCCCATTCTAAAACATTGATCCATGACAACAACTTCTCAATTGCAGATCATATGATTGAACTTTCTGCAGAAATTCAAATAGCACTCTCCTCTAGCAAAATTTTGCAAGAAAATTGGGATAAGACTTTGGCTCTTATTCTCAAGGTACATTTAGGATTTATCTCTCATTTTGGAATCACTGTGTAAATTGTTTGGCATTATTGTCAAAAAGGGGGAGATAGAACTTCAAGAGCTAACTGTGCAAAGACATATGTATTGACTTGTAAATACTGTGCATATTGTATGGGGGAGACATATATGTAGACACATCTAATAATATTTGCATTTTTTGAAAACTTTTGAACTGTATGTTAATTTATGTACATAAACTTTGATTCATAATTGTTTTTGTCACTAATGCCAAAGGGGGAGATTGTTGGCATAAAGTTATTTGCCATTAGTGACAACACTTTTCTCACAGTCCAAATCGAGCATCGAAGACACAGTTCAAACCAAGTGTTGAAGACTCAGTATTAATCGAGTTTAGTCAGTTAACATAGAACTCAGTATTAACCGAGTTCAGTCGATTAATTAAGAACTTAGTCTTAACCGAGTGAAGACAACGCAGTATTAACCGAGTAAAGAAGGACTCAATGTTAACCGAGATTAGTCAGTAAGCAAAGAAGTTAGTTTCTGCCGAGTGACACTATATCTACCGAGTCACCAATGGTTATCAAGTTCTAGGCAACGTTGTATGACTAGTATGAACTGCGCCCCTACCTCTACCTAGTGCATGATGAAACTGTATAACGTGGTGGTTGCCATGTATAAGAAGGTCATCATGTCTGTCTAAAGAACTCGAGTTTATTTTACCATTTGGCCGACTCAGTTATATTTTTTTTACTTGTGTTCAGCTGACCTTGCATCTATTATTACTGGAATGGTATAAATAATGCTTTACATTTTATAAAAAAGAGACAACAGTAATAATAATAACAATGAAAGGATGTGTGATGCGAATATAGCAGCAGAACAGTATATTAGCAAGGTCTACAAGGTGCAGCAAAGACTTCATCAATCACAAGAGGTGATCAATTGTAAAAGATCTAATCAAGTTATATATAGATCTAATTGGTTCATCCTAACAGGTGAATCATCTTGTAAATCCTCTAACGAGGTAGACTTAACAGTCTTTGTATAAAATCTCCTAAAAAAGTGCATACTTATAAAGTGTGTTTCAAATCCTTTAACAAGGTGGATCTAGCAATCCTTCATGCTCTTAACAGGGCAGATCACAAGAAGTGATCACTGTATGCCTTAACTGGCTAACTTCCTACTGCAATAAAGAAGATTTGTGGGTTTCATCCCCACCCCAATTTTACTTTCTATTTTGGAAGGTTTCTGGATCACCAAAATCTTTGTGTATATATGTTTCGGATGTTTATTTATCTCTTACATGCTACAGATTAGGTGAATGAATACTTTACTGGTTTATGTTGAATTGATTAAAAGGTGTATTGTTACTGATTCACCCCTCCCCTCTCAGTAACCTATTATATCTTGAATATTTCACACAATTGCTATCAAAGCTTTTTTGGTTCTCAGGACAAAGCTTGACAGCTTGAGAAAAGATCAAAGTCAATGGAGATATTCAGACTGGAGAAAGTTATAGAAAATGAAAAGTTAGATCTAGAAATGGCCATGGTTCAACTAAAAGAAGCAAATGAACATCTTTCTCAATCCCTAAAAAGAAGAAAGGAACTTGCAAAACAAATGAATGACCATCTTTACATTGAAGAAAGGATTGAAGATCTGTTACCATCAACCAATTCAGAAGAAGCTGACAAAGCAATCAAAGAACTTCTAGGAAAGAATGGATCTCTGCAAGAAGAGGTAAGAAAGCTTAAGAGAGAACATGAAATACAGTCAATCAGGCTATGTGAAGTTTTGGATCAAAGAAAAAAAACACAAGAAGAACTGGAAGATAGAAGTCATGAAATCTACAATCAATCTCATTAGCATGATGATCTTATAGACCAACTTGCCAATGCAAATGAAGAAATCAAGATTCTCAGAGCACAAAATGAAAGAATAAGGAATGATTTAAACACTGAAAAGAAAATCAATGAAAGTCTACAGAGTGACTTAAGATGTGAGAGACAAATCAATGAAAGCTTGGAAAATGACCTAATCTCTGAAAGGCAAGTCAATGAAAGGATGATGAAATCTTAGGCAGATGTGAATCAATTAAATGAGCAGAATCTTCACAGACAAATAGGAAAAGCTAGTCTTGGATACAAGGAAGCTGGTGAATCCTCCAAACAAGGTAAAAAAAGGAATAAAAGACTCACTTGTAATCACTGTGGCAAGTTAGGTCATACATCAAACAAATGCTAGAGCAATGGGAAAGTAAAATTCAATGGTAAATGCTTCAACTGCAATCAGCATGGTCACAAGGCAAATGAGTGTAAAGAAAAACCAAAATTTGAGGGCAATTGTCACAAATGCAAAAAGCATGGTCATAAGGCATTCCAGTGCAAATCCAAATCATTCAATCCAGCTGAACAACTTGTCAAAGCTATATTCGGATGGGACTACAACACCTGGTGCAGATGTCACTATTGTGGAGAATATGGACATACTGGCATAAATTGTGTGAGACATCACCTAAGGAAGAAGGACACTACTGTAAGGTGCTATACATGTACAGAACTTGGTCATATAGCTAAAAATTGCATGAATATCAAAAGAATTGAAGATGAGAAGAAAATCAAAGCAGACAACATTCAAAAGAAAATGAAACAGCAATGGATTCCAAAATCTACTGAGCAAGATAAGTCAGATAGAAATGTCACTCAAGAAATGGGTGACTCCACCATTTCCAATTAATATTCATATAAGAAATATTGGAACTGCATCCTCCAAGATTTATCCTAAGCAGCTCCAAAGGAAGAAGAATGATCAAATCAGTATTTTAGATACACTTTGATTCTAGGTCTATTCAACACTTTATCGAGTTCAGTCAGTTGTAACAAAGCTTCATTAACCCAGTAGCAGTTATCGAGTTGAGTCGGTAAGAGACTTTACCGAGTTCGGTCGGACACAACAAAGTTTCATTAACCAAGTTTTGTCAACCAAGCGAGGTCGGTTCATGACCTAACTGAGTTAGGTCGGTACTCCAATATTTTCATTCGATCGCCAAGTTGATAATATCTACTGAGCTAGTGGATGACAACCTATCATTTCATCTACCATCGTACCAAAACATTTATGGCAAATTTGTTATCAAAAGGGGCAAAATTTGATCTTAATTTTTACTACAAACAAAGAGCTAAGTTATCTTTATCTATGAAATGGATCCAATGTTTTAAATTGAATATTGGTAATAATAATGAAGTTTATATTGTAAAAAGGTGTATATTATCTCACAACATGTCAATTGACTGCAATTCATTTCTTGTCTTTAAATGCATTACTTTAACTTAGTTATCAAGTTTATTATTCTATAATTTATCCCTTGAAATATAAGATTCCCATAATGTAAGAAAATAATTTGATATTAATAAGATCTTTTTTTTTTTATGATGAATTTAAATTATAATGTGAATAGGCTTTCCTCAAATTTATGACTTAATTTAATGTTCAAATACATTTATTTACCCTATATGTGCATCCTATCTTTACCTAGTTGTTTCAATAGTTAATCCATGGACTAAAATCTATTTTGTAATACATGTAAACTACCTATTAATAAACCCTTAACTCATTTGAAATGAACCTAATAACAGTACCAATAAATATGGAAGTTTTTGAAATCTACAAAAATGTGTATTGGAAAATCACCTTCCATTTTCTTTCCAAAAGAGACCCTAAAGGTCTTTGAAAATTGTATCAGAAGAAATTAAATTCTTCCCATACAAACTTCCACTTTACAATAGTCATTATAATAATCATATTTATGCCCCACTTGACTAAATAATATAATTTTTTTTAAAAACATATATATCCTTACCAAAAAACATTGCACCCCTTTTTCATTAATATCCTTATCATCACCCTTGAAGTAGCATAGACAATGGAAGAAGGGGGATAGAATAGCATGTGGTCCCCACACCCACCTCACTTTTCTCTCTACCCAAGTTGGGCATAGGTCTTATTAAATAGGAGTGCAGATTTTAACAAAGTTAATAAAACTAAGATGTTTACCTTTTAAATCCATTTGGAGAGGACAAGGAATGGGGCAGCATGTAGAGGTGTTGGGGAACACAAAAAGGACATGGGGAGGGATGTGGGTGTCTAAGGAGGAGCCCATGTAAGATGGGACAACCATTAGGCATGTGGAGGATTAGGTGTGGAATAGGTTAGTTAGGATTAGGTGTTAGTTTAGGATAATTTAATTAATGATTATTTTTTGCAATTAAGATTAGTTATTAAATAGATTTTAGGGTATAGTTGGTATATTTTTCTATTATTATTGCTTTAAAAAAATCATTATCATGTGAGTTGACTTCTATATGTATAGATTTGACACTTAATAAAGTCATCTAATGGATATCATTAGAGAGTTCTAGATAAGTATTATTTAGGAGTTGCTTTAGTAATTAGGATTTGATATGTATGCCATGTTAGTAATATAGATTTCTCAATTAAAGGATTTTATTTTATCGAATGTATTAAATTGTGTGAGTAACTTTTGGAGTCATTTTTATTTTAAGGTAATAATAATGGATATATATATATAAGAGTAGAGAAAAGAGAAATTTGTGTTTTCTATTTATGGATTATGGTAGGAATTATATTTTAAACCTTATTACCTTTATTAGGGATTTATTTTGTCAATGAACTAATGTTATACCATTTATTTGTAAAGTGGTTTTATTTTATTAGACTTTTCTAATGTTAATGATTGAAAGTGTTATAGAAAGGGTCTCGTATAGACAACTTGATAGTGTATTAGGGCTTAATGATAGAATATAATTTTCATATCATAATTGATTAAATGAATAGTAATTAATGTGTTTGTTTAGTTCTAATATTTTTTGGTTTCTAATTGGAATTAATTTTTATTATATTCATAGGTTAACTTGTAGTGCATAATTAGTTCCTCTAGGATATTCATCTAGTATTGCAATAAGTATATGGTATCAAATAAAACCTAATGTATTCATGATTATTGATCCATCAAATGGCATGTAATTTAATATAGTTAATTATATTCTACTAGACTATTAATGAGGTTTAACTCATTTGTGTGCTTTAATTGTACCCTTCTACCTCTACCCTAATGTTTGTGTTAATTGAAACTTGAGAGCTCTAGTAAACTAATCAAAGTAACCCTGAGACTTGAACTTGACTTGACCTTTTTTTATCAACCTCACAAAACTTTGGATGTTAGTAGGTTATGAACATATTTTTTGTTTTTTAAATTTTTGGTGTGTTTTTGCCCTAATTTTGGGCATGACATCTTCTTAGAAACTCTATCTAAATCATGAATACTAACTATTAAGATTTTGCACTAGATTGTTAGCCTTAACAATCTTGACCATTCGGAGATTCACTACCTTTAATATGAATACCTTTTGGATCCTTGTGAAGTCATGCTCCCAGTTAATCTCTCCTTTACCATTATTAACTTCAAACCGTAAGATGAGGCTATGATGGTTCACTTAACACTATATTTATTATTTTATAACATCACAACCCTATATCTTGACTACTTAACTTAATTTTCAAAGTCATGCCTAGCCTTATCATCATTGGATTGTGATCCTATTTCATTTCTTGAAACTAGTATCCATGAAAGTGTGCAAAGTCACTTGCAAGCTAGAATTGCAACATCGTAGGGGTTAAGAAGTTATGGTATCCTAGAGAAGAGATGATGTGATACATGTTTTAAGCTTCTCATCATGACATCATAACCCTTTCTCTAGGATATGGAAGATAACTAATGATGCTATGCTTCATTAGATTCAATCGCTTCTTTCTCACTTGACAACATGAAACTTTAACTGTATACATAATGTTGTAAACATGCATGAAAACCATTTAAACCTTGATCTTTCTTCATTTACTGGCCAAATTTTATCCACATGGAAACATGATATATGTGCATTATTATCCCAAAAATATGCATGTAATTATATTGTCACCATCTCTCAACTCAAAATTATTAGCTTGAAAAAATAGAAGAGACGTAGTACTCAATTTATTTGCAACCATCACAACACCAAAACTTGAAACTTTATAAAGGGATTGACATCAATGATCTTACTCAACACTTTACTTCACTCTATCACCATATTTCAGCTATCATATAACTGTCATCCTTAATTGTGGAGAAGTTATGGTATCCTAACATATCATATGCATCACAACTTGGCCACTTAAAAATAATTGTTATGAAGATTATAACAATACAGTTCTTGTGGTTAGAATTTTCTTAGTCACATCCTCATAACCTAAACTAATAATTGTTAATGAAGGATAGAAATGTTGCACTTGACTATCAATTGCCACTTTTTGACTCAAGTTTCTTAGATACCATATTCTTATTATGAAGTCATGAAATCCTTCACATTGTAGGATCACCACCATAATCTTAGATTATGGAAAGAGACTAGAGATGCTAAAACCTTCCATACATTTCTACCTCATGACATGAAAACTAAAACATTATACCTTTTTGAAAATGCAAAATATTTAGAAAAGACTTAGAATATGGGTCAAGCTAACTGGAAAAAAAAAATCAATTTAGGACCCCAAAAGACCTAGGGTTTGACAACTAGGGTAAAATATGTCAACATTAAAAATGGTGCAACCTTTTGTAGAATAAGAGGATGAGTAATTTTCAAAAACATGAAACTTTTTTACAGCCAATCTAAAATAGGACTAAAACTCTCCATTGAAGGTCAAGCATTCAAGCTATTGAAGGATTTTATTCAAGATTTATCTTTTCAACATTCGAGATCTCCCTTCATATATTCAAGATAATTTGTTGCATCTTCTACATTCATCCTCTCAAGATCTACATTCATCTACATTCATTCCTAAGGAAAATTTGAAGCACGTTCATTAATGAAGGTTTTTATGTCACTTTGATTTTCCTTTTAAGGGTTTCTAAGTTAATTCAAAGGCTATTACATTTAGATACTTTGTTAAATTCCAAATTCAAGAGTATATTCATAAATTTACATTGATTCATGTTAGATCTATCACTATTACTTGGAGGCATCATAAATTTATTTTGATTTTAAGTTGATTTCTAAATCTAGGTTTGGCTAAGGAAAATCCCCCAACAACAAACAAACAAATCCTTTGTTTTATAGATTTTATTTCTTAGATTGAAAAACATGTTGTGGATCTAGATACCCTTTTCATCATTTATCATAACTGTAACTTAGAATCAATTTCTAACACCTTTCATTGAGAATGTCCTAAACCTTGATGCTCCATTTCGTCCCTAAAGATCCAGTTAGGCCCTAAAATTTTGTTGAGAAATTTTTGGGTTTTGTCTATAATGAAAATTTCAATTCAAACTAAGGGAATAAATCCTTTTAGAGGTCATTTGACACTATATTTTGAGGTTTTTTCTCATAATGTATTTCATCATTCTTTCTTTTATTGCTATATAGTTTATCATTTTGTCATATCTTTATTGTTGGAAACTACAATTAGAGAAATTATTATGTTATCATTTCAATGTCAAACCTAGTGGAGAGATATTTTACTAATAATGTAGAGTGTCATATCATTTTATTGATGAAGAGGATTTGAAAAGAAGATATCATGACAAGGGGGTGAATCGAGATCTTAAAATTTTAACTTTAAAAATAAATCTCATTAAATCATACCTAATTCATCATTAAAACTATAATGTTGAAACATAAAATAAGTTAATCACATGCATAATAGTTTAATACATAACACAATTATTTGGTTATCTAGAAATACTTCAAGATGAAAGTAAAATTGTGGTAGGGATGAGCCCCACAAATCTTCACTGTTGTAACAATAAATTTAATCTATTAAGGTTACAATTTTGACCATTAGATATGATATGTCTATTGAAAGGTATGTCCTATTAAAGACTAAAAGACTATTAGGTCTTCCCTTGTTAGAGGGCTTGACACTTACAATAAAGTAAGGACTTTGTTAGGAGATTTACATATTCCTATTAGGGCCACTCTATTAAGAGATATTGGGTGTGCTCTGTAAACTAATTTAGTACCTGACCCTTGGTGTGCTCTATAAACTGATCTTGGGTCTCCTTTTTCCCTTATCTCTAATCTAATTCTCCTAATTTGATAAATTTGTTTAGTCCTTTACTACATTGATTGCTCTCTCTAAAGAATATGACTATTCAACTCCTTCACATGCATATTTCCTTTCATATTTCATCCTTCCACTAATTAGGGTTAGAATCCTCCTTAAATAGACTTTATGTGAAGCTTCCAAATTTTGATCAATGGTGTAAACTTCATCATCTTTTATCATTTATGTCCCTTTTTCTTATTGGTAAAATTATTTGCCTTGGGATCATCACCTTCTACTAATGACATGTAAATATAATATGATCTAGCTCTTCATTTATTAAATCTTATAAAAATGTCAGCCAAAATGATTTACATATGAGTTTGTGCCATTACAAACTCACACAACAAAACTACATTGCTTGGCACTTCAGAACTTTTGATGCTCGGTCATGTATGTGTTGGATACAATTGTTCAATTGTGTGTTGTCTTTGATGTTACACAAATGTCATATAAGTTATTAGACAAAGTCTCTCAAGCTCAGATGGTCAGCAAAGTGAATTACAGAGTCCACCAAGCATTTTTAGAGGTTATACTATGAAGTTAGCTTCTACTAAGATCACTCGAGTGCTAAAGGCTTCTATGGTAGAAATCAATTTCTACCGAGCTCAAAAGGTTAGTTAAGGAAAGTTAGCTCTTACCGAGTTCACTCAATCTCCAAAGGATTTTGTAGAGCTCATAGTGTTTACTGAGTTTCACTTGGTTAACACTAGAAATCATTTTTGGAGCAGTTTTTACCAAGCTGGGTCGGGCAATGAAGGATTTCACTATTTTATAAAGTTTAATTGTTTCATGTAATGTTTGTAGTTGACTGATGTATGGTTTATTGCTAAATATAACTTGTAAATGAGTCGATTTGACAATTTTTAATGTATAAATAAAAGGTCAAGTTGTGATTTCAAATGTATGGATGAATGAATGAGTGAGTATGCAAGTGATTTAATTGTGTGAAGAGGAAGGCGTGAGAAAATTTTGAAAAAGGATTAGATATCCTTGAGGAGTAGAAAAGTTGTATTCAACCAGAGAAGAAAAGTAGAGATCCGTATCAGCAAAGTTCAGTTGCATCTCATTCAGGTCACTTATTTTTACTCTCTCACCATTGTAGCAATAATTCCTAAATCTCTTAACAAAGTTGGTCTAATACACATTTCGTAAATCCTCTAACAAGGTGGATAGTTCTATTGAATTGTTCTAAAGTCCTCATACAAGGCCAATCCTAGTAGGGTGATTAAATCCTCTAACAAGATCACACCTAATAGTGTGTTTTGTAATGTTTAACAAGGTTGGCTCCTAACAAGGCTCACTTCAGAAGAGTGAAAATTGGTAGCTATTTACTTGGTGGTTTTTCCCATATTGGGTTTCCATGTTAAATTTGGTGTCTATTGTGTTCATGTTAGTTTATTTTGCATCCATCTTAATAATTGTGAATGCTTAAAGATCAGTAACAAATTAATCTACCAAGTTACAACATTTTTTTGTGTGGCTACTGAGTGAAAATAGTAACTAGTTATTTAATACATCTAACAGATCTATGGATTTATTTTGGTGGTAACTAATTCAGCCCCCCCCCCCCCCCCCCCTTAGTTACTCCATCTATATTTCCAAAATTTGGTATCAGAGCTTTTGGTGCTTGCAGGAAGGATTTCAAGGATCTAAGCTAAAGATTAGGATGTCTTACAAGGGGGAAATTCCAAGGCTTAATAGGGATAAATTTTCAGCATGGCAAGGTCTCATGAGACTCCATCTAGCTTCCATTGGAGACACAGGATTGAAATATCTAGATGAAGCATATGTAACTCCTTTTGGCACATTATTTGCAAATGACATTGCTAAAAAGAAGACTCATAACACTATGATGACATACATTGCATCTGCCCTAAGCTATAAAGAATTTGATGATGTCAAGGACTGCAAAATTGCCTTTGAAATGTGGAACAAACTAAAAGATATCTATGGAGGAGATGATAATGTGAGAAGAGCCAAAGTAGAATGTTTAAGAGGACAATTTAATCAAATGAGGATGAGAGAAGATGAAAATATTGCAAAATATGTTGAAAGAGTCAAAGCAAGTGTTAGTGCAATCAAAGCTTCTGGCGGAGATATCAAGGAGGAAACAGTTATAAGTAAAGTTCTTAGAACATTACTCCCTATTTATGAAATTAGATTTTTTGTAATTCAAGAAAGAAGATGTCAATCAAATCATAAGATAAATTTAGAGGCCATAATTGGAAGATTGTCTATATTTGAGCTAGATAACTATGATAATTATGTTTGAGCTACCAAGAACATTGAATTGACATTTGAAGCCAAGCTTTCACTCAAGGAGAAAGGCAAGAAGATAAAGGATTCTCTGTCAAAATGTGAAGAAGAATCATAATAGAGTTCTAACAGAGATCTTGAGGTGGTTGAAGCTCTACTACCCAAGAAATATTCTAGAGGTAGAGGAAAATACAAAGGTAAAGTTACTCTAATCTATTTTTCATGTGAGGAAATTGGACATATTGCTACTAGGTGCCCAAATAAGTAGAACAAGGATGAGAAGAAAGGGCTAAAGTGCAATGGAAAGAAAGACTTCAAATCATTCAAGGAAAAAGGTAAGAAAACATGTTTCATGGCTAAGGATTCTAATGATTCTGATGATGAAGAAGATGAAATTATTTACATTGCTATGAAAGATGAATCTAACAATGATGAGGAAATGGCACTTATTTCTCATGTAAGAAAAAATTGATACATGGATCATAGATAGTGGTTACTCTCATCATATGATTGGTGATAAAACTAAGTTTGAACATTTTGAGGACTATGATGGTGGTAGTGTGAGGTTTGGTAATAATGAACCTTCTTGCATAAAAGGAAGAGGAAGAATCTCACTAACCAAAGAGCTTGCATGTGATAATGCATATTGGGTAGAAGGACTAAAACACAATCTGTTGAGTGTGGCATAGCTGCTCAATAATAGATTCAAAGTGGAATTGACCCATGGAAAAGAAAAACTACTAGATGAAAAAGGAAAGTTGATTGGATCAGGCACACAGATAAAAGGTAACTTGTTCTATCTTGAACTTTGTGAATTTTCATGTTTTATTGCTCAAGTTTAAGAAAGTTGGTTATGGCATAGGAGGTTGTGTCATGTGATCTTTGATAACTTGGTGAAAATAAGTAAATTCAAGAAAGTAGGAGGCATGCCTAATATAAAGAAACCTAAGGTTGGTCTATGCAAGAATTGTCAGATTGGTAAGATGGGAAAGACTAGCTTTAAAAGTAAGAACTATCAGTTTGAAGAAGTTTTAGAAATTGTGCATACTAATTTGTGTGGACCTATTGGAATTGAAAACTATACTGGAGAAAAGTTCTTCATTCTTTTTGTTGATGATTACTCAAGAATGATGACTGCCATGTATCTGAGAGAGAAATTAGAAGCTTTTGAGAAGTTCAGCAAAAGACTAAAATGTTTGAGGTCCGACAGAGGTGGTGAATTCATCTCCCATGAGTTCAATAACTTTTGCATTGAAAGAGGGATCAAAAGATAGGTATTAGCACCTAGAACTCCCAAGAAAAATGGAATAGCTAAAAGGAGGAACATATCTATCATGGACTATGCAAGAACCTTAATGATTGAAAAGAGCATTGCTATCAAATATTGGAAGGAAGCTATCAACACTCCAGTTCATACATTGAACTGAGTATAGCTAAAGAAGGATTCATTCAAAACCCCTTATGAGTTATGGTATGGTTATAAACCCAATGTAAGTTACCTAAAAGTATTTGGAAGAAAATGGTACATTTTGAAAGAATCTAGAAAAGGTAAATTTGATGTGAAAGGTGATGAAGGAATATTTTTGGGATATTCTTGCAAGAGTAAAGCATATAGATGTTTGAATTTGTCTACTCACAAAGTCATAGAAAGTGCACATGTGAAAGTTGATGAGTTTGCACAAAGAACTAAAGAAGAAAGCAAAAGGGAACTAGAAGACTATAGGATATTTGTTCTCATTGAACCTGATACAGTGCTAGATACACCTATCAATTAGGAATCTTCTACTCCCAAGTCTTTAGTAATCAAGTTGTAGGAAGTTCAAACTGAGCTACAGGAACTCAAGTCACATTTTGATGCTACTAAATGAATGCCTACCAAGTTCGAAGGACCTAAATAGCAGAAAAAGAAACCAGAACTTAAAGTTGAAGTGCAAGAGGATGAGAATACAATTAGTTCAAAAGGCAAGGAACCTATATTAGCTAAGTATGTCAAGAGACATCATGCACCAAATCAGATCATTGGAGACAAATCTGAAGGTACTATGACAAGAAGTAAATTGAAAGGTACTTGTTTACTTGCTAATTTTGAACCTAGAAGTGTCAAAGATGCATTAGAAAATGAAAGTTGGATTGAGGCTATGAATGAAGAAATAGAGCAGATAGAGAAAAAAAAAACATGGACTCTTGTACCTAGGCCTAAAGAAAAAAATATGATTGGAACTAAATGGGTTTTCAGAAATAAGTTGAATGAAGATGGTAAGGTGTCAAGGAACAAAGCTAGACTGGTATGTAAAGGATACTCTC
The DNA here is from genome assembly GCA_028749045.1 of Cupressus sempervirens. Lineage (NCBI taxonomy): Eukaryota > Viridiplantae > Streptophyta > Pinopsida > Cupressales > Cupressaceae > Cupressus > Cupressus sempervirens. The sequence continues at coordinate 748,575,837 of CM053792.1, forward strand.
AAGAAGAAGGAATAGATTATGGAGAGACATTTTCTCCTGTTGCAAGATTGGAAGGTGTTAGGACCCTGCTTGCATATGTTGCATACAAAGGATATAAGATTTATCAGATGGATGTCAAGTCAGCATTTCTCAATGGTATATTAGATGAAGAAGTCTACATTGAGTAGCTTGAAGGTTTTGTTGATCCAGACAAGAAAGACATGGTCTAAAAATTACACAAAGCATTGTACAGTCTCAAACAAGCCCCTAGAGCATGGTATGAAAGATTTCATAACTATCTTATTCGGATTGGTTTTCAAAGAACTAATGATAATATTAGCTTGTATATCAAGGAAGGACTAGATAATAAGATTGTTTTGGCAGAAATATTTGTGGATGATACTTTGTTCATAGGAAATGATGATCTTTGCAAAGAATTTTTCAAAGAAAATGAACAAAGAATTTGAGATGTCAATGTTTGGAGAGATCAAATTCTTTGTTGGTCTTTGAATTCAATAGAGTAAGAATGGCATATACATCACTCAATCTAAATACATCAAGGAGATACTAAAAAAGTTTGGTATGAAAGACTGCAAACTAGTTTGGACTCCTATGTGTACTAGACTGAAACTTACCAAGGATGATGAATAAAAGGAGGTAGATCAGACATTGTATAGATCTATGATTGGAAAGTTGCAATATGTAGTGCATACAAGGCTAGATATTGCCCTTGTTGTTGGTATTATAGCAAGATTTTCAGCAAAATCAAGAGAAAATCACATGATAGAAATCAAAAGGATCATGAGATACTTGAAAGGCACCAAAGATTATGGATTATGGTACAAATTTGGAGGTAATCTAGATTTAAAAGTGTTTACTGATGCAGATTAGGCAGGAAATGTTGATGATAGAAAGAGTACAAGTGGAGGAGCTTTCTGTCTTGGAAAGAGGTTGGTTTCTTGGACAAGTAAAAATAAAAATTGTACATCCCAATCTATAGTAAGAGTAGAGTATGTTGCAGCAGTAGTAATTTTTTCTAATATTGTTTGGTTCAAACAATTATTGGAAGGCGTGAAGGAGGGAATCAAAGAACCTATTGTTATGTTTTGTGATAATACAAGTGCAATTAACATATCAAAAAATCCAATGATGCATTCAAAAACCAAGCACATTGCAATAAAGTATCACTTTGTCAAAGAATTGGTGCAGGAGAAGGAGATCAGATTGGAATATGTCCATACAAAAGAAACAAATTTGGACATATTCACCAAGCCTTTACCTAAGGATGCATGTTTATATCTAAGAGGTAAGTTAGGGGTCATTCCCCTATCTGAGGCTCACTAAAATGAAGTTTTACTGATGCATCATCAGGAATCAAGTTGAAGACCTCTTATTTGATGCAGAATAATTATATAAATATTGTATATGAGTCAGTACATAAGGTACATTTCTATTCATTTGGTTTGTGTTTCCTTTGACATGTGTTGTCAAAGAGGGAGAGTATATTGTCATATCTTTCTAAAATTTGAATTTTTTTGTGAAGAGTTTGATGTTTGTAAAGAAGCTATATAATTCCTTCATAGAGGGAGATTATTGTATTTTAGGAGTTTTTGTAATGAAATGTAAGAGGGAGAAACATTCTGTCAGAAAAAGACTTGTTTTCAAATTTCATTATGCTATGACATGTTGTCTTGCCATCAATGACAAAGAGGGAGATTGTTGGATAAAAAATTTCAATTGTGCATTGTCTTTGATGTTACACAATTGTCGTATCAATTATCAGATAGAGTCTACCAAGCTTAGATGGTTAGAAAAGTGAATTATAGAGTCTATCGAGCATTTCTGGAGGTTATACTATGAAGTCAATTTCTACCAAGCTCACTCAATCGTTGAAAGCTTCTGTGGCAGAAATTAGTTTCTATCGAGCTCACAAGGTTAATGAAGGAAAGTTCTTACATAGTTCACTCAGTCTCCAAAGGATTTTGCAAATTTCATAGTGTTTACCGAGCTTCACTTGGTTAACACTAGAAATCATTTTTGGAGTAGTGTTTACCAAGTTGGGTCGCCCAATGAAGAATTTCACTATTTTATAAAGTTTAATTATTTCATGTAATGTTTGTAGCCAATTGGGGTATGGTTTATCGGTAGATGTAACTTGTAAATGAGCCAACTTGACAAATTGTAATGTATAAATAAAAGGTCAAGTTGTGATTTCAAATGTATGGATGAATGAATGAGCAAGTATACAAGTGAGTTAATTGTTTGAAGAGGAAGGTGTGAGTAAATTTTGAAGAAGGATCAGATATCCTTGAGGAACAGCAAAGTTATATTTGATCAGAGAAGCAAAGTAGAGATCTATATCAGCAAAGTTTAGTTGCATCTCATTCAAGTCACTTATTGTTACTTTCTCACCATTGTAGCAGTAATTCCTAAATCTCTTAATAGAGTTGGTCTAATAGCCATTTTGTAAATCCTCTAACAAGGTGGATAGTTCTATTGAATTATTCTAAAAACCTCTTACAAGGCCACTCCTAGCAGGGTGATTAAATCCTCTAACAAGGTTACACCTAACAGTGTGTTTTGTAACCTTTAACAGGGTTGCCTCCTAACAGGGCTCACTTCAAAAGAGTGAAAATTGGTAGCTAGTTACTTGGTGGTTTTTCCCATATTGGGTTTCCATGTTAAATCTGGTGTCTCTTGTGTTCATGTTATTTTCTTTTGCATGCATGTTAATAATTGTGAATGCTTAAAGATCAGTAACAAATTAATCTATTGAGTTATAGCATTTTTCTGTGTGGCTACCAAGTGATAGCAGTAACCAATTATTTAAGACATCTAAGGGATCTGTGGATTTATTTTTTTGATAACTGATTCACCCCCTTCGCTCTAAGTTACTCCATCTATATTTCCAACAGTATGTTGTTGCTCGACTTTTATAAGTTTGTGTGCTTAGCACTTGATAACTTCTCAATATGCTCAGTTGTTATTAAATTATTTGGCTCATACTATATTCCTTAACTCACATGTCTACTCTGTCACTACTAAATACTTGACAAACATAGTTATGCTCAGTCTAAGTGTAACTTGCTCATCCTTTACTAGATAACTCCACCACAATGATTACAATTTTTACCATAAGAAATGATATACCTAATGAAAGTTTTGTCCTATTAAAGACTAAAAGACTATTAGGTCTTACCTTGTTAGAGGGCTTGACTTTTACAATAAGTAAGGACTTTGTTAGGAGATTTACATATGCCTATTAGGGCCACTTTATTAAGAGATTCTCACTATCTCAATTACAAAATAATTGATTTTGAATCTGACCCTTGGTGTGCTCTATAGGCTAATCTTGGGTCTCCTCTTTCCTATTTCTCTAATCTGATTCTCCTAATTTGATAAAAAAAAATCAGTCCTTCACTATTTTGATTTCTCTCTCTACTAGATCACATGTGGATTTCCTTTTGCATTTCATCCTTCCTCTAATTCTAGGGTTAGAATCTACCTTAAATAGACTTTATGTGAAACTTCTAGATCTTGATCAATGGTGTAAAATTTGTCATCTTTTGTCATTTGTGTCCCTTTTTTGATTGGTAAATTTATTTTTCTAGGGATCATCACCTTCCAATAATGACATGCAAATAGAATAGGATCTAGCTCTTTAGATATTAAATGTTATAGAAATGTCATCCTGAATGATTTGCATATGAGTTTGTGCCATTACAAACTCACATAATAAACTATATTGCTCGACACTTAAGAACTCTTGATGCTTGGTCAACTTCTATAAGTCTGTGTGCTTGACACTTGATAACTTGTCAGTATGCTCAGTTGTCATTGAATTACTTAGCTCATACTATATTCCTTGACTTACATGTCTACTTGGTCACTACTAAATGCTTCACAAACATAGTTCTGCTCGGTCTAAGTGTAACTCACTCATCCTTTACTAGATAACTAGGCCATAGTGGTTACAATTTTGAAAATAAGATATGATACACATGATGAAAGGTCAGTCCTATTAAAGACTAAAAGACTATTAGGTCTTAACTTATTAGAGGGCTTAACACTTACAATAAAGTAAGGACTTTTTAGGAGATTTATATATTACTATTAGGACCACTCTATTAAGAGATTGTCCCTATCTCAATTATAAAATAATTGATTTAGTATCTAACCCTTGGTGTGCTCTGTAAGCTTATCTTGGTTCTCCTCTTTCCCTTGTCTCTAATCCAATTCTCCTAATTTGATAAAAAAATTCAATCCTTCACTACTTTGATTGCTCTTTCTATTGGATCTGAATATTCAACTCCATCACATGTATATTTCCTTTTGCATTTCATCAATCCTCTGATTCTAGGGTTAGAATCCTCCTTAAATAGACTTTATGTGAAGTTTCTAGATCTTGATCAATGCTGTAAACTTCATCATCTTTTGTCATTAATGTCCCTTTTTCTAATTGGTAAAATCATTTGCCTAGGGATCCTCACCTTCTATTAATGATATGTAAATAGAATATGATCTAGCTCTTCAGATATTAGATCTTATAGAAATGTTAGCCAGAAAGATTTACATATGAGTTTGTGTGATTACAAACTGACATAACAAAATTGTATTGCTCAACACTTAAGAACTTTTGATGCTTGGTCATGTATGTTGTTGCTCAACTTCTATAAGTCTTTGTGCTCAACACTTGATAACTTATCAATATGCTTAATTTTCATTGAATTACTTGGCTCATACTATATTCCTTAACTCGCATGTCTACTCAGTCACTATTGAATGGTTGACAAACATAGTCTACTTGGTCTAAGTGTAACTTGCCCATCCTTTACTAGATAACTCGATCATAGTGATGACCTTGTAATATTTCCTAGTAAATGACTTGCAAATGACTAAGTGTTTGGTCTCTAATTGGAAACATATGTTTAGAGATCAATAATCTCCCCCTTTGACATAAGTGGCAAAAACACTTTGTCATGAAATCATTCCTTACAGTAATATATTCTCCCTTGAGACCAAAAATTGTATTTTTCTATTTGATATCTTCTTGTTTATAATTCTTTTAGTGACGTAGGGAGACTAATTGAAACTAGGGCCAAAGGAACACCCAGCTACCAATTCCTGTAAATAGATTGATACAAGTATGAAGATGTGTTTCAATCATATTTTCTTCACTGATGTCAAACTTGCTACTCACTGGTAAGACAACTACTTAGTTTATTTGAGTACTATTATTTATGTTGACAACACAGTTGTTTACACTCAATTATTGGTAGGAGACCTTGTTCAATTAGCTTGTAATCCTATTTCAACTATAATCACCTATTTCCATTCTTACATGATATCCTATTCATAAACTCATGAATTCTACTAATTTACTGAAGCATTTACATAACTCATTTAATTAAAAGCAACAATATAACCAATATACACTCCATCTAGAATGCATTCAATCAAATGAACATTATCCAAATGATCTAAAAACTAATAAACTCATGAAAAGGAGAGAGAGAAATGGTGACACAAATTTGGTGTAAATACCCCATTGTATTATCCTTCTTGCTGACTAATACAATGACCAATAGCAACTCAGTAAAGAACCCAAAGAATCATACTGATTCTACATTTCTATTCATTATCAAAAAATATATCACTGAAAATAAACTCAAAACAACTACATATGACTGGACTGAATGTACTTTCTTGGAATAATTGAAGACATACAAAAAAAAAAAATGGACCATCACAATGCCCTAAAAACACATTTATATAGGCATGAGCTGCAACAAGCAAAAGACAATTGTGATTTATAGGTGTCCTTTACACAAGAGATTTAATACACCTATCAGAAAAGAGAAAATTGCAAATAATAGAAAGACATGCAGATTAAATATTCCTTTGCGGGTCCCTTTCTGTTACATTTCTACATTCTAATTTTGCTACTACTCTGATTCCTTCATGTATGCAACTGCTAACCCCACCAATGATGAAATCTGTTCTGATGATTGCAAACTAACCTCAACCTATGGGTTTCATCATCATTATACTATACTGTGAGAGTCACTTTTAATTGTTAGTATTCCTTGGTTATATTAGTATCCTAGGGTTATGGGATTGTCACTTAATATGAAGCATCTGATCTTGGAGGTAATGTGGCTATGAAATATTAAAAAATGGGCATTTTTTACTTCCTCAACCATATCTGCATTCAAAACCATTCCTCTACCAAAATATGTCCCTCTTTTAAATAGAAAGACATGAATTAACAAAAAGTAAGAGTAATTATACACATGAAACTCATGGGTATAAAATCGTCTTCACACTCTCCAAAAACTCTACATAGGGCTCTATATATCTCTATTGCCCTAGTATTGTAATATACTTTCTTGGAAAATTCTTTAGAGAATGATGTTATTGCTGGCAGGGTTCTAATTTTTCCAAGTTCACCCTTTGCTCTTTTCACTACCTTAGTGACTTGATCATAGCTCTTTCCCACAGTCTCAAAGAGATCATAATCCATAAAAAATCCTAGGACTACTAGTCTTCCTCGGTCAAAATTCCATATACTAGCATGTGCAGCAAACAACTTCGTCTATGCAAACCATCTTTTGGATAAATTTGAATCATTTTGCAAGGCATCAACATCCTAGACCCAATTACCTTCATTAAGAAATCCCTCTGCTATCCACAACCTAGGATTTGATGAGTCCATTAGAGGCATTTTTTGACTATATCTTGCAAGACTAGAGCACAATAGAAATTATAGTATAGTTACTTAATTGAAGTTCTTTCTTATTCCTTTCTATAATTCTGTAACTTCTCCATGAACAAATTGCTTCACACACTTGCCAAATACAATCTTCTCATTAATTGCTTCTACTTAGAAAAGGCTTGAAATATTTATTCACACAAGGTGGGACTAAGAAAATCTTCTGTGTTATACTCTATTTTTTACACATGTGAAGCTTTCAGATCTAATAAATACAAAGAGTGGCACCATCTTATGTGTTTAAATTTGCATTTTCGATCTTTAAAAATCCTGTGATCAAAGGATGCAGAAAAAGGTGACAAGCATTCCACTTGACAACTTGGCTAGTCAATCCAATGAGAACTGACCAAGTATATAGCTCCTTCTTTGATGGTACTTCTGTCTAGATCCACTTGGCAACTAAGGACATGTGTTGATAAGCCACTAGCTCGCTATACATAAAGAACAAGCACCTTGCCATAGTGAAGTAGCGACAACCGTTTGATCTAACGATGACATGTTAGTGCATTGCTTAAAAGAATAGTGGTGGGCCCCATATTCACTATCTCACTATACATATTTTTCAAGAAACTCTTCATAAAGAGATAATGAGAATTGTTAATCTACACTTGATGTGCCAATCAGAATCCCTCTTGCATTTTATGAATGAGGCGTGGGTCCAAAAGGTTGATGACGTGATAAGTCTTGCACCACTGACTAAATAAAAACCATATTTAAATCCCAGTCACCTTTTCACATTGCTTGGGTCACACTGTATGCTCACTTTATGGCAACTTGCTATGTTGCTTAATGGTGAGATGCCTAGATTTTTTGATAACGAGGTAGTGAGCTCCAATGACTTAACAAAAACTTAGCACCAGAAAGTAAAAGCATTTCACATCATAATTACCCCCTTTGTGGTTCTAATATGGAAATGATATCATCATTCATTAGGTCACTTGGAACTCTTCATGACCACTAGGAAGTTTGACGTTTGCCATGACATGGGTTTTCGTGTTGGTTACTACTTCGCTATTGGAAAGAAGCTTGATTTTCCCATTAGCGAGGATGTGACTACTGGTGCCTAAAATATTTTTGGGATCCCTGGTTACTTTTCCAGCTTAGATAACAAAAACAAGGAACATGTGATTCAAAGAACAACATAAAACTTTTTTGGTTAATGCCTCTATTTATCTGGGCACTATAGCTTAGTTTAATGGTAGTCACTATATCGCGATGGTTATTTCATTCACATCTTATCATAATGAAAAAGTGACATCCCTTTATCTTGTCATGATCAGGTGGTGCTCCTTAAAAGGAAAAGTAATGCAGGGCATGAAAGCTAAAGAACATAAGGAATATTCAAAAACATTAAAATGTTCATGCCCGAGTTCAAAATAAACAAAGGAGACCTAGGGTTTTTCATACTTAGGTTTTTTTAGTGGCTATGTTGAGAGACAAACCTTAAGAATTTAATAGATTTCAACAACACATGAATCAAGGCACGACTAGGGTAACCCTAAAATTATGAAAGTTATGAGGAATGAAAACCCTAATCTACAAAATGCAATGACCTAACTGATTTTTCACCAAGATTTCAAACCTTTTTCTATACTATGAAAAATTAGACCAATAGTGCCTCTGTCTCGAGATGATTGACTACTTGAGTCTATGCAAGAATTCAGAATCTATGTAAGAGCAAACCACATATTTGACTTTCTAAATGACAACTTTTTCAAAGACCATAGAGTAACACATAGAAACAAGAAACGAGACTGTGCAGAGAGATTTACAAGGATCTACAAAATATATACACTATAAAAGAACATAAGGAAACCCTAAACTGTTGTTCATGGAAAAGCATATACCTTAAGAAAAGTATCTCTTCAAGAATTGTCCATGAATTGGCATTTCAAGAATATTTCCAATTAGATCTCTCAAGAAATATGAATCTTCTCCGTTTATATCACAAATTTTATATGGGCCAAGCCAAATTGGGTCAAATTTACCATGCTTTCCTTTATCTTCCACTCTAGCATTCCACATTAGTACCATTTCATCTATTTCAAATTTCCTCCCAATGGCTCTTTTGTCATATAAGTGCTCCATTTGTGATTGTAACTTGACATTTTGAATAGAAGACTCTCTCCTTGTTTCCTTTAGTTGTAGTATATCATCCATTTTGAGTTGCATTTCATCAATGATATCATCTTCATACAACTAAACAAATTTATACATCTCTTTTAGGTTATTCTGTGAAAGTCTAGCTTGTATACCATAAACCAGGTCAAATGGAGCACATCCAATGGCCTTTTTCATAGTAACCCTATCAGTCCATAGTACTAATGGCAATTTTGAATCCCACACTTTCTTATTTTCTCTTAAAATCCTCTTGATGATTTTTAATATACTCTTATTACTTGATTCTGCCTGACCATTTTCTTGGGGATGATAGGGTGATGATGTGTACACTATAATGCCATACTTGTTACAAATTTTTTTTAATTCCTCTAATCTGAAGCACATAGCATTATCAGTTACAATGCTTAGTGGGCATCCAAATCTGGTCACAATATTATTTAGAATGAAATTAATCACCACCTTACTTGTTGCATTCTTAATAGGGACTGCCTCAACCCACTTGGTGAAATAATCAGTGGCTACTAAGATCCATGAATGTTCACCACTAGATTTATTTGTGATCTCACCTATAAAATCAATTCCTCATTGTTGAAATGGTGCTGCACTTCAACTAGTCTCAATGGAAAATTCCCAGAGAATTTTAACTTTCCACTAAACCTTTGACAAGCATCACACACTTCTACAAACTCTTCAGTATAACTAAAAAGTGTTGGCCACCAAAAACCAGCCCTAAGAATTTTATTAGTGGTGGTTTTAGCCATATAATGACCACCACGCACACCTTCATGCATATCCTTCAAAAATCTTTTAGACTCAATCTCATCCACACACTTTAAAAGTACCCCTTCCATATTTCTCCACCACATTTGACCTTGCACTATAACATACCTTATGGCTTGCAACTTGAGGGATCTTTTTTGGTTATCTATTAGCTCTAATGGAGATTTCATGTTTTGCAAATAATAAATTATATCTTTGTACCAGTTAGAGGTATCCATATCACAAAGATTATCCTCACAACTATCATCAAGTGGGTTAATTTGGTTTGCCTCTAGATTGGCTTTTGTCATCAATTTGGCCAAACCTTGACCCCTGACTAGTTTGGTAATTTGAATATCAATATTAAATTCTTCTATCCTATTAATCCATCTACACCTCCTACTAGATACCTCTTGTTGTGAAAATATGTCCTTCATAGTAGTAGTAGGAACAAAGGCAATGATAGTAGTTCCCATTAACTAACATCTAAAAGCATTAACTCCTTTTACTAGTGCATATGCTTGTTTTTCATTAATGGCATACTTAATTTCTGCTACTTGCAAAGACTTGCTAAAGAATGCAATGGGCTACTCATAACCTTCTTCATTTTTCTGTAACAATATTGCAGCAACAATCTGAAATGAGGTAAAAGAAAATATATGCATTGTTTTATCATAATTTGGAGCTCTGAGTATAGGGGCATCTTTAATAGCTTGCTTAATTTTCTAAAACGCAATACTAGATTCACTGTCCCATTTTATCTCAGATCGCATCCTTGATATTGGCCTATTAATTTCTACAAAAATTGTCACAAATCTCCTAAGAAAGTTGATCTATCCAAATAATGACTAAATGCCTTTAACACTCTTGGGTTTCTGAATCTTTTCTATTGCTTCTACCCTTTCAAGGTCAATCATCACTCCATGCTTGCCAACTAAATGTCCTAATAGCTTTCCTTCAGTAACACCAAAGTTACACTTCCTTGGATTTAAGGATATTCCATATTTAAGGGCTTTGATAAATACCTTTTCCAATTGCATGCAATGATCACTTTCATCCTTGGAATAATGAGTGAGGTCATCCTAATATACAACCATAAATTTTTCAATAATATTAGCAAAAGACACATCCATTGCCCTTTGAAAAGTAGCTCCAGCATTAGTAAGCCCAAAAGGCATCCTGACATAAACATAAGTACCCCATGGAGTAGTAAAAGTAGTTTTGAACTATTTTGATTCTTTAACAAGCACTTGATTATAGCCTGAAAATTCATCCATCATAGACATAATCTTAGAACCAGTAACCCTTTGCAACATAGCTTCCATGTTTGGTAGGCCATAATTATCTTTTAATGAAGATATATTAAGATTCCTAAAGTCAACACATAACCTTATGTCTCCATTTTTCTTCCTGATAGGAACTAAATTGGATACCCAAGAGGAATATCTAATAGGCTTTATGATTCCTACATCTCTCAATTTGATTAGTTCCTCTTGCATTTTGGGAGCCAAAGTTGGATTTATTGGTCTTTGTTTCTACCTAAAAGTTTTGACATCTAGTTTCAAAGGGATCTCATGCTGAAAAAGATCTTCCCTATATGCCTTTAGGTCATCATATGACCATGCAAACACATGTCTATACTTCCTTAGCAGATCTATCAAATCTTTCCTAATTTTAGGAGGCAATTTCTTACCAATATACACTATTTTAGGTGTTTCTGGAGTTCCCAAGTTCACTTCCTCCACACTTTTGGTATTTTACTCATTAGTATTCATTTGTGACCTATCTTGGTTGTCAAAAATAGTTTCTAATACTTTTGGGATTTCATTTGTTTTCAATTGCACAACTTTCTGGCCAAAAATAGTATCTTTTCCATCTATATTCTCTACATAAGTTGCACAATCAATTTATTGTCTTGACAACATATGATCACAATTCAAAAATCTTAGAATATCCTTATCATCTTCAAACACTTGCTAATTCTAAACATTATTAGGGATAGAAGGTCTACTTTGAATCTCAATCTTAGATACACCAGCAAATGTGATATCATCAAGTTTTATTGATATGTTTGCTAGTAAGTCTGCCATTTTATTATTTGTCCTATATTTCCAAATTATCCCAAATGCATCAAAACATTCAATTATGTCCCATACCATTATTTCTATACTATTTTAATCTTTTGTTCTTTGACACATAAGCATTTCTTACTTGGGATACCACCAATTCAGAATCTCCTACAACATGTAAACACTTTATCCCATGCTTATGGGCTAATCTAAGACCTACCAATAAAGCCTCATACTCTACTATATTGTTAGTACAAGGGAAACTTAAAGTAAAGGAGAATTTGTATGTTACTCCTACTAGTGATATTGGCAAAATGCCTACACCAGATCCATCTTTGCAACATGCACCATCAAAAAACATAGTCCATAGATCACCCTTGTTTGTCTTTGTGTCAGCTTCCATTTCCATTTGAGATTTATGCTAGGATTTATTCAAATTCAAAACTTCAGCTCTGAATGCATTAATATCTATATCCACAAAATTAGTCATATTGTCTTCTATATCTTCCTCTATCATGTATATACTTTTAGGCTCCCTATTGAATTTTATCAAATTCACCTCACTATTAAAAGTAACAAATGAAAAATCACACTGTAGACTCCCACCCATGGTAGTACTCCACTTTCTTGATAACAACATGCCATACTGAGGTGGAATTTTAAAAACCAATACACTCATAGTAAGTTCTTTGTCAAGATAAGCTGTCAATCTATATGGGAAAGAATTTATAGTGCCTATGACTATAATTTCTCTTTTATCCATAGCACAACATCTTCCTTGGGTAGTATCCACCTTTAAGCCTAATTCCTTCATTATTTCAAAAGGCATCACAATAGTGGAAGCAACAAAATCAATCATACAATTTTTTAATGTTTTACCATTTACTAAAATGCTTAAGAAAAATGGTTCAACATTTCCCGAACACTGATTTATAGAATTATCCAAAAACATTGTCCTTTACCTTTTATTTATTGCTCTCTTTGGGACTATGCTTTTCATTTCATTCATGTCACACATTTGTACCAGTATTCCCCAACCATGCTAAAGCTTTATTTCTATGTTGACGGATCCTTAACAATTCAGACAAAGGAACTTTGATAGTGATTTGTGATAACATTTTAGTCATATCTATAAAAGAATTAGATGGGCTATCCATGACATTACTCCTCTTATCATGATATTCATCAAGAATACTTACATCACCTTGGTGATTTTTATCACTTGTGATGATTTCTTTTTGTGTCTTTCCACCTAACTTCCTCAAAATATTATTTGGGAACTCACAAACTCTAGGATTATCTTCCTTCTTTTGTTCTCACATTTTATTTGTAATCTTAGCCTTCTCAAAAAAAATCTATTTAGATTTCATACCTTCCTCCTTTTAAGGATTAACTCCCTTTATAAATATATTAGCCACCTTATCATTTCCTCCTCCTTTGGCCATGTTTCTAGTCAGTACTCGAGCTATCATGTTTACAATAATTTTGTCAATCTCTTCCCTAGAGGGCTTCCTTAAAGTGATTTCTTCTTTGGCACTTACCATGTTACACATAGTGTCTTCAACATCACTCTCATCAAAGAATACTTGCTATTGCACTTTATTCTGAAACTGCCTTTGCTCATTTACATCTCTACCATAATCCTCACAATCAGAATAATCATAATGTGATTCAAACATGTTACACCCTACATATTCTTTTTTTTCTCCATGTTCCTAATATTTTTCTACTACATTCTAATTTCTAGGGAAAGACAATGCTAGTGCACAATATTTAGGAGCATGGAGCAATTGACACACAAAACACCATATAGGTTCAGCACTAAATTCAAGTTCATCTACTACATTCATAGATTTTTTAGATAAGGGATTAAGGGTGACCTTGTTGTTAGTATTCTTGGGTGAAGGGACATTACACTGACCATCTTTCTAAGTGGCAGTATAAGGGAAATTTTGTAACCTATTTTGTCTATTGAAATTTGACTAATAAGGGGCCCTATTTTTAGTGGGATTCCTATCATTTTTTACCTGAGGAATATTTAGACTCTTTATAGCATTTAGAGCTTGAGCTATCTCACTAGGGTCTTGCTTCTTCCCACCTACACCTTTGTTATCCTCCTTTTTGTTTCCCTTATTTCCAAACAACCTAGGATCATCTCTTTTATTTTCTAGCCTTCCTAGAATCCTCAAATTGTTTTGCACATTTATAGCAATTCTGAAAGCATCCCTTAAAGTCTTGGGTTCTTTATCTCTAAGCTAATATGCAATTTTTCCATCAAAAGCATTCAAATAAGTAATCAAATAGATCTTGTCATCAACTCGCATGGCTTGCATGAGTTTATACATTCTCTTTTGGTTCAACCTATTATTAAATTTAGTGATAGATTCATTAGGTAACCTCTTAATATTACTGAATTCACTTAGGATATAACTCTAATTCTACTTATCACCATATTTCTCTTTGAAGCAATATTCAATATCCTTCCAATCCACAATAGATAATTTAGGGAGTCTTTTGAACCATTCTCTAGCATCTTCAATTAATGATTGAACAAACAATTTCATAATAACATCTTCAGCCTCAACCTCATAATCACTCATCATATCAAGAAAACTCCTCAAATGGTCTTCACGGGTGATAGCATTATTCCCAACAAATTTAGGCAACCTTTTCCTTATTTCTTGTGGGATGAGGTTAGGGTAACCAAGGATTCCATCAAAACATATTTTCCTATAGCCTTCTAACTAGACAAGTCTTCTTTGCAAATCAATTTTAGGCTAATGATCAACATCTTGTCTAGTATTACCCATAGTATTACTAGTGCTAGCATCACCAACAAACTTGTTAAGATCTACTTTATGTGAAAATTAGGATGAGAAAGGAACATGTACCTTGGTAGTATTTTGAGTTGCATCATTATATCCACCATAATCTTTAGGCATTATTGTAGAATTCCTTCTAGCATTCTCCAAGAATTTGATCTTATTGTTTATCTTAGCTATGGTTGCTTCATTTTTTGCGATCTCCTATCTCTTTACTAGAGCATCCTTTTCCTTCCTTTTCTTCTCTAGCTCAATGTTTGAAGGTGACATAGAATCATGGATCTGAATAATCTTTGATGGTTCATTAATCTTAACACCAATCTCCTTTTGTTTCCCCTTATCTTTAGCCTCAAGAGCTTGTCCCACATCTTTTTCTTTGTTGTTGTTAGCTTCTAGATCACTATAGTTTTTTATCTGTTGTATTACAAGTCCTTCTAAGTTTACTTTTTGAGCTTGAAATAGCTTTTGTTCCCACATCTTAAGCTATTCAACTTCACCTATAATCTTTGGTTTCCATGCATTAGCTGCTATTTCATTTTTCTTCTTTAGGGTAGCAATTTTCCTAAGTAGTGTTTGTTTTTCTTCAAATGTTTTTGTAATATATTCCTCCCTTTCCTTTTGTAATTTTTTATTTATGGCTTCTTTCTTAGCAAGTTGCATTCTCAGGACTTCAATCTCATTAGGATCTAGGATAGTGAACTCTGAACTAGCAATTTTTTCATCATTAAAACTTTCAGGATTTAGATGTTTTGGTGCTACTTCTCCTTAAAAATAGTCAGACAAGAAATGTTTTGTACTTTGTTGAAAAATATTATTGCTATTCCTTTTGTTTAAACTAGGTTTATTATGTATCTCCATAGTTTCTTGGCATATCACTTTGGGTGTGCTAAAAAAATTATCCCTAGATAGTCCAAGATAGAATTTAGAACTTTGGCAAAACGATTCCCTTTCCATAGTAGAGAAATGAACATTCTCTCCCCTTATTTCTTTCTCTCAAGGATGACCTTCTTTATGCCTTTGAGATCTTTTCATAGCCCAATTCTATCTTCCCGTAGGAGGGAGATCAGTTTGTAATTTGATTCCCAAGTTTTTCCTCACATTTTCCTGCGTGTTTCTTTTGTTTTCCATGGTTTTGTGATAACAAATCTTCTAACTAATGACACTAGTTAAAACCTTATGAGTTTCCACCCACCCTATTAGAATAGGAAAAACTTTTAAATGGATCAAAATTCCTTCACTAAATTCCACAGACAAAATATGAATAACCCTTGAGACTACAACAAAGTTCTCAATAAAAAAATATACCTCAGACTCTACCCAAGTGCAACACAGATCTTAAATGATACACTAGTTTATGACATGTAAAGTGTATCCCTAGTGGAGTCACCATTTTGTTGGGGTTTTAAAACTACTGAGCAACAAAAATGCTCAATAGAAGAATGATAAAACTTGAATACTCTAAAGATTAGCTAATTCCTATAATCAATTACACAAGTAGATCATCTAGACCCAACTTCAATGAAACCAAGGATGGTTTCCTACTCTTCAGGCTCTGCTAAACCAAGGTGGGTATACCTAGGGATTATTCAAATGCAAATTGATGTATTACAACTATTTTATTTTCATTCTAATTCTCATCTTCTATCCTCATACCCATGCATAATTTACCAATTTCTGTAATGCTTTCAAATCCATATACATCCCCTATAAGCAAATTTGGTCCTAATTCTCCTAGAGTTTACAAGTGTTTTTGGGAATAGTAGCTACCTATGACTCATAAAACTAAATGTAAATGAGTGGTGACCGAAATTATGACCTTGAAAAAAATAATATATGAATGACTTTGAATTTATAATATTTTTAGCATGTAGAGACAGAATCTATTCTCAAACATCTCTAATTTATAAGACCAGTACCTTATCCATTTAGAAACAGAGTCAATTATTGGTAGGAGACCTTGTTCAATTAGCTTGTAATTGAATCTGTCAACTATAATCATTGATTTCCATTCTTACATGATATCCACTTCATAAACTCATGAATTCTACTGATTTGTTGAAGCATTTACATAACTCATTGAATTAAAAGCAGCAATATAACCAATATACACTCCATCTATAATGCAATCAATCAAATGAACATTATCCAAGTGATCCCAAAACTGATAAACTCATGAAAAGTAGAGAGAAAAATGGTGACACATATTTGGTGTAAATACCCCTTTGTATTTCTTATTGCTGACTAATACAATAACCAATAGGAACTCAATAAAGAACCCAGAGAATCATATTGATTCTACATTTCTATTCATTATCAGAAAATATATCACTGAAAATAAACTCAAAACAACTATATATGATTGGACCGAATGTACTTTCTTGGAATAACTGAAGACATACAAAAAAAAATAAACCATCATAATGCCCTGAAAACTCATTTATATAGGCATGAGCTGCAACAAGCAAAAGGAAAATGTGATTTATAAGTGTCCTTTACACAAGAGATTCAATACACCTATCAGAAAAGATAAAATTGCAAATAACAAAAAGACATGTAGATCAAATATTCTTTTGTAGGTCCCTTTCTATTACATTTCTACATTCTAATTTGGCTGTTACTTTGATTCCTTTGTGTATGCAACTGCTAATCCCACCAATGATAAAATCTATTCTAATGATTGCAAACTAACCTCAACCTATGGATTTCATCATCATTATACTATATTGTGAGAGTCACTTTTACCTGTCACTATTCCTTGGTTATATCAGTATCCTAGGGTTATGGGATTGTCACTTAATATGAAGCATCCGAGCTTGGAGGCAATGTGGCTATGAAATATAACAAAATTGGCATTTTCTTCTTCCTCGGCCGTATCTACATTTAAAACCATTCCTCTACCAAAATATGTCCCTCTTTTGAAAAGAAAGACATGCATTAACAAAAAGTAAGAGTAATTATACACATGAAACTCATGGGTATAAAATCTTCTTCACCCTCTTGAAAAACTTTGCACAAGGCTCTATATATATCTACTACCCTGGTATTGTAATATAATTTTTTGGAAAATTATTTAGAGAACGATGTTATTATTGATAGGGTTCTAATTTTTCCAAGTTCACCCTATTCTCTTTTCACTACCTTAGTGACTTGATCATAGCTCTTTCACACAGTCTCAAGGAGATCATAATCCATAAAAACTCCTAGGACTAATATTCTTCCTTAGTCAAAATTCCATACACTGGCATGTGGAGAAAACAATTTCTTCTCTACAAACCATATTTTGAACAAATTTGAATCAGTTTACAAGGCATCATCCTCTTGGACCCAATTACCTTCACTAAGCAATCCCTCGACTATCTACAACCTAGGATTTGATGAATCCATTGGAGTCATTTTTTGGCTATATCTTGCAAGATTGGAGTACAATAGAAATTATAGTATAGTTACTTAATTGAAGTTCTTTCTTATTCCTTTCTATAATTTTGCAACTTCTCCATGAACAAATTGCTTCACACACTTTCTAAATACAATCTTCTCATTAATTGCTTCTACTTAGAAAAGGCTTGAAATCTTTATTCACACAAAGTGGGACTGATAAAATCTTTTGTGTTATACTCTATTTTTTACACATGTGAAGATTTCATATCTAATAAATACACAGAGTGGCACCACCTTTTCTATTTAAATCTGCATCGTCAATGTTTAAAAATAATGCGATCAAAGGATGCAGAAAAAGGTGACAAGCATTCCACTTGACAAGTTGGCCAGTCAATCCAATGAGAACTAACCATGTTTATACTTCGTTCTTTGGTGGTACTTCTATCTGGACCCACTTGGGAACTAAGGACATGTGTCGACAGGTCACTACCTCACTATACATAAAGAACGAGCACCTTGCCATAGCGAAGTAGCGACAGTCATTGATATAATCTTAATCTAATGATGATACGTTACTACATTGCTTAAAAGAATAATGGTGCACCCCATATTCATTATCTCATTATACATATTCTTTGAGAAACTCTTCATAGAGAGATAGTGAGAATTGTTGATCTCAACTTGATTTGATGACCAAAATCCCTCCTACATTTTATGAATGAGGCGTGGGTCCAGAAGACTAATGATGTGATAAGTCCTACATAGCTAGATAAATAAAAACCATATTTTAATCCCAGTCACCTTTCCATGTTGCTTGGGTCTCAATATATGCTCACTTCATGGCAACTCCCTATGTTGCTTAATAGCAAGATGCCTAATTTTTTCAATAGCAAGGTAGCAAGCTCTAGTGACTTAACCAAAACTCAACGTTGGAAAGTAAAAGCATGTCACATCATAATTACCCACTTTTTGGTTCTTATATGGAAATGATATCATTATTTATTAGGCCACTTCGAACTCTTCATGACCACTGAGAAGATTGATGTCTGTCGTGACATGGGTTTTTAGGTTGGTCACTACTTCACTATCGACAAGAAACTTGATTTTCCTGATAGCGAGGATGTGACTACTAGTGCCTAAAATATTTCTTGCATCCCTAGTTACTTTTCTAGCTCAGATAACAAAAACAAAGAACATGTGATTCAAATACCAATGCAAAAAAAAATCAATCATTGCCTCTATTTATCTAGACACTACAGCTTAGTTTAACGATAGTCACTATATCATGATGGTTATTTCACTCACATCTTATCATAATGACAAAGTGACAACCCTCAGTCCTATCATGATCAGGCAGTTCTCTTTAAAAGGAAAAGTGATGCAAGGCACGAAAGCTAAAGAACATAAGGAATATTTAGAAACTTTAAAATGTTTGCACCTGAGTTCAAAATAAACAAAGGAGACCTAGGGTTTTGCATACTTAGGGTATTTTAGTGGCTATGTTGAGAGACAAACCTTGAGAATTTAATAGATTTCAACAACACATGAATCAGGGCATGACTAGGGTAACCCTAAAATTATGAAAGTTATGAGGAATGAAAAACCCTAATATGCAAAATGCAATGACCTAATTGATTTTTCATCAAAATTTTAGACCTTTTTCTATACTGTGAAAAATCAGACCAACAAGGGTAAGACATAACATTCTTTGTAAGCCTTTAACAGGGTAGAACTTTTATTAGAAACAATAGTCCACAAAGATAATTGAGAGGGCAGGGGAGGTGAATTAGTTATCCAACAATGAAAACATTTATCTTCTTAGAAAAAACTTAACCATTCAATGAAAGTAAACATCAACCATAATAAGATGCACATAAACAATTACACCAGATATATTAACTAGGGAAACCCTTGATTAGAGGGAAAAACCCTATGGCAATGATGCCCACAAGATGATGTACAAATATAAATATTCCTTGTTAGATGATGAATCCTATTAGGATTCTATTACAACATTTAGCACAATGAGTCCCTATTAGAAGATTAAAACCCTATTAGGAGTTATGCCAACCTTGTTAAGAGTTGTAGTACAATGTATGCAAGAAGAGCCCACTACCCAAACATGCAATTTCAACTACAAGAAGAGTTCACTGCTCAAACATGAAATTTACTATTATGTTCTTCTTTCCTTTGTTCTTTCAACTGAACCAATCATTATCAAACCTTGTAAACTAGGTCATGAACCTCAGATCACTCAACAAAACATTGGCAATGAAGTTTCCTTCACTTTCGCTCTCCTTTGCTCAACTTCGCATTTTGCTCTCTTTGCTACTTACAATTACTTCTCTTTGATACACATGATAAAGGAAAATGTCCTTACTTTATACTAAGTCCATAAAAGAATTCTCTAAGTTGGGTGTTAGACCTTCTAAATTAATTATTATAGGTCAACATTAAGAACACGTTACACTTAGTGATAACATTAATCTTCCACCTTGCAACTTGAATAACTTTCCATACATAAAATATTACGATGAGTGAGATTGACCATATCATCATCAACATGTCTCCTACACATCCTTAACCTTGATTCTTAGAATAACAATTCTGCTAAGAGATATAACAATTTTACTAGGACATGCCTCTGTAAACTTTGTCTCATACATCACCAAAACTTACATAACTTCTTCTAGAATTATCATTTATTCATCCAACATTAACTAAATATAATAGATACTTATAAGTATCTCCATTAACCTTTGATAGTGAAAATACTCAACTAGTTGTCCGTACCAACTTGATCTTTCTATTTTTCTTCTGTTAGATACCACAAAAAATTGCTATGTTGACATCAATGACAAAATTAGTCATGAATGTAACATATCATCATAGTGACATATTTACAATACTCCCCCATAGGAATATCACTAGCATTCATGCTTCCAACTATCTTCCAACAATCTCCCCCTTTGGCATTGATGGCAACATAGATGAAAAATATCTAGTTCCAAGAATACCAATAAAAGACTGTTAATCTTTATTTTCATCAATCATTCTCCCCAACTATTTTCTTCTCCTAAACATGTTGTAATTTCTCTTCATGATCTTCTCCCTCATGATTCTAAACTTCTCCCCCATGATTTTTTTCATGCTAATCTTCTCTCCCATTAACATCAAAGTCTAAGGTTTTAGCAACCAACTTCGCTACATGAAACTTTGCAAAAACAATTTCTTACTAGCTCAAGTGTCCAAAGACACTATTCAAAAAAACATCCAATAAGAGTCCCAGATGACTTCATCCATCACAGATACTCCTCCATATAGGAAGCATCAACATTTAGTCTAGACAAATAATGGTGCTCTATTACACTAGACTAATGCATCCTTGTATCTTTGACTCTAATGTAGGGAGGGGCATAACCCCTAACATACCTTGAAAATACTTAAAAGTCTCTTTGGGAAGAGGCTTAGTGAATATATTTGCAATCTTCTCTTTAGTACTTAAATACTCCAATCTGATTTCCTTTTTTGTAACTTTCTCTCTCAACATGTGATACTTAATAGAAATCTGCTTAGTCTTTGAATGCAACACTAGATTCTTATACATATTTATTGTCTTTGTGTTGTCACAATGTATGAAAATAGGCTCACTGGATTATATCC
Source organism: Cupressus sempervirens (assembly GCA_028749045.1). Taxonomy (NCBI): domain Eukaryota; kingdom Viridiplantae; phylum Streptophyta; class Pinopsida; order Cupressales; family Cupressaceae; genus Cupressus; species Cupressus sempervirens. Next base: position 748,597,400 of record CM053792.1, read on the forward strand.
TTATATCCTTTAACATCTACTTCATCCAAACAACTTGATTATAATTTTTTTCTACCACAACATATTCTACTTCTACCATACTTTGTGATGTACAACTCTGCTTCTTGCTCAGCCAAGAAACCAATATTCCTCCAAGAAAAAAGGATCCACCATTGGTTTTCATTCTATCATCCATACTACCTACCCAATCAACATTAGTATAAGCACTTAGAATGAAATCATTAGATCTGTCATACCATAATCCAAACTTAGGTGTTCCTTTTAGATATCTAAATATCCTTTTGACTTCTACATAATGTGCTTCTTTGAGATCAGCTTGGAATATTGCAACAATTTCAACTGCATTTTTCATATCCATCCTTGTGTGAGTTAGATATTGCAAACCTCCAATCATAGATCTACACTTCTTCTATTCAATAATAGGTGTCTCATCCTTTGTAGACAACTTGTATCCAGTTACCATAGGTGTTCTGATAGGCTTACATGTTTCCAAACCAAACCTTTTTAGTAAATCCTTCAAGTACTTAATCTACAAAATAAAGATTCATTCTTTATTCTATACAATCTGCAATCCTAGAAAATATTTCATTTCTTCTATCATACTCATTTCAAATTCACTCTTCATTTCTTCTACAAACTTTTCACTTTCGTCATCAGTACCTCCAAATATGATATCATCAACAAATATTTACAAAATCATCAAACCATCATCAATTTCTTTCCAATAGATATTACTATCTACCATACCTTTGCTATATCCAAGCTTTTTCAAATGTTTATCCAACCTCACATACTAGGTTTTGGATGTTTCCTTCAAGCCATACAATGCTTTCCTCAATCTGCATACTATGTCCTTGTCATTTGTTAAAGAATAACCTTTAGGTTCTTCAATATATACCTCTACTTCATGTACGCCATTAAGAAATGCTAACTTGACATCCATTTGATATACTTTGAATTTATTTTGTGCTGCATAGGCTAAGAATAATCTTAATTCTTATATTCTAGCTACTTTATAGGTCTCATCATAATCTATTCCTTCTTACTATGAGTAGCCTTTACATATCAATCTTGCTTTGTTTCTTACAACTTCTTGTTGCTCATTCATCTTGTTCTTGAATATCCATTTAGTTCCTAATACATTCTTGTCTGTTGGTCTAGGGACTAGTTCCCATGTCTCATTCTTTACTATCTGATCTAATTCCTCTTTCATCTCTTGTCTCCAATAATCACCTTTACATGCTTCATCTACATTCTTAGGTTCAACTTGAGATATCAAACATAGTTCTTCATTGATTCTACTTCTTGTCATCACACAATTATCTTTTCTTTCGATGATCTTATCAGGTGGGTGATTCTTTATCATATTATTTCCAAAAGTAAGAGTTGCTATCTCAACTCTTGGCTCTACTAAAGGTTCCAAACTTTTTTCTTTCCTTGTCTCTCCTACATTCTGCAAATCATTGTTAGTCTCAAGAAATACTTCACCATTTCTTGGTTTAGTGACAACATCATCATTTGAATTGTAATCAATTATTCTCTCATGTATCCTAAATTTCTCATCAATTCTCACATTTTCACTTTCCATAATGGTCTTAGTTCTCAAATTATAACATCTATAAGCCTTTCTTTTCAATGAATAAAAAAGAAACATACCTTCATCACTTCTAGCATCAAACTTCCTAATATCATCATCTCTTTTGATGTAACACTTATTACCAAAATTTTTGAAATACTTAACTGTAGGTGAGTGACCAAACCATACTTCATAAGGGGTCTTGTTTGTGTCTTTCTTGACTTGCACTCTAGTGTAGACTATTGTGTTCATAGATTCTCTCTAAAACATATTAGATACATGATTCTTGGCTAATATAGCTCTTACTACTTCTGTTACTGATTCATTCCTTCTCTCCATAATGTCATTTTGTTTAGGGGTCCTCAGAGCTGATAACTATCTTTTGATTCCATTTTCTTCACAAAACATGTTAAACTCATTTGAAGTAAATTCTCCTCCTCTATCTAATCTTAAACATTTGATCTTCATACTAGATTAATTCTCAACTCTATTCTTGAATATCTTGAACTTATTAAATGCCTCAAATTTCTCTTTAAGAAATGCAACCCACATCATTCTAGAAAAGTCATCAACTAGAATCATAAAATACCTCTCACCATAGAATCTTTTAGTCTTCATAGGACCACTGAGATCTATGTGTATAATCTCTAATTTTTCTATAGTAGTAGAATTTTTGCAGGAAAAATAAGTTTTGTTATGCTTTTCCAAAACACACTCCTTGCAAATTGTGTTAGTAGGTTTTACAATTTTAGGCAAATCTCTAACTATAGACATATTACTAGTCTTCACAATACTATCAAAGTTTATATGACACAATCTCTTATTCCATAACCAACTATCATCTACCTTTGCAACCAAACATTTCATTTTAATAGGTATCAAATGAAATACATTACCTCTAGATCTGGTTCCTATTCCAATTACCTTTCCATCTTTGTCTCTAATCATGTATGTATTTTCTATAAACTACAACTGATAACCTTTATCCACTAGTTGTCCAACACTTAAAATAATATGCTTCAAACTATGAACAAAATACATCCTTAGTGTTAGTCTTACCATCAAGAGTTATAGATCGAATACCTTTAGCTTGGCATGTTGCATTGTTTCCAACTCTGACAATTCCTCTATCCTAAATTTTGAATTCAACAAACTTGTTCATATCACCATTCATATGATTCATACAACCACATTCAATTATCTAATTAGATTTCTATTCAACTTGTGACACCAAAGCCAATTTCTCTGGACTTTCTTCTTTAATTGCTAGAAATCCCATCACATCATCACTAGCACTTACTACTTGTTCATCAGAATCATTTTCTTCAATTGCATACAAATAATCTCAATCTCTTCTAGGTTTTTAATTTCCTTTATACTCTTTCTCCCTTTTAGGATACTTAGATGCATAATGACCATATTCACTACAAGTCCAACATTTAAAGATTTTATTACCTCCTTTTTCTCTTCTTACTAGAAGGGATACTCCTTATTCAATCTTTCTATCCTCATCAGATCTACTATTGCTACCAAAATCTCCTCTAGCACTTGTGCTCCTTGATAAACTAGGTCAAATATTCAAGGCACTAAAAGTTGTTTTAGTTCTGGTTGATTCTCTAGACTATCTAAGCTCATTCTCAACTGCTTCAAGTCTTATAAGTAATATCTCCTTTGTCACATCTTTGGTACAAGATATCAGCAACTATATCATTTGAACTACTAACTTAATTGGTGGTGTTAAAATCTTCAATATCTTCCATATAACCTCATCATTTTCTTTGGTTCCTCCTTGAGATTTAATACCTATAGTAATTATACGTATATATATTATTACAAATTCATCTACCATTATTTTAGCATCTTGAAATGCACAAATCCAACTTTGTAGCCTCGATTTATTACAATGTGCATCACCTTCAAAACTATTTTCCAAAGCCTTCCAAATCAAATGTGAAGTAACAAGTGATTTTACCTAATTGTATTCAATTTTAGGAAGTGTAGTCAATAGTGCTTCTCTAACTCTCATGTCACACATAAAAAGATCTCTTTCATTGTTAGTACAATTTTTAAAATCCTTTTCAATAATGATTGTATTCACTAATTTAGTAAAGATCCAATATCCTGAACCCGTACACAACATATGTGTCTTCATCTTTTCTTTCCAACTATCATAATTTGTTCCATTAAAATTTAGACTATCTTTCCTAAACATGCTCACCATGGATCTCCCAAAGTTGTTAAACTTTATCTTCAAGGACCTGATGCTTTGATACTAATTGTTAGAAACAATAGTCCACTATAATAACTAAGAGGGGGGTGTGAATAAGTTATCCAATAATCAAAACATTAATCTTCTTTAAAAAAACTTAACCATTCAACCAAACCAAAAAACAACCATAATAAGATGCACATATACAATTACATTCGATATGTTAACTAGGGAAACCTTTGATCAGAGGGAAAACCCTAATGGGAATGATGCCCACAAGATGATGTACTAATATAAATATTCCTTGTTAGAGGATGCACCCTATTAGGAGTCTATTACAAAATTTAGTACAATGAGTCCTTGTTAGGAGACTTTGAATCCCTATTAGGAGATTCCAACCCTACTAGGAGTTGTGCCAATTAGGAGTTGTAGTACAATGTAGAGTCCACTGCCTAAACATGAAATTTCAAGTACAAGATGATCTCACTACTAAAACATGTAATTTACTACTATGTTCTTCTTTCCTTCACTTCCACTCTAATCTTCTCAAATTTGTGTTCTACTCTCTTTCCTGCTCACAATTACTTCTCTTTGATACACATGATAAAGTAAAATGCCCTTCCTTTATATCAAGTCCATAAAACAATTCTCTTTTTTGACTGCTAGGCATTCTTAATTAATTATTATAGGACTACATTAAAAACATGTTACACTTAGCGATAACATTAATCTTCCACCTTGCAACTTGAGTAACTTTCCATACACATAATATTATGACAATTAAGCTTGACCACATCATCATCAACATGTCTTCTACACATCCTTAACCTTAATTCTAAGAATAACAATTCTACTAAGAGATATGACAAGTTTACTAGACCATGCCTCTATAAACTCTATCTCAGAATAGACATCACCAAAACTTACATAACTTCTTTCAGACTTATCATTTCTTCATCTAATGTTAACTGCATAGACTAAATACTCATAAGTATCTCCCATAACTTTGGATAGTGAAAATATTCAACTAGTCATCTATACCAACTTGATCTTTTTGCTATTATTCTGTCAAATACCACAAAAAATTGCTATGTTGACATCAATGAAAACTCAATCATGAATGTAACATATCATCATAGTAACATATCTACAATACTCCCCCATAGGAATATCATCAACATTCATGCTTCCAACCATCTTTCAAAACCTTTAACAAGGTAGATCATATTTCATGATCAAACTTTGTAACCTTTATTAGATACACTTTATTACTACAATAGTGAAGATTTGTGGGTGTCATCCTCACCCTAGTTTTACCTTCTCATTGGAGGGTTTCTGAGAAATCATATCTTGTGTTATATATGTGTGAATTCTTATTTATTTAAATATTTTAGATGTATATGCATAATATGGTATTTTAGTTTACTTGATGAATTGTGAGATGGATGTATGGTGAATATTTTTGTGGGTAAAAGTTTGAAGCACTAATTGACCACCACCCCCCCACCCCTCCCCTTCCCCCTCCCCCTCCCTCTTAGAGTTTACTTTTCCTATTGTAATTCAAAAAAATGGTATCAATGCTGAGTTCTCTAAAAGTAAAGCTTTGCAACATTGAGGAAAGATCTTGGAAATGGAAGTCTACAAGTTGAGAAAGATTATTGAGAACCTGGAGATTGAAATACAACTCATTCGACATCTACTAAATGAAGCAAGAGATTATCTAAAGAAATCATTTAGAAGAGGAAGGAAATTTCTATTGAAGAGAATGACACACAATACCAAGAGATAGACACTACTAAATTATTTGCTAATGGAAACCCTAATGAATTTGGTGCAATAGTTGTAGATCTAATGGAAAAGAATAGTACCCTAGCTGAAGAGGTCAAAAATCTAAACATAGAGAAGGAATCACATGCCATATTACTATGTGAGGTGACCAAATAGAAGATGAAAGCTATGGAAGATAAAGTCATGATTGAAGCTGACAAAAGAGTTTTGACCAGTACACTGGAAGAAAAGTCATCAGAGGTAAATAGGATTGCTCACATACAGTTGGAGACAATGAATCAAGTCATGATTGATAATCATGAAATAAATAGTAAAGACATTGAGATCACAGCATTGAAGTTGTAGATGAATATTTGAGCAATGATCTAAAAAGGGAAAAAGAATTTCTAAAAGTTTCAATAAACCTAGTGAAGCCATCAAGTACTTTGAACAATTGATGAGATCCCCTAGATCTAACAGTGATACTTCTAGATTGGGATACACTAGTACTAAAAAAGGACAATCATCCAAAAGTGGTGAAGAAAGAAGTAACAAAGCTAAGAACTATAAACCTACTTGTCATAATTATGGAAAGATAGGACATATTGCTAATGTTTGCAAGAGTAGGACTATAAATCAGAATGTTAACCAGAAGAACATTGGTCACTGCCACAAGTGCAACAAATAGGGTCATCAAACACATTAATGTAGAACCAAGACCATGCACAGTTAGATATTTGAAAGATACTACTATAACTATCAAAAGTATGGACATAGAGCTTTTGAATGTAGATCCAAACCCAAGTGGTCATCGAATAAGCAAGCAAAGGTAAAGAAAAATGGAAACTCTTATAACTAGGATTATAATACAAGGTATAGTTTGCACTACTATCAAGAGTATGGACATATTCTTGAGAATTGTATAAGAATACATTTTAGGAGTGAGTTTGAAAAAGGCAAAGCAAAGGTAGATATTGATAATGTCAAAGATGAGATGAACAAGACATGAAAGAGAAATCAATATTGCAGCAGATCAAGTGTAGATGGGATCACTTCACCGAATGGGTTAGGTGATCAAACCTCCTCAAATTAAGCAATCAACAGGTATGCGGGACTAATATTTAAAAGTATATACTATACATATGTTCCAAGGATTTAGTTTTGAAAAGATTACATATACATAAATAAAGATGGAAAGTGTTGTTAAAACTCAAGAATAAATCTTTAATTTTTGTTAGTTTTCATGTTACTATAGAGCATGAAAAGTTTCACTATGGTTGTCAAGTGAAATGTTAGTGGATGTCGAGCTAGAAAAGTTGTTATTAAAGGCCAAGCTTGTAGTGGTTGCCAAGTGCATGAAAATCACATGGATGTTGAGTGAGCTAGAAATTCTATTGCAGCTTAGCTTACAACTATGTAAGCACTTAACATTAAATGCAGTATTTTAAGGGCTATTTGATCAATTTCTGCTCATTAGACATTATTCAAATTTGAAGAAAAGCACAAAGAGCACAAGTTGAACTGGATAAATTAATCTAAAGTATTTTCAAGTGGATTTAAATAGTTTTTCAACACCATTCTACTAGGATTAACAAGGTATTTATCATGTCTTGGGCTACATAGTTTAAATTTTGCAAACCCTATGTTGGTGTTTTGAAATGCTACAGGTTTCAAATTACCCCAATGAGAATATAACACATCTAGGGGTAGTTGAGTCTCATATTTAACATATCATTTCAGACATTGGGCAAACTATAAATCTTGACCCTTCTTCTACTTCAAGCTTAATAAAACCTAAGTGGGTGGACCTCAGATTCAATTATATGGTACTAGTGCAAAACATACTCTTGAATCTAATAAGCATATTTAACCCTTATATCTCCTAATAACCCATGCAATGACATAGATCTATGATAGCTAAATGAAAATCTATGAAATTCATAGGCAAAGTAAGGGCATTCTATTATATCTCTTCAACATAAAATATAAAGATGACTTGCATTTGACTTGATTTTATGTGGGTGGGGAAAGTGGATGAAAACCAAGTATAGACAGCAAGCTAATGATCTTGTAGCTGATCAGTGCCTAATCCATTGGGCAAATTCATCAATCTCTCATATTCATTTTGGATATCCTAGAAACATATCCTATGCCAAGACTCCAGATCTATCCATTTACCTTGTAAATTGGATATCACTATTCAATCCAAATCTCATTCTTACTTGATATCCTCCTCAATAAACCTGCAACCCTATTGATTGCCCTAAAGAATTTACATAATTTCTTGAATTACAAGTAAAAATGAATCAACATACAGCGATAAGGGACTACAACTATGATCTAGGCTCTTTGTTCAAAGATCATAAAACATTACACATCACTAAGAAAGGAGATGAGATTTAACATGAAACTCAACACTTATTATTCTTTATATTGATTTCCTTGAAATAATACATGAAAATGCATAAAATTGACTCACAAGATACCTAATAAATGAGATTGTACAATAACATATGCTTTCATACAAGAGAGAAAATGGAAGGAAAGAGAAACTAAAGGGATGGGAAGGGGGTATCATAGCCAAAGAAAAGCTTAATGGTTTGGAACTAGCACATCCCAGATCTTTCCATTCAAACTTCATCAATTCCAGGAGCAATTCTGCTAAATGTTTTCATTCCAGAATTTCCAATATTTTTCAACCCCCTACAATGGATGAGAAAGAAGAAGATATAGACAAGGAGTGAATTCTCATATCTGATCTGAAGATAACATGTGTCCACTTGAAATTCCCTCCTTTGCAGTGAAAAGAATCTCTCTAATCTCTCTCCCCTTTGATCTGATTTGGTTTTCATTAATCTTTTGTAACTGACTTGAAATATCTCTTGTTAAATGATGAAAACCATTATGTTTTCCCAAAATCTAAAAATCTCATGAAATGTTGATAAAAATTTGGGTTTAAATTGAATAAAGGTGATCAAAAGTGACCCCAATAGCATTTTTACCACGTTTTACCAATCTTGTAACTGTGTTTTCAATTTTAACCAAGTTCACTAAGAAGGCCCCAAAATTACAAATCTTCCTATAGCCACTCATGGTTAACACCTGCACAAAATCTGACTACAAAAATGGAGAGTTCATTCTTTGGCAATTCCAGTTGTATATTATACTGCATAGTTGGACAAAAATGGTGCCTCTAAGATTGAATTGAAAATCTGGCTCCCGGATTGAATTAGAGCATTAAAATTGAAAAAATTTAAATATCTATATAATTGTACTATATAAAACTTTAAAATTCATTTAAATTTTTCAACTTTGAAAGTTCTAGTCCATTTAGATTAGAAAAATCTGATTTAAAACTTTATTTTGTCCCTTTCCATTTTCAAAATTTTCCTTATCTCTCCAATGCCACATTGCCACATGTCATGTTAGTGCTTCCCCACATTGCTTAAATTTATTGCACCTTGAAAATGTAGGCAAGCGCCAACCCCTGATCTTGGTTAAATTAACGGCATAGATTATTGTACTACTATAACACCTAGTTAGCTACATCAACCAATAGAAAATCTCCATATGAAGAAGTGCATTCTGATAAAATCCCCACAAAAAATTTTCTTATTATCTTCTGAAGGGGTGGGTCCTTGATGTCACATTTTCCACATGTCAAGTTGGCAGCTTTATCTAACTAGTGAGCACTTTCATAATACAGGCAAGTGCTAGCCGTCAATCTCTGAAAGATCAACAGCGGCATAACTAAAACCCTTTTAGTAGTCTGAGAGAAAAGTGATGACATCATTAAAGACACATGGCACCAAGGCACTTACCCATTTTATTTATCTATCATGCAACTTCACCAAGTAGGAAAGTGCTATCCATTGATTAAGTCAAGATCAATAATGGAGCCAAGCGATGTTATTGGAAACCATGTCAACCGACACAACTTATGGGATTTTGACACCTATGATATGGAAGGAGAATAGCTATTAGCAGTGCTAGTTTATTTTGTGGTGCTAACATCATCATAGACATGTGTCCACAAGGAGCTTCCCCACATTATTTAAATCTCTTACATCTTTAAAATGCGGGCAAGCATTGGCCTTTGATCTTGCACAAATCAATGATCATGCAAACTTGTACCCTTATATCCTCTAGTTAGCTATCTTGTCCAATAGGATGTCACCTTTTAAATGAATGTACTTTGACAAGTCTAATAGTGGCACAAACTACAATATTAATTCTGAGAATTTATGTGCCCATGACATCATTTGCAACTTGGCATATATGTGTCGTGCTTCACCAATAAATGTGCTCTAATTCAATAAGGCTTTGAAACCTAGCATGACTCAGAGTCCTCCTCAAAGCTTGGTCCCATTGTACCATGTGGAAAATAGGTGCTTTCCCACATTACATAAAGTTTGGTCATTTTCTTAATGTAGGTAAGTGCTTTCTGTCAATTTTCCCAAGATCGATGGTGAATCAAAACCTTGGCATTTTAGGACCTAGTCAGCCAAAATGTCCAATGAAATGCTTCCTATATGATCCAAATCACCTGAAAACTACCACAAAAGAAATAATATTAAAATCCTCTAAAAATGTGGGTCCATGACATCATTATGTGCCATGTGTCAAAGAGGTGCTTGCCCGTATTCTTTAAAACTCGTGCACTTTCATATTGCATTCATGCACCACCTATCGATCTCCTTAAGATCAATAGTGTGATAAATATTTCCATTTGAACTACATGAATATCCTCTTTAACATCATTATTGATAGGTTTTACCAAGGTTCTTTCTCACTTTAGTTATAAACTTTGCACCTTCACGAAGTGGGAATACACCTACCATTGATCTTCCAAAGATCAACGGTGTATAGATGTGATGAACAAAAGTGACCCCATTGTATGATTCAACCAATCATATTTATGGAAAGTTGCACATGCTCTAACCATCTAAAAACTCTAAAATAGTTTTGACAAGGTACTAACAAATCCTAGTCTTTGCAGCGCAGTTATAACCCAATGTCACCAAGTACTATGTGCCACAAAGGAACTTGCCTACATTACATAAAAGTTGAGTAGATCCATTTTGCGAGTATGCACCCATTGTTGATATTGGAGAGATCAACAACTAGCCCAAAAAACAAACCATCATACTTAAGATGCTTTGCAAAACACTAAATAAAATAACCATGGTTAGGATAAAGGTGACTGGTGTAGAACGGTCGAGAAAGGATTTTTAAAAGGTATACATAGAAAATTTGAAATAAAATATTTTAAAAGGACTAAAACTTCTCACACATATTTTAATTCAAACAATTGAAAACCCTACCCTTGGAAACATGGACCACAAACAATATTAGGGTAACATGAAATTAAGGGTTCTTGATTTATGGAAAAAAAATCTTGAAACACAACCCTAATTTTGAATAAGTAGATGAATTTTCACTGCAATATGCAAAAAAAATTGAATGGTGAACAATTAGGCCAACAGTAGCTCTGTCTGGGGATGCATGCCCCTTGCAGACATGTCAAGGATTTAGATCTCTAGAAGAAGCAGACCACTCACTTAATAACAAAACTTCTCTTGAACATCTTTATTGAAAATAGGGAAACAACTACTCCTATAATGTACACACGATGGTCTCGGGCTGCCAAACTTCAACAAAATTTTTTACCTCTATCAAAAGCCTGATTCTCATTGACATTTTCTTGAGGTAAACTGAAAATATCATTCTCCTTTCTTTCACCCAACACATTAGCACTTTCAATCACTTCATTACAAAAAACAAAATTGTCATCATTCTCATAGTGCATATAAAACTCAAAGGCTATTTCATCATCATGCTCACTATGAGAAAAAACATCAGCATGCTCATGATTACACAAACTGAACTAAGATTCAAAATCCAACAATGATTCATGCATGCTGATTGAAAACACAAAAACTTCATATTCTACACCATTCACCAAGTTTCATGTACCAAAAATTTACAACTCACCTTGTGTCTCTAGCTGCAAAGAGTATGTGAAATATGATTGTTGCCTACTTCCATTCATGTCATTCACTAAATCTGATTTACCTTTCACTGAAACCTCTTCACATTCTTCAAACAACTGATTAGTTACCAAATATGAGAACTCATTTTGAAAGTACTAATATAAACTATGTTGATCACAATCATTTTCTTCATCTAATTGAATGTTAGAATGAATCTTGAACTTATCTCTACAAGAATTATTAGTACATAAAGAAAATCCATATTTGGATTGACAACATTCATTGTTTTCCTCTTCATCACATGAAACATCAAAACAAATTTTAGCAAGATCAACATGAAAAGAATCTGAAACAATATCAAACTTCCCTTCACTAACATTCCTTGAATCCAACAAATAATCATGTGTAAATACATTTGAGGCACTATCATTTACACTTCCAAAATTTGATAAAGATTGTTCAGATTCTACATCTCTTTATACATAAAACTTTGGGGAATTTATTTGACTAAATGAGAAAGTATTATGAGGGAAAATATGAAGATCCTTATAAACACTTACATGCTTTTCAAAATCACAAGCCAACAAATCAGAAAAATTTCATCAAGGCTCAAGAAGACTACCTCACAAATCTTCTCTCGGCTATGATTATCATCGGGATAATATGAAGAACTTACAACAGCATGATGATTAGTATAACAATCTAGAAAATCAGAATTATTATGACATTCATTCTTATCATGGAAATCACTACCTCTACTACTGTTACATAATTTCTCGACTTCATATTTACTCTAACAAAATTTATTTCCACTTTCATATCCATCTTCCCTATGCTGATTGTAGTTATCTGATTCAATTGCATTTGAATCATTCTCTTTACATTTAGAAGACAAATTATCTTTCTCTATGGTTTCACTATTTTCATTACTACCTTGACTTTCAGCACACTCATCATCATTAGAAGATATAACATGAAATCTATAATCACTTGTTTCTATCTCTTCAATGAATCTTTCAATTTGCAAAATTCTTCGTAATCTTATAGGTGCTGGCCAATTGACTAAATTAGGCACTAGAACATCAAGGAAAACACTAGGAAAGGAAGATTCCTCAGGTTTACAATGAAAAGACATCTTGCTGATTACTGATTTAATCTTTAGATAATAGTTTTCAACATTTAAACCTTGAGTACTTTCTACCTTAATTCTTATAAGACTAACAATCCTTTTGTAGATCATTTTATTTAACATAGAAATGTTATTACTCATAGTTTCTAAAATTTTTTAATTTTCCAAACTAATCTCAGATCTGAGATCTGACTCCATCATAAACTAAAACTTCTACCTCTTCTTTCTAGTTCTGAAAATCACTAAATAGAGGCAACCATTTTTTTAACATTTGATATCCATGAAAAGAAAACATGAAAACCAAAATACCTCAAGTTCTAATGCAAGATTTTGATCTGTTCATTTGGCATAGGTGTAAGACTAAAAATCCTTTACATCACTAGTTAGACTTTGTAGAGCCACCATCTCTTTACAAGAGGAATAAGAAATCACTGCTGTAATTTACTTTTTACAATTCACTTTTTTATAATAGTAGATTGCAAGAAACACTTTAAAAATTACCAAGAATTTAAACTTCCTTTTAAAGAAACTATCAAAAGCTTCAAATCTTCCCATACAACTAAAAAAATTTCAAATTATGCAATGAAATCAACTAGGAACAAATTGGTATAGAGATTTGAGAATTGCCACACACTTTGTGAGAAATAGAACATAATTTGTCACTTGACAAATTTGAACCAAACCTTTAGATGTAGGAGAAATACAAACAATCAAACCACTCTTGTAGATTTACAAACTTGGAAAAGGGAATAAAAACTTATACTCATTCCTGACTTTGAATTTTCTCAACAGCACGTACAAAAATTGAATTGATTGAAGATAGACCCATAATAGTCATAGAACACAATTTACATCCAATTCTCACAACATATTATTGTCCATGAATAAATATTAATTGGGGATCACAAAACTTTGCATACAAAACTGCATATGCAAAATATATCAGAGGTTTCTAGCTCCATAATTTAGGCATTTACAACCTTGTCCCTAGCAAAGTTTCCATTTTAATAGTGACTCAAATGGGAAAAACCATACTGAAAATAGGATTGAAGTATTCAATTAACACCAGAGATTCTTGTCCTCATAAGAAGATGTATTTCCATCTTATCTCCCCAGTGGAGTTGCCATTTTTTTGCTAACTCAGATGGGAAAAACCATACTAAAAATAGGACTAAAGTGTTCAATTAACACTAAAGATTCTTGTCCTTGTAACAAGATGTATTTCCATCTTATCTCCCTAGAAGAGTTGCCATTTTTCTGGTGTTTTGAAATGCCATAGTTTTCAAATTATCCCAATGAGAATATGACACATCTAGGGGTAGCTGACTCCCATCTTAAACATATCATTTCAGACACCGGGCCAACTATAAGGCTTGACCCTTCTTCTACTTCAAGCTCTACAAAACCTAGGTAGGTGGACCTTAGATCCAATTATATGGTACCAATGCAAAACCTACTCCTAAATCTAATAAGAAAATTTAACCCTTATATCTCCTAATAACCCATGCAATGACATAGATCTGTAGTAGCTAAATGAAAATCTATGAAATTCATAGGCTGAATGAGGGCATTCTATTATAGCTCTTCAACATAAAATATAAAGATGACTTGCATTTGATTTTATTTTATGTGGGTGGGGAAAGTGGATGAAAACCAAGTATAGACAACAAGTGAATGATCATATAGCTGATCAGTGCCTGATCCATTACGCAAATTCATAAATCTCTCTTATGCATTTTGGATATCCTAGACACATATCCTATGCCAAAACTCCATATCTATCCATTTACCTTCTAAATTGGATATAATTGTGAAGGATTTGATCAACACAAATCCACAAAGCCTTCGAATACCTACATGCAAAAACTTGTCACAGACGAAAAAGACAAGAGGAGGCAAAGGGTTTTGCTCTAAAAAATATGCTAATGTACTTTTAGAAATGGAAAAGATCATAAAATACAAAGGAGATCAATCCTTATAAATTGAGATCAAAACCCAAAAAAGGGTAACCTAAAAAGGAAAAGCTATTTAATAATTACTAAATAATTATTAAATAGAGATGCAAAAGGTGCATAAAGTAAAATCTTAAGAAGGGAGTAAAGAGAATTTAATAGATGAAATTAAATCAACGCTTTACTTGAACACCCCCCCTTAAGATAAGCAACAATGCAGCTACAAACAATGCAAAAGGAGCAAGGAAACTACAAAGCAAACTTGGGTCCTGGCAACAAGGCTTGATAAGGTACCCAATAACAACTAAATCTCTATGAAACAGAGAAATAGAGAAAACCTAGTGGGAAAAACTCTACTCCAAAAAGAGATAGCAGTAAAAAAGAAGGAAGGACTCATCACTGAGACCCCCCAAGGAAAACTTCCTTTACCCCAAGCATAGAACACAGCTGAAGATACTACGGGGATGCAAAAGGTTTAGTGAAGATCTTTGCAACCTACTCAGCAGTAGGAGTGTACTCCAAGCTCAAGGCACCATCCTGAATGAGATGCTTGATGAAGTGCATGTGAAGCTTAATGTGCTTGGTACACTAATTCTCAATAGGGTTGCATGAAATGTGTATAGCACTCTGACTATCACACCATAGAAAGGTGGGACTATCAAGAGGAAATCCAAACTCTGTCATCAACTATCGAAGCCACAAAACCTCCTAACTAGCTAATACAGTTGCCTTGTATTCTGCCTATGTAGATGATAATGCATGAGCATGCCACTTTTTGCAAGACCATGTGATAGGACCAAAACCAAGACAAAATACAAAAACTAGAAGAAGACTTGCAATCATCAATGTCACATGCCCAATCTGAATATGTGAAACCAACAATGTGAAGATCCCCTGATGTGTAGTGAATGCCATAACATTTTGTACCTCTAATATACCTTAAGATACATTTGGTTTCTTGCCAATGACTCTCATGAGGATCATGGGAGAATCGAGAGACAAGTCCAACCGCAAAATAAATATCAAGACATGTGTGTGTGTTAGGTACAAAAAACTACCCACAAGCTGTCTATATAGAGTGGAATCCACTGAAGGAGTAGAGCAAGTGGTAGATAAAACAACACCTGACTAAAAAGGTGTAGGGGTAGGCTTGCAGTCAAGCATGCCAAATCTTTGAAGCATATCATGAGCATACTTCTACTAGAGTATGGCTATCCCATCTAAAGATTGAACAACCTGTAGGCCCAAAAAATAGTGCAGAAGGCCAAGATCTATCATCTCTAACTGCTCTCTCAATGCTTGTTGAAAACTTTGTATCATGGATACTAAGCTTCCTATGATGATGAGGTCATCAACATAAAGCATGAGTATCAATAAGTTAGCCCCATGACGCTGAATATAAACTGTAGGATCAGAATGACACCGTGTGAAGTGGGAAGCAAGCAAGAAGGAATTCATTTTCTCATACCAAGCCCTAGGGGCTTGTTTGAGACCATATAAAGACCTTTGAAGCCAGCATACCAAGGAAGAGTCCTGCACAAACCCATGAGGCTGCTCCATATAGATCTCCTCATGTAGGTCTCCATGCAAAAAAGGCACTCTTCACATCCACATGAAAAACTATCCATCCCTGTGAAGCTACTAGAGAGAGTACAAGGTGAATAGAGTTCATCTTGGCAACAGGGATAAAGGTTTTAGAGTAATCAATACCCTCAACCTTGGTGAAACCCTTTGCAACAAGACATGCCTTGTACCTAGCAATAGAACCATCTGCAGCATACTTGGTATGGTACACCCAATGGAACCAAACCAACTTTCTTTCTTTCAAAAGAGGACACAAATCCCATGTGTGGTTATTCATCAAAGAAGAATACTCCTCATCCATTGCCCTATCCCACTCTGAGTTTCCTATCACCTGTGAAAAATTCTAAGGATCATAAAAAATAGCATGACTCAAAAGGCCACTAACTGCAGTCTGAGAATGAGTATGATGAACATCTGTAGGATCACCTGCCAAAGGTCCAGCTGCATCGACAATATCACAAGCCCACTTGGGCACTTGCAAAACATCTGGTGGAGGAGGCAAAGGGGGATCAATCTCAAGATATTTCTCAGAGGAGGCATAATCATGTAGAGATGTAGATGAATTACTGGATAGTGAAGAAGTAGCTGAAGATGGAGGATCCATAGAAGGATAACGCTCATCAAACTAAACATCTCATCAAAACAAGACATCTCTAGAATCAGGATCAAATAACTTGTATGCTTTCACATCCTCACAGTAGCTAAAAAAAATGAGTGGTCAAATCTTCTTCTCCATGGCTTTCTACTGAGCATCTGGAATAAATGCCCAAGCCTCACTACCAAAAATGAAAAAAGTAGAAACATCAGACTTGACATGAGTCTAAGCCTCCTCAGGAGTCATGTGTCACAATGCCTTATGAGGCATCTGATTCTAAATATAGTTGGCACAATTGATATGCTCAACCCAAAATGAAGAACTCGTAGCATGAGATTGTATCATACAATTGGCCATCTCTCGTAATGTCCTATTTTTTCTCTTAGCAACCCCATTCTACTGAGGTGTATGGGGAACAAAGAACTGATGCTGTAAACCATGCTCAGTGCAAAAATCTCTAAAATAATAATTAACATATTCCCCCGCATTTTCAGTGCAGATACACCTGACAAAAAGACCAAACTACTTCTCCACAAAGATCTTAAAGATTCAAAATGAATCAAAGACATTAGACCTGTACTTCAAAACGTACACCCATGTGCATCTGGAGAAGTCATCAATGAAGGTGAGCACATATCAAGCACCTAAAAAAGATGGAGTGGGAAATGACATAAGATCACTATGTATCAACTCCAATGGTGCCTTAGCACGTGTGGATCGACCTGTTGGAAAAGGATCTCTGTGATGTTTTCCAAGTGCACAATCGTGACACACACTGTCAGTACAAGAGATCTGAGGTAATCCAATCACTAGCTCCTGTGTACTCATCTCCTGTAAGTATGTGTAGTTGACATGGCCAAAATGCTCATGCCAAAGTTTGCTCACTATGTCTGCATGAGCAATGAGAGAAACACCTGTAGAATCAGAGCTCTCAAAGCCACTGAACTAATATGAGTGAGACTGAAGATCAACACTCCCTATAGCAATAACCAAATCAGGATCATGGAGGTCTCGAATAACCACATCATGTGGTGAGAACTCAACTGTCTTTCCAGAGCCTAAATGAAAAATTTGAAATACAGACAAGAGGTTCATAGAAATGGCTGGAACCAAGAGAACATCCTGTACTGAACCACCTTCTAAAGAGATAGTTCCTGAACCTGTGACTGAAAGCTGAGAAGAGTCACCAACTATAATCTATGTAGTAACACTCTAAGAAAGTGAGGTAACCAAATTAGGTGAGTGTGTCATATGATGGGAAGCTCCAGAATCAAGAATCCAAGAAGTTGGAGAAGACAGTGCATGTGCAGAAAGAGCATTTCCTTTCCCTATAGGTGGAGGTGGAGGCTTCGGAGAAGCAATAGTAGACTGCTGCATAGCCTTCTCTAATGCCTCAAGACATTTCTAACACCTGGAAATTGGATAACCTTCCTTTCCACAAAAACTACAAGGTTCACCTGTATACTTCTTAGTCTTGGAGGAAGACTCACCAGACTTAGAAGTATTACCCTTCTAAGAGGGTTTTCGAGCATCTAATTTTGGAGGAGGCTTGGAGGAACTCTCACTGCCTGCTGAATCTATCTTATGCTTTAGTTTGGGCATCAGCTTTCCTATAGATGTCTAAGCTACCAATGCCTTCATCTTAGAACTAGTCATAGTATCCAACTATGTGAGTTTTGACTGCTCTCTAGTCAAGTGATCACAAAAGACCTCAAAAGAAGGCATAATAAATTGATTCCCCAAAGCATCTTTGGTGGAATAGAATGTGGAAGCAAATATCTAAAAATTCCTTCGAAGCTTTTAGAGAATTAAATAGATGCACTCAGTATCAGTCTTCATCTTTCCATAACTCTACAACAAGGATCTCTGTTGAGTAAACTTCATCAAGAAGTCATCAATAGTCAGAAAGGAATCTAGTGCAAGTGAAGTAAGTTTTGTCTCTATCTAAAGTGCCCTAAACTCATTTACAGTACCAAACAAGCCCTAAAGCTTGGTCCACATAGCTAGAGGAGTATTACACTCGTCCAGATGAAACTGTAAACTATCTGATACTTGTAATGCAATCAATCTGATTGCCTTATCCATTTTGTTTTGATGCTACATAATCTCAAAAGGCCTCTGAAAAATAGGCTAAACTACATCTAAACATGACCACAACCCTTTTTGACTAGAGAAGCCAAGTCATTGAGGTCTTCTAGGTGTGATAATTATGAGGGGTCAGAAGTTCTAGAGAAGAAGTGGTCTCGACCATTGTTTTAGAAAGGGTTTTATTTTATTTTTTCTGATATACTGATATAATAATTGAAAAAAATATAAAAATGCCCCCCACAATGCAATAAATTGAACCCCAACTTATAAATAGATTGTGTAAATGAGTTAAGAGCAAAAAAGCTTCAGATATGAATCAAAAATACCTGGTATTAAACACTGGTGAAAAGACTAAGAATCTGGAAAGTGCTTAAAAAGCACTTTTCGACGCTTTTTTCAGATCAAAAAATACAGCTATAATGAAGAAGTTATGCCCCCCGAAAGATAGAAGTCATCAACGGATTTCAAACACCAAAACAAGTATCAATCTAGAAAAAAAAATCAAAAATTCCTTCTCCATCATCTCCATCTCGAAATCACCTTTCTAATGCTTTTTTTGGAACTGAAAAAGACCTCTATATGTGAGAGTTATCACAATAAAACCAATTGTAGGTCCAAAAATAAACTCTCTGGAAAATTATAGGCAAAGAAACAAAATTGATGGCCGTCTGGCCGTCAATAGCCTATTGCCGAAAAAAAAATTTGTCACTAGTTTGATGACATTAATTGCCAAAATATGACATCACGCAGCTGATAAATGACGTCAGTGAGGGTTTGAACTGGATGACATCACCCTACCTAAAAATGAGGTCACGTCAAGAAATGCTAACGTCAAACTTCGAGAAGTGACATCACACCGTCAGAATGTGACATTTTTGCCGGTGGTTGTAGGTGGTTGTGCCACTGATGGAGGTGAGGCCAGGGTAGTGTACGCCAGTGGTACTACTGGTGCTAGCGGATAGTGGGCGGATTGGCTATGGCTGCTCGCTAGTTGTTCACCAACTGCAGCTAAGCGCCGGCCGAGAGAAGGCAGCGGTCCGGTGGCTGCAGGGTGGCACCGGGGTGGCCAAAAGGTGGAGCAGCGAAAAATTCCTTTAAAATTTATTTATTTTTGAAAATAAATTGCCTCGATCTATGTGCAAGAGGTCGTACAGCCCTGCTGGGCTAAAAAAATTTGCCTCCCAAAGCAATGTTGTCCAAATCGAACAAATTTTACATGGAAATAGGGGTTTTGACGCCTTCTGAATCCATCCATGACATCCATTTGGCCTCAACTTGCTCCAAAAATTAGTAACCCCCCTATTTTCTCAAAAAATACCTAAAAAAATTTAGATCTGTTCTATCAAACCCTTGTTCTCCTTTTTCTCCAAATAACGAACAAGTTATAGCAGATCTGGCTCTGATACCATGAAGGATTTGATCAACACAAATCCACAAAGCCTTCGAATACTTGCATGCAAAAACTTATCACATAAGAAAAAGACAAGAGGAGGTAAAGGGTTTTGCTCTGAAAAATATGCTAATGTATTTTCAGAAATGAAAAAGATCATAAAATACAAAGGAGATCAATTCTTATAAAAGGAGATCAAAACCTAAAAAATGGTAACCTAAAAAGGAAAAGCTATTTAATAATTACTAAATAATTATTAAATAGAGATGCAAAAGGTGCATAAAGTAAAATCTTAAGAAGGGAGTAAAGCGAATTCAATAAATGAAATTAAATCAATGCTTTACTCTAACACATTGTTTAATCTAAATCTCATTCTTACCTGATATTGTCCTCAATAAACCTATAACCCTATTGATTTCCCTAAAGAATTTACATAATTCCTTGAATTATAGGTAACAATGAAACAACATATAGCCTTAAGGGACTACAACTTTGATTTGGGCACTTTGTTCAAAGATCATGAAACATTACACATCACTGAGAAAAGAGACATGATTTAACATGAAACTCAACACTTGTTCTTTATATTGATTTCCTTGAAATAATACATGAAAATGCATAGAATTGACTCACAAGATACCTAATAAACTAGACTATACAATAAAATATGCTATCATACAAGAGAGGAAATGGCAGGAATGAGAAACTGATGGGATGGGAAGGGGGTATCACAACCAAAGAAAAGCTTAATAGTCTGGAACCAACACATCCCAGATCTTTCCATTCAGACTTCATCAATCCTAGAGCCAATTCTGCTAAATGTTTTCATTCCAAAATTTCCAATATTTCCCAACCCCCTACAATGGATGAGAAAGAAGAAGATATATATAAGGAGCGAATTCTTGAATCTAATCTAAAGATGGCATGTGTCCACTTGAAATTCCCTCCTTTTTAGTGAAAAGAATCTCTCTAATCTCTCTCCCCTTTGATCTAATTTGGTTTTCATTAATCTTCTGTAATTGACTTGAAACACCTCCTATTCAATGATGAAAACCATTATGTTTGCCCAAAATTTGAAAACATCATGAAATGTTGGTAAAAATTTGGGTTTAAACTAAATAAAGGTGGTCAAAAGTCACCCCAACTGTATTTTTACCATGTTTTACAAATCTTGTAATTATGTTTTCAATTTTAGCCCATTTCATTGAGAAGGCCCCAAAATTACAAATCTACTTGTAGCCGCTCATGGTTAACACCTACATAAAATCTGACTACAAAAATGGAGAGTTTGTTGTTTGTCAATTCTAGCAGTATATTATACTACATATTTTGGACAAAAATGGCGCCCCTAAGACTGAATTGAAAATCTAGCTCCTAGATTGAATCAGAGCATTAAAATTGAACTTTTTAAAAAATCTATATAGTTGAACTATATAAAACTTTAAAAATCATTTAATTTTTTCAACTTTAAAAATTCTGGTGCACTCAGATTAGAAAAATTTGATTAAAAACTTTATTTTGTCCCTTTCCATTTTCAAAATTTCCTTATCTCTCCAATGCCACATCACCACATGTACATTAGCACTTCCCGCATTGCTTAAATTTCTTGCACCTTGAAAATGTGGGCAAGCACCAACCCCTAATCTTGGTTAAATCGATGATCATAAATTCTTGTACTGCTATATCACCTAGTTAGCTACATCAACCAATAGAAAATCTCCATGTGAACTAGTACATTCTGATAAACTCCCCACAAGTAGGTTCCTTATTCTCTTCTAAAGGGGTGGGTCCCTAACATCACATTTTCCATACGTTAGGCTGGCGCTTGCTCACTTTATCTAACTAGTGAGCACTTTCATAATGCGGGCAAGTGCTAGCCATTGATCTCTAAAATATCAATAGTAGCATAACTAAAACCCTTTTAGCAGTCTCAGAGAAAAGTGATGACATCATTAAGGACACATGTCACTAAGGCACTTACTCGCTTTATTTATCTATCATGTAACTTCACCAAGCAAGAAAGTATTATCCATTAATTAAGTCAAGATCAATGGTGGAGCCGAGCGATGTTATTGGAAACCATGTTAGTCCAAATAGCTTATGGAATTTTGACACCTATGATATGGAAGCAGAATAGCTATTAGTAGTTCTGGTTTATCTTGTGGCCCTGACATCATCATGGACAAATGTCCAAAAGGCATTGTTCAGCATTATTTAAATCTCTTGCATCTTGAAAATGTGGGCAAGCACTGGCCTTTGATCTTGCACAAATCAATGATCACACAAACTTGTACCCTTATATTGTCCAGTCAGTTATCTTGTCCAACAGGATGTCACCTTTTAAATGAACATGCTCTAACAAGTTTGACAGTGGCACAAACTGCAATATTAATTCTGAGAATTTTTGCGCCCGTGACATCATTTGCAAGTTGGCATATATGTGTCATGCTTCACCAATGAATGTGCTCCAATTTAAAAAGGCTTTATAATTTGGTGTGACTCAGTGTCCTCCAAAAAGCTTGGCCATCACTGTGCCATGTGGAAAATAGGTGCTTTCCTCCATTACTTAAAGTTCAGTCATTTTCTTAATGTGGGTAAGCACTTTCCATGGATTTTCCCAAGATTGATGGTGAATCAAAACCTTAGCATTTTTGGACCAAGTCAACCAAAATGACCAATGAAATGCTTCTTGTATGATCCAGCTCACCTGACAATTCCCATGTAAGAAATAGTATTAATATCATTTAAAAAGGTGGATCCATGACATCATTATGTGCCACACGTCAAAGAGGCACTTGCCCATATTCTTTAAAACTTGTGCACTTTCATATTGTGGTCATGTGCCACCTACTGATCTCCTTAAGATCAACAGTATGATAAATCTTGCCCTTTGAACTACATGAATATCCTCTTTGACATCATTATGGATAGGTGTCACTAGGGTGCTTTCCCACTTTAGTTAAAAACTTTGTACCTTCACAAAGTGGGAATATGCCTGTTGTTGATCTTCCAAAGATCGATGGTATATAGATGTGATGCCCAAAAGTGACCCCATACTGATCACTCTAAAAAAGTTCTAACAAGGTACTGACAAGTCCTAGTCTTTGTAGCGCAATTATAAACAATGTCACCAAGTGCTACATGGCAGAAAGGTGCTTGCCTACATTACATAAAAGTCAAGCAGATCCATCTTGCAAGTATGCACCCACCATTGATCTTGGAAAGATCAACGACTAGCGCAAAACAAACCATCATAGTTAAGATGCTTTGTAAAATACTAAATAAAATAACCATGTTTAGGATAAAGGTGACTGGGGTAAAATAGTTGGGAAAGGATTTTTAAAAGATATACGCAAAAAAATTGAAATAAAATATTTTAGTCCTCAGTCATATTTGAATTCAAACAAATGAAAGCCCTATCCTTGGAAACATGGAGCACAAACAATATTAGAGTAACATAAAATTAAGGGTTCTTGATTTATGACAAACAAATCTTGAAACACCAGCCTAATTTTGAATAAGCAACTGAATTTTCACTATAATATGCAAAAAAAATTGAATGGAGAAAAATTAGGCCAACACCCTAATTTTATGAAATGGTATCTAGTTCTTCAGTAGCCAAAGTTGTAGAGGGAAAAGAAGTCTTGAATGTACAACTAATAAGTAATGAGATCAAACAACCTACTTTTAGAGCTATTCCAGATATAGCTGATAAATAAGATCCATCTGGTACGTTGTCTATGATACCACTGCAAGTTTTGATGATGCAAGATGTTAGAAGTTGTTACACATATAAAATTGGTAGCATAGGTGACATGGAGATTAGGGAGAAATATGGAAAATTATGTGAAAATGGAGCATTGAAGGAGGAATTCAAAATTGTTGAGAACAAAGGGTTAACCCATGCCCTAGATTTCCCCAATGTCTTCAAGACAAAATGGATTAAAGTAGTCTTGAGTAGAATAAATGATAAATTTGTATGGCTAGAGAATGGACTAGTGAAAATCACAAAGAAAATTGTACACAGAGTCATAGAATATCCAACCCTAGATCAGCCCAAGACATTGAGAAGTAAAGCAAAGGAAATAATTGAAAGGAATAAAAGGACTGTGTGGAATAAATGAGGGATGATAATAGACATAGTCATAGATCCCTTAATTGCCTTTGCAGTGAGGATTATAGCACACAAGTTCTATTAATCTAGTAGACTTAATAGTGTACATTGCATTGTAGTTGAGTTGGGATACAAAATAGTTAAGAAAGATTATACCTATGATCTTGCTGAGCTACAGTTGCAATAATTGATTGAAAATTTGGGAGCCATAAGGAAGAGAAAAAGTGCACCATAAAAGTTTGGATCTATTCTTTTATGTATTTTATTTTATGTACAAAATATATTTCCTACTTTTGGTAAGGTTGCATGGAAGGTAAATGAACTTATTGTAGTACAAATAGGTGAATTCATTGAGCAACTATGTGATAATTTTTAATTAGTCACGACAAGTTACTTTGAAGACTTCAAGCAATCAAGAAAGAAGACAATAAGGATACCAATTTCACTAGTGGAGAAACATTTTGATGATGTTTGCTTCTTAGTTGACACTAACTTCACATATGTCTACGCAACAAATCCCAAAGTCAGATGGTTAAGACCATTTAGATATGAAATAAATTTTGATGAAGCCTCTATAGCAATTACAAAATTACTTGCAGAAGAAGTAGACAAAGAGGCTACAACATTTGGAAACTATGACTTGGAAAAATCAAAGATTAAAATGGAATTGATGATTACAATGGAAGAAGAACAAACTTGTAAAGAAATTGAAAGAGATATTTGGTGAAGGAGTAGATGATGAAGAAGAGGAAGATGATGAAGAAGAAGAGGAAACACTAGCTCAAGCACCATTGTCATTAACACAAGGTCAAGGAGAAGACCAACAAGAAGAGGAAGTAGAAATTGCAAAAAGTGCCAAGGAAGAAGAAGCCAATAAAGCACTTGTAGCTACTAAAAATGAAAAGAGAAAAGCAAAGGCGTCAATAGTGAACAAACAAAAGAAGTTTGCAAAACCTACTCAGTCTAAGCCTAAAAAACTCACCATAGGGGTTAGCACAAGATTCACTACACAAAAGGCTAAAAATTTAGCCAAGCTAAAGGAGAAGAAAGCAAAATCATACAAGAAACCAAAGAGGAAATATGTTACCCCAGTTGAATTTTATGAAGAGAAGATTGAATCTAATGACAACAACCAATTTCAAGTGCTAAGTCATAGTCCTTCTTCAAATTTTGACAACTTATGTGAGAATATTAGAAATAATATTGATTTATTTAGATTCTCTCACATTGAGTTTGATAATCTTGAGAAGATTGAAATGAACCTAGTTGAAGAGGTAGTATATGCCATAATGGCAATATTAAAAAAGACTCCTCTAGAACTTGTCAACTCTGTACCTAAAATTTTGCATGATAGAGTTGAGTAGAAGTGGAATTATTATTTAGACACTAAGAAACAAATTAGAGAGACAACTCTTGCACAAGCTATACCAAAACTAAGTTAGGCTGAAATGACTAAAGCCATTAAGAGGTATATTGTAAGATTTATGGAAAAATATAGGGCACTTAGCATATTGTATAATAATATTGAGGATGTTGTACAAAAGTCCAAACAAATGTGGGAGATAAGTTATGGACTGTTAACATCTAGAGAAGCTAAGAAAACACCTATTGAGATAGGTGACGATGAAGAAGAAGACAATGAACAAGACACAATTGAGGAAGGCATAGATATGAACATAAACACCTAGGCACTAGTTAGAGAAGAGCAAAAAACATAAAAAAGTGTACTAGATACACAACTATTGAGTTTCAGTCCTCAATAGGAGAAAAGTGAAACTATTGATGTTATCAAGGTTAAGGATGTCTCTAAGACTATTTCTTAGAACATAAATTCCATCATAGAGGATGATTTGAAAAAGATACTTGTTGAATCCACTCTCTAGGCCAAAATTTGTGACAACCCTATATTGGTGAGTGTAGATGAATTTCAAAAGATAGATATTGTATCTGCAGGGGAGGAAGTGAAAACAAAAGTCACATCTATAGTCACTCCTCAAGTAACAAGTGTAAAACCTTCACTACCTATTGTGGTATATTAAAGGAAGGAGACAACAGGTTCCACTATCAGTACACTACTGTAGAGCACTCCAGTCTTAGTAAATGGGCAAGAAACTAAAAAAGATAAGGATGAGACAGTTGGAGAAGACAAAGGGAAGACATAAGAGAATGAAAGAACTCAAGTTCCAATAGGCTAGGTATATGCACCTGCACCTCTAGCACAAGATCAAGGTGTAACTAGAAATATAGATGTGGAGAAGGAAAAGACTAAAGAGTTAAGTTTGACATTAAAGCCAAAGGAGAAACTAGCAATTTAAGCACTAGTGACATTACCATAATCTTCTACTCCTCCTAGTCAAGCTCTTTAGAGGTCGAGCATAGATGCCACACCATTTCAATTCTCACTTAGGGTGAGTCCTAGCTCATCTAAAGTAGAAGAGGTAACTACATAGGGTGATGTTAGCCTAGATGAACAGATTGTATTGCCTAAATTTGATCTAGCAACAATCACAATTGAGTAGATGGGAATATTACAAGAGCCCCTAGAAAAGAAGAAAAATCAAGAGCTACTCAAAAGGGAGAATAAGTAGAAGCAAGCTTTGATTGATATCAAAGAGATTTTCCTTGATGCATTCAGTCTACTAGCTCTAGAAGAAAACAAGCCCATCATTGAAAAATTAACCAATATAGTGGAAAGGGTTAATGACATAGACCAAGATACAATGTAAAATTACTTGAATGGTCTTAAAGGAAGTTTTAGAGTAAAGTGAATGAGAAGATATCAAGTGTTATTGAATTGACACAGGTTGAGCTAGCAACCAAAATAGAGAGTGTGAAGAAGGTACTAGAGAATATTTTCTCTTTGTACACCAAATTGTC
Organism: Cupressus sempervirens; assembly: GCA_028749045.1. Classification (NCBI taxonomy): domain Eukaryota; kingdom Viridiplantae; phylum Streptophyta; class Pinopsida; order Cupressales; family Cupressaceae; genus Cupressus; species Cupressus sempervirens. The sequence continues at coordinate 748,624,674 of CM053792.1, forward strand.
TAATCCTACACTCTTAACACAAGAAATAAGGAATCACGTCCTGAGTTTGGAGAGCCACATACAGTCATCTGGTATTACATTGCCAAAGTCTCAAGCTCAAAATGAGAAACACTTCAGGGATCTCTTACAATCCCAAAGTTCATTAACATCATTACAAGTAGATGAAGCAAACATCAAGGTTAAACTTATCATCATCCAATCTATGTTGAATCCACACATGGAGACACTAAACAACATAGACATGATAAAATATTTTAATAGGGTAAGACCTGATAGTATTTGTAAGCCTTTAATAGAGTAGACCTTTCACGAGGTAGATCATGTTTCATGATCAAACATTGTAACCTTCATTGGATACACTTTATTACTATAGTAGTAAAGATTTGTGGGTGTCATTCCCACCCTAGTTTTATCTCCTCATTGGAGGATTTTTGGGTAATCATATCTTGTGTCATATGTGTATGAATACTTACTTATTTACATTCTTTTTATGTATATGCATAATATAGTATTTCAAGTTACTTGATGAATTATGAGATGGATGTATGGTGAATGTTTTTGTGGCTAAAAGTTTGAAGCACTGATTCACCCCCCCTCTCTGAGTTTACTTTTCGTATTGTAATTCCAACATAATTGAATCCTACCTAATCCTACCTAACTCTAAAATGGATAATGGATGTTGAATGACAAAAGATCTTAATTATCTCTTTGTAGAGGTGGTTGGTCAGAAGCAAGGTTGGTTATGCTCAAGAACCTAAGTTAGACAAGGAGTTTAGGGAATTGCTTCATTCTGTGGCTGAACAAAAGAGACTTCTATTGACATGTAAAGCAAGAACATTTAAGAGTATGAATTCTTGAAGGGTGAACAAGCTATCAGAGGTGAAGTGAGTGAAATCGAAGCAGAATGGATGATTGAAATATATATCTTTAATTTGTAAGTGAGTTGTAATTTATTATCAAATCAAGCCTTACTGTTACTTTATAATCATTATATTAGTCTAGTGTAAATCCTTTGGATTAAGTTTGACCTAACACTCATTTGTAAATCCTTTAATTAGGTGACATTCCAAGTGAATAATATAAAGTACTCTAACAAGGTGCACTCCTAATAGGGTTATTTAAATCCTCTAACTAGGTCACATTTAACAATGTGTATTGTAAAATTTAATAAGGTTGGTCTTTCACAAGGCATCACTTTAAAAGAGTGAGAATTAGTAGCATGTCACTGGTAGTTCTTCCCAATTTGGGTTTCCACATAAAATCTTTGTCTCAAATGTGTTATTGAATCTATTATGTTGCATGTTTATATTTTGCAAAGATGTTTTGACCTAGGACAATAACCTATAAGTTTAAGTGATTGTATGATCTAATGGATGCATGCATAATGAATATATTTTATGGATATGTGTTCACTAAGCTGTGAATAGTTTTATTTGCACAAATGGACCTTGGATAACTAATTCTGTCCCCAACTCTCATTTATTCTAAATAATTCCAATAACGGGTATCAAAGCCATCTTCTTAAGATGACTAGTTTGAAGGTACTAGAAGCAAAGTATCAAGATGTCAAAAAGAGAGGTACCCAAGCTCAACAAGGACAACTTCCCTGTATGAGAAAGTTAGATGAAGCTACATCTAGGAGGTCTTGGAGACCATGTACAATCTACCATCGCCACTAGGCATGTTAGTCCTACTGGAGCCCGAATTGCTGATGACCAAAAGAAGAAGAAAGAACACAATCAAGCAATGTTGGAGATTGCCTCTACCCTAAGTTATGTTGAGTATGATGATATTAAGGGTTGTGATTCTACAAAGAAGATGCAATATGCTCTTCAAAATATTTATGGAGGAGATACAAAGATTGCTCAATATTTCTCTAGAGTAAAAGACGTTATTAATTCTATAAGAGGAGCTAATGGTAAGATATATAATGATACTATGTTCAATAAACTATTGAGAACATTGATGTCCATTTATGCTATTAAAGTCTCTGCCATACAAGAACTAAGATGTATACCAAATTCTAATCTGACTCTTGCAGGTCTAGTAGGTAGGCTCACTACTTTTAAGCTATCTAATTTTGATAACTTCAAATCTGACAATGTAAAATTTGCTTTCAAAGCCAAGCTATCATTGAATGAACCTACTGAGAAGAAAATGAAAAAGGTAAAATAGGTTTCCAGTGACAATGATATAGATGAGGAGGATGTAGAAAAACTTGAAGAACTACTAGCAAGAAAATTTCAAAGAGGCAAAGGAAAATTCAAAGGTAAATTACCTGTCAAGTGTTTTAATTGCAATAAGGTTGGTTATATTACTGCTAGATGTCCAGTAAAGAAAACCAATATACGTGGAGACAAATTCAAAAGTAAAAGAGATGAAGACAATGAAGATTACAAAGAAAAATACAAGAAGTCTTGCTATATTATAGAAGAGGAAACCAAAGATTGATTGCACAATCATCATGATGAAGTGGTGTATGTTGCGATGAAGGATGATTGTGATGAGGTGAGGCAACTGCACTAGTGTCTTATGTGAACAAGAATGACAAATGGATCATTGATAGTGGGTGTTCACATCACATGACTCAAGATAAAAGTAATTTTATTACCCTAAATTATTATGATGGAAATAGTGTAATGTTTGGTAATGATGCACCCTATTTGATAAAAGGAAAAGGATCTATCAAACTCATAGAAAAGATTATGTGTGACAATGCTTATTATGTTAAAGGACTTAACTAACATTTATTGAGTGTCACAACTGAATAGTTTAGGTTACAATGTTGAGTTTGAGAAAAAGATAGATAAGATCTATGATATTAATGGAAAACTAATTGGAAAAGCTGATCAAACTATAGGTATTCTATTCTACCTTGATATGAATGATGCTACTTGTTGTAGAATTCGATGATGTGTGGTTATGGCAGAAGAGGTTACATAATGTTAACTTTGATAACTTGGTTAGTATACTAACTTTTGTGGACCAATTGATGTACAAAGCTACAAAGGTATGGATACTCACCTAATGTAAAATTTGTTAAGGTATTTGGAGGCAAATACTATAGTATCAAAGATAATAGGAATGCAAAATTTGATGCTAAAAGTGAAGATTGTATATTCCTTGGCTATTCCACAAGAAGTAAAGCTTATAAGTGTTTAAATACTAACACTAACAAAATTATGGAAAGTACAAATCTAAAGTTTGATGAATATACAGAGGTACATGAGGCTAAGCCTATGAAGGAACCAAAAGAATACAAATATTTTGTATACTTTTATGAATATATGCTTGTTCTTGAAGGTGTTTTAAATCAAGTTACAAATCAACAAGTTTCAATGACTAATGAGTCACATACTATGAATGTTGAGTTGCATTTAGGAACTGGGCTACAATCAAGTACTGAGTTGTAGAAAGAAGCTGAGACACATTCTAATTTTGAGATTAGTGTACATGAAAGAGATGTTAAATTACCTAATATAGAAGTGCATAGTGATTCAAAAGTTGTAAAACCAAATGAAGAAAATAGAGCAACACCAAGATTGTCAAAGTATATCAAAATGCATCACCCTACTGACCAAATTATTGGAGATAGAAATGCTAAACCCATGATAAGAAACATGTTGAGAAGTGATACATGTCTACTAAGTATGCATGAACCTAAAATAATGAAAGATACCTTAGAAAATGAGGACTAGAGAAAAGCCATGAAAGAAGAGATTGAATAGATTCAGACAAACAAGACATGGACTCTAGTTCCTAGACTACAAGATAAAAATGTGATTGGCAACACGTACATATATAGATTCATGCTAGATAAAAATGATGCAATGAAAAGGAATAAAGAAAGATTAGTTTGCATGAGATATGCACAAAAAGAAGAAATTCACTATGGAGAAACATTCACTGCTATTGCAAGATTGGAAGGAGTAAGAACTCTTTTTTTTTACTTTACATACAAAGGTTATAAAGTTTATCAAATGGATGTGAAGTCTGCATTTATGAATGATATATTAGAAGAAGAGGTTTACATAGAACAACTAGAAGGATTTTTTGATGCTAATAACAAGAACATGGTATGTAGACTACACAAATCTTTATATGGTTTAACGAAAGCACCAAGAGCATGGTATGAAAGACTTCACAATTACCTTGTGAACATTGGATTTGAGAAGATTGATGATAACAAAAATATGTACTTGAAGATAGAAAAGGCCAAAGGTATTTTACTATCTAAAAATTTTGTTGATGATATCATATTTGGAGGTCAAGATAGTTTATGTAAAGTTTTTGCAAATGAAATGAAGAAATAATTTGAGATGTCTATGTTTGGAGAGATGAAGTTATTTGTGGTTTTGCAAGTACATTAGACGAAATATGGTATATACATCACTCAATCTAAGTATGTGTAGGAGATATTGAAAACTTTTGGATTTGAAGATTTCAAACCAATAAGCACACCTATGGTGATAGGACACAAGTTTTCAAAGAATGATGATTCAGTTGAAGGGAATCAAACATTATATAGGTGGATGATTGGCAAATTGCAATATGTAGTGCATAGAAGACCTGACATTGCATTATCTATTGGGATAGTTGCAAGATACTCTTCTAATCATAGAGAGAATAATTTGATGGTTGTGTTGGTGTTTGAAAATGCTATAGGTTTCCAATTAACCTAATGTGAATAAGACACATCTAGGGGCAACTAACTCCCATCCTCAACACATCTTTTCAGACACCGAGCCAACTATAAGGCTTGACCCTTCTTCTACTTCAAGATCTACAAAACTTAGGTAGGTGAACCTCTTAAGATCTGATTATGTGACCAGTGCAATGAGTATATCAAGATCTAGGATAATAGATGAAACCCCTAAATCTTCTATACTTAACCAAGAAAATAAAAAGCATGAAATAGCTAATAGCATGACTCATGAAATTGGTAAGCTAAGTGCAAGTTAGACTTTGAATAAATTTCAACATAAAAGGGAAAATGATTTAATATGTTGCTATCAGCAAGACCCAGGTATGAGCAACAAAATTGAATGATCCTACATCTAATCAATGCCTTGTCTATTGGGAAATTACATGAATTACAACCATACATCTCATTGAAATATTTGACATAACTCCTACATTAAGATCCCTGATCTATCTTTCACTGTGAATAGACATCTTCTTCAAAATGAATCTCATTCTCAAATAATCCCATCATGAAATCTACAAACCCTATGATAAACATCAAGCAATTACATTGTTGTTTGTTCCATCAACAAGATAATTCAATGACATACATTCCTAAATGAAATGCAACCTAATTTATGCTCTTAGTTCACAAATTAGAAGAAATTACAGATCCATGAATAGGAGACAAGATTCAAATTGAAATTAAGTCCCTTTGATGTGCTTTATTTTTTTTCCGTGAAAGCAAATACATGAAAGATGTACAGGAAATAACTCACAAATCACCTAACAAGTAAGGACTATCTGCATAAAACTTAAACTATTGTTCAATACAAGAGAGAATGCTAGGTGTGTGGCTTTTATAGCTTTAGCAAAGCTCCTAGAACTTGAAATTGAAACCTAACCAGCCCCCTTTTTACAAAGGAAAAGAAAGAATATATATGAAGAGGGAAATTCCTGGATTGAATTTACAATTGACATGTGTCCCTTCAGAATTCTCCCTCAAGAAGCTAAAAAGAATATCTCTACCTTCTCTCCTCAATTGCTAATCATATCCCATTTTGTTTTTCCTTTCCAAGAGCAAAAATCGTAGCAAAAGAAAAAATTCTGATAACTGATTCTAGATATGTCAATTTTGATCAAATTGAAGCCAAATCATCACAAAATTGAAACATATTGCTTATAAGACCTTCTGAACATGTTTTAAATGTTTTGTCACTAAATTGTACAACTTGATAATCAAAATACCCCTTAGAACACAAAAATACTCCTAATTACAAAACCCCTTGTAGTGTGTACCAAGGAACACCTATGTAAAAAATAACCACACAATCAAAAAGCTCATCTCTTACTGATTCCAATAGTATATTGAAGTCCCTATTTTGGACAAAAATAGCCCCAGTTATGGCCATTTGAAATTTGAGTTCTCAATCAAACCTTCTCATTAAAAATTTCAAAAAATTTGAAAAATTAATGACTTTCCTATAGTATAAAAACATTTTGAATTTAAAACTTTCCACTTTCAAAAACGTGCACGAGAGATCTGGAAAAATCATTTATTTCAAAAGATTTTTTTTTCCCTTTTTTACTCTCAACTAATTGGATGCCATCAGACTACCACGTGGTAGCCTTTGATTGGCTAAGAACTTGCCACATCACCCTACAATTTAGACCCACTAGCCACCTGGATGACACATGTCACCTTCTGATTGGACCATAATTTGCCACATCACCTATTGAAAGTGTGCCACATCACATGTCTACTGGACTAGGCTATGCTTTTCTTGTGCCACATGTCACATCTGCATTGGTTCTAACTTGCATAGCTAGCAACACATGGCATCACTTGATTCATCCTTGTCATCACCACATCAGCATACCACCTCATCATGCCACGTCATGGTCTCTATGTCACTATGTTAACTGGCATGCAACTTCAGCTTAGTGACATAGCAACATCCATCAAATCTAACATATGGCATAATCTAGTGTATCTACTAGATCTGCTCACCATGTCACAGCTTGCCTTGAAGTTCATGCCACGTGGCACATTGTAGTTGGTCTAGAATTCCACTTCATTGTTGGGTCATTGCACACTTATTTTTCGTTGTCACTTGTCCTTCTATGATTTGTTCTTGGGTAGCCACCTCAGCTTAGTCACTGCCATTTCATTATCGTCAGGTCTTAGGTTTTCTGGGCTGGATTTTAAGATTTTCTGATAGGTCGCCATGTTGCATGCCAAAAAATCTCACCATTTTCTAGTGGCGAAATAGTGACCATCAAAAAATCTCCACTTTTTTGGCACTCCATTTCCTAGCTTTTCTGGTGATGACATCAATGCATTTGTTCAAAATTATACCTTATTTGCCTCCAATTGTCTTTCAATCCAAGTTGGGCACGGGGCCCCAAATAGCATGTGGCTTCCAAAAGCCTTGTCTTTGAAGACATTTAAATTATTGTGTTGGATGGTATTTAAAGAACATAATACATCCCCATACAGGCGATGTGGGACAAATGTCTTTGAAACAAAATTTGAAACCTCCTCACCATCTACTTGAGGCTTTGCCCGTGTGCATCCTTCAATTTAGCAAGCTTTTCCCGCTTTTCCTCCACAAACTATCTACAAATTGCTTCAACATTAGCAATATACACACAAATTAGCCCTCTTTTGTCTTAGCTATCAAGGAAATGAAAAGGACGGTATGGATTTTTCTCTTACAACCTAAATTTGCACTTTGATTACAAACATTGCAACCCTGGGGATACACTAACATGTACCATTTATAACCATCAACTTCAACCATTTTCAAGATCATAGTTCTGTTGCTTAGCAGTCTCTAGTAAAAACTCTAGTTCTGTCGGCTTCTTTAGCACAGGTTGCTTCCATGCTATGCGCTGATTTTTTATGCATGTTTTTCCTTATTGTAGCCACTTCCTATTGTTGGACACCTCCATTTCTGCACTTTCTTCAAATGGCGTGGACATCTTTTTTGTTTCAAAATTGTACTCCTATTATGTCATGGCTTTTTTTTTTGGTCATGCCCAGCTCCCATTCAAGTTCACGGGCTTCCTTGCCCCTGTCATTAAAGCTCCCTTTTACCTACTCAAATAGGCTAAAAAATTCCATGCCCTTCTTCTTTTTGTTTACTCTTTTTTATTTCCCCATTCCATGGGCTTCCCTTGTCTTGTGATTTGTGGCTTTATATTCAATTTCTTGCAGGTTTACTCTTGTATCATATCAAAATTGGTCACTCTAAAGGAGCAATCATCCAAAACTATCATTACCCCCCTGAGTTGATGTTGTACCATTTCAAATTCTCCCATAAAACCTACCATGGAACTATTGTGGGTGCAACTTTTTCCTAGAAATTCTACATGTGACAAAAGCCCCAACATCATAAAGCCAAAAATAATCAAGCCCACAATAGAAAACATTGTTCTCATGCTCGACCTCATTGGATGCTTTTTCTTTCGCTAACTGCAATCAGAACTAGCCACCATGCCATCATGTCTTATTGGATAAATCCATGGTTGCATCAATAAATTCATGCTGCTATAAGTTAGTTTCATCTATAGCATCAATAAATTCATTAGTTCTTAGAAGTGGCATTTTATATTAGCTTAGTCTTTAAAATGCTATCAACATCATCTTCATATTGCCCTGAGAGTACTATTGCAAAAAGTGGAAATCTATAACCTTTGTACTCTTCCATTCTTTCAAACCTTTTTCCCATATAATCTATCCCATTTAGCCAATGACTATAAAAGCCAATAGCAATCATCTCACTATGTTAAAAAAAATGATCTCTAACATTGACAACAGGGATATGATCTAGTTGCTTTGTTAGGAAAAGAATTTCATTTTTTGTAAGCACCTTACTAATAGCCTTCAAATAAGGTCATCTTGCAGAGTTCTTTTCCTCTTTCATTCCATTTGATCCATTCCCTACCTTTCTATTCAGTCAGATGCAATTAATCGGGCCCCCAAAAGTGGGTCCAACTAAAAACAAAATTCATTTTCAAAAAACTAAAATACAAAACTAAATTATTCACCCTCTAGCACTAATTTGAAAAAAATTTGATCACTGAAAGCGAATTTGAAGCTCATTTTACATCTTTTTGCAAACTATCAATTTTGCATCAGGAGGTCCTTTGGCTAGCCTTAAAATCTAATCTAAACCTGTGACTGGGCTCTAAAATCAATAATACTAGTTCTCCGTTCTGCAAACTTGCACCCTATCGAATCTTGTCTCGTGAAAAATTCTTAGTCACAAGATATTTTCTATCAAATTTGCCTTCTCAGAATTGCCTGCACAAAAACATGTTAGAAAGCAATAAATTGTGTTCAAATTTGGCTTTGAAAATTGGCCAAACTGACACTTGGGGAAACAAAAATTGGGGCATTGGTTCATTGTCTCAAGGAGAGTATAAGTCTATGATTTGGGCTCATGAAAAATAATTCGACAAAAATGGTGGGCGGTCAAAGTAGGCTACTAAGAATTTGTTGACTGAAAACAATTGCAGAAAGTCATTTTTTGCAAATGGAATTGACTTGGGAAAGTGTGTAGATGGATTCGTCAATATTTGAAAATTGGCACACTCAAAGTATTTTTGGAGTAAAACATAGTGGTACAATCCATTTGATCTCACCTATCATGTATTTCAAGTTATGACATCCTGAACAAGGGGTTTCAGCAAATCTGCACTTTATGACACCAGTAAAAAGTTACAAGTTGCATTTGGAATCGCATTCAAAAATTAATCAAACAGATTTTTCATAAGCTCAAACTTGAAATCTAGTAATTCTTTGACCCCTAGAAAACAATGCAAAAGGAATTTTATTGTTTTGGTCAACTGGGTCAAAGTAATAACTTTTCAAACAAGGCTTTCTAGAATTTTGAGCAATTCACATCAGCATGACAACATTAAAAGACCAACTTTGAGGGATTCAAAACCTAGTCAAACGGACTTGAAAAAACTCAAAATCTGAAACATAGGCTCTTAGGTATGGACACTAAACACTCCCAAAGTGGTGAGTCATGAAACATTATTGGGTGCAAGATATTCAAATGCAAACATAGCCTCTTGTCACTGTTTGACATAGGTGAAAATGCAGATTTGACAAATGCTCAAAACAAGACTTCACGAAATGGCTTGGAATGATGATTTAATTTCATGAAATTCATAGATGCACTAAATTAAAGGTGCTAGAAGCATTAAACACCTCAAAGGCCTCAAAAGTACAGTCGGGCACATAGGCATCAAAAAGCGTTTATAGAACCTAATTTCTCAATTGTACTCAAAATCGGGGCTTCAATTTTGAGCGCCAACAAGTTGTTAAGAGGATAATGAGATATCTAAAAGGAGAAAAAGGCCATGATCTATACTACAAGAAAAATGAGAAGTTTGAATTGAAAGCCTACACTGATATTGATTGGGCTAGAAATATTGATGATAGAAAGAACACTAGTGGAGGACTTAGGAAAGAGGTTGGTTGCCTAGAACAACAAGAAATAAAATTGCATATCTAAATCTAATACTAAAGCAAAATATGTTATTGCTATAGTAAATTATACAAACATTGTATGGATCAAACATCTAGTCAAAGGTATGACGGAAGAAATCACTGAACCTATGATACTTTATTGTTACAATAAAAGTGCTATAAATATATCAAAGAACCCTATGATGCACACAAAGACTAACCACATTACAATCAAGTATTATTCCTTGAGAGAGTTAGTTCAAGACATAGAGGTGACAATGGAATATGGGAATACAAAAGAATAGATAGCTAATATATTCACAAAAACATTACCTAAGGATGGTCATGAGTATCTAAGAGGTAAACTAGGGTGATACCCCTATCCAAAGTTGTTTAAGAAGCATGAGGAGTTTTCTACATCAACAAAAGCTAAATGTTGTATCTTTCAACTTGATGCAGTGGAACTTACTTTAGGAGTTGCCTGAAGTAATCAAAGAGCTGAAATAGTATATCAATCACAATGAAAGGTGATAGAGGGAGAAACTAAAATTGTTAACATCTACATGTTTAGATGACAATTCTTTAGAACTTTTATCAAAGAGAGAGAAATAAAGTATACCAAACAAAGATGAGAATAGAGAGAAATAAAGAATAGCAAACAAAGAAGGAGAAATAGTAGAAGGAGAAATGACTACAAGAAATAAATCTACCTAGTAAGATGGAGATAGTACTAAGGAAGATATAAGAATAAAAATGAACAGAGATAGATACCCAAATATTACAAAGAGGGAGTGATCAAAGGAAGTTAGAAGGAAAAGTACTACAAGATGACATATGAATGGAGTCATAAGGAAGAGTTGATTGTTTGTTGATCATTAAAAAAAAATGTTACCTATACAGAAGTTGAAAGTTATTGATAGAGGGAGAGATTTCCATATAAGGAATTATTTTCTTTTTGGTATTGTTTTCTGTTGGCTCCTAATTTAACAGTTTTGGAAATAACCAAGAAACTAGACAAATGCATCTGAGGCTAGCAAATTCCTATGATGAATGCACCTGACTGTAGTCTTGGGCCAACTATAAGGATAAATCCTTCTTCTTCTTTAGGCTCTATTAAACCTAGGAGGGTGGACCTTAGACTCTTTATATGGTATCAATGTAATTGCATACAACTAAATCTAGAAAATAGATAAAATCCCTTAATATTCTATGTTTATGTAAGCATTCATGGGTGAAATAGCTAATAACAAAGCATATGAACCTAATAAACTAAGTGAGGGAAAACTATTTTAACTCTTAAACATAAAAGGATAGATGTTTTTATTAAGATTTATATCTCAACATCATCCAAGTATGAAACAATAGAGAACATGTATCCTTCAAGCTGACCAGTCCCTTATCCATTGGGCATCAACTAAAACTTAACATGCAAATGGATACCTAAAGTATACTCATATATTTAGGCATCTTATCTAACTATTTGACTTGCAAAAAGACATCAATCTTCACAACAACTCTCGTACTTATGATGAAATCCTTCTGGTGTAACCTATAATCCTATCAGTATAAACAAGCATTGACTTGGCTTCTTTGTTCCAACAAAAAATTCATCCTGATATACAATCTTAAGGGTTTGCAACTAAGTTCAAGCTCTTTGTTCTTAGACAAAAAACATTATAGATAACAGAAGAAGGAACTAAGAAGGTTAAACTCTTTGCATTAATTTCCTTGAAACCAATACATCATCTACATATCAAAACTCAAAAAATACACAAAGAATGACTATGTAATATGAAAATGATTCAAAAGAGATACAATATGTTGTTCATAATAGAAGAATACTAAGAAAATGGTATCACAACTATGAGAAAACTTAGGAAAATTGGAACCAAACTAGTCTCACAATCCTCCTAAAATCTTCAAAACATTGGAACCCTTACAATAAGCATAAAAGGAAGATATATAGGAGAGAAGATCTTTCTGGAATGTCAGTCTGAACTCAACATTTGTCCCACTGAAAGTCTTCAATCTGGAGTTGCTGAAACTGAACTTCCTCATCTAGCTATAATTGAAAACCATAAATGAAGCCCAAAATATTTGATATATCCCTACTTAAAAATATGCAAATATCTCATGAAGGAATATCAAGAAATCATCACAATCTATATTGAGGCTCCAAAAATCTGATCTCAACATGTCACTTCTACCCTTTGCCATGAAATTCACTTGTGCTTGTTACCAAAAAACCAATTACTTCAACCACATCCAAAAACATTCAATTCATCCTTATAGTTGTTGGAGAAGTCAAATCAGATGAAAATATATCTAAATCTTATTGTAATTTCATCTGCAATGTTAAATTTGCAATTTTCACTAAGAAGCCCTCAAAAATCTGCGTTGCTCTGTGAAACTCTTTGTTGTAATTCGTTGGATTTCCCTATGAAATTATGTGCCCTAGCTCTGAAAAAATTTTGTATTCTGATAGCCCTTTAAAATTTGGTGGTTCAATAAATGGCAAGATCATGAACTATATTTGAGCATTATAATCACCTGAATGAGCTCTATGCCATATTTAACTCCATTAGCCAATACCTCCAAATTGTAATCATCTTTAAATTTTATCTGTCAATTTTTTCCACGTCGAACGGCCTTAATATATAAAAGAAATAAGTTTTATGTCCTTAGCAACAGGGCCACATGTTGCATTACCACTTACCTACATTCCTTAAATTTCTTGCACTTTGAAATTGTGGGTAAGTGGCAATCATTGATAAAAAAAAAATCAACCATCATACCAAATTTGAAATGAATAGTGCCCAGTCAGCTACACTGACCAATGGGAAAGCTCCATGTGAATCTGTGCCTTCTGACAACCGCCATGCAGGTGGGTCCAATATCATCTTTTGAGCAGGTGGTGCTTGACATCATCTTTTCCACGCGTCAAGCTGGAGCATCCCCGCAATATTTATCTATCAAGCATCTTGAAAATGTAGGCATGCACCTGTCGCTGATCTTGGAGAGATCAAAAATGTACAGAACCCATGCCCTTTGAACTGCATGAATATCCTTGGTGACATCATCATGGACAGGTGTCACTAGGGCACTTTCCCACATTAGTTAAAAAAATTGCACCTTCATCAAACGGTAAAGTGCATGTCATCGATCTTCCAAAGATCAACAACATATAGATGTGATACCCAAAAGTGAACCCATTGTATGATTTGACCAATGATATGGCTAGAAAGTTGCACATGCTCTAACAATTCTACAAAAGTTCTGACAGGTTCTGACATTCTCCAGTCTTTGCGGCGCATTTTGAAAGCTCAATGTCACCAAGTGATATGTGGCTCAAAGACACTTCACTGTATTACTTAAACCTTGAGCATTTTCATCTTGTGGGCATGCGCTCACCATTGATCTTGGAGAGATCAATAGTTGGCCCAAATAAACCACCATAGCTAAGATGTTTCACCAATACTTAAGAAAATAACCATGGTTAGAACAAAGGTGACTGGAGTAAAATGGTCGGGAAAGGAATTTTAATAGATATACTCAAAAAATAAAATATTTTTAAAAAGACTAAAACTTCCCGTGCATTTTTGAATTCAAACAAATGAAACCCTACCCTTGGAAATATAGAGCATAAGAAACAATAGGGTAACATGAAATTAATTGTTTTTCATTTAGGGAAAACAAATCTTGAGACACAACCCTAATTTTGAATAAGTAGCCAAATTTTCACTATAATATGCAAAAAATTTGAATGGTGAAAAATTAGGCCAATAGTGGATCTGTCTAGGGATGATGGACAACTTGGGTCCATGTAAGGATTTAGATTTTTTGGTTTGAGCAAACCACACACAAAACTTCGAGGAGGCACCAGAGAATATTAACAAGAATGTACATTCATACAAAGGCTATAGAAATTTGTACAAGCATTTATAGAAAGAAAATTGCTTTCTGGGAAAAGAAAAAACTTTTAATCAGAAATTGCCCATGAATATGCAATTCTAAAAGGCTTCTTGACAATTCCTTAATGAAATATGAATCTTGACCCCAGAAAGAGTCAACCAAATTAGGTCCCAACCAAATGGGATTGAATTTTCCATGTTTACCTTTCTCTTGTAACCTTGCATTGCACATTAAAACAAGATCCTCGGGCTAGAACTTCCTAATTACTACCCTTCTATCATACAAATGTTTTGTTGCAACTGTAATTTCATGTTTCTTGCAGAGGCTTCTTTCCTTATTTCTGCTAATCTAGCCAATTCATCAATTCTCTAATGCATATCATCAATGATGTCATCATCATACATCTGAATAAAGTTATATAAACCTGTCATATTATTTTGAGGCATTCTGGCCTGAATTCCATATACAAGGTCAAAAGGTGATACACCTATTGCCTTCTTGACTGTCACTCTATCAGCCCAAATAGTAAAATGCAACTTTGAATCCCAAGCCTTCTTATTGTCATCCAAAGTTCTCTTAATTATTTTCAATAAACTTTTGTTGGTAGATTTTGCTTGTCCATTCCCTTGTGGATGATAAGGTGAAGAAACTGACCTAGTGATGCCATATTTTTCACAAAACTTAATGAATTCTTTAGACCTAAAGCACATAGCATTGTCAATCACTATTGTTTTAGGGCATCCAAATCAGGTGATGATATTGCTAAGTAGGAAATTATTTACTACTTTTCTGGTTGAATTCCTAATAGGGATTGCCTCAACCCATTTTGTGAAGTAATCAGTTGCAACTAGTATCTAGGAAAAACCACTACTAGAGCTAGGTGAGATCTCACCTATAAAATCCATTCCCCATTTTTGAAAAGGTGCCTAAACCTTAACTGATTTCAAATGTGTGTTTCCTAAGAATTTCAACTTTCCTGCAAACCTCTAGCATGAATCACACTTTCTCACAACAACTTGAGCATCCTTAAATAAATGAGGCCACCAAAAACCTGCGCTCATAACCTTATGGGTTGTAGTCTTTGCCATATAATGTCCTCCACACATACCTCCATGCATCTCAATTAATATTTTTCCAAAGTTCTGTTAATCAATGCACTTCAATAATATATCTTCAAAAATTTTCCACCATAAGGCTCCATTCACAATAATATATCTAACTAAATGCAATTTTATAGTTATCCTTTCATTTTCTGTTAGGTGAGGTGGAGACTGCATGTGTTGCAGGTAATTTATTACATCTTTGTACCAATCACAATAGTCCATGTCACATGAGCTAAGGCTAAGATCCTGATCTTCAACATCGATTTGATTAGCATCTAAATTTGCTTGTGCCATGAGCTTAGCTAGTCCCTGACCTCTTACTAGCTTAGTAATCTAAATAGCTATATTAAATTTTTAGATCCTATTAATCCATCTACATCTTCTACCAGATACCTCTTGCTGAGAAAAAATATCCTTCACTGTTGCACTCGGTACAAAAGTAATAACAATAGACCCTACAAGATAACATCTTAAAGCCTTAATAGCTTTGACTAGAGCATATGCTTGTTTCTCACTGATATCATATTTCAATTCTGCAGGTTGTAGGGACTTACTAAAAAATGTTATAGGTTGTTCATGTCCACTTTCATTCTTCTGAAGTAAAACTATTGCAATAGTATGAAAAGATGCAAAAGAAAAAATATGCATGGGCTTTCCATAATCAAGGGTCCTAAGCACTGGAGCATTCTTAATAGCACATTTTATTTCTTGGAAGGCAATAGAAGGTTCACCTTCCCAATTTATTGTAGCACCTTTCTTAAGAATTTTTGATATAGGCCTACTAATCTCTGCAAAGTTAGTCATAAACCTTCTTAAGAAATTAACATGTCCAAAGAAAGACTGTATACATTTAACATTTTTTTGTTTTTGGACCTTTTCAATTGCTGCTACCCTCTCAGGATCAATCTTAACACCCTCTTTTGAAACTATATGACCTAGAAGTTTGCCTTCTATGACCCCAAAAGTACATTTTATTGGGTTCAAAGATACTCCATATTCCAAAGCTTTGAGAAAAATCATTTCAGGATGCCTACAATGATCTTCAACTTTCTTTGAATACACAGTCAAATCATCTTGATACACTACCATGAATTTGTTAATATAATCTTTGAAAGCCACATCCATAGCTCTCTGAAAAGTTGCCCCTGCATTTATGAGGCCAAAAGGCATTCTCACATATACATAGGTTCCCCAAGGGGTGGTGAAGGTTATCTTGAATTGCTCCTTTTCATCAACCAAGACCTGGTTATAACCTAAAAAACCATCCATCATGGACATCAACTCTGAACCAGTGACTTGTTGAAGCATGGCCTCCATATTGGTCAATCCATAATCATCTTTTGGAGATGCAATATTTAGATTTCTAAAATCAACACAAAGCCTAATATCACCATTCTTTTTTCTAATAGGTACAAGATTAGACACCCATGAAGAATGTCTAATTGGCTTAATTATTCCCCCATCTCTGAGCTTTAATAATTCTTCTTGCATCTTTGGGGCCAAGGTGGGATTCACAGGTCATTTCTTTTGCCTAAAAGGTTTTATGTTTTCTTTAAGTGGTATAATATGTTGGAAAAAATCTTACCTATAAGCCTTTAGGTCATCATAGGACCAGGCAAACACATGTCTAAATTTCCTTAATAAAGCAATCAAAGACTTTCTGATCTCAAGATTTAAATTTTTTCCCACGTACACCATTTTTGGGGTGTCAAGTGTACCCAAATTAATCTCCTCTCATTCTTGTGGGTTATCATTTTTTGCATTTGAAAGTATCCTGTCTTGATTGTCAAAAGTACTTTCCAATACAACCACACCCTTGATTACCTTGTCATTTTTCAGTTGCAGAATCTCTTGTCCAAAAATTGTTTCTTTCCCATCAATTGTTTCCACCCATGCACTACAATCAAGTTCCTATCTGTGATATTTATTCTCATTGAATAGAAAATTTAGAATGTCCTTGTCATCCTCAAAAACTTGCCAACTATGGACATTGTCCAGAACTGAAGGCATGTTCTATACTTCTATGGTGGAAACACCAGCAAATGATATGTCATCAGGCTTTATGGCCACATTTTCCAAAATTTCTACCATCTTATTGTTACTTTTTTCCTTCCACATTATCCCAAAAGCATCAAAAGACTCAATCATATCCCAGACAACATTCCTATATTGCTTCAGTCCTTTTTTTTTTACACATAAACACCCCTAACTTGGGAAATAATTAACTCAGAATCACCAATAACATGTATTTTCTTGATTCCATGATGTGTTGCAACTTTCAATCCTAGCAATAGGGCCTCATACTCTATGACATTATTGGTACATGTAAAATTTAGGGAAAAGGAATATTTGAATGTATTCTTGTCCAGAGAAACAAAGACAATTCCTAATCCTAATCCCTCCTTTGAGCTTGCTCCATCAAAATACATGCTCCAAAGATTTGGAGAATCTAAGCAACATGTGACCTCTTGCTCAATTAAGGCAGGTAACTTTTACACCTCTTGAATGATAAATTTAGCTCTAAATGCATTCACATTTGTGTCTACGAAACAAGTTGCATCATTGTCAATATTTTCCTCAAAGAAATGAGTCACTCTAGGTTCTCTATTAACCTTGATGGCCTTTTCTTTTACTTTGAAGGTGGCATATGACAGATCACATTGCATGCTTCCTCCCATTGTAGCACTCCACTTTCTTGAAAGTAACATTCCATAGTGGGGGGGAATATCTGCTACTAGAACTAACATGGTTAGCTCCTCATCAGGATGTGCAACAAGTCTGAAAGGTAAAGCATTAATAGTACCTATGATAGGTACTTCTCTAGCATCCATTGCCCTACACTTGCCTTGTCTAGTATCAACTTCTAGACCAAGGGTATGCATCACTTTAAAACACATTATATTATTTGAGGCTCTAGAGTCAATCATGCAATTTTTTAATGTTCTGCCCTTTATGATCAAACTTAAGAAAAAAGGATCAATATCTTGCAAATATGCTACTGATGAATTGTCTAGATACATTTGGGGTATTTGAGACATGAGTCCAATATCTTCCTTTTCTTTATCAATCATTAGGATCTACAATGTACTGGTTGGTGCTTGTGTAACCACATCACTATTGTGTATCCCTCCCAACCAAGACAAAACCTTTCTTTTATGTTCCTCTATCCTAAATATTTCTACCAAAGGGACCTTTATAGTGATTTGTGACAACATTGAGACCATATCAATTGGATCATAGGCAATATTCTTTTTATTAACATCTAAAGGTGTAGGATTTTGAATCGTAGATGAAAACTTTTGCTTTAAACTATTAAAACTTTTTTCCTTTCCCAAGATAGTTAGCTTACCAACCTCCTCATTTTGGAAATGCACCCTTTTCTTTGGTTCCCATCTCTTATTCTTGTTTTCTTTAATCTTAGGGATCTTAGGGAAAATCTTCTTATTTTCATGGGTAACCTTTTCTGTATTTTCCTTGATGAAAATTCCAGATGACCTAGGAGGGGCACCATCTACAACCCTATTTCTCAAATTGTAAGTACTCTAGACTTGGGCCACTAACTCTGAAGTAATTTTATCAATTTCCTCAATAGAAAGTTTCTTCAAAGTGGCATGCTCAATGTTACATATAACATTTTCATCTTGGTCTTCATTGTTAGAAAAGACTTGTTGGTGATGTATGTGGTATACCATTCTCTAATTTATAATATCTTGGTTAGGATCATCAATTTCTGACTCTACATCACTATCACAAAGATGAATCATATTGCAAATGATATTCTCTTGATCCTGGTCAATCATGTCTTCATTATTTTGCCACTAATGACTATCACAAAAAGACTAAGCAACATCACAGAAATCAAGAGAATGTGGTGATTGACAAATATGACACCAGGGAATGTCATCATTCATATTTACTAAATTTCTATAGAGGATTTGGTGTCCCTTTGCCTAGGCTCGCTTGTGTAGGATTAGGAATTGGCTTTCCATCTTTCCATTGAGTAGTGTAGGGATAGTTTTGCATTCTAGGCTGCCTATTAAAGTTATTATTGAAAGGGGCCTTCTCTAGGATATTTTGTTTGCTAGAAAAGAGAGCTAGATAATTTAATTGTTTTAACAATTTTAAAACCTGTCCCATTTGGTCATCTTTTGGTTTCTTTCCTGAAACAAGTTTGTCATTATCTTTCTTTCCCCTAGTATTCAATAAGTTAGGGTCATCCCTTTTCCCAAGCTTTCCTGTAGCTCTTCTATTATTTTCAATATTAACAGCCATTTTGTATTCCTCCCTTAATTTTTTTGGTTCTTTATCCCTAAGGGCATAAGCCATCTTACAATCAAAGGCATTGAAATAAGTAGTAAGACACACATCTTCAGTCAATCTCATTACTTGGAAAAGCTTGTACATACATTTTTGGAATCTAACATTAAATTCAAAGGCTGATTCATTTGGATTTTTCTTCATATTATTGAAGTCATTCAACATAAAACTAGCATTCATCTAGTCACCATATTGCTCTTTGAATAGGGTCTCAAGATCACTCCATGAGTTGATACTATCATCAGGTGGTCGTCTGAACTAGTCTCTAGCATCTTCGATTAGTGAGTGAACAAAAAGATTCATCACCACATCTTCATATTCAACCTCATAATCATTTAGCATATCAAAAAACTTTCTAAGATGCTCTTCACCAGTAACAACATTATTTCCAGCAAACTTGGTAACCTTGTCCCTAAGGTCATTTGGAATAGGATGAGGAAAACCAAGGATTCCCAAGAAAGATATCTACTTTTATCTTTCCATATAAATTGATTTTCTTTGAGAGACTAGGATACCTGAGGAACTTGCTCCACCAATTTGAGTTTGGAAAGAGACTTGAGTTTGATGGGAAAGCTAGAGAAGGAGAAACTAACTAGCAATGGCAAGAGTTGTAAAAGGGAGTAAGAGTGGTGCACTTTGACCTATTGTAAAAGTATTGCTACCAAGTGCTAAGGGTAAAACTTGTGTAGGCTGACTAGGTTGAACTATTAGAGAAGAGTTTGACTTGATAAACTAGATTTTCCTTCTGGCCTTAGTAGCTTGAGCTTCATTTTCTACTCTCTCAAGTTCCTTAGTCAAATCTTTTTCTTTTCTCGATTTTTCCAAATCTAAGTCAAGTTTTGTCATGACACAAGGAGTGGAATTACTAGGTGGATTTGGCTCATTGATTTGTACTCCAATAGCCTTCTATTTACCCTTGTCCAAATCTCTCTTTTGAGGCTCCTCAACTATAGTCTCTAAAGGCCTATAAGGTTGAACTTGTGCAACAATAGGATCCTGACTCTTTCTAAGAAATTGTTCTTGTCTTTGAACATTTGTCCTTAAAGCACCCACATTTCCAAAGATGTCAGAGTGTAGATTAGAATATCTCTTGTCCAATTTTTTATTTTTCTCTTGTAATGAAGCCATTCTCCTAAGAAAGTTATCCCTTTCAATGATAGTATTCATAATAACCTTTTCTTTCTCCTTTTCTAAACGTAGGTGCATAGCTTCCTCATCAGTAACTTTCCTTCTAAGGAGGGAAAGTTGTGGAAACAATTCCTCATGATTTGTAGTAGCATCCTCAGAATCAACTGGGTCAAAATCCATAAGATTTGCTACATACAATTCTTGTCTAGGACTAAAACCCACTTCCATGTTTTCCCTAAAACCCCAACTATGGTTTATCTCATTTATCATGTTTGATCTATGTAGAAAAGTGACCACAGGTGACACACTTTTGTCTTGGAAAATGTCTGGTGGCGCTGACAAAGTCTCTCCCAATATCGTAATTCCTTTTGACTCAGTACTCTTAGGGAAAAGTTCCTTCTCCTCAATAGGATGATATGATGACTAGGGTGAGAGATTACTTCTAAGGACCCATGTAGAACTAAAATTAGATCTCTTTTTATTTTGATTTCTTTTTCCCCCAAGGGGTAAATCAATTAACAATGGTATCTCAGGATGATTCTTGGTAAAAGCACGTGTATTCTTCTTTTTCTCAGCCATTAATTATAAGGTTTTCTCACAACCCTTTAGCACTAGTTGCAAAACCTTGACTTGATTCACCACTCAATATTTGGGAAATATGAAATGAAACTAGAAAAGAAGCAACACAGTAACCCTGACACCTTAACACTTTATAAAATAGTTTGATAGTAACTTGTTAAATCCCTAGCAGAGTCGCCATTTTGTTGGCTCCTAATTTAACAATTTTGGAAATAACCAAGAAACTAGACAAATGCATCTAAGGCTAGAAAATTCTTATGATGAATGCACCTAACTGCAGTCTTGGGCCAACTATAAGGATAAATCCTTCTTCTTCTTTAGGCTTTATTAGACATAGGTGGTTGGACCTCAAACTCTTTATATGGTATCAGTGTAAAGGCATAAAATTGAATCTGGAAAATAGACAAAATCCCTTAATCTTCTATGTTTATGCAAGCATTCATGGGTGAAATAGCTAATAACAGAGCACATGAACCTAATAAACTAAGTGAGGGAAAACTCTTTTAACTCTTAAACACAAAAGGAAAGATATTTTGATTAAGATTTGTATCTCAACATAATCCAAGTATGCAACAATAGAGAATATGTATCCTTCAAGTTGACCAGTCCCTTATCCATTGGGCATCAACTAAACCTAAACATGCAGATGGATACCTAAAGTATACTCATATATTTAGGCATCTGATCTATCTATTTGACTTGCAAATAGACATCAATCTTCATAACAACTCTTGTACTTATGATGAAATCATTCTGGTGTAACCTGTAATCCTATCAGTATAAACAAGCATTTACTTGGCTTCTTTGTTCCAATAGCAAATTCATCCTGATATACAACCTTAAGGGGTTGCAACTAAGTTCAAGTTGTTTTTTCATAGACACAAAACATTACAGATAACAGAAGAAGGAGATGAGAATCATAATGAAACTAAGAAGGTTAAACTGTTTGCATTAATTTCCTTGAAACCAATACATCATCTGCATATCAAAACTCAGAAAATACACAAAGAATGACTATGTAATATGAAAATGCTTCAAAAGAGATACAATATGCTATTCATAATAGAAGAACACTGAGAAAATGGTATCACAACTATGAGAAAACTCAAGAAATTAGAGTTAGATTAGTCTCACAATGCTCCTAAAATCTAAAAAAAATTGGAACCCCTACAATAAGCAAAAAAGGAAGATATATAGGAGAGAAGATCTTTCTG
Organism: Cupressus sempervirens; assembly: GCA_028749045.1. Lineage (NCBI taxonomy): Eukaryota > Viridiplantae > Streptophyta > Pinopsida > Cupressales > Cupressaceae > Cupressus > Cupressus sempervirens. The sequence continues at coordinate 748,647,095 of CM053792.1, forward strand.
GAATGGTAATCTGAACTCGACATTTGTCCCACTGAAAGAGTCTTCAATTTAGAGTTGCTAAAACTAAACTTCCTCATCTACCTACAATTGAAAACCATAAATGAAGCCCAAAATATCTGATATATCCCTACTTAAAAAATGCAAATATCTCATGAAGGAATATCAAGAAATCATCACAATTTGTACTGAGGCTCCAAAAATCTAATCTCAACATGTCACTTCTACCCTTTGCCATGAAATTCACTTGTGCTTGTTACCAAAAAATCAATTACTTCAACCACCTCCAAAAACATTCAATTCATCCTTATAATTTTTGGAGAAGTCAAATCAAATGAAAATATATCTAAATCTAATTGCAATTTCATCTACAATATTAAATTTGCAATTTTCACTAAGAAGCCCTCAAAAATTTTCTTTGCTCTGTGAAACTCTTTGCTGCAATTTGTTGTATTTCCCTGTGAAATTTTGTGCGCTAGCTTTGGAAATTTTCTATATTTTGATAGCCCTTTGCAATTCGGTGGTTCAATAAATGGAGAAATCATGAACTATATTCGAGCATTATAATCATGCGAATGAGCTCTATGCCATATTTAACTCCATTAGCCATTACCTCCAAATTGCAATCAGCTTTAAATTTTATCCATTGATTTTTGCCACATCGAACGGCCTTAATTCAAAAAAGAAATAAGCTTTATGTCCTTAGGAGCAGGGCCATGTGTTGCATTACTGCTTACCTGAATTCCTTAAATTTCTTACACTTTGGAATTGTGGATAAGTGGAAATTGTTGATCAAAACAAAATCAACGATCATACCAAATTTGAAATGAATAGTGCCCAGTTAGCTGCACTGACCAATGGGAAAGCTCCATGTGAATTCATGCCTTCTGAAAATTGTGATGTAGGCAGGTCCCATATCATCTTATTAGTAGGTGGTTCTTGACATCATCTTTGCCATGCGGCAAGCTGGCACATCCCCGCAATATTTATTTGTCAAGCATCTTGAAAATGCGGGCATGCGCTCGCTGTTGATCTTGGAGAGATCAATAGCCTACAGAACCTATGCCCTTTGAATTTCATGAATATCCTCTATGACATAATCATGGACAGGTGTAACTAGGGCACTTTCCTACATTAGTTAAAAACTTTGCACCTTCATCATGCGGTAAAGTGCATGTCGTCGATCTTCTAAAGATCAACGACGTACAGATGTGATGCCCAAAAGTGAACCCACTGTATGATTTGACCAATGATATGGGTTGAAAGTTACACGTGCTCTGACAATTTTGCAAAAGTTCTGACAATTTTTGACATTCTCCAGTATTTTTGGCGCATTTTGAAAGCTCAACGTCACCAAGTGCTACATGGCACGAAGATGCTTTCCCACATTACTTAAACCTTGAGCATTTTTATCTTGCGGGCATGCGCCCACTGTTGATCTTGGAGAGATCAATAGTCAGCCCAAATAAACCACCACAGTTAAGATGTTTTGCCAATACTTAAGAAAATAACCATGGTTAGAACAAAGGTGACTGGGGTAAAATGGTTGGGAAAGGAATTTTAACAGATATACTCAAAAAATAAAATATTTTTAAAAAGACTAAAACTTTCCGTGCATTTTTGAATTCAAACAAATGAAACCCTACCCTTGGAAATATGGAGCACAAGAAACATTAGGGTAACATGAAATTAAGGGTTTTTCATTTAGGGAAAACAAATCTTGAAACACAACCCTAATTTCAAATAAGTAGCCAAATTTTCACTGTAATATGCAAAAATTTTGAATGGTGAAAAATTAGGCCAACATTGTCCATATTGGCTTTCCATCAATGCCAAAGAGGGAGATTGTTGAAAATAGATCAATACAAGTATGAAAATGTGTTTCAATCATTGTTTTCTGACTGATGTCAAACTTGCTACTTGCTGGTAAGACAACTGCTTAGTTGATTTGAGTACTATCATTTGTTTGATTGATGAAGAGAGTTTTAATAACATTTAGATAACAAGAGAACCTAGAGGAAAGGTTGAGTTATGGTAGGGAGAAGGAGTACACAAATTAGTTAAGAGAGTGATGTTATAGGGCATTGATTATGTACTTAAGGATGTAAAGGTTGGATACACTGACTAAGTTTAGAAGAACAAGTAAGAAGAATTATGTCTACCAAGCATGATCAAGTACATAGTAGGTGCCAAGAAAAGTTAGTGCAAGCAAAATAGAAAATCAATTGGAGCTAAGCAAAGTGAAAGTTTAGTGTATGCCAAGCTATACAATGTAAGATGAGTAAAGTTTAGTTGATGTCGAGAACTAGTAAACTTTAGTGGATGTTAAGTAAACTAGTGTAAGATGAGTGGAAGAATAGTATGGAAGTTGAGTAACAACATATTGATGCTGAGTGCTAATATTCATGTTAAATCATAGATTTGATGAATCTAAAATGACTATTTTTTTTTCTTGAATTATGTGAAGTGTGTGGAATACAACTATGATAAGTTAGTGGCATAGAATTCAAGGTAAACCATTTTGAGGTGAATTCAAAGAGGATTCAAGAAAAAATTTCTAGAAGGGACAAAAATGAAATGATGGCTACATTCATTAAATCCTACCTAATCCTACCTAACCCTAAAATAGCCAATAGAGGTTGAAGTGAAAAAGATCTGAATTATCTATTTATAGAGGTGGCTTGTTACAAGCAAGGTTGGTCATGTCTAAGAACCTAAGTTAGACAAGGAGTCTAGGGTATTGCTTCATTCAGTGGTCGAACAAAAGAGATTTCTATTAGTATGTAATTGAGAAGGCTTAAAAGTATGAATCCTTGAAGGGTGAATGATGCAAGGGCATCCAAGGGTCAAGGTTGTTGACTTAGATGTGGGTTTTGGTCGAGATTTACTTCCGGTGGGCATAACTTTTGACTCGAATGTGGGTTTTGGCTGAAATTTGACAGGTAGTTGCACTAGAAGGAATTATTTAGATTGTCAATCGAGCTTGCCTTGATAGGTGGCTATTTTGACATTTTTTTGGGAGCTTGAAAACTCATCTTGACCTCCAAAATTGGCTTTTAGTGTTTTTGTAAGTTTTTTTAGAATTTTGTTTTTGCAATAAATTTGAAATTGTGTCTTTGATTTTGTTGATTAGTTGGCAATTCATCTTGCCTTATTTGGGGGCTTTTCCAGGGAAAAATTGAGATTCATATGATGAGGTTTAAAAATTACCAAAAATGGAAATTTCTATTTTTCTTAAAAATTTGCCAAATATGGTAATTTTTGTATTTGTAAAAAGTAGGTGTTTATTTTCATTGAAGAGGCAGAGTACAGTCAGAGAATTTTTTAATGAAGAGTTATGGCATTCTAAACCATTTGTTTTGTGTCAAATTCTGAATTATTCATTGACAACATTGGGGTTACATCATTAATGATGCAAGGGCATCTGAGGGTCAAGGTTGTTGACTCAAATGTGAGTCTTGGTCAAGACTTACTTTTGGTGGTCATAAATTTTGACTCACGTGTGGGTTTTGGCTAAAATTTTATAGGTAGTTGCACTAGAAGGAGTTATTTGGATTGTCAATGGAGCTCAGCTCGATAGGTGGCCATTTTGGCATTTTTTCGGGAGCCTGAAAACTTATCTTGACCTGCAAAATTTGATTTTAGTGTTTTTTCAATTTTTTTAGAATTTTGTTTTTGTAATAAATATGAAATTGTATCTTTGATTTCATTGATTAGTTGGCAATTCATCTTGCCTTAGGTGGGGGCTTTTCCTACAAAAAATTAGGATTCATAAGATGAGTTTTAAAATTTACCAAAAATGGAAATTTTTGTTTTTCCAAAAAAAATTCTAAATATGGTAATTTTTGGATGTGTAATAAGTAGATGTTTATTTTCATTGTAGAGGCAAAGTAGAGTTGGAGAATTTTATAATGAAGAGTTATGGCATTCTGAAACATTTGTATTGTGTCAAATTCTGAATTATTCCTTGACGACATTGGGGTTACATCATTAATGATGCAGGGGCATCTGAGGGTCAAGGCTTTTGACTCAAATGTGGGTTTTGGTTGAGATTTACTTCTGGTGGTCATCACTTTTAACTCGGATGTGGGTTTTGGATGAAGTTTTATAGGTAGTTGCACTAGCTAGAAGGAGTTATTTGGATTGTCGATCGAGCTCAAGTCGATAGGTGGTTGTTTTGACATTTTTCCGGGAGCCTAAGAACTCATCTTGACCTTTGAAATTGGCTTTTAGTGTTTTTTCAAAAAAAATTAGAATTTTGTTTTTCTAATAAATCCAAAATCATATCTTTGATTTCGTTGATTAGTTGGCAATTTGTCTTGCCTTAGTTGAGTGCTTTTCTTGGAAAAAATTGGGATTCATAGTATGAGTTTTTAAAATTACCAAAAATGAAAATTTCTATTTTTTCCAAAAAAATTCCAAATATGGTAATTTTTGGATTTATAATAAGTAGGTGTTTATTTTCATTGTAGAGGCAAAGTAGAGTTGGAGAATTTTTCAATGAAGAGTTATGGCATTTTGAAACATTTGTTTTGTGTCAAATTTTGAATTATTCTTTGATGACATTGGGGTTACATCATTAATGATGCAAGGGCATCCGAGGGTCAAGGTTGTTCAATCAGATGTGGGTTTTGTTCAAGATTTACTTTCAGTAGTCATAACTTTTGACTCGGATGTGGGTTTTGGCTAAAATTTTACAGGTAGTTGCACTAGAAGGAGTTATTTGGATTGCCGATCCAGCTCAACTCAATAGGTGACCATCTTAACATTTTTTTGGGAGCCTAAAAACTCATCTTGACCTTTGAAATTGGGTTTTAGTATTTTTTTCAATTTTTTTAGAATTTTATTTTTGTAATAAATCCAAAATTGTATCTTTGATTTCATTGATTAGCTGGCAATACGTCTTGCCTTAATTGGGTTCTTTTCTTGGGAAAAATAAGGATTCATAGGATGAGTTTTAAAAATTACCAAAAATGGAAATTTCTATTTCTTCCAAAAAAAATCCAAATATGGTAATTTTTGGATTTGTAATAAGTAGGTGTTTATTTTTATTGTAGAGGCAGAGTAGAGTTGGAGGATTTTTTAATGAAGAGTTATGGCATTCTTAAACATTTGTTTTGTGTCGCACAGATTCTAGGTCTTTTGTGCTATTTTCCTTTTTATTCTTTGAAAGACTCTTTGCATTTGGGACTTGCAAACTTCAAAGCTTTGGTTTTTTAGTGATAGAGATATGGGAGGAAAGAGGAAAAGGGTTGAACAAATCAGTTGTATGCAGTGGATGAAGAAGGAGGAGGTGTGGGATATCCTAAGGCAGGGTAATTTTACTTGCTATATGGAGAGGCTTAATGGCAGTAACCCAACCATCACAAGGCAATTTATCAAAACATGGAAAGAGGGCTCTGTTATGTTAGGCAACCAATGCATGGAGATTTCAGGGGGGTGATTGCAGAGGCCACAGGTTTGGAGCTTGAGGGTATCAAATTCTACATGGAGTGGAAACTGTCAGATAGAACTATTGAGGAATTCGTGGATTTCAAACAGGAGAAGAGTCATTTGGTCAAAATTGGTAAGTCTTATATCAATCTAGCCTTAGTCTCATGCCCATGGCACTATGTTTTGTTTGTGATCATGGATTATTTGACCCTAGATGGGAGGTTTACAAAATTTTATGGGTATCACTTTATGTTGGCCAACCACTTTAGGCACAATATGAAGATTAATTTCCCTTATTATTTGAAGCAATCTCTTAGCATTTCTCTTCAAGCCATTTAAAAGAACCTGAATGGAAAACATGTTTTCCATGAGGGTCTCATAGTCCTTATCATGACTTTTTTAAAGTCCAAGAGGATTGTTATGATCAGAGGCCACATGAAGGATGTTGATTATGATACGGAGGGTAGCATCCAGGAGAAGGGATATGATTCTGAAACCTAGGATGAAGCTGAAGTGGGTGAGGAGAATGTGAATAAGGGCACTAGGGGCAGTTCAAGGAAGAAGAAAAGAGGGGTTGGTCACTTTGATTATGATAAGGAGGGTGATTTTGTTGAGGTAATGGTGAGGGATTATAAATCAAAAAGTAAGATTAAGGGTAAGCAGATTAAGGGCAGTTTGGTTGGGAGGGCTTCATCCCCCTCAGATGATGAGACCTTAGCTCGCAAGTTGGAGAAGAAAAGATTTCCTTCAAGATGTCTCGAGAAGCAATTGAGACATAAAGGTGACTTAGGAGATGAGGATTCTTAGGAACAAGGGACCCTCCCTGATGCTGGTGAGAAGTATGGTGGTTCTCCAAGGGCTTTGAAAGGGATGTATGGTAACCCTAGCGCTATTCTAAAGGAAGTGGGGGTTATGAAAAATCAAATGTAAATGCTTGGTAGGGATATGGAAGCTTTAAGGAAGGAAGTCGGACATGCCTACAAGATTGCCTGCAAAGAAGGCACTCTTGGGAAACATATTGATAGATTAATAGAGGTGGTTGGGAGTGCTGAGGATGTCAAAAACCTAATACAAAAGATTCTGTAGCTAGAGGATAAGAATAGGGCAATGGACAAAGACTTTACTGCCAACCAAGGAAAGATCACAAAATTGGAATCCAAGATGAGTAGCCTTGAAAAACTAATTAAACAAATGGCCAACAATGTCACTACTCTATTGAAAAAGTTGGAAACAAATAAAGGTCAGGATTCTCCTCAGGTTTTGGAAAGTCAAGGTCCTAGCAAGAAAACTAGGGCTCACTTCAAGAAGATTGAAAACAAGGGAAAAAAGGATGAGGTGAAGACAATGGCTTAAAACATGTAGATTCTAGCGAAACAGGTGTTGGACCTGATCAAGGCTACTTAGCTGGTTCTTTTCTATCTTGTTTGCTATCCTTTTGTTGACTTTCTATCATATTTTTGTTGTCTTTTTCAGTAGTTCTTTTTATGACCTCCTTTTTTGTTCTCCTTTGAGGTCTGTTTCGTGTTTGCTTTTAACTGCTATCTCAGATTCTAGCTAGACTTTTGTATTTTGTAAAAAGGTTTTGAGTTTTTGACGACATTGGGGTTACATCATTAATGATGCAGGGGCATCTGAGGGTCAAGGCTATTGACTTAGATGTGGGTTTTGGTCGAGATTTACTTTTGATGGTCATAACTTTTGACTCGGATGTGGGTTTTGGCTAAAATTATATAGGTAGTTGCATTAGAAGGAGTTATTTGGATTGTCGATCAAGCTTAGCTCCATAGGTGGTCATTTCAACATTTTTCTGGGAGCCTGAAAACTCATCTTGACCTCCAAAATTGGCTTGTAGTGTTCTTTTCAATTGTTTTAGAATTTTGTTTTTGTAATAAATCGAAAATCGTATCTTTGATTTTGTTGATTAGTTGGCAATTCATCTTGCCTTAGTTGGGGGCTTTGCGTAGCAAAAATTGGGATTCATAGGATGAATTTTTAAAATTACCAAAAATGGATATTTTCATTTTTCCAAAAAATCTACCAAATATGGTAATTTTTTTATTTATAATAAGTACGTGCTTATTTTCATTATAGACACAAAGTAGAGTTGGAGAATTTTTTAATGAAGATTTATGGCATTCTAAAACATTTATTTTCTGTTAAATTTTGAATTATTCTTTGACAACATTGGTGCTACATCATCAATAATGCAGGTGAATCTGAGGGTCAAAGTTATTGACTAAGATGTGGATTTTGGTTGAGATTTACTTCCGGTGGTCATAACTTTTGACTGGAATGTGGGTTTTGACTAAAATTTTATAGGTAGTTGCACTAGATGGAGTTATTTGGATTGTCGATCGAGCTTAGCTCCATAGGTTGCCATTTAGACATTTTATCGGGAGCCTGAAAACTCATCTTCACGTCCAAAATTGGCTTTTAGTATTTTTTTCTATTTTTTTAGAATTTTGTTTTTGTAATAAATCCAAAATCATATCTTTGATTTCGATGATTTGTTAGAAATTCATCTTTCCTTAGTTGGGGGCTTTTCCTAGGAAAAATCAAGATTCATAGGATGAGTTTTAAAAATTACCAAAAATAGAAATTTTTATTTCTCCTAAAAATCTGGAAAATATGGTAATTTTTGGATTTCTAATAAGTAGTTGTTTATTTTCATTGTAGATGCACAGTAGAGTTAGAGAATTTTTTAATGAAGAGTTATGGCATTCTAAAACATTTGTTTTGTGTCAAATTCTAAATTATTATTTGACGACAATGGGGTTACATCATTAATGATGTAGGGGCATCTAACAGTTAAGGTTCTTGACTCAAATGTGGGTTTTGGTCAAGATTTACTTTCGGTGGTCATAACTTTTGACTCAGATGTGGGTTTTGGCTTAAATTTTACAACTAGTTACACTAGAAGGAGTTATTTGGATTATCGATCGAGCTTAGCTCAATAAGTGGCCATTTTGGCATTTTTATGGGAGCTTGAAAACTCATCTTGAGATTTGAAATTGGCTTTTAGTGTTTTTTTCAATTTTTTTAGAATTTTGTTTTTGTAATAAATCTAAAAATGTACCTTTGATTTCATTGATTTGTTGGCAATTTGTCTTGCCTTAGTTGGGGGCTTTTCCTAGGAAAAATTGAGATTCATAGGATGAGTTTTTAAAAAATACCAAAAATAGAATTTTTTATTTTTCCTGAAAATCTACCAAATATGGTAATTTTTAGATTTGTAATCAGTAGGTGTTTATTTTCATTGTAGAGGTAGAGTAGAGTTGGAGAATTTTTTAATGAAGAGTTATGGCATTCTAAAACATTTGTTTTGTGTCAAATTCTGATTTATTCTTTGACGATATTGGGGTTACATCATTAATGATGCATGGGCATCCGAATTTCAAAGTTGTTGACTCAGATGTGGGTTTTGGTCGAGATTTACTTCTGGTGGTCATAACTTTTGACTTAGATGTAGATTTTGGCTGAAATTTTACAGGTAGTTGCTCTAGATTGAGTTATTTTGATTGCAGATTGAGCTCAACATGATACGTGGAAGTTTGACATTATTCTAGGAGCCTGAAAACTCATCTTGACCTCTGAAATTCACTTTTAGTATTTTTTTTATTTTTTTAGAATTTGGTTTTTATAATAAATCCAAAATCATATCTTTTCTTTTGTTGCTTAGTTGGCAATACGCCTTGCCTTAGTTGGGGGCTTTCCTTGGGAAATATCAGGATTCATAGGATGAGTTTTAAAATTTACCAAAAATGAAAATTTCTATTTTTCCTAACAATTTTCCAAATATGGTAATTTTTATATTTGTAATAAGTAGGTATTTATTTTCATTATAGAGGCAGAGTAGAGTTGGAGAATTTTTTAATGAAGAGTTATGGCCTTCTAAAACATTTTTTTTGTGTCAAATTCTGAATTATTCTTTGACGATATTGGGGATACATCATTAATGATGCAGGGGCATCTGAGGGTCAAGGTTGTTGACTTAGATGTGGGTTTTGGCTGAAATTTTACAGGTAGTTACACTAGAAGGAGTTATTTAGATTGGTGATCAAGGTTAGTTTGATAGGTGACCATTTTGACATATTTCTAGGAGCTTGAAAACTCATTTTGACCTCTGAAATTGGCTTTTAGTGTTTTTTTTTTTTTTTTAATTTATAATTTTGTTTTTCTAATAAATCAAAAATTGTATCTTTGATTTCATTCATTAGCTGGCAATTCTTCTTGCCTTAGTTGGGGGCTTTTCCTAGGAAAAATCAGGATTCAAAGGATGAGTTTTTAAAATTACCAAAAATAAAAATTAAAAAAATTCCAAAAATTTGCCAAATATGGTAATTTTCATATTTGTAATAAGTAGGTCTTTTTTTTCATTGTAGAGGCAGATTAGAGTTGGAGAATTTTTTAATGAAGAGTTATGGCATCCTGAAACATTTTTTTTGTGTCAAATTTTGAATTATTCTTCAACTTAAATGTGGGTTTTGGTCAAGATTTACTTTTGATGGTCTTAATTTTTGACTCAAATGTGGGTTTTCATTGAAATTTTATAGGTAGTTGCGCTAAAAGGAGTTATTTGGATTGTCGATCGAGCTTTGCCTGATAGGTGGCAAATTTGACACTTTTCTAGGAGCCTAAAAAATCATCTTGACCTCTGAAATTGGATTTTAGTGTTTTTTCAATTTTTTTAGAATTTTATTTTTGTAATAAATCCAAAATCATATCTTTGATTTCATTGATTAGTTGGAAATTCATCTTGCCTTAGTTGGGGGCTTTTCTTGGGAAAAATCAAGACGATCAGTTTTAAAATTACCAAAAATGGAAATTTTTATTTGTCCAAAAAATCTACAAAATATAGTAATTTTGAGATCTGTAAAAAGTAGGTGTTTATTTTCATTGTACAGGTAGAGTATAGTTGGAGAATTTTTTAATGAAGAGTTATTTCATTCTGAAACATTTGTTTTGTGTCAAATTTTGAATTATTCTTTGACGACATTGGGGTTACATGATTAATGATGCAGGGGTATTTGAGGGTCAAGGTTGTTCACTCAGATGTGGGCTTTGGTCGAGATTTACTTCCAGTGGTCATAACTTTTGACTCGAATGTTGTTTTTGGCTAAAATTTTACAGGTAGTTGCACAAGAAGGATTTATTTGGATTGTCGATCAAGCTAAACTGGATAGGTGGCCATTTTGACATTTTTCAAGGACCTTGAAAGCTCATTTTGACCTCAAAAATGGACTTTTATTGTTTTTGTTTTTTTTTTGTTTTAGAATTTTGTTTTTGTAATAAATCTGAAATCGTATCTTCGATTTCGTTGATTAGTTGGCAATTCTGCTTGCCTTAGTTGGGGGCTTTTCCTAGGAAAAATTAGGATGAGTTTTAAAAATTACCAAAAATAGAAATTTTTGCTTTTCCCAAAAATCTGCCAAATATGGTAATTTTCAGATTTGTAATAATTAAATGTTTATTTTCATTGTAGAGGCAGAGTAGATTTCGAGAATTTTTTAATGAAGTGTTATGGCATTCTGAAAATTTTGATTTGTGTCAAATTCGGAATTATTCTTTAACAACATTTAGGTTACATCGTTAATGATGTAGGTGCATCTTAGGGTCAAGGTTGTTAACTTAGATGTGGGTCTTAGTCGAGATTTACTTTTGGTGGTCATAACTTTTGACTGGGATGTGGGTTTTGGCTGAAATTTTACAAGTAGTTACACTAGAATGAGTTATTCAACTTGCTAATCGAGCTCTACATTATAGGTGGTTGTTTCAAAAAAATTCTAGGAGCCTGAATACTCATCTTGACCTCCGAAATTGGGTTTCAGTGTTTTTTTTTTTTTTTAGAATTTTGTTTTTGAAATAACTCTAAAATCATATCTTTGATTTCATTGATTATTTGGTAATGTCTTGCCTTAGTTGGGTGGTTTTCTAGGGGAAAATCAGGATTCATAAGATGAGTTTTAAAACTTATCAAAAATGGAAATTTTGTTTTTCCTGAAAATCTACCAAATATGGTCATTTTTGGATTTATAATAAGTAGGTGTTTTTTTTCATTGTAGAGGCAGAGAAGATTTGGAGAATTTTTTAATGAGTAGTTATGGCATTATGAAATATTTGATTTGTGTCAAATTCTGAATTATTCTTTGATGGCATTGGCATTACATTATTAATGATGCAGGGGCATCCAAGGGTCAAAGTTGTTGACTTAGATGTGGGTTTTGGTCAAGATTTACTTTAGGTGGTCATAACTTTTGACTCAGATGTGGATTTTGGCTGAAATTTTACAAGAAGTTACACTAGAAGGAGTTATTTGGATTGTTGATCGAGCTTGGTTGGATAGGTGGCCATTTTGATATTTTTTTGGGAGCTTGAAAACTCATTTTCTCTTCCGAAATTGGCTTTTAGTGTTTTTTTAGTTCTTTTAGAATTTTGTTTTTGTAATAAATCCAAAATCATATTTTTTATTTTGTTAATTAGTTGGCAATTATTCTTGCCTTAGTTGGGGACTTTTCCTAAGAAAAATCAAGATTCATAGGATGAGTTTTAAAAAATTACAAAAAATAGACATTTTTGTTTTTCTTGAAAAATCTATCAAATATGGTAATTTTCAGATTTGTAATAAGTAGGTTTATTTTCATTATAGAGGTAGAGTAGACTTGGAGAATTTTTTAATGAAGAGTTATGGCATTCTAAATTATTCTTTGATGACATTGGTGTTACATCATTTAGTATTAGAATAGTAAGATGGCCTAGAGAGGAAGAGGAGGCATCACGTTGATGCAAAGATTGATACTAGATATGCAAAGGGAGATTGACCGACTCAATGAGCAGCTAAATAATCAAGAAATATAAATAGTAAATGATACTGATGAAGAGAGAGAAAATGAAGACAAGAGACTAGGAGAAATGAGCTACAGAGATAGAGTTCTTAGGGCTTTAGAAAGAAGGAGTGAAGTAATAAAAATTGATGTTTCAGACTATGCTAGTAGTCTTAAGCTAGAAAAATTAATAGACTGGTTGAATGAGATGGGAAAATCTTTTGAATGGAAGCCCATGATAGAAGAAAAGAAGATGAAGTTTGCGTGCACAAAGCTAAAAAGATATGCAATGATATGGTGGGATCACCTCCAAAAGGAATGCATTAGAAATGGAAAGGAGAAGATTAAGACATGGCTCAAGATGGAGAAAAAGCTGAGAGAAAAATTATTACCTATGGATTATTCACAAACCCTCTTTTGTAGATTCCAAAATTTGAAGCAAAACTTGTCTTCAGTGCAAGACTATACAAATGAGTTCTACAAGCTATCCATGCACATAGAGTATCAATAAAATAATGAGTAGATGGCTGCTAGATATGTTAATGGCTTGAAATTCTCTATTCAAGATGAACTAAGCATGCATCATGTTAAGAGTATGGAGGAAGCATACCAATTAGTTTTAGAGGTTGAAGAAAAGTAGAATAAGCAATATAACCAGAGGAATGGAAGTGATCAAAGGGGTACATCAACTCCATTTCAAGGAGGTTTCAATAATAGTTAGAGGGAGAGTTTTCAAGGCTTTGAAATCTTTATAGATGCTAGGTAGGATCCTCTGAATCAAGAAAGAGGAAAGGGGTTTCAATGAAGTCAAGGCTACGAAAGTGGAAGAGATTGAGAAAACCAGAGAAGGCCTTACTATTACTTTCTGTTAACAAATAATTTGTAAGGTTTAAGCTTGATCTCACTTACAAATTACATAAGGCTTGATCTAATAACAAATTACAACTCACTTACAAATTTAACAACTCACTTACAAATTACAAATTAAATAAACCCTTACATTAAATGCATAACTAAGCCATAAGTTGGCTCTTCAAAAAATATTAAATACTAATCACAAAATTAAATATCTCAAAGGCCGGCTCAAAGTGGAACCAGAAACAAAAAGCTTGGTCAAAGAAGGACCAAGGACCAGACACAACTTGAGCTAAATCTGACTCAGATTGAGGAATCCATGTAGCATCTTCAGCTATTTTATTCTTCCACTTCACCAAATATTCATAGTAATCTTTTCCTCTTGTGCTTTTACCAACTCTCTAACCCAATAAATGTTCAACCCCTTCAATCTTCTTCTTAAGATAATCATCTAGTACAATGACTTCATCATCTAACTCACGGTACTTTAAAAAATCAGCAATATTGAATATATGAGATATATCCATGTCATCAAGTAACTCAACTTCATAAACATTAACACTATCAAACTTCCTCAAGATCTTACAAGGTCCAAATCTCTTCATCTTCAGCTTATTATATGTTCCACTAGGAAATCTACCTTTCTTCAAATAAACCATCACCTCGTCACCAACTTAAAAATCATGATGTCTTCTAGATTTATTAGCATTCTTTTTATACTTTTGATTACTTTTTTCCAACCTCAACTTCACTTTCTTATGCAAAGAATCCATAAAATAATGAAATTATTCCCTTGTAGCACTTATGTTTTCTTCACCAAAAACATTCCTCAAATTTGATAATCCTTTAGGCTAAATTCATGTAACAATCTCAAAAGTTGTTTTCCCTATACTCCTATTCACATAATCATTATATGGAAACTTAGCTTGTGTCAACACCAACTCCCAATTATGTGGTTTTATCTCCAACTAAACATCTCAAAAATTTCTCCAAGCTTCTATTCACAACTTTTGTCTATCCATCTGTCTATGGATGGAATGTAGAACTAAACTTCAACTCAATACCCATTTTCTTCCACAAAGTCTTGTAAAAGTAACCAACAAATTTACTGTCTCTATCAGAAATAATACTTCTTGGTAATCCATACAATCAAACAATTTTTTTGAAGAAAATTTTAGCAACATACTCAACATCTGGTGTCTTATTGCATGGTATGAAATGAGCCATTATATAAAATCTATCCACAATAACAAATATAAAAGCATGCCCCTTTAATTTCTTAGGTAACCCAAGAACAAAATCCATACTAATGTCACTCCAAGGTTTCTCAAGAACAAAAATAGGTGTATATAAACCAATATTCTTACATACTACTTTTACAACTTGACAAACTCCAAATCTCTTTACAAACTTCATAATATCCTTATATATTTGTGCTCTACACTCTCTCCATGCCTTAGAAAAGTTAGGGTCAATATCATACAACCCTTTCCTTTCATCAAAACTGAGAACTTCAACCTTCAACCTAATAGAAAAATAACATCTTCTTCTCAATGCATCAACAACTTGGTTTGTGAATCAACTCTTATGATTAATCATAAATGTGAAACTCTACAAGTGCTCAACCCACTTCATATATATTTGATTTAATTTATGTTGACTTCCCAAATATTGTAAAGCTTTATGATCGGTATACAACACAAAATCCTTAGGAATCAAATAATGTCTCCACCTCTTCAAGGCTTGAACAATTACATACAAATATTGATCATACAGAGAATACTTCTTTCTGGAATCATTTAACTTCTCACTAAAGAAAGCAGCATGTTTACATTCTTGACTCAATAAAACTTCTGTTGCACTACCACTTGCATTACTTTCAACTTGAAATACCTTATTGAAATCAAGAAAAGCCAATACAAGTAACTCAACAACATTTTGTTTCAAAGTCTCAAAACTCTTATCACTTACATGTGTCCACTTGAAATCCTTTTTGTCTCCTCTCATTGTCTTAGTCATAGCATTAAAAATAGAACTAGAATTCTTTACAAACTTCCTACTAAAACTAGCCAAACCATGGAATGATCTTACCCCACCCACATTCTCAAGTGTAGGCCATCCCAAAATTTCTTTATCCTTCTCAAGATCCATTCTCAAACATTCAACTGGAATCACAAATCCCAAATACATAATATCCTCTTGTATAAAAGAACACTTCTTCAAGTTATTCATCAACTTCTCCTCTTTTAATCTCTACAATACTTGTCTAACATACTCAAGATGTTCTTCCTTATTCTTATTGAATATCAAAATATCATCCAAATAAACAAGAAAAAAATTACCCAAAAATCTCTTGAGATCCTCATTCATCAACCTCATGAAAGTACTAGGTGCATTAGTCAAACCAAAAGGCATTATTAACCATTCATACAAACCATCTTTTGTCTTAAAAAAAAAAGATCATATTAATAGCTCTATAATTAGTACACATTCTCCATTCTCTATTATTCTTAGGTGCTAATATAATAGGTACAACACATGGACTCAAACTTTCTCTGATTATACCTTTTTGCAACAACATATGCACTTGTTTTTTAAGTTCTTCTTTCTCTATAGGTGTTAGTCTATATGGTGCTTTATTTAGAAAACTAGCTCTAGGAATCAAGTCTATACAATGACTTATACTTCTTACTAGCAGTAAACCATTAGGTATATCTTCTACAAAAATTTCTTTGTACTCATTTAGCAAGTTTTCAATTTTTTTTGGTACTTGACTTCTACCAGTTTCTTTTTCCACTTGGTCATTACTAGATGTTACTTGGTCACCACTTTTTTCTATCACTCGGTTGTTATTGGTAAAACTTAGCCTCCTAGGAATTATAGAAAAATATACTTTATTCTTCTTCACTTTTTTTTCAAATTGCTTTCCATTAACCATGCAAATTCTTATAGTAGTACAATTAACCTCATCTAAACTTTCAATCAAAGGCAACAATATTTGCTTTCTTGCATTCACCCAAAAAATATATTGATTCAATCTTCCATCATGTATAGCATATCTATCATATTACCAAGGTCTAACCAACAAAATATGACAACAATCCATAGGCATAATATCACACAAAACTTCATCAAAATAATATTTAATCTTGAACTTCACAATACATTATTCCCTTACCAATATCTTATGCTCATCTTTGATCCATGAAACATGATAGGGTTTAAGATGCTTTAGTTTCTGTAACTGCAACTTTGTAACCAAATCTTCTAATGCCAAATTTGTAGAACTTCCACTGTCAATGATCACCTTGCAACATTTTCCAACCATCTTACATCTAGTCATGAAAAGACTTCTCCTTAAGATAGGTTCCTCATCACTTCCCTTATTACATAAGGTTATTCTCACCATCAAATTTTCTCTAGCCTTAGGTACACTTGGTGAACCCTTAGTGTCTCCTTGAACCACAACATTTATGTTACCTTGCCCATTTTTAGAGGATATACACTCAAAGGATCTATGCCCTTCTTTACCACATCTAAAAAAATTACCATGAAAATCACCTCTAAAATAAGAATTACCTCTTCCTTGGTAAGAACTAGTACCTACTAGGTAACAATCACCACCTTTCCACTCAATCTTTCTTTTGTCATCACTCTTCCATTAAAATTTGTTTTTATCTTGCACATAATTGTCAGATCTACCACCTTCTCCATTAAATCTACCTCTGTCTCTCTGTAATATTCCATCTCTACCTCTTTATCTTCGTTTATGCTTCTTTGTCAAGATCTACTTAGCTTCCAAGGCATATTGATATGCTTCCTCTACACTTTCCATTTTCACAAAACTTATTTCATCTTGAATCCCAAAGCTTAATCCATTTATGTACCTTAAAAATTTTTGCACATCATTATCCACATGTCTAGATCTGATGTCCAATCTATAGAATTCCTCATATACTCCACAATCATGTCCCTTTGTCTCAAATTTTGAATTTTTCTCAACAAGATAACTTGGAAATTAGTAGGAAGGAACTTTTTCTTCACCTTATTCACTATTTTTGGCCAAGTCCTAATCTTCTCCTTTCCTCTACTTTGTCTATCAGTTTGGAAAGGCTCCTACCATATCGAGGCATGACCCTTCAACCTAGTAACTAAAATTTTCACCTTCCTATTATTAGGAGTGTTTTCATACTCAAAGAAATTCTCCATATTAGAGATCCATTCCAACACAACATTGGTGTCCAATTTTCCATCATAAGGAATAACCTCTATAGTAGGGTTTAAATGTGCCCTAGACAATACTCTCAAGATTCTTGCATCATCTTGATCTTTTATAGGTTTTGGAATAGGATCTAGTTCTATTGCTTCATCATCATTCACATCATCAAGATGTGCTCCTCTTCTCTAGGGTGTCTCAAAAATATGTAATCTAGCTACAATATGTCTCAATATATCTAATATGGCATTATCAATATTTCCTCTACCTCAAACCATCTTTACAATTAGGTTCCTACAAGATTGTAACCCTTTGCAAGTTGTAGGTCAAATCCTTAGATCTGCTACGCTACAACAAAATCAACTTAAGGTTCTACATGATCCAACCTCCACAAGGAAAAACCTCAATCTTTGATACCACCTAACATTAGGAGACTAAGGAAAACTAGGGCCAAAGGCACACCCAACTACCAAAGCAACCTACAAGATTAAATACAATGGAAACACATGGAGAACAAAAACCAAAGGAGATAGAAGAGAAAAATTACTTATTGATTCATCAAATTATCATCATACATTCCCCATTGTGAGGCCTTCTAGGTTACAACCAACAATAAAATTCAAACTTTGATCTTCAAGGATAATCTTTGCATTCTAACTCTCCTTACTCTTCCTAATCAAACAATCATACCTAATATTCTTCCTAAGACCCCTTTAAATACTTGCATAGCCACAAGTTGGCCTGTTACAAATTACCAACTAAATAAACCCTTACATTAAATGCATAAGCAAGCCACATGTCAGCTCTCAAAAAATATTAAATACCAATGACAAAATTGAATATGCACAAGGTTGGATCAAACTAGAACCAGACACAAAAAACTTAGTTGAAGAAGGACCAAGGCAAATAATGGCACTCAGCAATGCTCAACATATACACAAACTTGATTGCAACAAGAACTTGACACATACTAAGAACTTAGCACCAACTAAGAACTGAACAACTACTTAGAAGTCAGTAGCAATAGAGAACTCAATAGCAAAAAGGAATTTGATAGCAACAGAGATCTCGATAGGAACAAGGAGCTTGACAACAACAAAGAAACAAGAAAACATGTAGGATGGCAATTCAACCTAGGATGCTCCTACATCACTAACTATGAATCTACCTTTCTTTTTACTTCTCCCTTCTTACCACTATAATATCCCCCTTTTTTGTCAATGATGGTAGCTAGGGCTATTGGGGTGAGTTGGAACTTCTCAAAAACAAATTGATGACTTGCTACAATATTAGCATAGTGTTGGTTCCATCTTTCTAGTATTTTGTCCAATATATGAAAATGAATCTCTAGCTTGACAGCTAGGTCAATAAATCCTAGAGTGTGTGAAAAATTTGTGTCTTTCTACAAAATTTCCTTGGTAATAGAAATAACCTTCTTAATTATCTCTATGTATGGAAATAAATAAAGTTGAATTAATAACAACTTGGTCCACATTTCTGTAGCTTTAGCTATGAGTTCAGCTAACATTATCTGATTAAATATAAGTTCACTAAATGAAGATGAACTTGAAATTTCATTCTTTCTTAGTGAGTGAATATTAGTCTTCATAGTTGAAAATAATAACTATAATGATCATTGAGTATCTGTTGTAAATAAATCTATATCAAACAATCTCAAATATAAAGAGTTTATTGTTTCCAATTGTGTAATGGTTGTAAAAAGCTCAACTTGTCATTTTACAAGTTCATGCAAGACTTTTTGTAAAACTTTATTCTCCATTCTCCTTTCAGACCAATGTAACAATTTCTCATTTGTTTCAATGTCCTTTGTTTAAACTTTATGAACAACATATACTAGTTGATCCAAAATTGTATTCTAATGATTGACATCTATAATGACAAAACCATATGTAAAATTGTCTCTAACAATATGCAATACATGTCTTCTCTTCTATTCTCTCTTCAACTATTCTTGTTTGGCCTTTTGACTTAATAAGATTTGTAGTTCATGCATTTTCTCTAATGTAAGACTATTCAAATTATATTTACATAAAGTAATTACCTCATTAAGTTCTATAGAATCATTATCATCCTCTTCTACATGAGGCATAACCTAAGATCTTGAGGTATTATCACTTGGTAATGATAGTTGTATTTTCTTCCCTTTCTCACTTGATCTCTCCTTTGGTTGCCACACTAGTGTAGATATCACCTATTTTATAGGTTTCATTGGTGTAGGTTCTACAACCTTTGCACTTAGCATTTGAATAAGAGCTTGAGTAGCCTATTTCTCTTTTTATGTAATTCCTTCATCTACTATCACTGTGCTTGAAACTTGATGCAAGAGCATCCTAGGTGTAAGAGAAATCTTGCATCACCCAAAAATATTTTTATATTTAGTATTTTCTATTTTAATAAGGACTAGTAGATAAGGTGGTTACTATTTATGGGAGCTTACTATTTTTTGTAAGTTTTTCATAAGAGCTTGGAATGTTCTCATTTTGTATATGAAGGTTCATTTCAGAATTATAATCCTAGCATAAAAATCTCATTGCTCCAACTTTAGTATCAGAGAAGTTATTACAAATTTTCAATGGAAAAATTTCTAGAAAAATATTCAAGCTAAAGGTTAGAGGCCTTAGAGTGCTTAGATGAGGTCTAAAAACTCGATGGAAGAGTGCTTGCATGGCTTCGATCATGTAGATCAGGAGCTGATGTTTCTAAAAAGTGGTTATAATAGCCACTTGGAGTAATAGTTCAAGAGTTATGGCCTTTCAAAGTTGGGCTACCTGAAATTTCTAAAATAAATGTCAAAGATGTATTTGGCTAACTCTATATGTATTGTTAGGGATTGTCGTCCCTAGGTATTAAGTTTGAGCATCTAGAACCTTCTTGAGAGACATAAAATTCCGTATTTAAGAAAGGCCCAAACATTGTCTAGAACAACTCTGGGTGATAGTTCACAAAATTTTTTAGCAGATTACTATAATGAAGGTGCCCATTCATATTAGCATATTATATTTGTGAATTTTGTAATTCTGCATTTGCAGTGATAATAAGAAGTCCATATTTTTTATTGCATTTGTTTCTTTGTTTCTATTATGAGTTTACGGTAGCAAGGGGAGCACCTTTCATCAAGTGGTATTAGAGAAGGTGGTGAGTGGAAGATTGCTTTCAAGTCAAGGGATGAGTTGTTAGTCATGTCTTTTAGGCTAACCAATGCACCAAACATTTTCATGAGGCTCATGAATGAGGTACTGAAGGACTTTTTGGGTAAGTTTTTCATTATTTATCCAGATGATATTTTGATATTTAGTAAGACACTAGAGGTGAATTTTATTCATATTTGAAAGATGTTTGATAAGTTGATGGAAGAAAATTTATTGATAAACCTGAAGAAGCCCAGTTTTGTAATGGAGTTGGTGTACCTAGGATTTGTAGTCTTAGTAGATGGCCTAAAAATAGACCCAAAGAAAGTGAAGGCTATCCTTGAATGGCCTACTCCAAGAAGTGCAATAGAGGTAACATCTTTTCATGGATTGGCTGGTTTTTACAGAAAGTTCATAAGTGGATTTAGCAATATTTGTGGACCCTTGATTGAAATAATGAGAGGGGATAGGAAAGAAATTAAGTGGGCTATAGGAGCTAATAAGAGTTTTAATCTATTTAAAGAGAAAGTTACTAAGCAACCTATTTTAGAACTTCTAGATTTTAACAAGGTGTTTCGAGTAAATTGTGATGATAGTGGTACTACAATAGGGGTTGTTTTGAGCCAAGAAGGTAGATTTGTTGCTAATTTCAGTGAGAAATTGAATGATGCCAAAAGAAAATATTTTTTTTATGATTAAGAATTTTATTCTATAGCTCAAGCCTTAAAGAATTGGAGACATTATCTTCTTCCTAAAGAGTTTGTTTTGTATACTGATCATCAAGCTTTGCAATATATGAATAGTCCAAAAAAATTAAGCCAAAGACATTTGAAGTGGGTTGAGTTGTTGCAAATTTATACATTTTTTTTGAAACACAGGAGTGGGAAGTCTAACGAAGTTGTAGATGCTCTTAGCAGAAGACAAATTTTGCTGATAGAAATGCAGATAGAGGTGGTTGGGTTCAAGGAACTCAATACTTTGTATCTAGAGGATCCTCAATTTGGTGAAGTTTGGAAGGATTTTACAGAACTTGTTACACATGACATGATAAAGTGGTTGGATTTTATGATCTAGGATAGTATGTTGTTCAAAGGAAGTTAGTTGTGCATTCCCAGAAGTTCTATGAGAGAGAATCTCATCAAGGAGAAGCATAGTGGAGGATTGGCTGGACATTTTGATAGAGATAAAACCATAACTTTGGTTGCTACTAATTATTACTGGCCATAGTTGAAAAAAAATGTGAAGAAGTTTGTATAGAGTTGTATAGTATGTCAGATGACAAAAAGAGTGAAGCACAATACATGGTTGTATCAATCATTACCTATACCAAATAAGCTATGGGAGGATGTTAGCATGTATTTTGTTCTTGGATTACTGAGGACACAATGTAGGCATGATTCTATTTTTGTGGTGGTTGACAAGTTTTCAAAGATGCCACATTCCATTCCTTGCAAGAAGACTAGTGATGTTGTTCATGTGGTAGTGTTATTTTTTAGAAAAGTGGTGAGACTATATGGTCTACCAATGAGTGTAGTTTTAAATCAAGATACCAAATTTGTTGGGTACTTTTGGCATACATTGTGCAAGAAGTTGAAGATAGATTTGAAGTTAAGTTCATTGTATCATCCATAGACTGATGGACAGACAAAAGTGGTGAATAAGAGTTTGGGAAATTTGTTGAGTTGTTTGGTTGGAGACAAGCCAAAGGGTTGGGATCTAATTTTACAATAGGAAAAAATTGCACATAATAATTCTATCAATAGGAGTACTAGTAAATTTCCATTCCAGATTGTATATGGGAGTAGTCCTAGAGATGCTTCTAAATTTTGATAGTTGGATAAAGGAGAGATAAGTAGTACTGAAGTAGAATAATTTACTAAAGATTTGAAGAAAATCCATGAGGAGGTAAGGAAGCACATTATAAGTATGAATATATAGTACAAGGAAAAAGTAGATGTGAAAAGGAGGTATGAGTAATTTTAGATTAGAGATGAAGTCATGGTTCATTTGTGAAAGGAGCATTTTCCATTGGGTACATAAAATAAGTTGAAGATGAAGAAGTTTAGACTATGCAATATAGTTAAAAAGCATGCTTTTGGAAATTCCTATGAAGTGGAGTTGCCTCTTGAATAGAATATTTTACTAGTATTTAATATTTTAGATTTGACAAAGTATTATGAAGCAGGTGATGGAGATGAAGTTGCAGAAACTTAGTGGAGTATTCTAGTAGCTAGTTCAACTACAAAAGAGATTGAGGGGATACTAGATAGTCATATTGGAAAAATTAAAAGGAACATAACTTATGAGGAATGCCTAGTTAAATGGAAAGGGAGGCCAGTAGAAGATTTATCATGGCTAGGAAGGGAGGAGGTTAACAGTCTTAGTTTTCCTTTGAACACCTGAGACATGACGAGGTCACTTCTCAAATTACCCTAAGTGTCTGATGCAGGAGCATCCTTGGTGTAAGAGCAATCTTGCGTCACCCAAAAATATCTTTACTTTTAGTCTTTTCTATTTTAATAAGGACTATTAGATAGGGAAATTACTACTTATGATAGCTTACTATTTTTAGTAAGTTTTTCATGCAAGCTGAAAATGTTCTCATTTTCTATATGAAGGTTTATTTCAGAATTATAAGCCTACCATAATAGCTTAAGTATCAGAGAAGTTATTACATATTTTTGGTAGAAAAATCTTCAAGGTCACCATTGGAGGCTTTAGAGTGTCTGGATGAGCTTTAAAAACTTGACAAAAGGGTGCTTGAGTGATTTCAAGCATGTAGATTAGAAGCTGGCATTTCCAAAAGGTGGTTATAATAACCAATCAATGCAACAGTTCAAGAGTTGTGACCATTTAAAGTTGGGCAACCCAAAATTCCTAAAATAAATGTCAAAGATGTATTTGGATGACTCTATATGTATTGTTAGGGTCTAGTAGCCCTAGGTATTAAGTTTGAGCATCTAGAACATTTTTGAGTAGCATAGAATTGCCTATTTAAGAAAGGCCCAAACATTGTCTAATATAACTCTGGTTGATAGTTCACAATATTGTCTAGCAGATTACTGTAATGAAGGCACCCATTTGGGTTAGCATATTATATTTTTGAATTCTATAATTTTGCATTTGTGGCGCTAATAAGAAGTCCATATTATTTTTTGTATTTTTTGTTGTTTCTTTGTTTCCATTATGAGTTTATGGTATTAAGCAGAGCACTCTTCATCAAAAATTTCTCATAATTCTCTTCCTTCTCCAAAATTTGAATAAAATTCATTGGTGGAAAACACATCATTAGTCTTCTTATCTTCAAGCTTTTGATTTTTAGTTACATATAACAAAATTGCATTTGTACAGAGTTTTCTTGATTCCTTCATCAATCCTTGAATTTCTTCTTCAGTGAGTATATTTGGATTAGGTGGAGAGATATCAGTATCATCTTCAATTGTGATAGTATCCTTAAATTTAATTCCACTAATAATTTCTTTCATTTCTACTGCTAGCTCAACTAGTTATTGCTTTTATTCTTCAGTAACTTCTATATCATTTTGACCTTCTCTCACCTCTATAATTGGAGTGTGTACTCCAAATTCTTCTTTCCAAAATTCAATACTTTCTTTTTCTACTTTAAGAAATTTATTCTTTAGAACTTTGTATGCCCTGTCCTTTGGCCAATGTTGTTTCTCTTATTTACTTCTTTGTGGTCAATACCCATTTCCATTTGGCATCCACTCTATTATACAATCCCATAGGAATTCTAGTTTCCACTTCCATAGGTGTATGTGTAAATTTGATCAACATATTAATTAAAGCTTCTTCAAGTTTATCTTGATCAAATAATCATACTGTAAGTCTCTAAGAGCCAAAATATTCTCTAATTCTATCAAATTTTCACATACCTGATCCACAATCATTGAAGGGAGTACCTTTGCAATTTGTAGTTTGCTAGTCTCATTAGACTCTATCCTTTCTTCATCTTCCTCCTCCTCATGTGCAACAGTCAATTTCTTTGGCTTCACTTGCACATCTTCTTGCTTTCTCTTCTTTAATGGGCTCCCTGATAGTAGCTTGGCATTGTGTTATGCTGACTTCCTTCTTGTAAAGAACACCTTGTCCTTTGGTCTTGATGGTGTAACCATTTCTTGCATGTTATTTTAAAGGTATTTCTTTACCTTAGGTGCAATAATCACAACCTTTCTTTTTTATGGTGCTTTTGTTTCACAACTACAAGTCCTTTTCCTTTCCCTTCCTTGGCTTCTGAGGGTTGTCCTAACCCTTCTCCTTGTTCATTTTGACTAGCCTTGAAAACTTTTCAGTTTCTTTAATTACCTATCTTAGGTGTGCCAACTTCAGTAGTTAGTTTGGCAATAACTGTTTCATATATACAAAAGTGCTTGGCACTAGCATCTATGTCTCCTTCCAATAGTGTAGTGACTACTGCTGATATGTCATCAATATTTACCTCATAGGGCATAGGCATCAACCATGCTACCCTAGGTATTACTTCTTGGGCATACAAAAAATCTATTTCCATAATGAAACAAATTTCATCATAATATTTATCCACAACTAATTTTGGAATCCTCATCTTGTTCTTCATTTTAGTTTTGAATTCATCAAAATAGTTCTCCATCACTGCTTCAAACTTGTCTCTTAATCTCTGTATTAGTTTATTCAACTGATCTACAATAGTTCTATTTCTATCCCATGTAATCCTTCCAACAATAGGGAAATAGTTCTATACATAGAAAAATATATAAACTAATATAGATCCAAACTTACAAGATGTGTTCTTACCTTTTCTTGCTACTTCCAAGTTCTTTGTAAGTAGTTGTAACAATAGCTTGGCAAGATTGTATTCACAATCTTTCTTCACAATTTTATATCCCAAATTAGTTGCAATGCATGAGACATTGTTCAATCTACTAGATTGATAAAACTTGTGTGCAATCACACAAACAATGAATTCAATTAGTGGATCCTCAATGTAGTCTATTGAAATTCCATGTCCATTCCATTTTTCCTTAGTTAGGTTTTCAATTTCTTTCCATGTGCCATTATTTATCCTCTTAGTTTGATCCAATGTAGAATACCTAGATACTCTTCAAGTAATTTCTCTATTGATCTTGAATGGTTCACCTTTAAACCATACTTTCATGTCATGAACTCATCTTAGAACAACTTTTATCCATTTTTTCTTGATAACTTTGGGAAAATCTAGGGCATCAGTCAACCCTTTTTCTACAATAATTTTGAATTCATCTTTTAGAATTCCATCTACACACAACTTGTCATAAGCTATCCTAATTTCAAAATCTCCAATTTCTTTGATTTTACATTGATAACATGATAGGATATCTTGCATAGTCAAGACTCTAGGTGGAATAGATGATAGTGCTCCAACATTGTCAATAGGGGTTTCAATATTAACTCTATTTTTAAAGTTTGGTGGAGGCCAGTGATCATTCCTTATAGTTTGTGCATTGTTATCCTCTGTCATTTTACTTCCAGACACCATTTTGAACTAGGGTTTTCAATAAAATATTTTCACAAAATACCTTACTCAATAATAATAGTAATACTTATTTCTTTTCACAAATTTGATAATTCCTTGGTTTGGTTGGTGAGATCATCTTTAGTATTCTCTTCAATTCTTTGACCGTTATGTAAGCAAAATAATTGTTCAGATTCAATAGATGCCTTCAATCTTTCAATTTAGGTCTACAATAAATTTCCTCGTACTCATATAGTGTATGCCAATTGTGTTCATCCTTAACTTTATTTTGATCAACATTATGCACTCGATCATAAGTAACTCACTTGGTCAATATGTCATTCTTCTTGATTACTCATCTATATTGTACAACTTGGTCAATATAAATTGTACCATTGATGCTCAGTACTTACTGATGCTTTATTACCAAAATTTCTCCATGCATCTCTAATTATGCAAATATATCTTTTCAACACTTTAATGCAAGGAATTGATGTAAAATATACATTTCAAGCATACAGTTCCTATATACCTCTTTTCTTTTAGTGAGATGTGGTGTGATCACCAAATCCATTAGATTGGGTGATTGTTGTGTCTTCTACTTTATTTCTTCTAGCTCTTACTACCTCTATCCATGTCTTCTTCTTTTCTATTTTGTCATTTACATTTCTTGATGTTGGTGAAGGTGTCCTAGTTTTGCAGTTCTTACTGATGTGTCCCACACTAAGACAAGTGAAACATATTATCTCACCATTTAGCCATTTCTTGTAATTTCCTCTGAAAATGTCTCTTGAAGCAATTCTCTGGGATGTGTCCATATTCTCCACAATAGTGACAACTATATCATGTGTTATAATCCTAATCATAGGAATTTACTTTCTTTGTTGCATGAATTTTTTTTCCAGGTAACCATTGTGCTTTCGTCTTAAGTCTACACTCATAAGCCTTTTGTCCATACTTCTAACAATTATAGCAGTGACCTTGGAATCTAGATAGCTTTCTATTTGAATCAGGGTTCTCCATTCCACATTCATGAGCTTGATGTCCTACTTTCTTGTATTTAGAACAATTACCACTTGGCTTAGGTTTAGGAATTTTATTACTATTTTTGCTTCTGCAAATGTTAGCTACATGTCATATCTTTCCACAATAATAGCTTATAAGTTTGCCATTTGATTTTACATTCCTTTGTTCTTCACTTTAGGATGATTCTCCTTCTTTAGTAGTTGAAGATTGCTTGTATCCAAGTCCATATATATATTTTCCTCTTAGTGACCTCATGATGTCTTCAAAATACTTGATTTCTTTTTTTGGTTTGTTCAACCTTTCCATAAGTTCCTTTCCACACTTTAACTCATTCTTCAATTGTGATCTCCAAATCTTTTCTGTTTGCTTCCTAATTTAAATTGCTAATTGATTTATCATATCAAGCTAATTATTTGTAAGCTTCCAAACTTCAAATGATGTTTCTTCAAGTCTATTATCTATCTACCTTTTTTCTTCTTTATCAATGAGCTTATCTTCTATTTCTTTATTCTTTTGTTCAATAGCTTCATGTAGTGTGATAGATTGAATTTCTTGTTCTATCTTCAGATCTTTTTCTTTGTTTACTAGGGCATTGTTCTTCTCTAGTAGTTATGTCATTGCTTCATCTTTGTTACAAATCTTTTCATTATACAAAAAACCTTCTGTGTCAACTTCTTTGTATTGAGTTTCACTAAGCTGTGTAGCCACCTCTTTTCTCCTTTTGAGGGATTTTCTCAATTCTTCTCTTGTTTTCTCTAATTGTTGTAACCTTATCTGAATTTCAAGTATCTAAATTTCAATGATCTTTCCCATCTTGTATACTTTTTTCTCCATGATCTTAGACTCTCAAGCTATTAATCTTCTTGAAAAGAGATTTGAGCTCTAATACCAATTGTTGGAATATATATGTGGGAAACAAGATACTGAGAGGAGGAATGAATCAACATCTTAAACTTTTGACTTTAAAAATTAATCTCATTAAATCATACCTAATTCATCATTAAAACTGTAATGTTGAGACATAAAATAAGTTCATCACATCCATAATAGTACACCACATAACACAATGATTTGGTTACCTAGAAACACTTCAAGATGAAGGTAAAACTCGGGTGGGGATGAAACCAAAACAAATCACTATTGCAATAATAAAGTTAACCTATTAAGGTTACAATTTTGACCATAAGATATGATCTACCTAGTGAAAGGTCTATCATGTTAAAGACTAAAATACTATTAGGTATTTCCTTGTTAGAGGGCTTGACACTTACAATAAAGTAAGGACTTTGTTAGGAGATCTACATAGGCCTATTAGGACCACTCTGTTAAGAGATTATCCCTATCTCAATTAAAAAATAATTAATTCAGTATCTAACCCTTGGTGTGTTCTATAAGCTGATCTTGGGTATCCTCTTTCCCTTATCTCTGATTTGATTCTCCTAATATGATAAATCAATTCAGCCCTTCACTACTCTGATTGCTCTCTCTTCTGGATCCAACTCTTCAATTGCTTCACATGCATGTTTCCTTTCACATTTCATCCTTCCTCTAATTCTAAGGTTATAATCATCCTTAAATATATAAAATGTGAAGCTTCTATATCTTGATTAATGGTTTAAACTTCATCATCTTTTGTCATTTATGTCCCTTTTTCTAATTGGTTGAATTGTTTACCTAGGGATCATCACCTTATGATAATTACATGTAAATAGAATATGATCTAGCCCTATAGATATTAAATCTTATAAAAATTTTGGGTAGAATGATTTAGATATGAGTTTGTTCCATTACAAACTCGCATAACAAAATTATATTGCTTGGCACTTGAGTGCTTCTGATGCTCGGTTATGTATGTTGTTGCTCACCTTCTATAAGTCTATGTGCTTGACACTTGATAAATTCTCAAAATTCTCAATCATCATTAAATTACTTAGCTCATACTATATTCATTGACTCACATGTCTTCTCAATCTCTATTGAATTCTCAACAAATATTGTTCTACTTAGTCTAAGTGTAACTTGCTCGACATTTACTAGATAACTCAGTCGCAGTGATGACCTTGTAATCTTTCATAGTAAATGACTTTCAAATGACTAAGTGTTTGGTCACTAATCAACAACATAGGCTTAAATATCAATAGAGTTAAGATGAATTAAGTATCATGGAAATATATTGGACACTTGATATGTTAGTCCTTGACCAGATAATTTTTTTATTCAATAAATACACGAGGTAAAGAAGATAGTTGGATGAAGCTAAGAGTTGAAAAAAGTCATAAGCTTGACTAAATACCAGTCTTGCATAGTTAATGAATGAGTAGAAGTAGAAGCCTAAGGAACTTAAATAGAGGATGAATAAAATAGTACAAGTAAAGTGTTAGTTATTTCCAAGAAAATGTACAAAAGAAGTGTAATAGTGACTAAGTATAGTAAGGTCTACATGAGCATTTTTTTGTTGAGTGAGAAAGTATAGTGATCACTAAGTTACATAGTGATGACTGAGATGAAGGACACAGTGATTTCCAAGTGACAACAAGAGTTAGAGTTTGATAAAGATTTTATTTTAAGGCCAACAAAGTTAGAATTTTAAATTAGTCAAAGAACATGGAAGATAAAGATTAATGAGTTCACATATTTAATGCATGAAGAGAGTTTTTTACATGATCAAATAAAAGGATTTTATCATAAGTTCCTAAAAGGAGAAGGAGAACAAAATCATGGAAGGATTCGATGAATCTAACCTAATCCTATAATCAATAGTGATGTTTAAGTGAAAAAATATCAAAATTACCTATTTAAGGAGGAATAAGGAACTATTTTCAAGGTTGGTTCATTGTCGATAGGTGATCTAAAGGAGAATTTGTGAAGAGGAGAACAATAAAGGTGAAGTGTGAAGAATTTGAGAAGTGTGATTGCTTGAGGGTATGCCAAGAAGATTAGTGATGGTGATGCCAATGGAGCTAAGTTATTGAACTAGTAGATGAGAAAATGGAGATCTAAATTTGAAAAGTGATTTGTACTTTATAAATTCTTTAATCAAGGTTGACCTAATAGTACATTTGTAAATCCATTAATCAAGGTGACATTCTAATGCAATGTTCTAAAGTCCTCTAACAAGGAAATTCATAACAAGGTGATTAAATCATTTAATAGGTTCACATTTAATAGCGTGTTGTATAATATTTAACAAGGTTGAATCTTAACTAAGATCTCTTAAGAAGAGTGAAAAATTGGTAGCATGTTGGTAGTTTTCCCCAAATTGGGTTTTCACATTAAACCTTGGTGTCAAAGTATTATTTTCATATGTGGATCTTATTTTTTTGCATGCTATATTTTATAGTAGTTTATTTACTAGAAGTTGAAACATATAGAGATAGAGAGTTAAGAAATTTCATGAAATGTTAAATTGTTGATGATATGTTATAGAGACTGAGTGGGTATTTGAGATTGTTTAATTTGTTTGAAGTGATTAAAAGTTGATTTGGTACATCTAGACTTGAGGATAACTGATTCAACCTCCCTCTACAATCTATTCTAAATAAGCATAACAATTGGTATTAGATCTTTGATGCTTTTTTAAAAAGCTTGAAGGGACTCAAGCCAAAGATCAAGATGTTCAAGAGAGAGGTACCTAAGCTTAAAAAGGAGAACTTCCCAACATGGCAAAGGCTAATGAGATTGAACTTATATAGAATTGGAGATTCCACATTCTACTACTTGGACAATGAATACATTGAGGTACCTAGACCTATGCAAATTGAACGAATGAAAGAGAAGATGGAGCGTAACCAAATGATGATTGGACTTTCAACAACCCATAGTTACACAAAATTTGATGATATGAAGGAATTCACAGCTACTCAAAAAATGTGTGACAAGTTGGCAAAAATCCACAGTGGAGAAAATAATGCATTAAGAGGTAAGGCACAAAGCTTAAGAGAAAATTTTAATGACATGAGAATGCAAGAAAGTGAAAATATTGAATAGTATTTTAGCCAAATAAAACAAGTGGTGAATTCTATCAGAGGAGCTGGTGGACATATAACTAATGATACTATGATAAGTAAGTTATTAAAGACTTTACTTCCTATCTATGTAATTAGCGTATCTAAAATTCAAGAACTAAGATGTATACTTGGTAATGATTTGACCTTGGATAGTCTAATTAGTAGACTTACTGCAATTGATTATTAATTTTTGATAATTACTCCCCTACTAATGTTGAATCTCCATTCAAAGCACAACTAACACTTGATGGATATAAGAAAAATAAGAAAAGAAAGTATGTAGAAAGTGACATTGGATCTATTGATGATCTTGATAAACTTGAAGCATTTTTGGCAAGAAAACTTCCTAAGGGAAAAGGAAAATACAAAGGTAAAGTTCCTATTATCTATTTTACATGTAATAAAGGTTGTTATATTTCAGCTAGAAGCCCTAGTAGATATGACAAAAATAAAAGGAAAAATTTCAAGTACAAAAGAAGTAGAGATGATAGAAGCAACAAAGACAAAATAGACTGCAAAGACAAAGGTAAGAAACCTTTCTATATTTCTGAAGAGGAAGGTTATGATAGTAATTATGATGGTCATGATAAAGGAGTTTTTTATGTTGTAATGAAGGATGAGTTTGATGAAGATCATAAAAATAAATTGATCTCAAATGTGAGTAAGAATGATATATGGATAATTGGTAGTGGTTTCTCACATCATATGACTAGTGATAGAAGTAAATTTGATAAGCTAGAACATTATAATAGAAGTAGTGTTAAGTTTGGTAAATGATGCATCATGTTATGTGAAGGGTAAAGGATCAATTAAACTGAATGAAAAGATCAAGTGTGATAATGCATATGGGTTGATGGTTTAAAGTATAACTTGTTGGGTGTGGCACAATTGATAAGTTTTGGCTATAGAGTTTATTTCAAGAACAAGAAGGAAGAGATCTATGATGTTACTAATGAAATAGTTGGAAGTCGAAAGAAAAAAAGAAGTAACTTGTTCTATCTAGATGTATGTGAAGATGCTTTTCTATTTACACAATGTGAAGTTGTTTGCTTATGATGTAAGAGGCTATGTCATGTGAATTTTGACAAATTGGTAAGTATTAGTAAAACAAAAAGAGTTAGAGGATTACCAAGAGTAAGAAAAGATGATAAAGTGATGTGCAAAAAATGTCAAATGCTTAAAATGAAAAAGTCTAGTTTCAAGAGAAAGAGCTATCCTTCTGATGATATTTTGAAGTTGGTTCATATTGACTTATGTAGTCCTATTAGAATATAGATCTATTATGGTGATAAATGTTTTATTATTATTTTTGATGATTTTGATGTTTCTTAAGTAAAAAATTGATTCATTTTAAATGTTTAAGTGGTATCTTGCTAGAGTTGAGAAAGAAATAGGTAAGATTCTAAAATTTCTAAGATCACACAAAGGTGGTGAATTCATTTCAGATTAGTTCAACATATTTTCTTGATAAAGGAATCAAGAGGAAAATGAATGCACCAAGGACACCACCATAGGATGGTATATAATCTAAAAGAATAAATAGATCAATTATGGATTATTCAAGAATACTAATAATGGTAGAGAATATTTCATAGAAGTACTAGAGAGAGGTTGTTAGCATTGTAGTCTAAAATTTGAATCAAGTTCAAGTGAAGAAAGGAATAAACAAAACATGTTTTGAACTTTGGTATGGATATGAAATGAATGTGAATTATTTTAAAGTCTTTAGAAGTAAATGTTACATATCGAAAGATACTAGAAAAGGTAAACTTGATGCAAAAAGTGATGGAGGCATATTCCTAGGTTATTCCACTAAGAAAAAACTTATGTGTTTAATTCTAACACTAACAAAATTGTTAAAAGTACAAATGTTAGAGTTGATGAATTTGTAGAGAATAATTAAGAAGAATGCAAGAAATAAGTTAAAGATCATAGAAAGTTTGTCTATGTCCATGAAGGTGAACCTAAAACCTTACCTAAATCTAAAAAGGTGGCTTCCAAGAATCAGTAGCAAGGCATTACTAAGGTTCTATAGAAGATATTTTTTCAGCATCAATAGTTTGCCAAGCATGAAGATATTGGAGTCAAGTTATACACTGTGACTTCTAACCAATAAACAGAGGAAGCCAAGTTACAACTAGAGAGAACAGAAGATGTGGAACATACATAACCCAATGAACAACATAAGAGGAATCAAAATCTAAACTTGTATTGGAAAAGTATATAATAATACTTCATGCACTAAACAAATTTATTAGAGATAAATGTTCAATAGTCATGACAAGAAGAAGACCAAAGAATGAAAGATGTTTATTATGTAAATTTGAGCCTAAATCTATCAAAAATGATTTAGAAAATAAAGATTAGATCAAGGAAATGATTGAATACAATGAGAAAATTGAGAAGAAAAAAACATGGATATTGGTACCCATACCTAAAGATAAAAATTTGATTAGTACTAAGTGGGTGTTTAGAAACAAGTTGAATGAGAAAGGTGAAGTCAAAAGGAACAAGGCAAGACTAGTTTATAAAGGATATGCACAAGAGGAAGGGTTGACTATGGTGAAATATTTTCCCTAGTTGTAAGGCTAGAAGGAGTGAGAACCTTTCCTGCATATGCTTCTTACAAAGGATTCTAAGTATACCAAATGGAATTCTAGAGGAAGAAGACTACATTAAACAATGTGAAATATTTGTTGATACAAAAAAAAAAAGAATATGGTATATGATGACCTAATTTTTTTCTCATCCATCTTGTGCAAAATTCCTAAAAAATTAGGAAGAAATGTACTAAGAATAAGCTAGGATTTGTGAAAATTTTCTTAGTTCTTGAGAGAAACCTTAGGCAAGTTCTTTTGATTGATTATTTCAAAGCTTGTGCAATATAATTTTGATCTTTAAAAGATGAATGTATTTCCCATGCATGTATTCTTATCCTAATTCTTTAAATGTTTCTATTATTGTATTTCATAAGAGCTTCATGTTTGATAAGTTGTGATTGTGTGAAGCAAAGAAGAGAGCATGTTCACATGCAATTTTTGGCTTAAGGCATTAGTAGCTATGATTGTGCAAGTGAAGGAAAATAGTCAATACAAACTATTGGTATGAAATCACAAAGGTTTAGAGAGATACTCAAAGATAAGTCACAAAGGTGTGATGAGTTAGTGCTAAGTTAAAAGTTTGTTGCTAGCACATCATCACAGGTAGTATAAATAAACCATAGGTTAGAGGATATGAAACTGCAAAAATAAGTTGAAGGTCAAACAAAGCATTGATCATGCATTTGCATGTCAGAATCCAAAGGGAAAAAGTTGAGTTGCAAACATACAAAAAGTGATGTAGTGGAAGGCAGAAGTATCCCCGAAGGAGGTGTCCTAGCCTTGAGCTATATAACAATATAGTGGAAACACAACAACAAGAAACAACAATAAAAGATCTAACACCAAATTACAATAATATATTCATAAAATATAACTAATTACATGCTATGTGATAGGCTATAAGTCCTTCTCGGTTATGATCAAATACAAAGCAAGTAATAGTTTTGCAAGATCCCTCAAGATCCAACTCAAACCCTAGCTAGTCTAGATCCACACTCTGGTAGAAACCCCCAAGGAAGATCTCAACTTGTGCTTGCAAGCCCACCAAGAAATCCCCTTGTTTTCCAAGCCATAAGTACTAGCTCTACTCCAACTTCATCCAAGATCAAAGTGTAAATTGGCTCACATTCAACACTCTATCCACACATTCATAACTCCATCACAATCCTAATATAAAC
Organism: Cupressus sempervirens; assembly: GCA_028749045.1. Lineage (NCBI taxonomy): Eukaryota > Viridiplantae > Streptophyta > Pinopsida > Cupressales > Cupressaceae > Cupressus > Cupressus sempervirens. The sequence continues at coordinate 748,681,865 of CM053792.1, forward strand.
TGCCTCATATTCGGTGCTCTGTTCATAGACTCAAGAAAACTCACTCTTCAGCTATTCCTCTTCTCCATGATGGATGAATAATGACTAAAGACTTCCAAACAAACCTTATACCAATCCAAGCCACAAGTCAGCCTAGATCACAAATACATAAATTAAATCCCACAAGTCAGCTTGCAACAATAATTAAATGCCCAAAATTGATATCCAAGTAAAATCATGATATCTCCTAGCTCTAATTGAATTAGACTCACACTTCATAACATAGTTATTACTCTAGGCCCTCTTCAATCCTTGAAATTTTCATCTTCTGACTCATTGTTTAAAATTAGTTATACTACCTGCAACAGACATCAAATTCCCAAGTAAGGCTGAGCTCCAAAGATCATGTTGAGTCCCATAGACCATGGTAAGCTCCTAGACCATGCCAAGCTCCAAAGACCATGCTGAGTCCCATAGACCATGTTGAGCTCATATACCATGCTAAGCTCCAAAGACCATGCCAATTCCCGTAGACCATGCCAAGCTCCCAAATCATGCTGAGCTCCAAAGACCATGTTGAGTCCCATAGACCATGCCAAGCTCCAAAGACCATGCTAAGCTCCCAGAGCATGCCAAGAACTAATCCTTCTTTGATCGAGTACCATTCCATGCACCCTCCAAAGCAACTACCAAGCCTCCTCACATGAACTCCAAAGTATACACCAAGAAAACCCAAGATGCTCTTACATCCCCAGGTAAATAGAAAAGTGTGTCCCACACTTTGATGCCCAAAGAATTATTAACAACCATCTTCATCTTCACCAATAGCTTCCACTCCAATAGAGACAAGAAAACTAATCTACACATCATCCACATCTACATCATTCTATCAGATACCAGAATCTCAACCACCCAATCAACATGCTCACTCCTAGGAACAAATTAAACATAATACATCATCAGTAAACCCTCATCCACATTAGCAACTAGTGAATTAGCAGTAAAAAACTCCATATCAGCAAAAAACTCCACATCAGTGGAAATATGTAGATCTCCATCAACACATGCCAAACTCACAACACTAGTAATCTCATTGCTCACAACAAGATGCTCTGCAGCACACAACTCATCGCCAACAACAACCAGATCATCCACGACCAAGTGCTCTACAATTTCCATGTTAGACTCAGCCAACTGATCATGAAAACTAATGTCCATCCTAGCATCAAAAAGGTTAGGAATACCTTCAACAACAACCTCCAGATGCTCTACAAGTTCTATATTAGACTCCATAATTTGATCAACAAAACTAAACTCAACCTTGCTATGCCATCTTCTTGCAAGAACAACTCTCTTCTAGATCGGTAGACTCCAACTCCACAAGCATCTATGAAACTCCTTCCTCACCCCATCCTTAACTTGATCAACCAAGCTAGCTTCAAACTAAGTAGACATCTTAGAAAACCTTCTCTCCACCACGTCATGAAGATCAAAATCATCTCAAGATCCAATCCTCTCAGAGCCATCTTCCAAGATCTTTGTTAAAACCTCTATAATAGATCCTTCCTATGCTCCTTGTGACAACCTCAAATTATTTGCAATTTAGATTGTAACTTGCTACTCCACATGAACAATCAAGAACCACATCACAAGTCTAGGACCACAGATCTACAATCCACAAACTCGCAATGATCATGTCTCAACCAGATCAATCTTCTATCTTTGTATCCATCGATCCATTTGTAAGCCCTCTACAATTGCAAGTCAAAACCATGATCTACCACCTCACAACCAAGAGATCTAGGACTCATGAAAGAAAATCCACCACAAGATCAAGATCAAATTAGATCTACTTCTCCACCCAAGTCTTGGTGCAAACTGCCTCAACTTCGGTGATCTGTCTACACACTCAAGAACAACCTTTGCTTTGATACTACCTAATGCATTGCAAGGTAGGAGTATCCCCAAAAGAGATGTCCTAGCCCTCAGCTATATAACCACATAGTGGAAGCACAACAACAAGAAACAACAATGCAAGATACCAAATTACAATAATATATTCATAAAATATGACTGATTACATGCAATGTGCTAGGCTATAAGGCATTCTTGATTATGGCCAAATACAAAGCAAGTAATAGTTCTACACGATCCCTCAAGATCTAACTCAAACCCTAGCTAGTCCAGATCCAAACTCTAGTAGAAACCCCCAAGGAAGATCTCAAATTGTGCTTGCAAGCCACCAAGAAATACCCTTGTTTTCCAAACTGTAGCTACTAGCTCTACTCCAACTTCATCCAAGATCTAATTGTAAACTACCTCGCATTTGGCACTCTATCCACACATTCACAACTCGATCACAATCCTATTGTAAATTGCCTCACATTCGATGCTCTATTCATAGACTTAGGAAAACTTCCTCTTCAGCTACTCCTCTTCTCCACAATGGATGAGTATTGACTAAAGACTTCTCCACAACCCCTGGTTATACCAATACAAGCCACAAGTTGTCTTAGAACACAAATTAAATACAAATACATAAATTAAAAGCCACAAGTCAGTTTGCAATAATAATTAAATTCCCAAAATTGATATTTGAGTGAAATCATGATATCACCTAGCTCTAATTGAATTAGAGCTTTCACTTTGAACCATACTTAGTACTCTAGGCCTTCTTCAATCCCTAAAATTTGCATCCTCTAAGTCATTGTGTAAAATTAGTTATACAGCCTACAACAAGCACCAAATTCCCAAGTATGGCTAAGCTCTGAAGAACATACTGAGTCGCATAGACCATGATGAGCTCCTAGACCATGCCAAGCTCTACAGATAATGCCAAGTCCCATAGACCATGTTGAGCTTCTAGATCATGTTGAGCTCCTAGACCATGCCAAGCTTGAAAGACCATGCTAAGTCCCATAGACCATGTTGAGCTCTTAGACCATGCCAAGCTCCAAAGATCATGTCAAGCTCCTAGAGCATGCTGAGCACCAATCCTTCTTTGACTGAGTACCATTCCATGCACCCTCCAAAGAAACTACTAATCCTCCTGCCATGAACTCCAAAGTAGTCACCAAGAAAACCCAAGATGCTCCTGTGTCAAAAAGGATATGTGTCACAGTTAAAGATATTATTGCAGCCTCACATAGTTCCAAATAATGTTGATATTTTAAGCTACAAAGTGGCAATTGATAATGAAGTGCATGTTTGAAAGCTTTCATAAATAGTTAAAAGGCTAAGTTGCGAGGTTGCAAAGTGTTAGAAGTTAAAGGCTTGTCTCAAGGTTGTAGTGGTCACAAAGATATGATTAAATGTAGCTATGAAGCCACAATTGAATGAGAAAAAAAGGGTTCACAATATCACAAGCCATGTTGTAGCAAAGAAATTTTCTGATGCAAAGTGGAAAAATGGTCTTATTCGCAGTTGTCACACTTGTAAGTTTTAAAACATAAAATGGCTTTTCAAGGGCACAAATTTGTGCTGGATAAAGATGGGATGAATTAGATGTATGAAAATTTGAGAAAAGTGTAGATTTAACCTATATTTTGAAGATTGATATGGTTTCAATATTACCACCCTTAAATGTTAATTAAAGTTACACTCTCATCACAAAAATAGATAAAGATTGGAAAGAAATAAGTTGTTATTATCATTTTCTCAATTGTCTAAATTTTTTGAGTGATTTCAAGGTGAAAAAGTGATATCTAAGTGATTTTTTTCCAAATGGCATACATAATCAGTGAAAATATTTGTAGAAATGGCATAGAGAGAAGGAGAATTGATTGCACAAGCAGTAATTGAAGTACCAGATACACCATCAAAGGCTCCAAACACATTCGTAGAAGAATGGATACACATCTTGTTGGAAATATAAGAGAAGTAACTGAGAGGGGAGGGGTGAATTAATTACTACTAAAATAAATCCCTAATTCCTCAGATGTCAGTACAAAATGCAAACTGAAAACTAAATACTACTAAAGCTCGACAAACAAAGAAATGTTGTAACTCGGTAAACACTATGATTGCTTTGTAAAAATTAATATGCAAATGTTTAGATATTATATGTGATTACCATTACTTTAACTTAGTTGTATAACACATAAAGAAAATAGCATGAACACATTAGACACCGAGATTTAACATGGAAACCCAATTTGGGAAAACCATCAATTGCAACTAGTTACTATTTTTACTCTTCTAAAGTGGGCTCTATTAGGAGTCCTATTAAAGGTTACAAAACACACTATTAAGTATGACCCTATTAGAGGATTTAATCACCCTATTAGAAGTTTCCTTGTAAGAGGTCTTTTGACAATTAAGTAGAATTGCCACCTTGTTAGAGGATTTACAAATAGTTGTTAAGCCAACTCTGTTAAGAAATTTAGATCACTGCTACAATGGTTAGAGAGTAACAGTGAGATGACCAGATTTGAATGCAAATAAATTGTTGATTATAGATGTTTGTTTTGTCTTGTACTTGATCCTTCTTGATCCATTATATCTTTTCTACTTGACAAGGATATTCTACTTATCCTTCAATTTCACTTCCTTTCTTCATTATTAAATCTTCAATATGCTCACAACTTCATAATTTTTTGATTCACAACTTGACCTTATACTTATATCTTTCATATTGGAAAGTTGGCTCAAATAAATCTTAAATCAATTAATCTTCATCATCTAAGTTGGCTAGAATATAAGTTTACAAAAAATTACAAAGTCAGCCAAAGTGTGGAAACTTGGGTTCTAAAGATTGACTCGGTGAGGTTCTAATACTTGACATCCATAGTTGATTCCTGACATCATCATGCACTTGATAGATGTAGAGGCTCAGTCCATATTGATCACTTTCAAGTAGTCTTGAACTCAGTCTACTCTGGTGACTTGATGAATACTATGAAACTTGATTCTTACTGCAGAGCTCTATCAACACTATCACTACAAGCTCAGTTAACACTAGAGATCCTTTGGTAACCAAGTGAGTTTGATTAGCACTAGTTCCATCCAAATTTCCTTCATTAATTGAGAGATCTTGATTAAAATTTAACTTCTATAGACTTCCTTCAATGCTCGAGTGAACTCGGTAGATACTGCCTTCTGAACTCGACAGACACAAGAACACTCGATTGACACAAAAAACTATCTACATTGCCCAAGTGAGCTTGGAAAGCACTAACTAAAAATGATATGAAATTTTTGTAACATCAAAGACAACACACAATTAATCAATTATATCCAATAATCTCCCTCTTTGGCATTGATAGCAACACAACATGTCATAGCATAATGAGATTTTAGAGTAAGAATAAAGTAAGGAACATATCTTTAGTTTTATTCTAATTATCATCCATGAGAACTCCCTCTATCATAAAATCTCTCCTTCTTTAGAAGACTTCTCCCTCTTTTGTTTTTACTTTATTTAGGTTCAAAAATGTCTCAGAGATATGACAGTATAACTTATCCCTCTTTGACAACACATGCCAAAGACAAAAATTTATTAATATCAATGTACCTCAAGTACTAATTCATTTGCAATATGTCCTTCTCAATTCTACATCAACTAATGATCTTCAACATGCTCTAGTTGATGCATTACTAAAACTTCATTTAGTGAGCTTTAGATAGGGGAATGACCCCTAGCTTATCTCTTAGATACATAAATATATCCATAGGTAATGGCTTGGTGAATATGTCTACAATCTATTCTTTTGTATTAACATATTCCAATCTGACTTCTTTATCCTACACTAGTTCTCTTAAGAAGTGATATTTTATAGCAATGTGCTTTGTTTTTTAATGCATTACTAGGTTCTTTGATATATTGATTGCACTGGTGTTATCATAGTATATAAAAACTAGATCTTTGATTTCTAGCTTCATACCTACTAACAGTTGTTTGAACCAAATAATATTAGAACAATTAACTACTACTACCACATATTTTGTCTCCATTGTGGATTGACATGTACAATTTTGCTTCTTGCTTGTCCAAGACACTAGTCTTTTACCAAGAAAGAATGCTCCTCCACTAGTGTTTTTTCTATCATCAATTCTTCCTACCCAATCAACATTAGTAAGCACCTTCAAGTCTAAATTGCCTTCAAGTTTGTACCATAAGCCCTAATCTTCAGTACCTTTTAGATATCTCATGATTCTCTTGATTGCCATCATGTTATTTTCTCTGGTATTTGGTGAGAATCATGCCACCATACCAACTACTAATGTAATATCAGGCCTTGTATGCACTACATATTGTAATTTTTTAATTATTTATCTATATGTGGTTTGATCTACTACCTTGGAATCATCATTTTTGGATAGCTTTTGTCTGGTAGACATAGGGATTCCAATAGGTTTTGAGTCTTCCATTCCAAACTTCTTCAATATCTCTTTGATATATTTAGATTAAGTGACATAGATACCATTTTTGTTCTATTGTATCTATAATCCAACAAAGAATTTTATTTCACCAAACATGGACATCTCAAATTCTTTACTCATTTCTTCTAAAAATGCTTTTCACAAGTCATCATTTCCTGTAAATAAAGTATCATCAACAAATATTTTTTCCAATACAATCTTCTTATTTAGTCCTTCCTTGATATATAGACTATTGTTATCATTGCTTCTTTGAAAACCAATCTATACCAAGTAGTTATGTTGTCTTTCATACCAAGCTCTAGGAGCTTGTTTGAGAGCATATAATGCTTTGTGTAACTTCCAACCATGTCTCTTTTGCTAGGATCTACAAAACCTTCTAGTTGTTCAATGTGGACTTCCTCATCAAGAATTCCATTAAAGAATGTAGATTTAACATCCATTTGATACATCTCAAATCCTCTGTCTTCTACATAAGCTAGTAAAGTTCAAACACCTTCTAATCTTTCAATAGGAGCAAAAGATTCACCATAGCCAATACCTTTTTCTTGGGAATAACCTTTACATACTAATATTTCTTTGTTTATGGAAACTTCTCCATCTTCATTCAACTTATTTCTAAACACCCATTTTGTGCCAATTATATTTTTATCCTTGGCTCTAGAAGCAAGAGTCCAAGATTTGTTTTTCTCAATCTATTCTATTTATTCATTCATTGCCTCAACCCAACTTTCATTATCCAATGCATCTTTAAAATTTCTAGGTTCAAATTCAGCAAGTAAACATCTACCTTTCAATTTTCTTTGTGCCATTGTTTCATTAGATTTATCCCCAATGATCTAATCAAGTGCATGATGTCTTCTAACATATCTTGCTAAAATAGGCTCTTTGGATTTTGAATGAGTTCCACTATTTTCATTATGAACTTCAATGTCAGGTTTGGGTCCCATTATTTGTGACTCAGGTCCATCAAATTCGGTTTGAACTAGATTGGTAGCCTCTAACTATGACTCGAGTCCTTCAGACTATGACTTAAGAGGTGAAGCCTCATTTCCTTCAGATAAGTTTGGCAAAGTATTAGGTTCATAGTAAACAAATATTCTGTAATCTTCTAGCTCTTTGCTACTTTCTTCTTTACTCCTTTCTACAAACTCATCAATTTTCACATGTTCACTTTATATGATTTTATGAGAGACAGATTCAAACATCTATATGCTTTACTTCTATAGGAGTATCGTAGAAATATGCCTTCATCACCTTTTACATCAAATTTTCCTTTTCTAGATTCTTTCAAGACATAATTTTTTTTGCCAAATACTTTCAAGTAACTTACATTAGGTTTGTAGCCATACCATAGTTCATAAGGAATTTTGTTTGAGTCTTTCTTCAACTAAACTTTGTTTAAGGTATGAATTGTAGTGCTGATAGCTTCCTTCTAGTATTTAAGAGAAACATTCATTTTAATCATTAGAGTTCTTGCACAATCCATGATAGATCTATTTCTTCTTTCAGCTATACCATTTTGTTGTGTTATACCAGGAGCTGATACTTGTCTTTTGATTCCTTTTTTTGAATGCAAAAATTGTTGAATTCATTGGAGATGAATTCACCGCCTCTGACTAATCTTAAACACTTCAAAAAAATTCTAGTTTCTTTTTCTACTCTTTCTAGATACCACTTGAATTTCTAAAAATCTTTTTATTTTTCTCTTAAGTACATTACAATCATCATTCTAGAATAGTCATCAACAAAAAGAATGAATAAATTTTCTCCACTATAACTTTCTATTCCAATAGGTCCACATAAGTCAGTATCCACAATCTCTAAGAATTATTCTAACTGATAGTTTTTGCTTTTGAAACTAGTCTTTCCCATCTTACTAATTTGGTAATTCTTACATAGACCCATATCAAGTTTCTTCAAACTAGGAAGACCTCTTACTCTTTTATTTTTTCTTATCTCACCAGATTATCAAAGTTTACATGACATAATCTTATGTACCATAACCATCTTTCTTCTACTTGAGCAATAATACATGAACTTTCACCAAGATCAAGATAAAATAGAATATCTTTTGTTTTCTTGGTAGATCCAAATAGATTTCCTTTACCATCTAGTAGTTTGACCTTGCCATTCATGAATTACAACTTGAATCCAATGTTATTCAACTATGCCACACTTAGTAGATTATGCTTTAGTCCTTCAAGCCAATAAGAATTGTCATATATAAGTTCACTGGTTAATGAGATACGACTCTTTCCTTTTATACAACCAGGTTCATTGTTTCAAATCTCACACTACCTCCATCATAAGGTTCCATATTTTTTAACTTGGTTTTATCTCTAGTTGTATGATGTGAACAGGCACTATTAATAATCCATGTATCATTTTTGCTAACATGAGAGATAAGTTCCATCTTATCTCCTTCATCATCAGATTCATCCTTTATAGCAATATATATCATTTCATCTTAACTATATCAGCTTCTTTAGCCATAAAACAAGATTGCTTACCTTTGTCCTTGTAGTTTTTGAAATCATTCTTGCCTTTGTGCTTATTGCTTTTCTTTTCATCTTTGTTTTCTTTGTTTGGACACCTTGAAGCAATGTGACCAACTTCTTCATAGGAAAAGTAGATTAGAGGAACTTTACCTTTGTACTTTCCTCTACCTCTAGAATATTTTCTTGCAAGTAGGGCTTCAACAACTTGAAGATCACTATCTGAACTTTCTTTTGATGTTCTTTCTTGTTTACTTCCTAATTGACTGGGTTTTGATTTCTTACCCTTTTTCTTGAGAGAGAGAGATTTTAGCTTCAAATGCAGACTCAATAACCTTTGAACTAGGAACATAGTTATCAAACTTATCTAATTCAAAAGCATTCAATCTTCCAACTAGAGCATCCAATAAAATTTTATTATTTGGATCACATCTCATCTATTGAATAGCTTACACTATAATTGCATAAATAAGAAGAAGAGTTATAAGTACCTTGCTTATAACTATTTTCTCTTTAATGTCTCCTCTAGATGCCTTGATTGCACTCACACTTTCTTTGATTCTTTCCACATATTTTGCAATATTCTCATCTTCTCTCATTCTCATTTGATCAAAATGACATCTAAGACTTTAAGCTTTAGCTCTTCTTACATTGTCATCTACACCATAAATTTCTTCTATTTTGGTATGCATTTCATGAGCTTTCTTGCAGCCTTTGACTTCATCAAATTCAACATAACTAAGAGCAAATGTAATATCAATCATTATGATGTTATGATTCTTCTTTTCAGCAATGTCTTCAATTGATAATGTTCCAATGAGAGTCTTTTATTTAGTATCAAGATATTTGCATCTTGAGTCATTGATGGAAGCCAGATGTAGCCTCATAAATCCTTTCCATGCTACAAAATTGTCTCTATTCAGCTTGGGAATCTCTCTTCCATAAGAAATCCAGATCTTTACCTTAGGTACTTGAAACCTTCCCTACAAGCACCAAAAGATCTGATACCAATTGTTGAAAATATAAGAGGATTAACTAAGAGGGGAGGGGTGAATAAATTACTACTAAAATAAATTTGAGATCTTTCAAATGTCAGTACAAAATGAAAATTGAAAATTGAATACTATTGAAGCTCGATAAACAAAGAAATGATGTAACTTAGTAAACACTATAATTGCTCAATAAACATTAATATGAAAATCTTTAGATATTATCTATGATTACCATTACTTTAAGTTAGTTGCAAAACACATAAAGAAAATAGCTTGAACACATTAGACACCAAGATTTAACATGGAAACCCAATTTGGGAAAAACCACCAATTGGAACTAGTTACTACTTTCACTTTTCTAAAGTGAGCTCTATCAGGAGCCAACCCTATTAAAGGTTACAAAACACACTGTTAGGTGTGACCCTATTAGAGGATTTAATCACCCTACTAGAAGTGGCCTTATTAGAGGTCTTTTAACAATTCATTAGAACTATCACCTTGTTAGAGGATTTACAAATAGCTATTAAGCCAACTCTATTAAGAGATTTAGATTAGTACTACAATGGTCAGAGAGTAACAGTAAGATGACATGATTTGAGTGCAACTAAATTGCTAATTATAGATCTCTATTCTAGCTTGTAGTTGATCCTTCCTAATTAAATATAGCTTTTCTGCTCCACAAGGATATTCAACTTATCCTACAAATTCACTTCCTCTCTTCATTATTAAATCTTCAATATGCTCCAAAATTCATACTTTTTTTCTTCACAGCTTGGCCTTATCCTTATATCTTTCATATTTCCAAGTCAACTCAAACACATCTTAAATCAATTAATATTCATCACGTTAGTAAGCTAGAATACAAGTTTACACAAAATTACAAAGTTGGCCAAAGTGTTGAAACTTGAGTTTTGAAGACTGACTTAGTGAGGTTCTGATACTTAGCATCCACAGTCAATTCTCAGAATCATCATGCACTTGGTAGACATAGAGGCTTGGTCCATACTAATCACTTTCAAATAGTCTTAAACTCGGTCTACACTAGTGACTTAGTGAATATTGTGAAACTTGATTCTTACTCCATAGCTCAGTCAACACTATCACTATGAGCTCAGTTAACACTAGAGATCCTTTGGTAGCTAGGTGAGGTTGATTAGCACTGGTTCATTCCAACTTTCCTTCATTAACTAAGTGAGCTTGGTTAACACTCAACTTCTACAAACTTCCTTTGACTATTGAGTGAACTTGGTAGATACTGCCTTCTAAACTTGACAGACACAGGAAAGCTTGGTACACATAGAAAATTATCTATACTACCCAAGTGAGCTTGGCAAGCACTAATTGAAATTGATATGACATTTATGTAACATCAAAGAAAACACATAATTAATCAATTGTTTCCAAAAAATCTTGCCTGGTTCCACTAATGCCTAGATGTCATGCCATAATTTTCCCAAGGTGAAAACATAACCAATAATATTTTTTATTTGATAAAGAAAGAGACCATAATAACACAATCATATTTTGAGCTAAGAGGGAAAAGGGAATGATAGATTCTTAATGCCACACTATGCTTGGTGCAATGGTAGTGAGCTCTCCATCTTTTGAACTATTCACGAACTATGGGATGTTCAAGTTGAGTTTAACATAGTGGCATCATAATGGTAGGGGTCTAAGGGGAATTTTGAGAATATGATCAACGTTGAATCATTTGTTTCAAGTGCTAAGTTATCTGTTAAATTGACATTGCCATTACTAGTATTATTTGCTAGTTGTTATTATAATTTGTTCATTACTATAAATATTAAATTTAACCTCCTACACATCTTTGATGCTATTGCTAACAATATTTTGTTTCCACTATCAATATTATAATTACTACCCCTTGAAATCTTATATTAATGCTATGTAAATAACAAACATATAATTAAATTATTGGTATATAAGTAACAAACATATAATTAAAGTAGATACATTGATCTACTATATTTAAGTAATTATACTTCCCTCAATACATCTTTAGACATAGCTAGTTTAGAAATAATCACCATATGTTTTTTTCTCTCAACATCTTGATTAGGATCTACCCTAAGTACTGGTCACATCTAGAAAATTAAATTAAATTGAATAACCCAAGGAAGGACTGCAAGTCCCATCGCTTAGGATTTGTTGAGCAAATGAGTGTGGGTTCCACCACTCCCAAAGAGGCTATGCCTTAATTTCTTTTTTCTACCCTTTTATATGATAACTCCTTAATGTTTTGAGGAAGTTTCTTAAACTTAGCACAAGGCAACCCTATCTGACATGTCTACACCATCAATTAATGTTTGGGTTTTCTTTCCCCAAGTCAACCTTCCACTTGGGTGCCTAGGTAGAAACAAGGAATTTTCTCCATCTTCCAAGGTTGCTGATAGCGCAGTACAAGGGTAAATAAGACTTCTTTGTTTCATGCCATAAGTATCCCTTAGGATATCTATGCCTCATGCAAGTGGTGGGTGTTCTGACACATGTCAGAATCTTATCAAGGCTTTTTCAAAAGTTTCTTAAATGCTTGCTAAGCATGATTTTGCCTAGGAGAGATGGACTTAAATATTTTTGTCTAAATTATTACTAGCTTGGGGAAAAATGCTTAGAATGGTCGGCTAGGTAGGTAATAGTCTTGTCCAAGCTTTATCCATATTTGATTTTTTTTTGTTTGTGCATTAACTCTTTGTTGTCCTGAGTGGGAATAGCCCCATACCTAATTATGATGTTAGGTTGATTTGTTGTTATAAAGGATATACTTTATATATAGTTTTTTCCCTTGTTTGTTTTTTTTGTTTATTAAACCCATATACCTTTTCCCATAGTGTCAAATCACAAGGAGAGCTACTTTTGACATTTCTTAAATAGGAGGAATTTTAAAACAAGCTTAATTTTAACTTGGCATTCCAAATATTATTGTTTATTACAAGAGTGATTATTTTATTAGACTGTAATGAGATGGGTTTTTTTTTTGCTTTACCCATACATTTTCCAAAATACAAATATGCATTTATAGGTCATGTTAAACTTAGCAAAATTCTCGAGCATGCATTCTCAGAAGTTAAATATTTATGTGAGGATAGTCTATTATGAAGCTATATATTAACTAGTTCTAATTTAATTTAATGACAATATTACTATGAGACAACTATATTTAAAATGGAATACAAAAAGTCTGAAACTATTACTTAACCATATTCAGAATGGAATGCAAGGAATTTGAAACTCATATGTCATCCAAGACCATAAACTTAAACCAACTTCAATTCATTACTACCAATTGTGTTTTGTTTAACTGATTCTAATTCCAAACTAACCATCAAACCATAACATTACTTTCTTGAAATTGAAGGAATAAAGATGTTAAATGGTAATGTTTACGCTTTTCCTCCCAAGTAAATTATGACACTATTTATGTTTTCTTGTAAAGATCCTAATTAACAATGGATAAGGTAATCAAAAGCCTCTTGTAGGATTCATTCAAAATTCACTATTTGACATAGTAATAACAAGGTGGTGAACCATTCAATCAAGTTAGACACAATAGAAAAATCTCACAACAAGGTATCTCAGAATTCTTCTAATGTCAAATACATGAACACACATCACAATGCCATGAATGTACATCATAAGGTGAAGTTCACTTCTCCATTTCAACACCAACCAAAAAGCTTTTCATCTATGCACATTATAAACTTCATGATCACCAAGCTTCCATCACTTCCATGAAATTTGCAAATGAAAAACAACAAATAGGAACCATGGAGGCTCACCTCCCAACCTAGGCCTCAAGAAGGCCACCCACCGAGCTCAAGGAAACAAGACATAAATGGTTGCATTCATCACTTTCCCATGCCATGCAAATACACCACAATAAAATCAGATTTATCACATGACATCCCTTCCAAGGTTATGCATAAAGATTCAACAAATGAATCAAGAAACAGGTGAAGGTGGGCTCTCATCATGAGGAGGATTGCATAGCCTTCATTCACAATTTGCACATCTTTTCAATATCAAAATACCCTTTGGGGCAATCAACATCTTCCCTTCTTCATACCACATTGTACCTCCCAAGATGCAAGTAAGCAAGATAATTTGCATGCCATAAAACATATTCAACCATCTCCACACAAGGGAGAACTCCTCAACTCAATGTGTGAGCCCAACTAACCCCTTCACCCCAGGCATCTCTTCCCTCCCAAGGGTGAGTGATGCCTCACCCAATTCACAAGACATATAACATGAAACAAAAAATTCAAGAAAGACTCCCACAACTCTACCCACATGCAACATACAACAAGATCTATTCACAAATACACCACAAGACACCACAATCCCATCAAGCAATGAAAACACCATTCTAACCTACATGCAAAAATGAAGAGACTTCATGGATCATGTTACCAACCTTCCTCCAAGCAAGGAAATGAATACTTGCAGTAGAGCTCCCTTATCTTTCTTCAACCTTATTAGTCTCTTAAAGTAGAGAGTTGTTAAGTGAGTTTCAATTTAGACATGCCTCTATTTATAACCCTCTTATTTTCGGACTCAATGGAGAATATCATTTTCATGGGGTCTCCTAGGTCCACTAGACACCATAGAGGTCATTAATCACCCCCTAACCTATAGTACTAACATGGGTAAGGTTAATTTTAATCACAATTGGCCTTAGAGTTACTTTATGACCCTCCTAAAGCTAGGCAATTCAAATTTCAAATTTCTTTTCATAAGGTAATAACCTTGTCCTCTTCTAACTAAGGCAATAATCAAGTTTCCCAATGGAGGCATATAACACGGAGCAAGGTGGCCACATGATCCATTGACGAACAACATGTCATTTCCCATAACTAGTACAAGTGTCAAATGACACACACAAAATGCACTAAAACGTTACCCATAACACATTCAAATCTATGTATGAAGACCTTACCACACACATTCATGAAACAATCATATCATAACAAGGTTTACAAATCTTACAAAGATTCACATTGGCAGAGTCATTAAACATGTGTCTATGCCTTGTTTCCTCATAAAGTTTGCATGGTTCCACTTCCTGCACATCAAACTCAAGCATCAACAATCCAAGGAATCAAATAAGCATACATAATGTAAATGCAGATAACAATAATATCTATATTAAAATAATTCAGATTAAATATCCTTTCCTATCATAAGCATCATAATCAAACTAATATTCATCCATACACTGAAAATTAACATTTTGCCTTGCATCAAAATCTAATAATATTATATCATAGAACTGCTCCCAAATATGTCCAAATACTTCCTATAAAATAACAGGTTCTTTAAACACATACAATGTACAACACTGCAATAGTATCAAATCCATAGATAAAGCAAATCCACTATCTATCTAAATCTATCAAAATATCAAAGTCTCAAATATCAAAATGTACACAAAATATCTAATCTATAACGAGTCAAGTTGAGGCCTTACATCCTCCCCCCCCCAGGAATGAACTTCCTCCTGGAGTTCATCAAAAATATATGGGTATTGTGCTTTCATCTGAGCTGTATCCTCCCATGAAGTTGAGACCTCGTCGTAACAATCCCACTTGACCCTAACTTGGTCCAACTCTCTGCCTCAAAGTGTGAGGGTCCGTCAAGCCAAAATGCGAATGGGCTCCAATGTCATTTGTCTATCTGACTCCACCAACAAAGCATCCCAATCTATGATGTGAGGCTCGTCATATACATATTTCCTCAACACAGATACATGAAATACATCATGAATGTGTGATAGGCTAGGTGGCAAGGCTAAATGATAAGCAACTGGCCCTATCCGCTCCAAAATCTCAAAAGGGCCCACAAAACGAGGTGCTAACTTAGAGGCTTTTTCAAAATGGATTGGACTCTTGTGAGGTCACACCCTCAGAAAAACTTTCTCTCCAACCATGTACACCCTATCCTCTCTCTTAGCATCTACATATTTATTTTGCCTATCTTGGGTTTCTTTGAGGCATTGTCTGATCAAAACTACCTGCTGCTCCATATCCTTAACCAACTATGGCCCTATAGATACCCTATCTTCTATCCTATCCCAGCTCAAAGGTGTTCTGCAAGGCCTACCATACAAGGCTTGATAAGGTGGCATGCCTATAGAAGTGTGATGTTCATTATTATAAACAAATTCTACTAGGTGAAGGTATTCTTCCCACTTGGACTGATGGTCCATCACGTACATTTGTAGCATATCCTCAAGGATCTGGTTAACTCTCTTTGTTTTCCCATCTATTTGAGGATGATAAGCAGTACTAAAGTTGAGTTTGGTTCCAAGTGATGTCTGTAACTCCCTCCAAAAAGATGATGTGAATAAAGATTCCCTATCAGATATTATCTTATGAGGTATGCCATGGAGTCTAACAATATCTTGCAAGAATACTTATGCTACTGCAGGCACTGTGAAGGTGGTACGGACTGGTGAAAAGTGAGCAACTTTGGTCAAAATGTCAACTATCACCATGATGGCATCATGACGTCGAGAAGACATTGGAAGACCCACAATGAAATCCATAGAGATAGTATCTCACTTCCACTTGGGTATCTCATGTGGCTATAAAAGTCCACCTGGATGACTATGTTCTACCTTAACTCTCTAACACTCTAGACACCTTGCAATGATGTTGGCAATCTATATTCTCATCCTTGGCCAATGATATAACTGCCTCAAATATGCATGAAGCTTCTTAACACCTAGATGTACTACATAAGGTGCTCTGTGAGCTTCCAGGATAATGAACCCTTGTAAGTCTCTTGTAGAGGGTACATAAATGCGGCCCTTATGTTGTAATAGACCCTCAAAATCCAATGAATAATCCAAAAATTTACCCTCAAGAGGTCTCTAAGATTGGGCTATCTGGAAAAATTCTACATAGAACTCATCCTCAGGTAGGTGATGCAAAATGTGCTCCCTCAAATCTATATCAGTAACCATTGAAGTAAGCTCATGGCACCGTCTACTCAAGCCATCTGCCACCACATTTTCCTTACCCTTAATGTAATGTACATCAAAATCATATTCACATAGGAACTCCATCCATCTCCTTTTCCTAGCATTAAGATTTGGCTGTGTGAAAATATATTGCAAGCTCTGATGATCTGAATGTAGTTCAAAGTGTCACCTTAGGAGAAAATGGCACCATCATGCCAATGCATTTACCACCGCTGCAAGCTCCAGATCATGAGTAGGGTAATTCAGCTCATGCCCCTTGAGTTTCCTTGACTCATAAGCTATGACTTGACCCTCTTGCATAAGGATTGCTCCTATTTCATCCAAGGAAGCATCTGTGCAGACTATAAAATCCTTCGAGGGGTCGGGTACTGCTAAAATGGGTGCACTCATAAGTTCTCTCTTGAGCTTCTAAAAGGCTTCTTCACACTTTTCTATCCACTCAAACTTTTTCCCCTTCCTTTATAGAGAGGTAATAGGGTGAGCTACCTTAGAGAAACATGCCACAAATCATCTATAGTATCCTGCTAACCCCATGAAACTTCTAACCTCTGAGATGTTAGTAGGGGTTGGCTAATCTATCATGGTTCTAATTTTGGATGGGTCCACTAAAATCCCATCCCCTAATATTACGTGACCTAAATAATGCACTTCCTGTTTGAAAAAGGCACACTTTGACAAGCTTCCATAGAGATGATTTTCCCTCAATCATTGCTCACCTGTCGTAGATCCTCTTCATGTTCCTTCTCATCATGAGAGTAGACTATGATATCATCAAGGAACACTACAAAAAACTTATCTAGGAAGGCATAAAATACCCCATTCATGAGACTCGTAAATATAGCTAGGGCATTCGTGAGACCAAAAGGAACTACTGTGAACTCATTGTGACCATATCTCATGTGGAAGGTAGTCTTGTGGATATCACTTTCCACGATGCACAACTGATGGTATCTTGACTTCAAGTCAATTTTTAGAGAATACTCGAGCACCCTGTAACTGATCAAATAAATCATAAATCGTGGACAATGGATATTGGTTCCTGATAGTCAACTTATTCAGTTGCCGATAATCAATGCATAACCTAAGAGATGATGAATCAGTTTTTGAAGTCCCTAAGGCAATAAGAAAGAAGATTGATCTAGACTATGCTGATGATGAATACATAGTGGAGGTATCTGATGAAGAGTATCAATCTGAAGATGATCAACCTGAGCAAGATGTTCCTGAGAGTTCTACATGGGTATAACCAAGAAATAAAAAGAAGAAGATGGTAGAAATATGGTGCAAGAGCACCTTCCAAGGGTCCCACTATTTTATTTCTAGTGTGATGAACTTCTCTTAAGAAGTATGTGAATACAATAAGAGTCTTAGCTCATGCTTGCAAGTCTAGGCATAGATTAGTTCTTCAAGGTTCCTTTTTGGTCTTTGTTGGGAATGGTATCTTAACCTTAAGTTGGTATCATTTTGAGATCCTTGTTTTTCCATGTTGGTGAAAGGTTGAGTTAGGAGTCTTTTTTGTACTATGAACACATGTGCACATTAGAAGAACTTCCATGGTGGATTATTTGCTTGAAAGAACAAAACTTGCTTAAACAATACAATGTTATGCAAAAACTGTCACCATATGATATAGATATCACTAAGAGCTTGGAGGTCTTAGATGAGATAAGTTGGTGAATTTTTAACTCTCAAGGATTTTTTGGGAAGATCTAGAAATGGTCTTAAAGTGTGGGAAAAAAAATGCTACTCGGGCAATAAAAATTGCACCAAAGTTGCTTGCAACTTTTCAAAGTTGATTGGCAACTTTTCCCTTTGTTTAGAAAAGGTCTAATTTGTAAAGTGACTAACATAAATCCCTAAAAACTATCCACACATTGATAGGGAACCTATTTAAGGTTTGAAGAACCCTAACCAAGGGTTGGAATTCATTTCTAGTATGACCACCATATAGTTACAACAGTCTATGCATGATTTTTCAACAATAATACTAGTTTTTCCTTTGTTTGGAAGTAATTTTACATTGTGGTTTTAATTTGGTTGAATGATATAGCTTTTAGATTGTGTATTCTCCATCTTTCATGCATTAGATTAGATCTGTGTTCAATTTTTATAAGTGTTTTGTAAATTTCTTTAAAAGTAACTGTGTGCTGCCAGTCTTGGAGTTGTTTATAATGAAAGGGTTGTAGATCTTGTTTCCACCATGGAATTTCAATGATGTTGTGGATTCTAGGACTACAGACCCTAATTTACATTACCATGAAAGTAGCGCCCTAGAAAAAAATTGTAGATAATTCTTTTGCGTGGGTATAGTAGCAACAATATCGCACATGGAAATATTCCCATTTGTCTTCTTCATTTGTTCTACCACACTGAATGACATAGTGGGTACTTTGGTAGCCTTGGGAGCTACATTTGTAGGAGGTTGAGATGGAATAACCTAAGGATCACTTACATCCTTTCTTCCATTATTTTTCCTTTCCTACTGAAGGGTATTTGATTGATCATTTACTGCTTTCTCATGAGATATTGCATTTGAAGTTGAGGCATGATTGGGAGGAGGAGAGGTAGCATCTTCAATAGCTCTTCTTTTGCTCCTAGTGTTGTGAGCAATGGAATCTTGGTTTACATTACAATGTTCCTCCATTTGATGATTCATAAAGGAGCAATCACCCTGTCCTTGCATATATGAGACATCTTTAAATTGGTCCTCCTTGTATGATTTTCCTGTTGCAGGCTCTTGGATGGTCAAAGAAAAATAAGATTCAGCCTTCTAACACATGCAACAGGCATAGGAGTAGTTACAGGAGGGACAAAAATCTTGATCTTGGGCCATGTTGTTTTGAGGAACTATGGCCCTACTTTGGTTTACATTTGAGGTTGAAGCATGGCTATTCTACCTATTCTGATCAAAAGAATTGTTCCCATAATTATGATTTGGAGGCCTACCACCATTCAAAGTTTGATGTTGCAATTGATGAGCCTTACTACCTTGAGCTTGCTATCTCTCTAAAGTCACCACCTTGTTGCTCACTCTATGAATCATAGAGAAGCTATCCTCCAGCTTCTTCTCTTGGCCATGCAATCTTTTATATATGTTCAGCATCATAGATTGCATCATTTCCTTGATTTCATCTATTCCATTTGAAGATGTGGAAGCTTGATGGACTAGAGCAAGGGATTGTGATGTGGAAGTTGTGGGAAGAGGATCCATTACTGGTTGGTGATTTGGAACATTAGGGAAGGAGGGCATAGGAGGCCTTGGAGCTAGCTTACCTCCTTGTATTAGGATTTTTTCTAACTTTATTTCTATGTCATAAGAATTAGGTAACGTATCTCCTCCCATAGTTTGGATCGTAGTGGTAATGTCACTATTAAAATCTCAGAGGTAATGCAAGAAGGCATTACCAGGGGTAGGCTTTACTAAAGTAGGTATTCTATCCCATGTCTTTTGAAATCTATAGTTGAAATCAATCATACATTCATGGGGGGCTCTTTTTATAGTAGTCAACTATTCTAAAAGTGACAAATGGTCACTTTTGTCTTCAAAGTGTTTACATAATCCTGCTCCTAATCCATCCCAATCTGTTATAGAACCATGAGCCAAACCTCTATACCATTGTAGTGCTTTTCCTTTCAAGGATGATGCTAGAAGCCTAACTACAACATCATCCTCTGTAATACCATGGATATTGCAGACATTTGTGACTTCTTGAATGTGTTCTGAGGGAGAGATAGAAGTTTCACCACTAAATTTTGGTACACTTTTGAGTGTAGCTATTGGTATGTCATGTCTTTGGGCCAATAAAATAGGACTCCCACCATTAAAGGTGGAAAAAGTATGCGCTCTAGGCTGTGCCATATAGACAAGTGATCTATTGATATGTGCTAATGGCAATCTAGGCTAAGATCTAATAGTAGGAGGAGTAGAGATAGAACTTGCAGGTGTATTTATTCCTATTGCACTCCTAACTAGTGATAAAGATACTCTAGTCTTCCTTTTTCTAGGATTTGAAAATGAAAGCTCTTGGTACTGAAATTTACCTCTAAAAGATTCCCTTGTTTCAGCTTTAGGCATGAATTACTACAACTTTGGTCTAGAACCAGATGTATTTGAAGCTCAGAGTCACCAAGTAATTGAAGAATGAGCCTCTTGAAGGCTTGAACACTAAACCTAGTACTAGTATCTCCTCGGTATTAATCTTGAAATCTTCCTTTTGATACCAGTAGACTTGAAATTTTTTGAATATTGTCCCATCGAGCATGCCAAAAACTATTGTCACAAAGGTCTACACCTTTGTCCAAAGTTTTTACCTAAGGACAACCTTGTGAAACATGGAAAGAACGTCCAAGTTGTGGGACTTGAACTATGAGGTTGAGTCTTTGGAGAAGGTTGGCTTCCTTTACTATCAGGGTGCACCTAACTACTCTTGGAGAGGACAAGGGAGAAGGAATGCATGAAAGAAAATCAACCTACTCTAACCTAGGGGGGTGATGCACCAAAATAGAGTGTTCAAACCAATCTCTACCCATGCATGCACTATTGAACCATAGTGACACCAAGAGATATACACATCCAGACTTGCTTTAATCTAACAACAATCACATGTAGATCAGAAAACTCAAATGAATGGCACAAGGAAAGAGAAGATTCACTTATATATCATCCATAGGCCAAAAAAGATATAGTCATGCAAGATTGTAGATCTCTACAATACACCAATGAGAGGAAAATAGGTCTTGCACTTTACATCAATGGATGAAGGAGATAAGGTAGACTGTCATATAGTTCAGAGACAAAGGGAATTTATAGTGAAATTGCAGAGCAATACCAAAGAAGTCAGATAAGAGTCGACCCAAATAAAATCTACAAATATTTCCTTTATAGCTCAGGCATAACTGAGATATTTTCTCACTAAAGTTACTCCACAACCACTGCCATTAAGTTTTAGAGAGAATAATCATGCAGATCTAGGGCAAATCAAACCTTGGCACAGAATCAGATACCATGAAATCTGATATTTTGTCAAAATAGGGCCTTGAGAAGATAGAAAATAGTGCCATTAAACCATTCTGACCAACTAGATGGGTTGGATCAAAAGTGGTGGAATGTAGCATTCACTTGGCGGTGGTTGGAATCAATCATGAAGATCAGATTGTGCAAGAAAACCTAACTTCCTTCGTTTCTAGCTCATGAATTAGCAAGGTCAAATAGTCAACTGAATTCTGCCACCAGGATGAGCCACGTGGACCAATAATCTTATTTCATTTTGCCACTCTGCAAAGTCTTCCCAAGTTTGACCACATCTTCTCAACTAACTGTGCCACCTTCTCAAAACCTTAACCGTGATTGTCTCCCAACTGTCACCCTCTAACTGTTAATGCTTTAGTTAGGCCCATTGGAATACGTGTCCTATAGGCTCTTCCCCGCATTGCTTAATTACCTCACATCTCCATATTGTGGGAAAGTGTCGATCATTGATCTCTATGAGATCAACAATCGTGAAAGATCCTCCATATACTGCACTTGCTCTTTAAAATTTTTGGGCCCACGAACCACTCAACACATCCTTGCATCCCACTCAGCAACTTGGCACCACCTTGTTATCACCCTTCGGCATATGGAAAAAACTTGACCCCACAAGGACATGCGGTAGCAAGGTGCTAGCCTACATTCCTTAACATCCCTGGATCTTCATAATGCGGGAAAGTGCTAGCCCTTGATCTGTTTGCATCGAACGGTGGATCTTGCTACTCAATAGAATATCACCTTTTCAAACCCATGTGTTCTAACAAGTGCCATGACAGAATTTATTTATTTCTCCTAAGAAGAGTGGGCCCATGATGTCACACTGTGCCATGGATCGCAAGGGCGCATACCCACATTGTTTAATTTCCTCACAACTCCTTATTGCAGACATGCACTAGCCATTGATCCTTGAAGATCTGATGGTGGAAGGTACAACTGGGAACATGTGATCTCATGAGATAGGTGTCACTAGGGTGCTTTCTCGCATTCTTAGAAAGTTCAACAGTAGACAGAATGCGGGTGCTAGTAAAATGCCAGCTTAGTTAGCAACTTTCCAACTTGTGGCCCACAAGAAGAACATGGACTCACTTGCCACGCGTTGCAAAGGGGCTTCCTTGCATTATGTAAAGGTCGTGCATCTTGAGGATGTGGGAAAGCACCCATCATAGATCTATACAAGATCTAATGGTGCGGGCCAGTGGAAACAAATAAAGGAAATACAGAGGGCATTTAAATAATATTAAAGATAGAAAAGGTGACCGTTGGGTGGGCTTGCCTTTGAATTCAAATTCTTGGTGGGAGGCAAAAATATGTAAGAGTAGCTGCAAAAACCATTTTAATCTTACCTACTTTTGATAAGTTATTTAATATTGAATTAGATGCAAGTAATCTAGTAGTAGGGGGTGTATTGAGTCAAGAAGGAAGACATGTGGCATTCTTGAGTGAGAAACTCAATAAGGAAAAGAAGGAGTATTCAACTTATGACTTAGAGTTGTATGCATTGGTACAATCTCTCAATCTCTCAAGAAGTGGAGACATTACCTCCTACCCAAAGAATTTTTTCTTTTTACTGATAATTAGGCTTTGAGTTATATAAATACTCAAGAGAAGCTTAGTAAAAGGTATTTGAAGTGGATGGAGTATCTACAATCTTTTACATTCACAATCAAGCACAAGGAGGGGCAACTCAACAAGGTAGTGGATGCCTTGAGTAGGAAGCTTTTGACTATCCAAGAAGTATAGCTATATGGAATAGCAAGTTTCAAGGATTTGTATGAAGAGGATGAAGACCTCTCCCAAGCCTACAAGGTATGCCTAGAGTTTCAAAACCATTTCCATAGTGAGTTTGCAGATTATACCCTTCATAATGGATTGTTGTTCAAAGGCAATTAGCTATGTTTACCTAAGGGATTCATGAGGGAAAATCTGATTCAAGAGAAGGATAATGGTAGCTTGAGTGGATATTTTGGTATAAAAAAAACATTGGAGTTAGTATAGAGATACTATTTTTGGCCTAAGTTAGCAAGGGATGTACACAGATATGTTGAGTAATGTGGAATATGTCATAGAGCTAAAGGATGTTCAAGCAATGGAAGACTTTATCAAACTTTTCCAATTCCAAATAGGTCTTGGGAATGTGTATGGATTTTGTGGTTGAATTCCCTAAAACCAAATTAGGTATGGATAGAGTTTATGTTGTAGTAGACAGGTTCTCTAAAATGAGTCATTTTATTCCTTGTAAAAAAACTCATGATGCAAGTTATATAGCACATCTCTTCTTCGAGGAGATAGTTAGGATTCATTGACTCCTTCTAAGTATTGTGTCTAATAGGGACAACAAGTTCATGGGTCATTTTGGAAAACCTTATGGAAAATGCTGCAAACTTTAATCTCTCTTTCAGTTCAGCATACCATCCTCAAACTAATGGTCAAAATGAGGTCATCAATAGGGTGCTCTGTAACTTGCTAAGGTGCTTAAAAAAGGAGTATGGGTAGAATTGGGATCCTATTATACCTTATGTTGAATATGTTTACAATGATAGTGTCAACAGGACCACAAGAAGAAGTCTTTTTGAGATAGTGTATGGAAGACACCATAGAGGAGTGAGTGAGTTAAAAAACTTAGGTCCTATGGAGTTAAAAAGAAGACAAGCTAAAGATTTTACTCAAATTATTAAAGAGGTTCAAGAACAAGTGATGAAAACCATGTTGGAGTCTACTCAAAGACTCAAGGCCAAAATGGATGAGAGGAGGAAACAGGTATAGTTTTAGATTGGGGACTATGTCATGGTCCTCCTTAACAAAGCAAGAATGCAGCAAGGTATGCCCACTAAGATCCATATCAAAAGAGTTGGCCCATGTAAGATTCTAGCTATATATGGAGAGAATTCCTTAAAAGTGTACTTGCCATCAAAATTAGCCATCTCACTAGTGTTTAATGTTGTAGACCTAATTAGATTTAAAGGAGAAATCAATCAGCAAGGTACAACTCCACCAAGGGTCCTACAAGACATTGACACCAATGCAATGCCTAAGATGAAGCCAATCAAAGAAGACAAAGTATTGGAATCTAGAGTGAAGAAAGCTACAAGGCATCAATTTCATATGGAACATCTAATCAAATGAAAGGATCAACCTAAATCTAAAGCCACCTAGGTTGAGGAAGGACATTTTAAGAAGTTTGGCATTGATCCAACTTTTCTTGACTCCAAAGTGCCTTAGTTTGTGTTGAGAGAGGAGTATGGCAAAGGATCACCCTTCCAACACTTCCACTATTTCATTTATGGTGTGATTAACTTCTCTTAAGAAGTATGTGAATAGAATAAGAGTCTTAGCTCATGCTTGTGTTTCTAGGCATAGGTTAGTTCTTCAAGGTTCATTTTTGGTCTTTGTTGGGAATGGAATCTTAACCTTAAGTTGGTATCATTCTAAGATCCTTGTTTTTCCATGTTGGGGAAAGGTTAATTTAGGAGTTTGTATTGTAATATCAACACATGTGTGCATTAGAAGAACTTCCAAGGTGGATTATTTGCTTCAAAGACCAAAACTTGCTTAAACAATATAATGTTATGCAAAAATTGTCACCATATGATATAGATATCATTAAGATTTTGGAATTCTTATATGAGATAAGTTGGTGAAGTTTTAACTATCAAGGATGTTTTGGGAAGACCTAGCAATGGTCTTAAAGTGTGGGAAAAAAAAATGCTACTCGGGTAATAAAAATTGTTCCAAAGTTGCTAGCAACTTTTCACTTTGTTCAAAAAAGGTCTAATTTGTAAAGTGGCTAATATAAATCCATTTAACCTATCCACAAACCAAGGAGGAACCTATTTAAGGTTTTAATAACCCTAACCAATGGTTGGAATTCATTTCTAGTATGACCACCATACAGTTACAACAATCTGTGCATAATTTTTTAGCAATAATACTAGTTTTTGCCTTGTTTGGAAGCAATTTTACATTGTGTTTGTGATTTGGTTGAATGAGATAGTTTTTACATTGTGTATTCTCCATTTTTTATTCATTAGATTAGATATGTATTCAATTTTTATAAGTGTTTTGTAAATTTCTTTAAAAGTAACTATGTGCTACCAGTCTTGGATTTGTTTATAATGAAAGGGTTGTAGATCTTGTTTCCACCATGGGATTTACATAGACTTGTGGATTATAGTACTATATACCCTAATGTACATTACCATGAAATTAGGGGACCAAAAAACAAGTTTAGATAATGCTTTGACAAAGCCCTAGACAAGCTAGGCAATGCTCGACTGGGAGCAAACAATACAGAAAGAGTTCTCAAGAGAAAAGAAAGAAAGATCATGACTTGCACTTTTGAAAGATTGAAGAGGAGTATGTTAAGGTGTAATATTGAAGAGGATAAGTTATCTTGAGTTGTGGAAGGTGTCCAAAAAGTGGGGACAATAGACAGTCCTTAAAACCCTCCAAAACCCTCATTTTCACCATTAATGTTGTACTGCCTTTTGGAAGCCTAAAACCCCAAAAGTTGTTGAGAATGGATCTAATGTAGAAAATTTATTTTAGTGCAGGTGTGCTGAATTTTTTAGGGAAATTAGATATAAGCCCTATAGATCTAGGTGGAGGCCTAATTGGGGGCTCTTCTAGTAGCCCTATTGTGAAGAAACTAAGTAATCAGATTTGAACCCATTATCACCATCAGTTTAAATGTGCTAAAAGTGTTATAATAACACGTTTAATCTCATGGAAATATTGGTTGGGATAGGGAGTGCTATGGAACCCTAGTAGACCTATAAATGCCTTTGGAGGAATTGAATTTCTAAAAGAACAAGGAAGCCATGTTGCAAGATTTGGTCAATTAACTTGGTGGGAAGGTTAGGGGATTTTCTAGGTAAAAGGAAATCCTATAGACCAATTTAGGTTTCAGAATAACACCAAGATCCTAGTTGTGGATTAGTGGCATAGAATAGTTAGTCTACCCTACCTTTCCCATCAAAATACTAGACAAAGCTTAGCAAAAGGCTCTCTAAATTCTGCCAAGAGCGAGCAAATATTTTGATGATGTTAGAAGAAGATTATTAATGTACCAAGTATCTAAGAATGAGAAAAGAACAAAGAAATTAAAATTAGAGACACAAATGATTGATGATAGAATTATTGAGGCTAGGGATTTTATGAATGATGAAAATTTTACTATGTCAAATGAATTCAAAAACATGTTTTTAAAAATAAAATGAAATGAATTGAAATTGTAAATGAAGCATGGAGATTCAAATGAAGAGGTTGTTGGATCGATACAAAAGTTGTAGGAGTATGACCCTGCCAGTGAAACCCTCATTGTTGAAGAGTCCAAAGATCTAGTTAGAATAAGTGGAATGATTATCTTCCCATGATGGGATCTGAGATCTTCTTTTCTACTAGATCAATTGAGAAGACAAGAGAGATAAGTTTCTTTTGAGGATGAAAATCAATATGGGGAGATGGTGAGATCAGGGTTCAATGTGGATGCCCAAGCAATGTCCATATGGAGTTTAGCTCTAGAGGATGATAAGCCCACTCTCATGGAAATCAAGGAGTCCCCTAGGGGAATTGTTATATTTTGGCATGTGCAATCTACTCTTAATGACTAGATCTTGGGAATGGATACTTTGGTAGCATTAATGGGTAAGCATAAGATAGAAACTCTTCAAGCCTAACTTGAAAAGACATATAAAAAATTTATTGGGACAAGGAGAAGTAAAGAAGAGGAGATGAAGAAAACTTATGTCTTGCAGTAAAATGTGATAAAGTTGGAAATGGCAGTGGCTTCATTAAAGAAAAATGTCAGGACTTTCACAAAAGTTCATGACAAATAATTGCAGAGAGAGGGCCAAAATTTTGAGATAGGGGAAGCATCAGGCTAGGCTATGGACATAGATAAAGAAAATTTAGAAGCTAGTAAAGATGTAGATATTAGAGCATTGAAGACAATGTCACAAAATGTGAATATAAGTTATATTGCATTAGGAGTGGAATACAAAGGTGCAAAGGCAGTTGCTCTATTATCTCCAGTGTTCAACACATTGGGCACCTACATTCAATTCTTTGATAAGATAATTACTATACTTCCCTAGAAGAAGGACCTACTAAAGGAAACCATTGTGAGTACAATGAAAGCAATTCATTAAGTAAGAGATCTGAATGGTTTCTTTGGAGGGAAGATGTAGCTAATCCAAAATAAGATGAAATCAATTACTACTAGGACACCAAATTTTGTGCCTACAATTTTGGATAGTAAGGGAAAAATAAAAGACTTGGTTGAATGGTCATCATCATTTGAGAATATCCTTGATCATCCCAGGTTTTTATCATTTTGTAATAATGAAGTGAGTGTCACTATTGTCTATGATATGATAGATACACTTTACAAATTGGAAGAAGAGATGTCTAAGGTGGCCTCTTAGTAAAATATATAACTAATGCTAAAAGGGCCAAGTGCTTAGAAGATCTAGACATAGTCAAAGATGTCACATGGGCTGACATTGATATAAATATCACCATATGGGACTGATTGTAGATATCAGGGCATTGCTAGCCAGTGATAGTGATTACTTGTAGTTGAGATGCATTTTAAAAAGAAAAAGGTAAATAAAAGGCATAGATGGTGACAGGAGCTAAAGATAAATTGAATTTTCTAAGGAGATATTTGCTGACAAACGCTACCTGCCAATTTTTTAATCTTAGTTTTTGGGACAAAGTACAAAGAATTTTTTTTTGTAACAGAATAAGAATGTCTTTGTATTAGTTTTTGATCAAGATTTTGACAAGATTCCTCCCATCTAAAGCTTTTTGCATTCCTTTCTGTAAAAGGATTCCCAAGATGTGGAGTAGAGGTCTAATTTTCTTGTAATTTTGAGAATTATGCTAATGTTGTCGGTCTATTGTGTCTTTTGTAAACTTTATGATGTATTCTCCTATAAGTTTGAGAATGCAAGTGATTATTGAAGGATCTACTATTTTATTTTAAAGGTTTCTATAGTCTTACTAGTATTTTTGCAATTTTCAATGAAAATCAATGCAAAGAAGGAAATTCTGCCATAATTTTGTCTTTGAATTATGTCTCCATTGTTGTGTAATCATTATATTGGGATAGTGTAAGAAAGTTTTATGTAATTTAATGCAACTAGAATAGGTTTTATATCTATTTTCTATTGCTCTTAATTCAAGGAATTAAGTAAATGCTCTAGTAAATTGATAGGGTTTCTAGTTATACAATAGTGATATTCATAACAATGGGGTTATGGACAATTGTTGATAATATTAATTGTAATGCAATTAATTAGTTCAAATTTTTTTGCTGGGTAGACTCTGAATCTCAATAAATAGGGTATTGATCATATATTCAATTACATGTTGAAGAAGTCATAGGGTTGCATTAGGCATAAACATAAAACCAAAATAATTTTACTTTACTATATGAATAATTAAATTGTTGGTCAGCACTTATTTGCAGTAATCTCTTGATTGTCATTGTTAGCTACTATTGTCAAGGATAAATTGCAAAATATAGAAGATATATGACCATTGTCTACTTAAAAAGGGGTAGATCTAGAAAAGAGAAATATCAATTGAATGAATTGTGAGAAAATTTCCAAATAGTAAGTTATATAGCCATATATCCCTAAGGTACACCCATCTAAGCTTTGAAAATCTTGAAAAGTAGAGAATCTTGTTGATTCTATTGAAGTTGAAGCCAAATCTGAATTATTCTCAGTCAAACATAGGAAGTAGCTAAGCCCTTAGATTGAGATAAATCCTCTAAATACTAGCATTAGGCCCTTTTCTGCTTAGTGGTCTAAAAAACACCAATAATATGTAAGGTACAAAAATGATTTATGTGGTTTAGAGAAAGCCTCTAGAGCATGGTATGAAATGTTACACAATTACTTGGTGAAAATTGGTTTGGCATGAAATAATGACAATAGCAATTTGTATCTAAAAAGTGAAGCTGAAAAAAATATTGTTAGCTGAAATTTTTGTTAATTACATCATATTTGGAGGAAAGGATTCATTGAAAATGTCATTTTCTAATCAAATTGAAGAGGAGTTTGAAATGTCAATGTTTGGAGAGGTTAAATTCTTTATTGGTTTGCAAGTTTATCAAATGAACAACTTTATTTTTATTACTCAATTAAAGTATGTTAAAGAAATCTTGAATACATTTGGTATGGAAGATTCAGTGCTAGTAAGAACACTAATGGTGATTGGACAAAAATTGTCAAAGAATGATGATTTTGTTTAGGTGATTAAACACTAAATATGTCTATGATTGGAAAACTACAATATGTTCTACATAGAAGACCTGAATTGCATTAGGTATTGGTTTTTTTGCTAGATTCTCAGCTAATCCTAGAGAGAATTATATGATGATAGTAGAGAGGATATTGAGATACCTAAAAGGAACATAATACCATGGCCTATGGTACAAGAGAAGTGAAAAATTGAACTAAATTTTACAAAAAAATTGATTGAGCAGGAAATATTGATGATAGAAAGAGCATAAGTGGATGGACTTTCCTCTTATGTAGAAGATTGATTTTGTTGACAAGAAAGAATAATAATTATATTTCCCAATCTAAAGAAGAGGCTAAGCATGTTGTTATAGTAGTGAATTGTTAAAACATTGTATGGATCAAGCAATTGCTAAAAGACATGAAGGAAGAAATCATTGAACCTATTATGATTTATTATGATAACACAAGCTCTATAAATATATAAATGAATCATGTGATGCATATAAAGACTAAGCTTATTGAGATCAAGTATCATTACTTGAGAGAGCTAGTATAGGAAAAAGAAGTGAGATTGGAATATATGAACACAAAGGAACATTTGGCTGACATATTCACTAAGGCACTACCTAAGGATTCTTTTGAGTAACTAAGAGACAAGTCAGGGGTCATCCCCATACCTAAAGAAAAAATAGAAGAGAGGATGCATTGCATCAATTATTATGAGATGAATATCTTACATATTGATGAAGGAGGTCACAATTTAGGAACAATCTAAAGTTGTAAAAAAGAGAGAAGAAACGAACTAACATATTAGTAGTCAAAGCTACAAGAAGTTAATACTAAGATGATAATGCAATATTAGTCACTGAAGTGACATGATGATGTGGTATGGCATGTCTTTGGAAATGTTGTCAAATAGGGAGAGAATAAATATGATGTAGGAGCATCTTGGGTGTAAGAGTATTCTTGCATCACCTAAACATATTTCCTTTTGTTTCTTGAATAAGGGTTGTCTCAATATAGAGTTGTTATTTTTGGAGGCTTGTTGCTTAGTAAGTTAGTCATATGATCTTGAAATATCCTAATTTTAGAGGTGGATATTCATCTTAGATATTTGAGCCTACCAATTAAGGTTGAGTGTCATATCATGAGTATTCATGGATTTGTTGTAAATTTTTGGTGTGTAATTTTTGTATAAAAACTTTAGGCTCATCATTGGAGGCCTAAATGTGCCTAGATAAGGACTGAAAAATTGATAGATGGGTGCTTGCATAGATCCAAGCATGTAGATCAAGAGCTAAATATTATTAAAAGTGGCTATAATAGCCAATTAGAGCAAAATTTAGAAAGTTTTTGCATTCCAAAGTTGAGCTGACTAAAATTTTCAAAATAAATTAAAAAATGTATTTGGTTGACTCTATATGTATTGTTAGGGTCTGTTGGTCCTAGGTGTTAGGTATGAGGGTCAAGAACCTTCCCAGGAAACATAAAAATTTTCTATTTAAGAAATTCCCATACATTTTCTAGTAGAGCTCTAGGTGATAGTTCATAGCTTTGTCTTGTAGATTACTGTAGTAAAGGCGCCCATGTGGGTTAGCATATTGTTGTTGGAATTCTTTATAATAATAGAAGTGGGGGGAGGGGGCATTGAATTAGTTATCCAAGGTCAATCTGTACAAATAAAACTTCTCACAAGTTAGTGAACCCGTATCCATAAAATGTTTTCTTCATGTATGCATCCATTAGATTATGCAATCACTTAAAATTGTAGGTTACTGTCAAATCAACTTTTCTAAAATGTAAGTATGAAACACAAAGATTCATCAACACATTTGACACAATGATTTATGTAGAAACCCAATTTGGGAAAAATCACCAATAACATGCTACTAATTCTCACTCTACTGAAGTAACGCCCTATGAAAGGCCAACCCTGTTAAAAGTTACAATGTGCATTGTTAAATGTGACCCAGTTAAAGGATTTCAATCACCCTTTTAGGAGTGAGCCTTGTTAGAGAACTTTTGATCATTCACTTGGAATGTCACCCAATTAAAGGATTTATAAATGACTATTAGGTAAACCTTAGTCCAAAGGATTTACCTAAACTAATACAATTATTATAGAGTAGTAGTAAGACTGGATCAAATAACAACTTACAACTCACTTTGTAGATTACAAATCTTTATTCAGTCCTCCATCTTACTTAGCTTTCACACATTTTAGCTCTGGTATCTTGTTCACCCTTCAAGAATTCATCCTCTTAAGTCTTCTTACTTTGCATGCCAATGCAAACTCTATAATTCGGCCCTTATATGAAATAATAACCCTAGACTCCTTGCCTTTCTTAGGTTCTCCCTTATGCAAACTTGCAAACTATTCCAACTATTGTTTCATGCCTTATATTCCCTTATAAATAGAAAT
Source organism: Cupressus sempervirens (assembly GCA_028749045.1). NCBI lineage: Eukaryota > Viridiplantae > Streptophyta > Pinopsida > Cupressales > Cupressaceae > Cupressus > Cupressus sempervirens. Next base: position 748,714,418 of record CM053792.1, read on the forward strand.
TAGATCTTTTATCATTCATTCTCCATCATTCATTTTAGGGTTAGGTAGGATTACATAGGATTTGATGAATCTACCCTCCTTTTCATTTTAGTCCCTCTAAAAACTTCTCCTTCAATCCTTTTTGAATTCACCTCAAAATTATTCATCTTGAATTTTTGGCCACCAGCTCATCAAAATTATATTCCACATGGATCACACAATCCATGAAATAAAACTTGTTGGTTTAGATTCATCAAATTCATGATCTTTCTCATTATGCTGACACTCAACATTAACTTGCTTCTAATGCTTGGCACAAACCACATTGCTCAACATCCTCTATCAAAACACTAAGCATGAACTAAAGTTTACTAGTACTCAGCATCAACTAAACTTTACTTGGCTTACATTGTTTCACTCAGCATATACTAATCTTTGACTTTATTTGGCTCCAACTAGTTTTCTACTCATCTTGCACTGACTTTGCTTGGTACCTATTGTCCACTTGGTCAAGCTCGGTAGACTTAATTCTTCTTTCATGTTCTTCTACACTTAATCAATATATCCAACCTTTACAACCTTAAGTAGATATTCAATTCACTATAATATCACTATCTTAACTAATCCTTGTACTCCTTTTCCATATCATAACTCAACCTTTCATCTAGGTGCTATTGTTACCTCATTTGATCAAATTCTCTTCATCAATGAAACAAATGATAGTACTCAAATCATATAAGCAATTTTCTCACCAATGAATACTAATTTGACATCAATGACAAAATAATGGTTGAAACACACTTTTATACTTGTATCAATCTATTTTCAACAATCTCCCTAGCATTGATGGAAAATCAAACATAATTAGTGCAACCAACAAAACAAAAAAAAGAAAATAATTCCTTGTATTGAGTCTCTCCCTCTATCATTAGCTTTTGTATAGGTTACAAAAGTCTATTTTGATCAACAAATACTTTATTCTTCCTGATGACTCCCTTTATTAGTCATCTTTTAGTTCTCTAGTAGTGTTGATCACTCCCTCTTTTAGGAATTTGTTTACTCTGTTCTTGTATCTTTGTCAGCACTATCTCCCTCTTACTAGGTAGATATTTCTTAGTTTTTTCTCCCTCTATAGTAAACATCATGTATTCTTCCTCTTACACATCTATGTGTTTAGTATTTTGGTACTACTTATTTTCTCTTACATCTCCCTCTATACTTATATCTCCCTCTTTGAAAACAATGCCAAGAAATTTTCATCTTAATATGAAGATATAAACATTTTGCAATTGCTCCCTCTATCACCTATCTTTGTATTGATTTTCTATTTTGGCTTTTTGACTACATTAGGAAACTCCTAAACTAATATCCACTACATTAAGTTATAAGATATAATAGTTAACTCTAGTTGATGTAGGGCACTTCTCATGTTTCTCATTTAGCTTTGGATAGGGGTATCACCCCTAGTTTACCTCTTAGATACTCATGATCATCCTTGGGCAATGAATTTTTGAAGATATCAACAATTTCCTCTTTGGTATTGACATATTCCATCTTCACCTTTTTGTTCTTTGATATATTGATAGCACTTGTATTATCACAATAAAGTATCATAGGTTTAGTGATTTCCTCCTTCATACCTTTGAGTAGATGCTTGATCCATACAATGTTTGTACAATTTACTATAGCAGCAACATACTCTGCTTCAGTAGTAGATTGAGATATACAATTTTGCTTTTTGCTGGTCCAAGTAACCAACCTTTTTCTTAAGAAAAATGCTCCTCCAATAGTGCTCTTTCTGTCATCTATATTTCCAGCCCAATCAACATCAATGTAGGCTCTCAATTCAAACTTTTTATTTTTCTTGTAGTATAGACCATAATCTTCTATTCCTTTCAAATATCTCATTATCCTTTTGACAACCATCAAATGATTCTCCCTAGGATTAGCAGAGAATCTTGCAACTATCCCAACAGATAATGTAATGTTGGGTCTAATATGCACTACACATTGTAATTTACCAATCATAGACCTATACAATGTTTGATTCACCTCAACTAAATCATCATTTTTTGACAATTTATGCCCTATCACCATAGGTGTACTCATTGGCTTGGAATCTTCCAATCCAAAAGTTTTCAATATCTCCTTTATATATTTTGACTGAGGGATGTATATACCATATTTCATCTAATGTACTTGCAATCCCATAAAGAACTTGATCTCTCCAAACATAGAAATCTCAAATTCTTTCTTCATTTCATTTGCAAAAGCTTTACATAAAGAATCTTGACCTCCAAATATGATATCATCAACAAAAGTTTCACATAGTAAAATACCTTTTCCTTTCTATGTCTTCAAATATAGATTGTTGTTATCATTAGTCCTTTCAAATCCAATCTTCACAAGATAATTATGAAGCCTCTCATGCCATGCTCTTGGTACTTGCTTCAATCCATATAAAGCTTTGTGTATTCTACATACCATGTTCTTTTTGTCAGCATCAACAAAACCTTCTAGTTGTTATATGTAAACCTCTTCTTCTAGTATTCTATTCAAGAATGTAGACTTGACATCCATTTAATAAACTTTGAAACCTTTGTATGTAGAGTAAGCAAGCAATGTTCTTACTCCTTCTAATCTCACAACATGGATGAATGTTTCACCATAGTCTATATGTTCTTCTTGTGCATATCACTTGCAAACTAATCTTTCTTTATTCCTTGTGACTTCACCATTTTTATCTAACTTTTTTTTGTATACCCACTTGGTTCCAATCACTTTTTTTCTTCTGGTCTGGGAACTAGAGTCCATGTCTTATTTTTCTCAATCTGGTCAATCTCTTCTTTCATGGCTTTACTCTAGTCCACATTCTCTAATGCATCTTTCACTATCTTTGGTTCATGCATGCTGAGAAAACATGTGCCACTTCTCAAATTGTTCATCTTCAATGGTCTAGCATCTTTATCTCCAATGATTTGTTCTATAGGGTGATGTCTCTTGACATACTTTAACAATATTGGTGCAACTCCACTTTCTTCATCTGGTCTATCAACTTCTGAGTCACAATGTACATCTCTGTCAAGTAGTTCAAAATCTCTTCCACATACACTAATCTCAAAATTAGAAATGGGCATCAGCTTCACTTTGCAACTCAGCACTTAAATATAGCTTGGTTCCTAAATGCAACTTGACATTCACAGAATGTGACTCGATAGTCATTGAAATTGGTTGTTGGTTTTCAACTTGATTTATATCATCTTCATCAGTAGTCATACCTTCATAGAAGTATCCAAAAGATTTGTATTCCTCTAGTTCTTTCATAGGTTCAGCTTCATGTACCTTTGTATATTCATCAAATTACACATTTTCACTTTCCACAACTTTTTTAGTGTTAGTATTTAAACACTTATAAGCTTTACTTCTTATGGAATAGTTGATGCAAGGTAGAAAGGAATAACTAGGGCACAAGGCAAACCTAACTATCCAATCCACCTTGCAAGAGTTTACATAGTGGAAACACACCACAAAGAATAACAACCAAAGGAGGAAGAAGATAAAAGACTTTATTGATTCATCAAATAATCATCATACATGCCCAGCTATAAGACCTTCTGGGTTATGGCCAAATATAAAGAAATACAACTTCCAAATTCATGATCCTACTTCAAATTCATATTTCAAACCCAAATATCCCATTCAAATCCCCTATGTTCTACCTAAAGCTCAATCCTAGACCTCTTTAAATACTTGTGTAGCCATAGGTTGACCTATCAAAAAATTAAATCTTACATTAAATGCATGCACAACCACAAGTTGACTCACATAAAATTTTAACTACCTATAACAAGATTAAATACGTGCAAGGTTGGCCCAAACTAGAACCAAAAATAGGAAACTTGGTAAATGAATGCTCCATGAAATAATGGCACTCGACATCCAAATGAATGCTCAACAATCACATGAACTTTACAACCAAATGATCACTTAGAAACCAAAGACCACTTAGCAACCAAAGGATCGCTCGACAGACTATGCACTTAGCATCAAACAGAATGCTCAACATCTACTAAATGCTCTACAATGCAAGACATTGCAACTCAGTAAAAATAAAAATATGTATGATACTAAAGAAACCTAGGGTGCTCCTGCATCAAAAAACCAGTGTAGAGAGAAATGATTCTCCTAAATCATTGAGATGTCACAACCTAATCTAAATCCAACTCAAATTGAGAAATGTATGAAGCATCTTCCATAGGTCAATTCTTCTAGTTCACCAAATATTCATAGTAATCTTTTCCTCTTGTACTCTTTCCAACTCTTTCATCTAATATATGCTCAACTTTGTCAACTTTCTTCTTAGGATAATCACTTGAGACATCTAATGCGTCATGTAACTCATGATACCTATATAAATCAGCAATATTTAATATAGAAGGTATATCCATGTCATCAGACAACTCAACTTCATATGCATTACCACTATCAAATTTTTTGAAGATCTTACAAGGTCCAAACTTCTTCATTTTCAGCTTACTATAAGTCCCAATAGGAAATCTTGCTTTCTTTAGATGAACTATTACCTCATCACCAACTTCAAAATCATGATGTCTTCTAGAATTATCAACATTCTCCTTATACTTTTGATTACTTTTTTCCAACCTCAACTTCACTTCCTTATGCAAAGACTCCATAAAATCATAAAATTATTCCCTGACAACACTTCTCTTTTCTTCACAAACAATATTTCTCAAATTTGATATACTTCTAGGCTACATTCTAGTAAGAATCTGAAAAAGATGTTTTCCCCGTACTCCTATTCATAGAATTATTATAAGCAAATTCAGCTTGTGCCAACACTACTTCTCAATTTCTTGGCTTATTTTCCAGTAAAAATCTCAGCAAATTACCCAAGCTTCTATTGACAACCTCTGTCTATCCATCTATCTATGGATGAAATGTAGAACTAAAATTCAACTCAGTACCCATCTTCTTCCACAAAGTCTTCAAAAAATAACCAACAAACTTGTTGTCTCTGTCAGAAATAATGCTTCTTGGTAATCCATGCATTCTCACAATGTCTTTAAAGAAAAGTTCAGCAACATGCTCAACATTTGATGTCTTCTTACATGGTATGAAATGAGCCATCTTAGAAAATCTATCAACGACAACAAATATAGAATCATACCTATTCACTATCTTAGGGAATCCAAGAACAAAATCCCTACTGATGTCACTCCAAGGTTTCTTAGGAATAGTAATAGGTGTATTAAAACCATTATTTTGACTTACTCCTTTTTCAACTTGACAAACTCCACAACTCTTTACAAATTTTTTAATATCCTTATACATTTGTGGCCAATGATACTTTTCTTTCAATAAACTCAATATCTTATCAATTCCAAAATGTCTAGCTAATCCACCACTATGATTTTTCTTAATCAAAATAACCCTCATAGAACTTCTAGGGATAAACAACCAAATTCCTTTAAAAAAAATACCTTATTGAATGAAATATTCATCATGCTTAATTATGTGATATGTTAGATTTGGTGCTTTGCACTCTCTCCATGCCTTAGAAAAATTGGAGTTAGTATTATACAACTCTTTCATTTCATCAAAACCAAGAACTTCAACCCTCATCTCAATCAATAAAGAATGTCTTCTACTCAATGCATCCACATCTCTATCAGTAAATCCACTATTATGTTTTATGACAAATGTAAAACTCTGCAAGTATTCAACCCACATCATATATCTCTGATTCAATTTATGTTGACTTCCCAAGTATTGTAATGCTTTATGATCAGTATACAACACAATCTCCTTAGGAATCAAATATTGTCTCCACTTCTTCAATGCTTGATAAATATCATAAAACTCTTGATCATACAAATAATACTTCCTTTTAGAATTATTCAACTTTTCACTAAAGAAAGAAAAAGGTTTACCTTCTTGACTTAATACAACTCCGAGTGCAGTACCACTTGCATCACATTCAACTTGAAATACCTAATTGAAATCAAGCAAAGCCAATACAGATAACTCAACAAAATTTTGTTTCAAAGTGTCAAAACTCTTATCATATCCATGTGTCCACTTAAATTTCTTTTTATCTCTTCTCATTGTCTCAGTCATAACATTACAAATAGAACTAAAATTTCTTATGAACTTTCTGTAGAAACTAGCCAAGCCATAAAATGATCTTACCTCACCCACATTCTCAGGTGTAGGCAATTCTAAAATTGCTTTTACCTTCTTAGGATCCATCTTCAAACCATCAACTAAAATCACAAATCCCAAATACACAATCTCTTCTAGCATAAAAGAACACTTCTTCAAATTAATCATCAACTTCTCCTTTTTCAATCCTTGTAATACTATTCTAACATGCTCTAGAAGTTCTTCCTTAGTCTTATTGAATATTAGAATGTCATCCAAATAAACAATCACAAATTTATCCCAGAATATTTTTAAAACTTCATTCATCAACCTCATGAAAGTACTAGGTGCATTAGTCAAACCAAAAAGCATAACTAACCATTCATACAAACCATCTTTTGTCTTAAAAGAAATTTTCCAATCATCACCTTCTTTGATTCTGATCTGATTATAGCCACTCTTCAAATCAATCTTGGTAAACTACTTTGCTCCACTCAAACAATCCATTATGTCATCCATCCTTGGCATAGGAGACGTATATTTCACTATGATCTTGTTAATAGTTCTAGAGTTAGTACACATTCTCCATTATCCATTCATTTTAGGTACTAATACAATAGGTACAACACATGGACTTAAGTTTTCTTTGATCAAACCTTTATGTAATAACTCATGCACTTGTCTGTTAAGTTCTTCATTCTCTATAGGTGTCAATCTATATGTTTCTTTGGTCAAAAAACTAGCTCTAGGAATCAGATCCATATAATCCATCCTCAACAACAATCTATTATGTCATCCATCCTTAGCATAAGAAACCTATATTTCACTATAATCTTGTTAATAGCTTTGGAATCAATACACATTCTCCATTCTTCATTCTTTTTAGGTGCTAATACAATAGGTACAACACATGGACTCAAACATTTTCTAATCAAACCTTTTTGCAATAACTCATGCACTTGTCTGTTATGTTCTTCATTGTCTGCAGTTGTTAATCTATATGGTTCTTTGTTTAGAAAACTAGCTCTAGGGATTAGATCCATACAATGACTTATGCTTCTCATTGGAGGCAAACAATCAGGTATATCCTTTGCAACAATCTCTTTATATTCATTCAACAATTCAAATATTTCTTCTAGTACTCGGTCGATACTATCAATCAAAACTCAGTCACCACTGACTAGTACTTAGTTAACACTATTTTCTAGCACTCATTATTATTGACACAACTCGGTCTCCTTGGAATTATAGAAAAACAAACTTGATTCTTTTTTATTTCCTTTTCAAATTGTTTCCCATTAACCATGCAAATTTTTATAGTAGTAAAATTAACCTCATTTGGACTTTCAATCAAAGGTAGCAATATTTGTTTCTTCTCATTCTCCCAAAGAGTTTATTGATTCAGTATTCCATCATGTATAGCATATCTATCATATTGCCAAGGTCTATCCAACATAATATGACAATAATCCATAGGCATAATATCACACAAAACTTCATCAAAGTAATGTCCAATCTTGAACTTCACAAAACATTGTTCACTTACCAATATTTTATGCTCACCTTTGATCCTTGAAACATGATAGGGTTTAGGATGCTTCAACCTCTAAAATTCTAACTTTGTAACCAACTCTTTTGATGCTAAATTTGTAGAACTTCCACTATCAATGATTACTTTACAACATTTTCTGGCCATCTTACATCTTTTCTTAAAAAGACTTCTCCTAAGTATAGGTTCCTCATCACTTCCCTTATTACATAAGGTTCTTCTCATCATTGGATTTTCTCTAGCCTTAGGTCCACTTGGTGAACCCTCATCATCTCCTTGAATCGCATCATTTCTATTATCTCATCCACTTTCAAAAGATCTACATTCAAAATATGTGTGCCCCTCTTTACCACATCTGAAACAATTACCATAAAAACCACCTCTAGAATAAGAATTACCTCTTCCTTAGTAAGAATTAGTACCTCCTTAGTAAGAGTTACCACCTTTCCATTTAGTCTTGCCTTTTTCATCATTCTTCCATTTAGATTTTCCTTTATCTTGCATAAAATTGTCAGATCTACCACCTTCACCATAAGACCTCTCTTGAATCTACCACCTCTACCTCTTTGTCTTTGTTCATGCTTCTTTGTTAAGATCTCCTTAGTCTTCAAGGCATATTAGTATGCTTCTTCCACACTTTCCAATTTCACAAAACTTATTCATCTTGAATTTTAGATCTTAATATATTTATGTACCTTGCAATTTTCTCAAAATCATCATCCACATGTCCAGATCTGATGTCCAACCTATAGAATTTGTCAGTATACTCCTTCACACTCATGTTTCTTTGCCTCAAATTTTGCATCTTTCTCAATAAGCTATCTTACTAATCAACATGAAGGAATTTTTTCTTTACATTGTTCACCATCTTCAGCCAAGGTTTGATCTTCTCCTTTCCTCTCCTTTGTCTATCAGTTTGCAAATGCTCCCACCATAGTAAGGCATGTCCTTTAAATCTTGTAACTATAATTTTTACCATCCTATTATCAGGAAGTTTTCATACTCAAAGAACTCCATTTTAGAGATCTAATCTAACATAGAATTGGTGTCCAATTACCCATTATAATGAACAACATCAACAATAGGCTTTGAAATTTTCCTCCATAATACTCTCAACAACCTTGCTTCATCTTGGTCTTCTTCAGGTTCTTGATTAGGGTCTGGTGCCATTGCTTCATCATCATTTACATCATCAAGATGTGCTCCTCTCCTCTGCACTATCTTTACAATGTCTAATCTAGCTGCAATTTGTCTCAATGTATCTAATATTGCATTATCAATATTTCCTCTACCTTGAACCATCTTTAAAAATTAATTTCCTACAAGATCGTAACCCTTTGCAAGTTATAAGTCAAATCTATAGATCTACAATCCCAAAACCCAATTCACTTAGGGTTCTACATGATCCAATCACCATAAGCACAAACCTCAAGCTCTAATACCACCTGACATTGGGAGAGAAGGAAAAATAGGACCAAAGGCACATCCGGCTATCCAATCCACCGTACAAGAGTTTTCATAGTAGAAACACACCACAAAGAACAACAACCAAAGGAGGAAGAAGAGAAAACACTTTATTGATTCATCAAATAATCAATATACATGCCCAATTGTAAGGCCTTCTAGGTTACAACCAAATATAAAGAAATACAACTTCTAGATTCATGATCCTACTTCAAATTCATATTTCAGACTCAAATATCCCATTTGAATCCCTTAAGTTCTTCCTAAAGCTTGATCCTAGACCTCCTTAAACACTAGTCCAACCATAGGTTGACCTATCATAAAATTAAATCTTAGATTAAATGCATCCACAACCACAATTCAGCTAACATAAAATATTAACTACCTATAATGAAATTTAATATGAGCAAGGTTGGCCCAAACTAGAACTAGACACAAACAACTCGGTAAATGAAGGCTCCATGAAATACTGGCACTCAACATTCAAATAAATGCTCAATAATCACACAAACTTGGAAACCAAAGGATCACTCAACAACCAAAGACCACTTAGTAACCAAAGGATCACAAGGCAACAACTATTCACTCTACATCAAACAAAATGTTTGACATCCACTAAATGCTCGAGAATGCAAGACATTGCAACTCAATAGAACTGAAAATATGCAAGACAGTAGAGAAACCTAGGATGCTCCTACATCAATAACCAAAGAATATACCTTCTTCACTTTTTGCATCAAATTTACCATTTCTATTATCCTTGAGAATATAACATTTCCTTCCAAATACCTTAAAATATTTAACATTGGGTGAGTATCCATACCATAGTTCAAAAGGTGTTCAATGAGTACCTTTCTTGACTTGTACATGTTTCAAGGTATAAAAAATTATACTTACAACCTCTCTCCAATATTTCAAAGCAACATTCTTCTCCATCATGAGTGTCCTAGCATAGTCCATTACAAACATGTTCCTCCTTTCAGCAATTCCATTTTGTGGAGGTTTCCTAGGTGTAGATGTTTATCTTTTGATTCCTTTGTCATTACAAAACATCTCAAACTCATTTGATGTAAATTCTCTTCATCTACCTAACCTCAAAAATTTCATACTTTTTCCTATTTCTTTTTCAACTCTTGCTAAGTACCACTTAAACATTTAGAATGCATCATATTTTTATTTCAGAAACATGATAGTCATCATCCTAGAATAATCCTCAACAAGTAGCATAATGTACTAATCTCCTTTATGGATTTGCACATCAATTGGTCCGCACAAGTCAATATGAACAATCTCCAAATTTCTTCTAGAGGTGTGAGTCTTACTCTTAAAATTTTATTTTGTCATTTTGCCTAACTAACATTGTTTGCACATTATATTTTCAAGTTTCTTTAACTTAGGAAAACCTCTCACTCATTTCATGTTACTAATACTGACCAAATTATCAAAATTAACATGACATAACCTCTTGTGTCATAGTCATACATCATCATATTCAACAATTAGACAAGTAGCATCATCCATATCAAGATAGAATAGATTACCTCTAGTTTGATCACCTTTTCCAATTATCTTTCCATTAGTGTCATATATCTTAGCAATCTTGTTCTCAAATTCAACCTTGCATCCTAGACTATTCAGTTGTGACACACTTAACAAATTATAGTTAAGTCCTTCAACATAATAAGCACTATCACATAAAATATTTTCTATGAGTTTAATAGAACCTTTTTCTTTTATTATACATGTACATCATTACCAAACCTTACACTATTTCTATCATAATAATTTAGGGCAATGAACTTACTTTTGTCACTAGTCATGTTATGTGAACACCCACTATCAATGATCCATCTATCATTCTTGTTCACACAAGACACTAATGTAGTTGCCTCATCTTCATCGGATTCATCCTTCATTGCAATATACACCACTTCATCATCATGTTCATCTAATCCATTTTTTGTTTCTTCTTCAACAAAGTAGCAAGACTTCTTGCCTTTGTCTTTGCAATCTTTGTTGTTTTCATCTCTTCTACTTTTGTACTTCTCACCACCTTTGTAATTTTTCTTCTCTCAACATCTAGCAGCAATATGATCAACCTCATTGCAATTGAAACCCATGATAGCTTACTTACCTTTACCCCTATGAAATCTCCTTGCAAGCATGCTTCCAACTATTAAAGATCTTCCTCATCTATATCACTATCACTAGAAACGTAATTTTCCTTTTCTTTCTTCTTCTCACTATGTTCCTTCAATGACAACTTTTGTTTGAAAGCATATTCCACATTTCCATATTTGCAGCTGTCAAAATTAGATAACTCAAAAGAAGTGAGTCTACCTACTAGACCTTTAAGAGTCAAATTTGTATTTGGTATACATCTAAGTTCTTGTATGGCAACAACTCTAATAGCATAAATATGATGCAATGTTCTCAATAATTTACTTAATATAGTATCATCATCTATCTTTCAATTTTCTCCTCTTATAGTATTTACAACATCTTTTATCCTAGAGCAATATTGAGTAATATTCTCACCTTCTTGTACTCTCATATCATCAAAGTTACTTTTGAGGCTCTTAGATTTGGCTCTTTTAATATTTATGTCTCCTCCATAGATAATGTGAAGAGTATCCTACATCTTCTTTGTAGTGTTACAACTCTTGATGTCATCAAACTCAACATAGCTTAAGGCAGAGGCAATCTCCAACATTGTCTGGTTGTGTTCTTTCTTCTTTTTTAGATTTTCAGTAATTTCAGCTCCAATGAGGTCAACATGCTTAGTAGTATTGGTGGATTGTGCATAGTCTCCAAGACTTAGTATATGTAGCATCATCAGGCTTTTCCATGCAAGGAAGTTGTCCTTGTTGAGCTTGGGTACCTCTCTCTTTGACATCTTGATCTTTTTGCTTCTAGTACCTTCAAACTAGTTTTCTTAAGTAGACGACTCTAATACCAATTGTTGGAATTCTTTAGAATAACTAAGAGGGGGGGGTGAATTAGCTATCCAAGGTCCAGATGTACACATAAAAATTTTCACATCTTAGTGAACCCATATCCATAAAATAATTTCATCATGCATGTATCCATTAGATTATGCAATCACTTAAACTTATAGGTTACTATCAAATCAACTTTTTTGAAATGTAAATATGAAACATAAAGATTCATCAACACATTTGACATAATGATTTATGTGAAAACCCTATTTGGAAAAAACTACCAATAACATGCTACTAATTCTCACTCTTTTGAAGTGATGCCCTGTGAAAGGCCAACCCTATTTAAGGTTACAATGCACACTATTAAATGTGAGCCAGTTAAATGATTTCAATCACCCTCTTAGGAGTGGGCCTTGTTAAAGGACTTCTAATTATTTACTTGGAATGTCACCCAGTTAAAGGATTTATAAATGACTGTTAGGTCAACCTTAGTCCAAAGGATTTACCTAAACTGATACAATTATTAGAGTGTAGTAGTAAGGCTTGATTTGATTACAACTTACAACTCTCTTTGTAGATTATAGATCTCTATTCAATCCTCCATTCTATAAGGAAAATCAGGTGCAGGAAAAGCTTCCTACACTAATCCCTTAAGGAAAGTATTGGGAAACATCTATTAAATCCTTACAATTTTAGATTTGATATTATGTAAACAACAATATTGCAGTCAACCATGAATTTAGAAAATAGGTAGAGAAAGAAAATACATAAACATAAAGATATGCTAGTGGGGATAAACCTTTTGGTAAAACAACCCCACCCCTCCAAAACCTGCACAATGTATTATCTTCAACACAAAAGTTACAACACACTTGCAATGCAAGTTCTTTCAAGACACGAAAGACAAATCTAGCCGCAACAAAACACTACTAACACTACACTTTCACTCTCCAATCTGCAACCCTAAAAATGCTTATATCATGCACTTTCCATTTTTAGGGCAACATCCAAAGAACAACCATGTTAGGGTTTTACCATTCTTCAGAAAAGTAGGAACCCAAAAAATGATCAATCGCACTAGATGGAGACTCAAGTATACAATACTCAATGATCAATTGCCACATGTCTTCACATCTTCATCCATCATCAAATCTTGCAAAGATAGCTCTTATGCATCATAAGAATTTGTGATAACCATTTTAGTCATGATCTCCTTACACACAATTCAAGATGCTGACACATACAAGTGGAGTGACACATCAATATGCCAACTAGACATGTACACTCACACTTAATTACATTATTTGCAAAAAAAAAAAAGAATAGGAATTATGCAAGGTTGAGACACCTTATTCCTAACACATACTTTATGGCTTTCACACACTTCAGCTTTGATATCTTGTTCACCATTCAAGCATTCATCCTCTTAAGTCTTCTTACTTTGCATGCCAATGTAAACCCTATAGTTTGACCCTTATATGAAACAATAACCCTAGTGTAAGGCCCACAGTAGCACCCTATTCTAGATCTTGATGAAATAAATATGGTTAGGAGTTAATTGAGTTATGATTTACATTTTTTTTCTTACTAATAATGATTTAAGGGATTCTATAGGAGACTAATGAAGATTTTGATAATCTATCCCATAACATTAGGTCGATAAGATAAGACCACATGGAAATGAGATTTGCAATGTTCAAGACAAGAACCTGACTCTGAGACACTACAGATGATCTACTAGGCTGTTAGGAAGGATAAAATAACATTCAACCTATTAAGAACAACTATGAGCAAAGGTTATGATGATAATCGGGTATATGGATATGTTTGAAATTGGTTCTCAATTATTACGACATAATGATTGAAACATGCTAATAGTCTGTGGGGTTAAACCTGGAAAATCACACAAACCCCTCATAATGTGATAAAGAGATATTGCTAGGAACATCACAATGTCTAACTTGACCTAAAGTTACTAGTTAACCGGTCCGCACATTAGTGATTTTCACTTAGGACATATATGTTGAGATCCATTTTATATTGTTGTTACGATTCACTAAAGATGACTTAGAGTTTCATTGTTATGTGGGAAAGAGTTGTGATGATACTCTGATTAAAAATGATTTATAGTAAGAAGGATTACTGTTGATACACATATTCGATATTTCAATGTTTTAAATATTTTATGAGAAGTGATAATGCAATGTTTTGAATATGCACTTAGATGAAAGCTAAATGGAATAGTACTTAGAACAGAAATGATTAGATAATAATTAATTGTTTATGTTAATGAGAAGTATGAGATATTGGATCTATGTTGTACATGTTTGTATGTATCCTATATTATTTTATTGGGTTACTGATGTTTAAGTTGAGTGTGCAGGAAAGTTGAACCATGGAAACTTAACGGGGAAACAAGGTATAGGCACATGTTTAATGACTCTGCCAAGGTGAATCTTTGTAAGATTCATAAACCTCGTTGTGATGTGCTTAATTCATGAACGTGTGATGTATGTGTGTGGTAAGGTCTTCATGCATAGATTTGAATGTGTTACGGGTACCGTTTTAGTGCATTTTGTGTGTGTCACTTGACACTTTTACTGGTTATGGGAAATGACATGTTGTTCGTTAATGGATCATGTGGCCACCTTGCTTCATGTTATATGCCTCCATTGGGAAACTTGATTATTGCCTTCGCTAGAAGGGGACAAGGTTATTACCTTAGGAAAAGAAATTTGAAATTTGAATTGCCTAGCTTTAGGAAGGTCATAAAGTAACTCTAAGGCCAATTGTAATTAAAACTAACCTTACCCATGTAAGTACTATAGGTTAGGGGGTTATTAATGACCTCTATGGTGTCTAGTGGACTTAGGAGACCCCATGAAAGTGACATTTTTCATTGAATCCGAAAATAAGAAGGTTATAAATAGAGGCATGGCTAAACATTAAAACTTACTTGGCAACTCTCTACCTTTAGAGACTAAAAGGGTTTGAAGAAGAGGGAGGGAGCTCTACTACAAGTATTCATTGCCTTGCTTGGAGAAGGTTGGTATCACGATCCATGAAGTCTCTTCATTTTGCATGTAGGTTAGAAATGGTGTTTTACTTCATGATGGGATTGTGGTGTCTTGTGGTGTCTTTGTGAATGGATCTTGTTGTATGTTGCATGTGGGTGGTGTTGTGTGAGTCTCTCTTGAATTTGTTGTTCATGTTATATGTCTTGTGAATTGGGTGTGAGGCATCACTCACCCTTGGGAGGAAAGAGATGCCAGGGGTGAAGGGGTTAGTTGGGCTCACACATGGAGTTGAGGAGTTCTCCCTTGTGTGGAGATGGTTGAATATGTTTATGGCATGCAGATTATCTAGCTCACTTGCATCTTGGGAGGTATAAGGTGGTATGAGGAAGGGAAGATGTTGATTTCCCTGAAAGGGTATTGTGAGATGTTGATTGCCCCGAAAGGGCATTGTGAGCATGTTGATTGCCCCGAAATGGCATTTTGATATTGAAAAGTTGTGAATTTTGAAGGCTATGCAATCCTCCTCATGATGAGAGCCCACCTTCACCCGTTTCTTGATTCATTTGTTGAATCTTTGTGCAAAGCCTTGGGATGGGGTGTGTTAAGAGTATATTATGTAATCCTGTCAATTTTATTGTGCATATGCATGGCATGTGAATGTGAAGCATGAAACTGTTTATATCTTGTTTCCCCGAGCTCGGTGGGTGGCCTCCTTGAGGCCTAGGTTGGGAGGTGAGCCTCCATGGTTCATTATGTTTTTACCATTTATTTACAAGTCCTCATTTGATGGTCTTGGAACTTGGAGCTCTTATTTCCTTTCTATGTGCATAGGAAATGAAGACTTTCACTATTGCATTGTGATGAGATAGAGGGTCAATTGTCAATTGTAAGGGGTATGAATATGTCTGTATGGTGGAAGGTGTTCCTTTGTGAATTTTATTGTGATACATTCTTCCCACCATCCTTTGTGTATTTTGGATATGCTAGCCTCACCACCTTGAAGAAAGCATGTAATCGGTGCAGGTGGATGAGCTATCTTGGTTCTCAAGATGATTGTGTTCCTTCATTTCTATGTAGATTTCTAGATTGGATTTGATTTGCATGGAGAAAACAAAAGTGTGATTTATAGAAGTTATTATCATTTTAGCTCTAATGCATCATAGTAGAATCTTGCATGAGAATATATCATTAGTTTTTTTATATGTTGTTCCAAATCCCATTATTCATAAGTTAATCGAAATCAGTAGTTTCATGTATAGTGATCCTCTCAAGAGATAGAATTGACTGAAAGCATTATCTTTGTCAAGATTTATTATCACTTCAGTTCCGTTGTATGATAATCATGAATGCACAATCAAACTCGAATATACATGAGAACATCATGTTAATCCTTGCCTTGGGAAAATGGTTGCTAAACTTCATAAGTTATTTATATGAATAATCCTGATAGTTGATATAAGAATTTACCATGCAATGTATAGTCACTGCATTGAGTTTTATAGTTGGATGTTAAAAATAAAAGTTATCGACCTAGCTTATACCATATGAAGAGAATTTCTAAGTTAGCATAGTAAAATTCTATAAATTATAGTATAGACTTATAGGTAATAAATCAATGGAGAACAAGGTAGCATTTTGTGTAAAGGAAATAAGTTTGCTATAGGTGCACATTTTATCCTCTGAAAAATATATGAGAAAGTAAAATAAATCACTTCTCCTAATACAGAAATTAAAATATTCAAGAGCTTTCTTAGCATCCTAGTATCCTATAACCTATAAGGCATATTTTAATATAATAAACTCACCCTCCTATTAAATGCAATAAAGGGAACCTCATATGAGACTCATAACTCAAGTCAACATCCTTTCAAATCAAAGGAACATAGCACCAAGCAATATTTTAAAAAAAGAACATAGCATGACGGGCTTATCTACCCTAGGCGACCAACTTGCTCGACTAAACTCATTTAAAAAATCTGCCATCAAAAAATGGAGAAAGGGCCCCACTAGGCGATCATGGGTTGGTGCATGAGGGAACAATTTAATATGTTATGATGACAAGGTTGGAATTTTCCACTAGGCGGCTCATACTAGTCACTGCAGCATCTAATGCATTGGACTTTCCATACTCCACGCCTAGGGAAAGGGGAGAGTAGGCGCTGGAGAAAAAAAGATGAAATAAACATTAATTGCAATGACATGATTATGTCAGTCCTAGCTGCCACGGTACAATGCAAGTCTTTGGTTAACCTTTGCAAGTGGCGCCCACATCTATGCAGACCATGCACGTCCACCTAACAGATTTATGAGGGAAGTTCTTGCATTGGTAATAGTTTTCAATGTAGAGGCACGTGGTTCAAGGTGTAGACATTGAAAGGGAGCAATGAATAGGCATTTTTGAGTGGTACACATGTCACTTTATTAAGTCACAAAGTATGTAATTAGAGTGTGATTAGGATAGTCAAGAGTCATAGGAAGGAGGTGTTATTTAGGAATTGGCATGTAACTTTTATAATAATTATTGTAAGTGATTATAATGAGATGTAAAATCAACCAACCATGGTTAAAGTACTTTAGTCTTATGTAGTTTCTTTTAGTGAGGGTTAACTATAGGAAGTGAGGATAGATTATCTTTTGAATTATTTCTTTAAAATATATATTTCTTTTGTAGAAATGCATTGATCATCCTATTCACTACAAATTTGATTGTAGTAGGAATTCAACCTAATATTAAAATGAAATTTGGTTAGTATTCAAGATATAATATGAGACATAAACATCAAGACTTACAATGAATTATAAGAATATTAGTTAAATAAAAATCAAGGGGAAAACTCTAGAAAAGTGTCAATTATGTATATATTGCTATTTGAATTGGTTGTATAGAGTAGCACAATTAGCATCAAAGTTTACAGTAGATCTAATGGATGGTTAATCGAGGGTTCCATGCATTGGAGAAATGTTAACTCATGTGACAAAATAAAAATATGACATTAAAATTTGGAGTGTAGATTTCAGTCGTAGTTATGGATAGTCCTTGTTCAAACCCTAGGTCAGTAGATGTCAGAGGAATGTCCTACTCATTGAAGATCTAGTGTAGTCACACACATGTTTAATGGAGGCTATTTAGCCTTATGAAATTAATAAATAATAATAAGAAGTAAACTAAATTACAATATATATATATATATATATATATATATATATATATATATATATATATAATTAAAAAAAAAATAATCATGTTTCATTTTGTTGAAGTCAGGGATTTAGTCGTGTTTGATCTTGTTAAATTTAGGGCATGACACCTAGACTCCTTATCTTTCTTGGGTTCTCCCTTATGAAAACTAGCCAACTATTCCAACTATTGTTTCATGCCTTGCATTCCCTTATAAACAGAAGTTAGATCTTTTTCCATTCATCCTCCATCATCCATTTTAGGGTTAGGTAGGATTAGGTAGGATTTAATGAATTGACAATCCTTTTCATTTTAGTCCCTCTAGAAACTTCTCCTTCAATCCTCTTTGAATTCACCTCAAAATGGTTTATCTTGAATTTTGTGACACCAGCTCATCAAGCTTATCTTTCGCATGGTTCACACAATCCATGAAATCAAACTTGTTGGCTTAGATTCATCAAATTCACGATATTTCTCATAATTTTGACACTTGGTATTATCTTGCTTTTGATTCTTGACATAAACTATGTTGCTTGACATCATCTATCAAAACACTCAGCATGAATTAAAGTTTATTGGTGCTCAGTGTCAACTAAAATTTACATGTCTTACACTATTTCATTTAGCATATACTGATCTTTGACTTTATTTGGCTCCAACTAATTTTTTGCTCGGCCTGCACTAACTTTTCTTGGAACCTACTATCCACTTAGTCAAGCTTGGTAGATTTAATTCTTCTTTCTTGTTCTTTTAGACTTAATTATTATATCCAACCTTTGTAACCTTAAGTAGATATTCAATGCACTATAATATTACTATCTTAATTGATCCTTGTACTCCTTTTCCATATCATAACTTAACCTTTCCTCTAGGTGTTGTTGTTACCTCATTTGATCAAATCCACTTTATCAATCAAACAAATGATAGTAATCAAATCATATAAGAAATTTTCCTACTAATGAATACTAGTTTGGCATTAGTGACAAAACAATGATTGAAACACACTTGCATACTTGTCTCAATCTATTTTCAACAATTGTAATCCTAAATTTTGTAATTTTACATTTATGACAATAATAAGAAGCCCATATTTTGTTCTCGCAAATTGTTTTTATTTTTTTGTTTATGTTATGTGTTTATGTTATTAATGGGAGAACCCTTCATCAAGTGGTATCAGAGCTAGAATTCTTGAGTTTGTGGAAAGATCACCAACTATGAGGAAGTTCACATGACTATGGTTTGGGCTCAGTGTATAGACTAATCATCGATTATGAGGCAGTTTGCACTAAGGTTTTAGTAGAAGCATAAACATGAATCCATGAAGAGAGTCTACTGGAAGAGTTGTTGGTGTTATAGCTATGGCTTTTAGATCCCTCTAGAGATAGATGCAAGTATTGGAAGAACAAATGTGCAAAGGAATAAATCTTATCGTAAGAGATGAAAGAGAGGATGAAGGTGAAGAAGAAGAAAAAGCTAAAGTAGAGGCAATTCTAAACCTAGGAGAATAAAGACTTTTCAAGGCCATCTCCAAGATTGGAAAGAGACCTAAGTTTGAGGTTCTCACATTTTTGGGAAATCTTTTCATTGACTAGATCAATGAATTGGAGGAATACTTTAAGTATGAAGATATTGAGGATCCTAATAGGTTCAAGTTTGCGAAGGAAAATTTGAAGAGACATCTAAAGATCTAGTTGCAAGAAATTTAGTTGGAGTGAAATAGAAGAGGAAAGGAAAAAATCACTAGATGGGATTAGATGATAGCTAAATTGAAGTGATAGTTCATTCTTGTGGATTATGAGATTGATCTATGAAAGAAAATGCAATGGTTGAAGAAGGTGGGGAAAATCTATTCAAGGGTATACCAAGAAGGTCTACCAAGGTCCCAGAAGAACTAGCCAGGCAAAAGCTAACAAGAAGAAAGTATCTCATTATATTAATGAGTTAAGACCAAGAATTCAAGAGGATTTGAGCCTAATTTGAATGACTAGTATTAAGGAGATGTACTAGTTTTCCCTAAGAGTTGAGGAGAAGCTACCAAAGAAATAGGATAACAAGAAAAGTGGAAGAGGTCATGGTGGAAGATTTGGTGGATGATCTTATGGAGGCCTAAATGATGATCGAAAGAACAAGGATGAGGCTAGTAGTAGTAGTCAGAAACAAAGGGGAGATAATTCCAATTATTTCCATAATGAGAAAATAGGGATCAAAGAGGAAGAGGTAGAGGGTAAGAATCTAGAAGATGGGGTTTTCATGGAAAAATTTTTCACTATGGAGAAAAAGGGCATAGAGCATTTGAATTCTCCCAATGAAAAGGAAAGACTAATAGCAGAATTAAAGGCCAAGCTAGAGTTGTACATGTTGATGAAGATGCTAGATCATCACATTCTAAACATGTTGAAAGAGAAGTCCTAGTTAAGAGAAGAGTCATGTTGAGTGACAAGAATGAACTTGATCAAAGAAGAAGTTGGTTTTACACAAGGTGAAAATGTGAAGATAAGTGTTGTGATGTGATCATTGATGGTGGAAGTACTAACAATCTAGTGTAATCATAAATGGTCAAAAAATTGAAGCTAAAGAGGAAGAAACACATCCATCCATATTGTGTTGCCTGTGTATAAGATGGGCACAAGGTCATGGTTAGCTAGAAATGCTTAGTGAACTTCAAGATTGGAAGCTATTAGGACAAGGTGATGTGTGATATCATACCTATGAACATATATCATATGTCGTTGGGTAGGCCATGGTAGTTTGATAGGCATGTTATACATGATGACCATACAAATACCTACACTTTGGAAAAGGATGGAATGAAACATAAGTTTAAGTCATTGAAGGATATAAATGAAAAGGTATGTAGTGTTGTTGGAGTCTATTTTGTTGATGGAAAGAAGTTCTTAGAGGGTATGAGGAATGATCATGTGTTTTTTGTGATAATTTTAAAATATGGCAAAGAAGTAGTTCTTATAGAAGTTATAGATTTGTTAGAAGAATTTTTAGATATTATATTTGATAATGTGCCTAATGGATTACCACCAATAAGGAAGATCAATCACCAGATGGATTTGATTCTAGGAGCTAGTTTGTGAAATAAGGTAATGCACAAAATTGCATCAACAGAAAGGGAGGAGTTGAAAAGGCAAGTACATGAGTTATTATAGATAGGGTTGATTCAGAAGAGTCTATTTCCATGTGTTGCACCAGTAGTATTAGCACTAAAGAAGAATGGAGAATGGAGGATGTGCATAGATTCTAGAGTTATCAACAAGACCAGAATCAAGTATAGCTTTCCATTGCCAAGGAGGGATGATATTATGGACTGTTTGAGTGGAGCTATGTATCACACAAAGATAGATATGAAGAGTGGATACCATAAAATTCACATTAGGGAAGGAGATGAGTGGA
Organism: Cupressus sempervirens; assembly: GCA_028749045.1. Lineage (NCBI taxonomy): Eukaryota > Viridiplantae > Streptophyta > Pinopsida > Cupressales > Cupressaceae > Cupressus > Cupressus sempervirens. Next base: position 748,736,111 of record CM053792.1, read on the forward strand.
AGAATACCTTCAAGATAAGGGAAGGATTGGATGAGTAGTTGTTCATGCCTTTTGTACTAACCAACGCACCGAGCACTTTCATGTGGCTCATGAATAAATCAAGGTACTGAAGGAGTCTTTGGGTAAGTTTGTAATCATTTACCTAGATGATATTTTAATCTTTAGTAAGATGTTGGAGGAGAATTTGATGCATATTTGAAAGGTGTTAGATAAGGTGACGAAAGAAAAGTTGTTAAAAAACTTGAAGATGTGCAATTTTGTGAAGAAATAGTTGGTGTACCTAGGATTTTAAGTTTCAGCAAAAGGTCTGAAAATGGACCTAGAGAAAGTAAAGGATATCTTGAATAACCTACTCCAAAGAGTGCTATAGAGGTAAGATCTTTTCATGGACTGACAAGTTTTTATAGAAAGTTCATAAGAGGTTTTAGCAATATTTGTGGACCCTTAGATGAAACAATGATATGGGATATGAAAGAATTTAAGTGGATTGTAGGAGTAGATAAGAATTTTAATCTGTTAAAATAGAAATTTAGATAGTGACCTATTTTAGCACTTCCAAATTTTAACAAGGTGTTTCAAGTAGATTGTGATGCTAGTGGTACTAAAATAGGAGCTATTTTGAGCCAAGAAGGTAGACCTATTTCTTATTTCAATGAGAAGTTGAATGATGCCAAAAGAAAATATTATATATATGATAAGGAATTTTATGCTATAGTTCAAGCATTGAAGAAGTGGGGACACTATCTTCTTCCTAAGGAGTTAAGTTTTTATACTGATCATCAAGCTTTGCAATATTTGAATAGTCAAGGAAAATTAAAATAGAGGCATTTGTAGTGGGTTGAGTTTTCGTAGAATTATACATTTGTTTTGAAACATGAGTGAGAAGTCTAACTAAGTTGTAGATGCTCTTAGTAGAAGACAACTTTTTCTAAAAGACATGTAGATTAAGGTGGTTGGGTTCAAGGAACTGAGTAATTTGTATCCATAAGATCCTAATTTTGGCAAAGGTTGGAAGGCTTGTATAGAACCTATTACACTTGACAGGACAAAGTGGGTGGACTTCATAATCCAAGATGGCATGATGTTCAAAGGAAGTCAGTTGTGCATTCCTAGAAGTTCTATGAATGAAAATCTCATCAATCAGAAGCATAGTGGAGGGTTGGCTGGACATTTTGGGAGTGATAAGACCATTGCTTTGGTTGTTGAGAATTATTATTGGTCATAGTTGTCACAAGATGTGAAGAATTTTTTACATATTTCTAGAGTATGTCAGATGGTGAAAGGAGCATATTAGAATATGAGGTTGTATCATCCATTACCTGTACCAAAAATATCATGAGAGGATGTTAGTATGGATTTTGTTCTTATATTACCAAGGAGGCAATGAGGTCATTATTCTATTTTTGTGGTGGTTGACAAGTTTTCAAAGATGAAAAATTTCATTCTTTGCAAGAAGACTAGTGATGGTGTTCATGTGGCATAGTTGTTTTTAAGGGAAGTGATGAGACTACATGATCTACCAAAGATTATAGTTTCATATAAGATAACAAATTTGTTGGGTATTTTTGGCGTACATTATGGAAGAAATTGAAGAAAAATTTGAAGTTTAGTTGATCACATCATCCATAGATTGATGGACAAATAGAGGTGGTAAATAAGACTTTTTAAAATTTGCTGAGATGCTTGGTTGGTGATAAGCTAAAAGGATAGGATATGATTTTACCACAGACATATTTTGCATATAATAATTTTGTAAATAGGAGCACTGATAAATCACCATTCCTAATTGTATATTGTAGTAGTCCTAGAAATGCTTCTTAATTAAGGAAAATGGATAAAGGAGAAATAAGTAGTGCTGAAGCAAATGAATTTTGTGAATATTTGAATAATATCAATGAGGAGGTAAGGAAGCACTTGTCATAATTATGGTAAGATAGGTCATACTACTAATTTTTGTAGGAGCAAGACTATAAATCAAAATGTTAAGCAGAAGAACATGGGTCACTACCACAAATGCAACAAATAGGGTCATCAAATAGATGAATGCAGAACCAAGACCATGTACACTCAAAGATTTGAAGGATATTTCTATAACTGTCAATAGTATGGACATAGAGATTTTTCATGTAGATCCAAACCCAAGTGGTCATCAAACAAGCAGACAAAGGTAAAGAACAATGGCAACTCTTATAATTGGGATTATAATACAAGGTATAGTTGTCACTATTGTCAATAGTATGGACATATTCTTGATAATTGTATTAGAACACATTTCAAAAGTGATTACAAAAGGTGTTTGAGTCAAACTACATGTTTTAGTTATTTGAAGACTAGTCACATAGGAAAAAATTGTCCAACAAGGTAAAAGGCACCAAGTAGGGAGTTCAAAAAAAGCAAAGGAAAGGCAAATAGTACGAATGTCAAAGATGAGATGAACAAGACATGGAAGAGAAAGGAAGATTGCACCACATCAAGTGTAGATGGGATCACTTTACCCAATGGGTTGGATGATCACACCTCCTCAAATTAAGCAATAAAGAGGTAATGTGAGATTGATATTTAAAGGATATACTATGCATCAATTCCAAGGATTTAGTTTTGAAAGATTACATATGCATGAATAAAGATGCAAAGTGTTGTTAAGAATCAAGAATAAATCTTTAATTTTTGTTAGTTTTCATGTTACTGTTGAGCATGAAAAGTTTCATTATGGTTGCCAAGTAAAGTCTTAGTGGATGTTGAGCTAGAAAAGTTTTTAGTGAAGGCTACACTCATAGTGGTTTCTAAGTGTATGAAAAAACACATGGATATTGAGTGAGCCATAAATTCAATTAAAGTTGAGCTTATAGCTATGTGAGCACTTAACATTAAATGTAGTATTTTAAGTTTTATTTGATCAATTTCTACTCATTTGACATTAGTCAAATTTTATGAAAAGCATAAAGAGAACAAGGCAATCTAGAGAAATTGGCCTAAGAATTTGCAAGCAATTTAAACAACTATTTGACACCATTCTAGAAGGATTGACAAGTTATTTATCATGTGCTAACCTACACATTTTAAATTTTGCAAACCCTAGTTTTTATAAAGTGGCATCTAGTTCTTCAACAACTAAAGTTGTAGAGGGAAAAGAAGTTTTAAATGTGCAATTGATAAGTAATGAGATCAAACAACCTACTTTTAGAGCTATTCCAGATATAGCCTATAAATAGGATCCAACTAGTGCGTTGTTTATGATACCATTGTAGGTTTTGATGATACAAGATGTTAGAAGCTATTATACATGTAAAATTGGTAGCATAGGTGACATGGAGATAAGGGAGACATATGGGAAATTATGTAAAAATAGAGTTTTAAAGGAGGAATTCAAAATTTTTGAGAAGAAAGGGTTAACCCATGCCCTGGATTTCCCCAATGTCTTCGAGACAATGGATTAAAATAGTGTTGAGTAGAATTCATGACAATTATTTATGGCTAGAGAATGGAGCCATGAAAATCACCAAGAAGATTATGCATAGAGTCATAGGGTATCCAACCCTAGATCAGCCCAAGACAATGAGAAGCAAGGCAAATGAAATAATTGAAAGAAATATAGGGGTTGTGCGAAATAAATGAGGGATGACAATAGACACAATCACATATCCCTTAATTGCCTTTGTAGTGAGGATTATAGGACAAAAGTTCTATCAATCCAACAAACTTAATAGTGTACCTTGCATTGTAGTTGATTTGGGATACAAAATAGTGAAGAAAGATCATACTTATGATCTTTTTGAGCTATAGTTGCAACAATTGATTGAAAATTTGGAAGCCATAAGGAAGACCAAAAGTGGACAATGCAAGTTTGGATCTATTCTTATATGTATAGAATACGTTTCCTACTTTTGGTAAGGTTGAATGGAAGGTATATAGACCTATTGCGGTACAAATAGGTGAATTCATTGAGAAAGTAGGTGACAATTTTGAGTCAATCATGACAAGTTACTTTGAAGATTTTAAGCAATAAATGAAGAAAAGACTTAGGATACTAGTTTCACTAGTGGAGAAACATTTTGATGATGTTTGCTTCCTAGTTGACATTGATTTTGCTTATGTCCAGACAACAATTCCTAGAGCTAGATGTCTAAGACCATTGGGATATGAAATCAATATTGATGAAGCCTTTTTTGTAGTGGAAAAAGAGGCTACAACATTTGCAAACTATGACATGGCCGAATCAAAGATTACAATTGGATTGAAGACTACCTTAGTCATTAGGAAGAAGAACAAACTTATAAAGAAATTAAAAGAGATATTTGGTGAAGGAGCAGATGATGTAGAAGAGGACAATGATGATGAAGAAGAGGAAACACTGGATCAAGCACCATTGGCATTAACACAAGGTCAATGAGAAGACCAACAAGAAGAGTAAGTGGAAATTGTAGAAGGTATCAAGGAAGAAGAAGCCAATGAAGCACCTATAGCTATTGGAAAGGAGAAGAGAAAAGCAAAGACACCAGCAGTGAAAAAACCAAAGAAGGATGAAAAATCTAATCAACCTAGGCCTACAACACCTACCACAAGGGCTAGCACAAGAGTCACTACACAAAAGGCTAAAGAAGTAGTTAAGCCAAAGGAGAAGAAAGTAGAATCTCAGAAGAGGACTAAGAGGAAATATCTTGCCCCAGATAAATCTGATGAAGACAAGACTGAATCTTATGATAACAGCTAGTTTCAAGTGGTAAATCATGGTCCTTCTTCATATTCAAACTACTTATGTGAGAATATTAGGAATAATATTGACTTATCTAGATTCTCTCACATTGAGTTTGACAATCTTGAGAAGATTTGAAAGAGCCAAGTTGAAGAGGTGGTATATGCCATGATGGAAATATTAAAAAAGCCTCCTCTAGAACTTGCCAACTCCATACCTAAAATTTTGTATGATACAGTTGAGAAAAAGTGGCATTATTGTCTAGACACTAAGAAACAAATTAGAGAGATAGCTCTTGCATAAGTTATACCAGAACTAAGTAAGGTTGAAATGACTAAAGCCATTAAGAGGTATGTTGGAAGATTTGTACCAAAATATAGGGCATTCAACATACTGTAGAATAACATTGAGGATGCTATACAAAAGTCCTAACAAATGTGGATGATAACATATGGACCATCAACATCTAGGGAAGCTAAGAAAACATCTATTTAGCTAGGTGACAATGAAGAAGTCAATGAACAAGATATAGTTGAGGAAGGCATAGATACGAACATAGACACCAAAACACTAACTAAAGAAGAGAAGTAAATAGAATAGGGTGTACCAGATACACAAGTGTCGAGTACTAGTCCTCAATAGAAGACAACTGCAACTATTGATGTTGTCAAGGTTAAGGATGTCTTTGACACTATTGCCCAGAACATCAATCCCCTCATAGAGGCTAATTTGAAAAAGATACTTGTTGAATCCACTCTCTAGGGAAAACTTTGTGAGGACCCTATACTGGTGAGTGTAGATGAATTTTAGAAGACAAATATTGTATCTATATGGGAGAAAGTGCACACAAGTAACATCTATCATCACTCCTCAAGTCACAAGTGTAAAACCTTCACTACCTATTATGGTATATCAAAGGAAGTAGATGAAAAATTCTACTATCAATGCACTACTACGAACCACTCTAGTCTTAGTAAATGTGCAAGAAACTGAAAAGGATAAGTATGAGATAGTTGGAGATGAAAAAGGTGAGACACAAAAGAATGAAGAAACTCAAGTTCAAACAGGTCATGTAGATGCACGTACACCTCTAGCACAAGATTGAGGTGTAACTAAGACTATAGAGGAAGATTAGGAGAAGACTAGAGAGTTAAATTTGACATCAAAGACAAAAGAGAAAATAGTAATTCAAGCATTGGTAACATTAGCAGAATCTATTACTCCTCCTACCCAATCTCTTTAGAGGACGAGTACATATGCTACACCGTTTCAATTCTCAAGGTCAAGTCCAAGCACATCTAAGGAAAAAGAGGTAACTTCATATGGTGATATTAGCCTAGATGAAGATATTTTATTGCTGAAATTTGATATGGCAACAATCACAATTGAGAAAATAAGCATTCTACAAGAGGCCCTAGCAAAGAAGAAAAATTGGAACTACTCAGAAGGGAGCATAGGTAGAAGCAAACTTTGATTGATATCAAAGATATTTTCCTTAATGCATTCAGTCTAGTAGCTCTAGAGGAAAACAAACCTGTCATTGAACAATTAACCAATATAGTGGAAAGGGTTAATGACATAGACCCAGATACAAATGTAAAATTACTTGAATGGTCTGAGAGAAAGTTTCAAAATGAAGTGAATGAAAATATATCAAGTGTCATTGCACTGACATAGCTTGAGTTAGCAACCAAGATAGAGAGTGTGAAGAAGGTACTAGAGAATAATTTCTCTTTGTACACAAAATTGTGTAATCCTACACTCTTTACACAAGAAATAAGGAATCACATCCTAAGTTTGGAGAGTCATATACAATCATATGGTATTATCTTACCAAAGTCTCTAGCTCAAAGTAAGAAACATTTCAGGTATCTTTTACAATCCCAAAGTTAGTCAACATCATTGCAAGAAGATGAGGCCAACATCAGGGCTAAACTGATCAGCATCTAGTGAACATTAACCCCACACATGGAGATATTGCACAAGGAACTAGGCTATGTTGAAACTCTTCTAAAGAAATATCCTCATCTTTCTACACTTGAAGATTTAGTCTACCTTGTTGCCAAGCTAGCCTTCCAAATCAAGTCATCGGAGGTAGTTTTTGATAATTGGAATGTAGCTCTAAAGATTATACTTGGGGTTCACAAATCATTTTTGGACAAATACACTATTAGTGTACAACCCTTTAACATAAGTGTCAAAATGGGGGAGTAAGAATAAGAGAAAATGGGGAGAGTAAGCATAGGGGGAGTAAGATAAAAGAGTAAGAAATGAATAGAATATCAACTCAGACAGAGATAGATATTAGTTTATGCAAATCTACTCAGTAGGATAAATATTTTGGTTTAATATAGAGTATAGAATAAAAAAATCAACTCAAGGGGAGTTATGCAATTTTTAGGTATGACTTATAAGTCATGTGTTGCAAAATTTTGATATTTTTAAAATTTTTATAGAAGTCAAATAGATATATATGTTATGCTCATAAGGATAAGATCATTAATGCATGACCAAGTGTTTTTGACACTCATGTCAAATGGGGAAATTGTTAATCTCATATTGCTTTTGACAAGTGAGTGTCTAAAAATTTAAGTCATTTACTTAGTTCATGCTAAACAAGTAACATATGCTAAGCACAACATATAAGATAGAGCATGTCAAGTAAATAGTGAGTGTTGAGCCACTCAAGTGCTGAGTAGATAATATGTTTTGAGTGATTCAGGTGTCGAGCAAGCAATATAGGCCGAGTCATTCAAATGCTGAGTGAAAACATTGAAGTTATAGTTAGTGTCAAGCACCAAGGACTTTAGATGCTGAGTAACATAGTTTTGACATAGTTGTTTGTATTGGCACAAACTACTATACAAACCATTTTTGAGCTGATTTAAGGATTGATTTACGATCTTTTATTGATATGCATGAATCTTAAGTGTGAATCCCTATGTATTACATGTATCCAATCAATAAAAGTGAAGGTTTAAGAAATAATATGGGTGAATCATAGGCATTGATTAATACCTAATCCTAAGTCACCTAGGTCTTTTTGAGGAAGACAAACCCTAAAAATTCTAAGTGTTTAGAAGGAGAGTTTGCATGCACAAACAAAACATTTTTGGTGACCAAGGTATTATTATTTGAGTTACATTAAAAAATTAGTTAAAGGAGAATAGAAGAAAGGAATCAGTGTATAGTAGAGAGACATTTGATCAGAAAGGATCAAGTAAGTATTACTATAGAGGTGATCTAACATCAAGCAATAGAGTGCTAATCACAAGATCATTGCTAAGACATTTTAACAAGTGAACCAATTCAATCTCTTAAATAATTAGTCCTAATAGGTTGTATTGAAATCCTCTAACAAGGTGCTTACTTAATTGCGAGTTAAAATCCTCTAATGAGACACACTTCTAATAGGGTGTTAAAATCCTTTAATAGGGTAAGACCTAAAATTTTTTGTAAGCCTTTAATAGGGAAGACCTTTCACAAGGTAGATCATTTTTCATGATCAAACATTGTAACCTTTGTTGGATACACTTTATTACTATATTAGTGAAGATTTTTGGATATCATCCCCACCCCCAATTTTACCTTCTCATTGGAGGGTTATCATACATGTGTGGATGTTTACTTGTTTGCATAACATGGTATTTTAGTTTACTTGTTGATTTGTGAGATGGATGTATAGTGAATATTTTTATGGGTAAAAGTTTGAAGAACTAATTCACCCCACCCTCTTAGAGTTTACCTTTCCTATTGTAATTCGAACATACATATATCTCTGCATCTCATTGTTGTACCCTTGTAATGTCTGTATATGTATGTTTGTATGTATGTATATACATATGTATATGTATATATGTGTATATATACATATATACACACACATATGTGTGTCTATATATGAATGTATGTATATAAATAGAGAGATCTTTCTATATATATATACATACATAGACACGTAGAGGTGTGTGTATGTATATATACACATACGTATACATAAAGAGAAGCTTCTCTAATCACCTACTGGGGGAAATATAAAGAGATACATGTTTAGAAGGAAAATAAAAGAACATTTATATAGGTTCCTCTTCTGCCTTTGAAAAAATCATAGAGTGGGCACTACTACATTTGGGCCCAAATACACTGCAAATTACACTACTGTCACAAATTGCCATCATAATTTTACCCCAAATGTTGTATTGATATAGATGCAAAGGGAAAAAAGATCAGAAGGGTGTGACATGTCAATGAAATCCTAGAGAAAGGGAATGGAGATCACAATGGCACAAAAATGAAATGCAAAGATCCTATGGATTGTGGAGATTAGTGGAGATCTAGGATTTCATTGTCGTGCCCTTGTGATCACTGTATATGTATGTATGTATGTATGTATTTATGTATATAAACAAAGAGATCTTGGAACAACAGAGAAACAATAAAACTAACTCAACAAGTAGCATGGCCATGGGTATTGTCACAAGCTTTCAAACATAACTATATAAGGAGTGAGTTAGGACATATATAGGTTAACTTTACATTAACTATAAACTACAAAACAAAGGTTGCACTAGGGTATTATGTGCATTATTGTATGCCTCCAGTGTGCATATGCCTTGGACATAGCTAGGTAGCACTTAACTATTTTAAGACATTATATGTTATCTGACAAGACTCATTCCATTGTAGAAGCCTCTTTCCAAATCACTTAAGATGGCTAGAATATCTAGCTGAGAACCTCCTATATTGATCAGTTTCTTGAGTTCATCTCTTACATAACTCTAATTGTGTATAAGATGATTATAAGTTTCTTCATTGTTGCCAATATCTATGTTCATTCTAAATATGTACTCTTGCTTGTTTTTAGCACATTCTTTGACAACAATTTACCTTTTGACTGTTGCTAGGGCCTAAGATTCAGAATCAATCTAAGTTAATTTGAATAGTAGTAGAATTTCTTGAATTTATCAACATAGTACTAAGTGGAATCTAAAAAAATGGCATTTCAATTCTCTGTTGCGGACATAATCGTATTTTATTCCTTAATTTTGGATGTAGTAATGAAAGTTTTAGCTCAGTCCATGGGAGATAATTTGAGTTGTGAACATAAAATTGGGAATGATTTATGTCATGTTTTATTTATATCTAAAATCAACTTCACATCATGTTGTAACTCTAGCATAGGTGTTTGATCCTCGATCTCTTGCATTTCAACATTTCAACATTCAAGTTTTTAAGTGTCCTCTTCATTATATGTTTGGTTTATCAATGATTTCCTCAAGTTTGATCTATAATGTTATGAATTATTGAAGCCAATGGTAACATCTCTTTTGTCTCTAGAAAGTGTAGCATAGGATTAGGGACCCTTGGTTTCCAAGAATTTGTAGCATAGGTTAAGGGTAGTAACTCCTTACACTCAACTATATAAGGAGTGAGTTAGGACATATATAGGTTAACCTTACATTAACTATAAAATACAACATGCAAAGGTTGCTCTAGGGTATTACAATATTGTAATTATAGAAAATTGCCTTATTCTCCCAAGTGGGTGTATGATGGCAAAGAGTTGTATTAGGTGAGTAAAGCTCACTAATAGTTATACGAATACAAATAGATCAAAACAATTAGAAACTAGAACTACATATTCATTAGAGTGAGTAGTTCAAGGGTCTTGATCCCATGGATATGGGTATGCTAGCATCTTGGTAGGTGGAGTATGCCTCCATTATGCAGACACCTTGGACATAGTTAGGTAGCCTTGGAAATTGTTAGGTAGCACTTAACCATGTATTTATGTATGTATGGATGGTTGTAACTAGTGTCTACTTAATAGTGTCATCCACATTGTGGGGGGTTGTTGGTCTTAAAATGGTTTCAAAATTTGATTGTCAACACACTTAACCACTTTCTACATTGAAACCGAGTACACTATGTATGCCGAGCCACAATTGATGCTGAGAAAGTCAAAATGCTTCATATGTTGAGTGAGTTAGAGACATACATGTGTTGAGCAAGAGAAAATGTAATAGGTGTCGAGCAAACTATGATCAAATATGTGTCGAGCACAGTAGTTTAGTATGTGTTGAGTAACACATAATCAACATATGAGTTTGTGCCCTCACAAAATCAAATGTAAACCATTTTTGGAGTTGACATAGAAGGATTTTTAAGAACAATAAGGATAAGAATGAATCTTTTATATTTCCCATGCAATCAACATGCAACCAATCAAAAAAATGGAGAAGGCATGCAACCAATGAGAAAAATGCAAGGAATGAGTGAGAATTCAAGATTCAATATGGATCAAAGATCCATACCTAACCCTAAGTCTACATATTCTTTGTAAGGAGGCTTACACCCCATAATTTCAAGCTTGCTAAAGGAAAGTTAAGGAAGTTTCTAAGTAGATAGAAAAGTTGTAGAATAGGGAAAATAATAGGGGTATCACAGACTTAGTGAATTGAGCAACAATTACACATTCAGTTAATCAGAATAGTACAAGGGATATGATCAAATATTAGATCAAGTAAGGATCCCATCAGAATTAGAAGATCAAGTACCTAAAATCAACAATTTAAGATTGTGTGAGGCCTCACCCGGACCATCATGGCATAGATGACACATTTGTATTGTGATAATTCTAGTTCAACATTTTGGTAACCTTTTGAGACTATAAGGTTTTATCATTCTAATATATGCATTTCGATGACCCACACATTAGGACCTAATTTATTAGATTAATGATTTCCATTTCATGTTCTAAATCATTTCAATTAGAAAATTTGAGTTTTGAAGAAATGGTATGGCTACTTGCTTTGTAGATATTTGGGATTTGGATATTCAAGACTTAGAAGGAAAATGTCTTATTTCAATAGTGTTTGTAATTATAAAATGTACTAAGGACCTAATTTTATGAAATAATCAAACATATTTTAAAACGATATTCTCCACTTAGGTTTATGTGTGTCTCATGAACATTTATCCTAATTGACTTATCTCCGAATAAATGTTTTGGGAAATGGCAATTGAATCCATACTATGATGATGAGATGCCATAATTTAAATTAGATCTTAGGTATTCTATAGTCATTTATGGATACATTTGAGTTCATGAGGGAGTTTCCTTAGAAAGGTGTTGATTTATACCATTATGGAAGCTATGAATTAATAATATAAAGATGGTAACCAAATGCTAAAATTTTCATAGATAATATTTACTTGTATGAATATGCATATGGGTACTTGGAAAAAAAAATAGAAGGGATCATTACAAATTGTATATGGAAATTTCATTAGACGAAGAAGTGTTTGCAAGGTAAGAATATTGGATGGTAATAAAATGCTAGTGTTTATTATTCAAAGTATATTGGAAACATAGGATGTAGTTCGTTCACTTGATGATTGAATTCGAACATATGTTGACATTATTATGTTACATGCTAGCTAGTTAAGTGTTTCTATGAGTTATACTCCTAACTCTATTATGCTTACCTCTCTATGATGATTGACTATTTTAAGTAATTTTGTGAAGGATAATTGATCTAAGAGGATAAAATGTGGCATAAGGCCCCACTTTGATTCCATAATAACACTTGACACACTTTTATATCAGACTCGATTTGTTGATAAATCATATTGATGACTAATGAATTTGACTACTATGATAGGAATGGATATTATAGGATGTAATATTTTTACATGTTGATTTATGATTTAAATGCAGATAAATAATAATTTGTTAATTATGACTTAATGTAATATGAAGATAAATGTTAATTCGATCATGATGATTTAATGTGATATGTAGATAGGGGTTAATTTGACGGCTTATGTTATGAAGATTTGTGATTCTAACATCTTGGATGATTTAAATGGGAATAAATAGGAAAATTTACTTGAATTATGGTTATCACTATACGCATATACGTTATACATGTTATATGAATCCTTGGACTACTGATGCTCGAGTTTATTGTGCAGGAAGTGGAACCATGGAAATTCTTGGGGGAAACAAGTTCCAAACCTTGTGAACACAATTTAACCAAGGTGAACCTTTGGAAGGTTCAAAAGCCTCATTCTAAAAGTAATTTTCTTTGTAATTATATGGTTGCTTGCTTGCTTGTGAATATGTTTAATCATAACTTGGGTGCATTAAGGGCATGTCAAGGAAAATGTAATGTATTTTTATGTGTGTCACTTGACACTTGTATAGTCTATGTGTTGATAACATGTCACCTATAGTGTTGATCACAAGGTTACTCAAGCTTGGTTCTCTTCCTTCTTTCCAAATTAATGGTTAAGTACACCCATTTGGGAGAGAGTGTTAGGATGGGTCACCATCATAGGAAATTCGAATCTGGATTTGCCTAGGGTTTCAAGGGGTCATTGGGAGGTTCCAAAGTTCCTTTTTTGTTGAAATAAGCTAACCATGTGATAGTATATCAAGTTAGGGACCTAATTTTGATCATGTGAGTGACTAGACAACCTAGGGGGCCCCTTTACCCATGCATTCTTCCACCAATTCGAAAATGGACTTGTCACATGTGTTTCCTTACATGTTTCCACTAAGTCAAATATAGCAAAATCATAGGAGACAAGTTTGTAAGGGGGGGATGGCTTAGTGTTTTTGCTAAAAATAGTTAGTGTGGAGGCCTTATTAGAGGGTCTTGGATAAACTAGTGGGTTGTTCACCCACTCTCTAATTTTAGAGATAGCTAGACTTTGGAAGGAAGAAGGGAGCTCTACTACAACTATCTTTACCCTAGCTTGGAGCAAGGTTAGTGTTCCAAATCCATGTTTAATTCTCATTCTTGAGTATTGTAAAGTAGATCTACAAGTATGAGGAATGTGTCAAGGGAGTATGCATTATAGTGAGAGTCTTGCATCTTGGATTGATTTTGTGTTGTGGATTGTGAGAATATGTAGTGTTCTTGTTGCATTATGGATTTTGATATTTTGATGTGGCATTGTGAGAATGTGATGTGATCTTGGAGATTTCTTCTTGGTTTTTGCTTGCTTGTTTCTTCTCTTTTATTTCTTGATTGAATGTAAATGTTGAATGTGCTTATGGGTGTGAAGGTTTCACTCACCCTTGGGAGGGCAGAGAAGCCTTGGGTGAAGGGCACAAGTTGGGCTTGACATTGCAGGTGAGAAAGAAATCTTTTTCTTTTACCTCATGATGAGGTTTGTTATTATCATGGAGCATGGGCTCCATCATGGCCATGAATCTTGTTGTTGGGAGGTATAAGGAGGTTTGGTGGATGAGGAGAAGATGGTTGTTTTGAAGGCCTTGAGAGGCAATGCAATGGCAATATGTTGTTTATGTTGTGGTGGCCTTGAGAGGCAAAATGCATTGGCAATATGATATTTATGTTGTTAGAATTTCTCCTCCTTGAAGAGCCCACCTTCACCCAACATTTTATGATTCCAATGGTGAATCATTGTGCAAGCCATGGAAGGGTGTTGATTGTGTTTGTGCTGTGTATTCATGCAAAATTTTTTGATGTATGTGTGTAATCTGTTTGGTCCTTGTTTCCCCTGCTCGGTGGGTGGTCTCCTTGAGGCCTAGGTTGGGAGGTGAGCCTCCATGGTTCCTATGTGTGTGTGTCATGTGCAAGTTTTGTGAATATGGACTCCTTGAAGATACTAGGGTCTTCCCTTGACATAGTTTTAGAATCAAGTATTGGATGAGCTTCCTCCCTTTTTTATGTCATTTTGTTATGAGGGTCAAACCCTCACCCTTATGCTCTCTGAAATGTAAAAGGGAATGTGGAGTTGTAAAATATGGGCTGTGTTATGCATGTAGCTGACACTGTGAAACAAAGAATGTAGTATCTTCATTTTGTATAAGAAGAAAGAAATGGTTCATGTATGTAATATACATCATTCTTTTGAAAATTCATGTTGTAGATAACTCGTGTACATAAGTAGATCCATGAAATTTAATGCATAGTAAAGTTGTGAAATCTTCATGTAAGAGAGAGTCAATGAAATACTTGTTAAAATATGATGAGTGAGATCATTGTAATGTTTAGATTTTGTGTTTAATGAGGATTCCATTATTGCATTTGTCCATATGTATGCTTGAAAAAAAATTGGTTCATTTTGTTTCAATGAGAAGGAATTTAATGTATGATTTTAATTCATTCCCTAGAGAACCTTAAAATTTGGGTTTGTGCATCCAAGTCATATAATACCAACGCATAGCATCACTAACCTATCATTTAAGAAACTCTCTAAGTTCTATGGTAGCAAAGAGGAAATGAATCCCAATATAACACATATTCTAAAATCTGCATAAGAAAGTATGTTGTAGGTGCATTTCACTTCTTTGGAAATTGTATGAGTATGAGAAAATTAAATCCCTACCTATTACAGACTAATAAAATAATCAGATGCTTATGCCTAGGGTCTTGACCTATGAAGAAAGAAGTAAACCACAAAATAATGGGAACGTAAGAAGATAAGACTCATAATCTACCAATTAAATCATACAACTGCACTTGCAGAAAACCCATCAAAATCATGCAACATCCTGTCATGAATCCACATTTGGGATAGCAATATGAATATTATAAAATTTATGCACCCCATGATTTTTATAATACATGGAAGCTTAAAACTAATAAATAAGTTTACAAATTACCTAGGCGCCCCATTTTCTAAAATAAAGAAAAGACATGTACTAAGTACATGGGAAGGGGAGTTGACCCCACCTCCCCAACTAATCCTCATGTTTTTAAGTTTGCTAAGCGCTTGAAGAATGCGCCTTCCCCACTCTGACATGTGTCAGAGGACTTCTTATGTCCCTCTACTTCACGTCACACCTTCCTAGTGGGCGCACTTTGATGGCTATTCACTCTGACTTGAGTCAAAATTTGTATCATATCGACCCAGCACAAGGCACCTTGGATTGCATGCTTGGACCTCGGTCAACGAGTTTGTGAGTGGAGCATTAAGCTGCCCATTTCCACTCTGCGTCTTGGACTTCCCAACTCTTGTTGATATTAATGCATGTATGCAGAAGATTGGTCCCTCTTCACGTGAACCTAGATAGGGAGGGTGGTGTCATGGCCTAGGTGTCATGGGATAAGGAAATCCCAAGCGAGTCAACTTAGGAATTAGGAAAGAGTTTAGGATAGGTTTTTTAGGATAGTGGTAATAAGTTGTTAAGTTAGACGTGATTTTTGTTTGGATAAGATAAATTCGAGTGGCACTTAGTTGAGGGCTAATGTAGTATGTATTGGTCAGTAATATATATATATATATATATATATATATATGTATGCAAAATAAGATAAGAACTATAAGATGGTGCACTTGTGAAGGGGGTCACTTTACACCATTGTAACGACAAGGATCATGTAGTATTGTAGATACGACTTTTCACTATTATATATATATATATATAAAGAAATGAACATGAGACAAGATATATATAGTTTTCTTTTTACAATGCATATAACTAATAATTGGTGTATATATTTGTTTCTTGGTAATTAGTAAGTATATAGGAAATAAGATAGTATAATAACATTACCTTTTTAAAAAAAATTTTAAAAAAGTTTTATAGAATAGTAATTAATATGGGGTTAATATAAGTGTTTTAATAAATGAATTATTAACTTGAAAATTGGTATGAGTATCATGAATGTTATGGGGTTATTAACAAGGACTCTTGCTAGTGAAATTATTTTATGTTAGTAATGAATACGAATAAACTGGGTCATAGATAAAGTCAATAGTTAACAGTATAGTTAATTTGTGAGTTGTTACTCTTCACTAAACATTTAGTAGAAATATAATTTTTATTAGATGGTATCCAATATTTTAGTTATTGGATTTGGTAGGTGATTAATGTAAATTTGTAAGTGTGGGTTGTTTAGTCATAAGTGCATACATTATGCTTAATAGGAGGAATAAAGTTAGAATAGTATTAATAAGTTGATATAATATGGGGTTGTGCAAGAAGGTGGATTAAATAACTATTTTTTACTGTAAGAAAGTAATGTTTATATTCAAATCCAATAGGTTATAGTGGAACCTTTAAGTGTAAACTGGTTTCTCTAGGAGATTGACCTAGTATTTTGTAGCAATGTATGATAATGAAACAAATTGAATGTGACACATGCTAAGAATTAGACCAATGATGTGTAACTCAATATAGTTAAGTTAGGATGACAAAAAAATAAAAATAAAATTGTGTTTCCCCAGAAAGTCTGGGCATGACAGATTGTAAGCAATTAGGTCAAAAGGTTTATGATACTCTCTTGCCATTGTATTAGATAGTGAAAACCCTATGATGATAGGTAAGCTTAACAACTATTTTGTAGATCCTTTAAAGAGGTGATTAAATCCTTTAACAGGGTGACACTTCATGTAAAGTGTTTGTAAATCCTTTAACTAGGTCACTATTGACATAGTATAAAGCCTTTAATAGGGTAGACCATCAGAAGTGGCCAAACAATTATTGCTACAATGATTTTTATGGGTATCATCCCCACCCCAGTTTTACCATTTTATTCCTAGAGGGTTTTTGGGTTACCAAATCTGGTGTTATGTGTATTGATGCATGTGTTTACTTTATGTTTATTTAATATGTTTACATGCATACATTTTATTTTTAGTCATTTTTTTTAAAGGATTAGAAAAGATGAAAAGTGTGGTACTTCTCATTCGCCCCCCCTCTCAGAAGTACTCTTCCCATTTGAATATTCTAATAATTGGTATCAAAGAAAAGTTTCTCACAAGGACAAGCCTAAAAACTTAGAGAAAAGATCTAAAGATGGAAGTCTTCAAACTTGGGAAGATAATAGACAATTAGGTGATTGATGTGCACCTCGCTCTACACAAATTGGAGGAAGCTAGAAAAGAATTGAGAAAGTCCTTGAAAAGAAGGAAGGATATAGCCATAGTAAAAAATGACACACTACAAGGAGATTGATACCACACAAGTGTTTGCCAATGGAGATTCCAAGAAATTTTATGCAACAATAGCTAAACTAATTGAGAAAAATAGAGCTCAAGCTGAAGAAATCAGAATACTCAAGCTTGAACAAGAATCACAAGCCATAATGCTTTGTCAAGTAACTGAGCAAAAGAAGAGTGCCATTGAAGGCAAGGCCATAATAGAAGATGAAAAGAGAAATCTTACCAATGGACAAGAGGAGAAAACAATTGATTTTGAAAGAATCTCAAACATGCAGCTTGACACCTTAAGTTAGATGATGAATGCTCATCATGAGCTAAACATGAAGGACATTGGGATTGCCACCTTGAGAATGCAAAAAGAACAATTGCAAAATGATTTGAAAAGAGAGATGGAGATAGCAAAAAGCTTCAACAAACCCAATGAGGCTATCAAGTACTTTGAGAAACTATTGAAATCACTAAGGGCTAGTAAAGATACTTCAGGACTTGGTTACACCAGCACTGGACAATGAGAATCATCCAAGACTGCAGAAGAAAGGAGTAACAAAGGTAAGAACACTAAACCCACTTGTCATTTCTATGGTAAAAAGGGACATACCTCTAATGTATGCAGGAGCAAGAATGGTCATCAGCATGATAAGCCTAAGAAAGCAAGCTACTATTATAAGTGCAAATAGTAAGGACATCAAGCAGATGAATGCAAAACCAAGACCATGAGAACACCAAAATTTGAGGGTCATTGCTACAATTGCAAAAAGTATGGACATAGAGCATTTGAATGTAGAAAAAAGTCTATGTGGACACCCAATCAATCTACAAAGGGAAATAATCATGTTTATCATTGCTACTGGGATTATAACACTAGGTATAATTGTCACTATTATCAGGAGTATGGACACATTCGTAAAAATTGCATAAACACACATTTTATAGGGAATTATAGTAGATGGTTAAGTCAAACCACATGTTTCAGTTGCTTGAAGACTGGTCATATCAGTAGGAATTGCCCAAAAAAGTCAAAAGCACCCAAGAGAAAAATCAACAAAGGAAAAGAGAAGGCTGATGTTGAAAAAATTAGAGGGCAAATGGATAAGACTTGGAAGAAGAAAGATGAGTGTAGCACATCAAATGGAGGGATCACTGCACCCAAGAGGTCAAGTGATCACATCTCATCCAACTAAGCAAGAATAGGTGTATGGGACTAATATAAAAAGTTATATCATACATCAGTCCCAAGACAAAGAACTACAGTAAGGAAGAAATCTACATGACCAAAGATGCCAAGTCAAAATCTAAAGTTTTTGCAAATATTGTCAAATTGTCCTCAGATGCCGAGTAAAGCTTCAATGGATGTCGAGTTGCTAATAGAGATCGAGTTAATAGTTGATGTTGAGTGAAGTAGAAATATAATGGAGGCTGAGTAAATGAAATTCAATGGGAGTCAAGTCATGGTGAAACCTTTAAGTGCTGAGTTTACAGCTATATGCACTAAGCATTTAATGCTAGGTTTTGACAGGTATAAAGTCAAATTTTAATCATTTTTACACCATTCAAATACAAAGAAAAGACAAAAAAAGTGTAGGAGTGATCATACAACAATCTTGAAGCAATTTACATTGATCTCAATAGTGATTCAGCATACATTTCGATGGTCTAAGGTATTTATCAAGTGCCAAGCTATGCAGAATTGAAGTTTTTAATATATTTAAAATCCTAGTTCGGTATAATGGCTTCTAGTTCAAGAAACCCAAGGGAAAGGAGAGTCATGAAGTCTAGATATTTAGTAATGATGTAAAACAACTTGAGTTTAGGCCAATCCTTGAAGTCACCTACAAAAATGATCCAACTAGTGCATTGTCCATTATACCCCCAAAAGTTGTCATGATGCAAGACATGAGAAAGTGTTATAACTAAAAGATAAGCATAGCATGTGATCTTGAGATATTCCAAGCCTATGAAAAACTATGTGAGAACAAAATTTTGAAGGATGAGTTCCAAATAGTTGAGAAGAAGGGTTTATCTCATGCCCTAGTTTACCCTACAGGTTTCAAAATTGAATGGATACAAATTTTCCTTAGCAGAATTCACAATGAATGTTTGTAGTTGGAAATAGGACCAATAAAGATTAAAAAAAGATAGTACATAGGGTTATGGGTTTCCCAACCCTAGATCGGCCTAAGACCCTGTGCAGTGAATCAAAAGAGATCATTGAAAGGAATACAGGAGCCAAGTGGAATAAGAGTGGTATGACTATTAACACTATAACTGATCCCCTTCTAGATTTTGTAGTGATAGTAATCTCTCACAAATTTTACCAATCTAGTAGATTAAATAGTGTGCCATGTATAGCTATTGATGTAGCTTATAAACTGGTGAAGAAAGATCATACATATGATCTGGCAGAACTAATGTTGCAGCAAATAAATAAAAACCTAGGAGCAATAAGGTGATCAAAAGGTGCTCAATGCAAATTTGGTTCAGTTCTTATGTGCATATTTTTTTATGTCATGGAAGAATTTCCTTCTACTGGAAAGGTGAATTGGAACCCTAGAAAAACTACAATCACACAAATCATTGAGTTCATTAATTAGATAGGTGATAATTTTGAGGCCTAAATGACAAGCTATTTTGAGGATTTTAAGAAATCCATGAAGCAAAGGGTAAGAATACCAATTTCTTTAGTGGAAAAACACATCAATGACATATATTTTTTGGTTGATGTTGACTATACCTATGTCCAAGTAGCAATACCTAGAATAAGATGGCTAAGGCCATTGGGATATGAACTTGATGTAGATGAAGCCTCAACAAAAATCACATCACTTCTTGTAGAAGAGATAGATAAGGAGGCTCCTCATTTTGGCACATATGATGTTGTCAAATCCAAAGTTGAAACAGAATTGAAGACAACCTCTATAATCAAGAAGAAAGATAAATTATTGAAGAAGATAAAGAAGAACTTTGGTGTAGATATTGAAGGAGAAGCAAGTGCTAAAGAAGGATAAGAAGAAGTAGAGAGTGAAGAAGAAGAAGAGCAAGGGAAACGCCCAATGGAGTTGACATAGGGATTAGGAGAAGACAAGGAGGAAGGTACTGAGGAAAAAGAAGCCAAGGAAGCACCTACACTAGTTGAGAAAAAGAAAAAAAAGGCTAAAACTTAGCCTCTAGCTCAGTCCAAATCCAAGAAGGTCACTAAGCCTGCACAAGCCAAGCTAGCACTAGTAACAAGAGCTACCACAAGGGCATCCACACAAAAGGCCAAAGAGGCAAAAAAAGAGAAGAAGAAGGCTACTGAATAGCCTAATGAAGTGGCAAGGAAAAGAAGAAAGTATATGGCATAGATAGACATAGATGATGAGGAGAGAATAGAGTCAGAGGACATTAGCTAATTCAGAGTGGTAAGCCATCCTCCCAAATATGCCATTGACAAAATTTGTGAAAATGTTAGAAATGTAGATTTGAATGATTTGAAAAACATTGATTTCAATAAGCTAAGTAGAGAATAAAAAAATAAAATAGAGGAATCAATATATGCCATGATGGTTGAATTCAAAAATACACCTCTAGAGTTAGACAATACTATGCCTAGAGAGCTATATGAAATAATTGAAAATAAATGGCATTATTGTCTAAAAGTGGAAAAGGATACTAGAGAATCTACCTTAGCACAAATGATGTCTGACCTAACAAGAGGTCAAATAAAAAAGGCTAATAAGAAACATGGTGGGAAATTTGCACCTAAATATAGAGCCTTCAACATCCTACAAAACAAGATTGAGAATGTAGTAAATAAATCCACACAATTGTGGAAAACAATCTACAAAATTACTGATGACAAGTAAGATGAAGCAAATAAGGCATAGGCTAGTACCAAGGAAAAGAAAATAGAAGAGAAGAAAGGAGAGGATGAAAAGAAAGAGGAAGAGAAGGAGAAGGAAGCAATAGAAAAAGTAGATGAAGAAAAGAAGAAAGAGAAGGAAGATAAGAAAGATAAGGAGGACAAAGAAAAAGGTGAGGAGGAAGAGACACAAAAAGGAGAAGATATGACAACAACTAAATAGCAACAAGAAGAGGAACAGAGTATGTAGGACACACAAATGTCACCTCCTAGCCCTCCTAATGTAACCATCACACCTATAGATACAATAAATATTAAGGATGTTCCTTAAAATTCAGCTCATAACATCAATCCCCTAACTATAGAGGATCTCTCCAAGATCCTTAATCAATCCACTCTATAGGCACAATTATGCACAAACCCTATATTGGTGAGTATAGATGAGCTAAAAAAGGTAGTAGTAGAAGCAAAACAAGATAATGTGAAACTAAAAGAACCACCTTTCACCTATATAGCTACTTGCACTAAAATTTTAATGCTTCCACCACCTACAATAGTAGTTGACACCACACAAAAGCCAAGAGTAGAAGAAGGGAAGTCTAATGAGAAGGAGGATACATCAAAGGAAAAGGAGCAGGCCACTATTCAAACATTGGTAGAACTACAAAAGACATGCATTGCTACAAAAACCCTTGAGAAGCCAAGCACTGAAGCCATACCTTTGCAAATCTCAACACTAGGCTTGAGCTCAACCAAGGTGGCCAAGGTAATTCACTATGGAGACCCTAAGTTAGATGAAGACATAGTCATACCTACCTATGACTCAAAGACCATCACCATGGACCAAATTAAAAAAATTCAAGATGCATAAACAGAACAAAGAGGCAGGAAATACTCAGAAAAGAGTATAAACACAAGAAAGCACTACATGAGATTAAGGACATCTTTATGGATGCCTTCAGATTGTAGTCACCAAATGAGGCAAAGCCCACAATAGAACAACCATTTGATGTAGTTGACCAGGTGACTAGTGAAGACCAGGATACCAATGTTAAACTTATGGAATGGTCTGAGAGAAAATTTTAGGGGAAAGTGAATGAGAAAATATCAATGGTATAGCACTTGAACAAGTAGAATTGGCCAAGAAAATTGACAAGGTCAAAAATGTACTTGAGAACATTTTCTCATTGTACAAGAAGTTGTGTGATTTTTCCAATTTCACACAAGAAACAAGTAAGAGAATAATGATCCTACAGAGAAATTTGAAAATTTCTAGCATGCAATTACCTAGAGATCTAGCTCAAAGTGAGAAGCATTTTTCCCAGTCGCTTCACACACAAAGAGAGTTATTTCTACTAACAAGTGAAGATGCCAATATAAAGGCCAAATTAATGCAATTTGAATCCTCCATAACCCCACATTTGGAGGTCCTCCACAAAGAACAAGTCTATGCTAAAAATTTCTTAAAGAAATATCCAAATCTTTCTACATTAGATGGACTTGTACATCTTGTTGTAGAGACTGCCATCTAGCACAAGTCACTAGATATTACTTTGGAGAATTAGGATCCAGCTCTAAAAATGATAATGGAGGTAAACAACACATTTTTTGCTAAATATGGTATTACTCCTTAGAACTCTTTGACATAAGTGTCAAAAAGGGGGAGAAATAGTAAAGGAGATAGGGAGAGAAATAATAGTAAGGAAGATATATCTAAGGGGAAGAATAGTGTGTTCTAATTACATTCTTTCATTCATTCTTTTTGAAAGAATTGCAAATAGCCAAAAAAGGAGATAAGTCAGAATCTGTAAGTATAAATAGTATGGGGGATAAATAATTTTTTAGGGGAGATATGAATAAAACCTACAAGTATAGACAGAGTAAACAAAATAGGTCAGCACACAGGTATAGATTACAGGAATAGGGCAAAAGGAAAAAGTATCAAATACATCAGCACAAGAATTTTTGGTTGTAAGAATAACAAGGCACAATGAGGTCAAGGGAGTTATAAGTTATTATTTTGAACAAATTTTAAAATTTTGTACATATGTAGAACAGATTGGATAGGGTACTCATAAGGATAGATGAATAATGTTTAGTTAAGTGTTTTTGACACTCATGTCAAAGGGGGAGATTGTTGGTCTTAAAATGGTTTTGACATTTGAGTTTCAACACACTTAACCACTTTCTACATTGAAGCCAAGTACACTATGTATGCCAAGCCATAGTATGTGCTGAGTCAGAATTCCAATAAGTACCAAGTGACTTCAGGTGCTGAGCATTATATAGGTGCCAAGTGACATATAGGTGTTGAGTCACAATTAATGCCAAGCAAGTCAAAATGCTTTATATTCCAAGTGAGTTAGAGTCATACATGTGCTGAGCAAGATAGAATGTAATAGGTGTTGAGAAAACTAGGATCAAATATGTGCTGAGCACTAGTACTTCAGTATGTTTCAAGTAACACAAAATCAACATATGAGTTTGTGCCCTCACAAACTTAGATGTAAATGATTTTTGGAGCCGACATAGAAGGATTTTGAAGAAGAATAAGGATAAAAACAAATATTTTATATTTCCCATGCAATTAGCATGCAACCAATTAGAAAAATGGAGAAGGCATGCAACCAATAAGAAAAATGCAAGGAATCAGTGGGAATTCAAGATTCAATATGGATCATAGATCCATACCTAACCCTAAGTCTGCAAAGTCTTTATAAGGAGGTTTAGACCCCACAATTTCAATCCTGCTAAAGAAAAGTCAAGGAAGTTGCTAACCACATAGAAAAGTTGCAGAATAGGGCAAACAATAGGGGCATCATAGACTTAGTGAATTGAGAAGAATTACACATTTAGTTAATTAGAATAGCATAAGGGATGCGATCATATATCAGATCAAGCAAGGATCACATTAGAATGAGAAGATCAAGTACTTGAAATCAACAAGTAAAGATTGTGTTGGTCTGAATTTTTGAATAATAGGTTTCGTCTTGCCGAGATTAAAAAAAAATTTCAGATTGTGATCCCTTAGTGGTGACTAGGTTTACAACTAAGTTTGTGTTCTTTTCTGGCTAGTCCCTTTTTTCCTTTTTAAATTTTCCTTGGCACGAAATTTTTTTAAAAAAGGGGGGGAAGGGGCTTAAGCAAGTGACCTTTATTAACCTTTGTTGAAATCGTTGTTTTAATCCTTGTGAAAATGTTTTACCTCACCGTCGAATTTCCTTTAAATCTATGGTTGTCGTTGACTCGCTAAAGAAAAGTGCTCAAAAGTTAAGTATAGTGAGTTAGCGACGTGATGACACGTGTCTGTGGTCATCGGGAATAATAAATCTGGCATCCAAATAACTCTGGCAAGTCGCCAAGTTGCTATCAGAATATACAAGTGAGTTTTCGGTAGCGACATAGAGAGGACGAAATCATCACCAAAGGCAGCATTCTTTTATCACTAGAAATGATTTGGAAAGTCCTGGAAAAATTTTGTGCATCCTGTTCTACTTTTCCTGGCGTTAGTTTTTTGGTGGGTTGTTGCATCACTAGCCGGGTATTTTTGTGTTTTTTTGGTAGTGACATAACGACTGACCCTAAAGTCAAAAACATGACAAAACCTAAGATAGAGAATGATTAAAATATATATATATGTATGCTAGCACATTGTGCCAGCTTAGCAATAGTGGTACCATTGAGCCACTTCCTAGGAATATAATACAAGGTTTTCTGACTGTGAGATTGGGCCAAGATCAAGGGTTGTCATTAGCTCGCTATGAAGAAGTGCTCAAAAGTTAAGCATGGTGAGTTAGCAAGTGATGACCCACCATTGATTCCTTGAAAAGTTGTTTCAAATGTCTACCACACGATTGACATAAGATCAAAGGTCATCACTAGCTCACCATGGAAAGATGCTCGAGGTATAAGTTTAGTGAGTTAGCGACGTGATGACACATGTTCGTGGTCATCTGTGGGCCCAATCTAAAGTGCCAACATTGAAGGAAAGGTGCAGGTGGAGCTGTTCTATTGGTCTGATTGCAAATATGTTAATAAGAAAATGAGCCAGCTTAGTTGTCATTACCAGATCGCAAGATTATCTAAGAATTGGCAACGCATTTTTTTATAAAAAAAGGAAGTGTGGTGACATTCTGTCCCACGCATTTATGATGAACAGGGACTTCGCGTGTGAGAAAAAAGTAAAGTATAATTTGTAAGATTTTCTTTTATTATTCATTACAGTCCACTCCAGCAAAGATTTCATTTTCTCTGAGCATAAGCACCTGTCGATCACGTTGTGATTAAGCATTGGTGAAGATGTGAAAACAATTCCATATTTGTTTGAAAGCAGTTGCAGAAGTTGAAAGGAGCATACTTTTGGTAAAATCAAGTAAGTACTCGATCATAACCTCTATAACATTCCAATTCCCATTATTACAATCAAGATGCCTCCTAGGAAATCATTCTCTGGGCAACTTAACTATATGAATAGGAATATCCACGATGATTTATAGAATTACTCCCAGGATCCACTACAGAGTTTGCACAGGTCAAAAGATTAATTTCATTAAATCCTAGGCTTAAAATTGTTGATGGCTTATATGACAAGGGGAACTCGGTAAGGGATGCAGTAACTAATCAGACTGGCCTTGTTCTGTT
Source organism: Cupressus sempervirens (assembly GCA_028749045.1). Lineage (NCBI taxonomy): Eukaryota > Viridiplantae > Streptophyta > Pinopsida > Cupressales > Cupressaceae > Cupressus > Cupressus sempervirens. The sequence goes on from CM053792.1 coordinate 748,762,210, forward strand.
TAAAAAATGGTTTTCAGAGAGGAATCTGTTTGCCCCTCACGCTAATATATGGAATTTTGACTTGGGAAAGTTAGTAGTTCCTAGTGTTTTCATGGACTACGAATTGCTAGAAGACATTGAGAAGAACTATGATCAAGCCATTAGGGTTGTGAGAAGAAATGATGGTGTGCCTCTAGTGTCAATTAGCCCTGAAGAAATTAGAGAGGTTTTTCACTTAGAACCATTATCAGATTTCCACATGCCAATCAATTTGCTGGAATTAGAAAAGGAATACAAAGCAAAGAGAGATATAATTTGGGGAGGTGCATTGAGGGCACACATTGGTACCATAGGAACTCTACCAGTAATAACTGCAGCCTCTAAAGAACCTTTTAAGAAGAGCATTTTCACTTCCTTGGCTGTAGAGATATACAAGACCCTGTGCCGTGTTCTTGGTGAAGATGAGCAGGACTTCATGCCCATTGACCTTATGTATATGATGATTCAAATTGCCTCTTTTGGTGTTGATGTCATTTTTTATTTTGTCTCCTTTCTAGCTAAAGAAATTCACATCAGTTTGGTTGGAATTGCAAGAGGTAAGGTAGAGAAAACTTTTGGCCACAAATCCTTATTAATGCATATGCTCTTGTTCAAAGGGGTAACATATTTTGGTAATGAGATGAAATTGAAGAGAGAGGAAAATGGGGAAACACTGCCAATCTAGTTGTGGAGTGCAGATATGACTTGGGATGCAAATAAAGCCAATTTTGTCAGATTTGATATATATTTTGCTTCTAAATTGAGATGTCTATTTTTGTGTGATAATCCTAGGATCCCTAAAGTATTGATGAATTTCATTAGACCTATGGATAGCCCCCATAATTTTAAAGTTTCACACAATTGGGGAGATATTATTCCTTACCCTATTTCTACAGTTTTTAGAATTTATGGTTTTAAAGGGAGTCCTCATGTCTTGCCTTACCAAGTGCCCCTAAAGGTAGGAATGGTAGAAATCTTATGGCAACTAGGAGGAGTAGAGGAAATGTTCTTGTCAAAAAGGCAACTAGGGTCGATTTTCCCTACCTGCACAGTGGCCCATTAGTTTGTGATTACTAAAGGAGGATGACTCTTTTTGTACAAAATTTTGGATCAGTATATGATGGCTGTCTCCCACCCCTATTTTTGTGATTCTGAGGGATTTTTCAATCAGGCTTTGAGGCATAGAATCAAGCTAGACCGGTAAAGCATGATTCATATTACCCAGAAGACATTATAAGAAATGAATTTTCTTTACAAGAAAAAGAAACTAAAAAAGAAAAATGGAGAGTTTACTCCCGGGTCCTAGAATTTATTCATTGTTTTGATCAGAATTATAGTCCTTTAGACAATGCCAATACAGAGGCTGACAGAATAAACAAGATCATAAATAACTTCCCTGCAATAATGGAAACCATGAATGAGAAGAAACAATTTTTTATTAACTCTTCTCCTGATAAGGCCAGAGAAGTCATGAAGAGGTTAGTTTTCACTCCTAATATAGGGGTTGGTCAAATAATTGTATAGAAAAGACCTGGTTACACTATAATTCAGAATAAAAGGGCTCCTATAGGTAAGGGAAAACAAATAATGGGATCCACTAGCATAGCTCTAGAGGAGAGACCTGATGAGCCTAGCCCAAAGAGGCAGAAGGTAATAAGAGAAGGGAGACCTCAAACTAAAGAATATTCACCCACCCAATCTCCTTTGAGAATTGGAGAAGAGCAACTCACAGGTGAGCAAGTTAAAGAGATTGGATCACAGGGAGGTGTTTTTATTACCCAAGTAGAATTGGATGAAGGTAACCCTCTAGAGCCTCCTCTCCCAAGTTTGGATCTAACAAGAGCTGATTATAGAGGCAGGGAATTGGACCCTGTATTAGAACAAGCAAGTCATCAATTTTTGACTGATGACAATTTTGTAAAATCAAGAGCTTTTCAACAATTTGCATGGAGGACAAACATGAACATCTTTGAGGAGAAATGTAAAAGGATGAAGAAAGAGCATCTAGAAATGGATGAAACTTCCATACAAAACTAGATTAAAGAAGAAATGATGAAGGAATTCCAGAACATTACTCCTGAAGAAGGAAGGCAAATGGTAAAGACCTCTAACATGTTAATGTTGCCAAATTGGGATATTGCAGATGCCTTAATTTTCAATTTTGTTTCAAGTAAATTGGAATTGCAAGACCCAAATAAAAAGGATTTCCAAGGAACTACATTTATTGAGGATCAAGCTGCATTGGTCAGTTGGTCATTGAAAAGAGGATCTAGAGCTACATCATCGCAACCAGATGAGTCTGGATTGATGGGCAACATACTTGTAAGAAGGGTTGCTGACACCTCCCATGTATATGTAGCCTATTGGAATGTGGATTCTTCCTAGTTTCTTTTGGCCACTGCTAAGAAGGAGGAATAGGTCATGTTTGAATTACAAACCAAGTATGCGACAGTGGTGGATACATACAAAAAAGAGGTAAAGAGGAGGATTGAGCTTGAAAATAAGTTATTGGAACAATCCACCAAGCCTAGAATAACATACCCTCATCCCCCAGTAGAACCTTTTAAGTCTACCCCCCTCATTGAAATGCTAGATACACCGCATGGGCCGCGATATTACACTGCTGAGGAATTTGAAGAAGAAAAGGCTAAACTATAGGCCTTACATATAGAGTTGGAATCTAAGTATGAAGATAAACTAAGAAAAGCTCTTACATATCTGGAAGAAAAAGTTGAATGGCCACCAATCCATCATCAATTGGTCAGGGTGATTAACATTTGGGAGGAGTTAAAAGCAAATGATGAGGCTCTAAAGCCTATTGTGAACAAGTGGGTAAGAAGGGAAAAAGCAGTAACCATTTTGTGTCTATCTGTTATAGATAATTTTCATGATCAGATTGAAAAAATCTTTGATATTTTTTCTGACATTGCTGACTTTGATAGTAAAAGGACACATTTACAAAAGATAACAATAAACCACTAAGACAAATATAAGAGTCAAAATTTCAAATTATTTCCTCATGCCCTAGATAAGAAAAATAATTTAAAAAGAAAAGAGGAATGGGCAAAAGAACTTGATGATGCATTCTATTAAAGAATGAATCAAGCAGTAAATGAAACCGGGCATGCATGGTGGGCCACCACAATAGAAGAGATGGTGAAAGAAAAAATATTCTTTGATTCTTTAAAATAGGATTTCATTGATATTAATAATGTGGCTAATTATATAATAAAAAAACAAAAGGATATTTTGCAGTTCAATTGGCCAGATGATGCATTATTTGACAGGTGGATGGCAGAAATGGCTTCTAGTGAATAGTTGGATGCAGATGAAACTGACAGTGATAATGTGCAGGATGAGGAGATCCAAATCATTGACCCTGTAACTACTCAGACCCAATCAAAAGAAGAAGACAAGGATAATCTCTTACCTTCAGTTGCAGACCCGGGACCACAGGATGCTGATACGGCTAGAGAAAAGGACAAGATAGAAGTTGTTCCTACCACTCAAGATAAAGATGAAGAAAGCCTATAGGTGGAAGTTAATGTGCCATCATTAGAACAAGCTTCAGCGTTGGCTAATTTGGTAGTTACTTATGCAGGGAAAATAGATCAATAACCAATAAGCAACACTGGAATGTATAATAGAAGCTGACTCACTTAAAAGAATGTTTTGATCTAGATATCTTCTGTTACCCACATTTTGTCTTTTTGTGGTAGGTGTATGTAAATATTCTTTGTAAAGGACACATGTCACTTTATTTTAACCTAAAGCTTGTTGCATCTCACACTATTTAAGTGAGATTCCAAGGCAAAAGAAGGGTCCGAATTCTATTTTCTAAGTAATATGCTTAGTCTATTTTTCGTCCAAATTTTGAAAGAAAGTTTATGATGTATTTTCTCTGTCAATTCTCTGAGAATACATGAATATATAATGAGTTGTGTTTCTTTTTGAAGGTCATTCTGAGTCTAAATTGTAAATGATATACCATTTTCAAAGAAAATGAACACAAATTGTGAACTATCCCCATATCAATTCTTTCTGAATCTTGTCTCCTTTTTATTACTGGGTTATCTTGATATTGTATAAGTAAAGGCTTTTGCAATTGAATGCAATCTAGTTAGGTCGTATATCTATTTATCATTGCTATTAATTCAATGGATTAAATAAAAGCTTTGGTAAATGTGGTAAGGTTTCTTTAGTAGTGGAAAGGGTTTTTAATGATGAATTCTAATAAGAATTGCTGATAGAATTTGTTGTAAGGCAACAAACTAGATCTGAGAATTTGCTATAGACTCTGAACCCTAATGGATTAGGCACTGATCAAATTGATTCAGCTAAAGGAGAAATAGATCATAAATGATTATCAAATGTAGCATCAAATCAAATTTTACTTTTATTTCCTGTAGATCTTCAAAGCTGGCTAGCACTTGTCTGCATGGAATGTTTTAGCTTCAGTTAGCCACTATTGTTAAGAACATCTGCAAATCTATAGAAGAATTCTTGACCATATCTATTTTATGGGATGTGTTTATCAAGTTAGTAAGAATTATGTATATGTTTGAGGATTTTGAAATGAGAATTAGAATGAAACTAAGAATAATCCTCATACAGTTGTTCCAATTTTGAATCATCCCCGGGTATACCCACCCTGGTTTTGCAGAGCCAAAAGAGTAGAAAACCACCTTTAGTTTTGTAGAAGTTGGATCCAAATTTTTTACACATGCAATTGTTAACAAGAATTGGCTAGTCTTTAGATTGTATGAGTATTATCATCTTGTATTAATTATTTTGTTGCTTAGTAGTTTTAGTGCATTGTAAAACACCAACAAAATGCCGACTCTGCTGGGGAGTTGTCCAAGACATCTGTGAGAAAGTACTGCAGTTTCTTTGGTCCTACTGTGTACGTGTGTGTCATGTTATCTAAATTTTTCCCGTGGTTATAAGGGAATATTTTATTGACAAACCTTGAGAATTTAAAGAAGATAAAGCCCAAGTACCATAGCTACACATTGACGTAACCAGCCCATCCAAGTGTCTTATCTAACAAGCAAGAGTTGTAGTCTTATGACATCAGTGATTGGTCTGTCTGTGCCAGATATTTTTGTTTCTACTTGTGTATTGTTTTCCTTGAGTCAGCAATAAGTGTCATTACATATTTTCCCAAAATAGGGTGGCGACTTAGTCAAGGTTTTGAAGCCAGTGCTTATTGTAACTAAAAGTGAATATGGCTGACAAGAGAAAGAACACAAGAGCTTACATAAGAGCCAATCCTGATGTATCAATGTATACTGATCTACCCCAAGGTGGTAGGAAGAACCAAAATAAGAAGAAGACAAATCCAAATCCCACATGGAAACACAGAAGTAATGCATCCATCAATTCCCATTATCAACCAGTAGTAGGAAGAGAGTCTTCTTCGCTTAGTTCTGAATCCGAAACTACAAGACTCTTAGGAGGCATTTTCAGTACCCCATTACCAGATGAGAGAGTCTTTCAGGATAAAGATGTATCAACTATAGGAATTGCTTCATCAAGGCTAGATCCTATAGCAGATATGAACTATAGGCTAGGATTTAGGAGTTCATTTGATAATCCTTTTAATCCAAGAGCAGCCCCATATGTGGAACCAAACCTTATAGATCTGGATGACCCTGCTAATTCAGAGGCAACTTCTATAGATCCTAAAGAAGTGCACTCTGAAATAGAATTTTTGAAGAAATGGATTGTTGAGGAAGAAGCTAAATACATTCGTCTTGAAAAAGAGAAAGAGCAAGCCACTTTGGATGCCATAATAGAAAGGGATGCTTTGCTGAGAAGGATGGCTGCTTTGAAGGAGCAAAATAAAAAGTTAGAAAAAAATACCACAACTCTCCATAAGGATGTTTTTGGAGATGTTTATAATCTAAGAGCTAAAGTTTAGGAACAAGAGAAACGCCTAAATCAAAGGCAAGAACCAGTTATTGCTCAAGTCTAAGCCTATAAACCTATTCAAGTGGATCTTGTAGAGCCCACTGCAAAAGCTCCAGATAAAGGGAAAGGCAAGGCTATAGGAATCCAAATAAATGAGCCTCAAACTATACCAAGAAAACCCATACAACCCTCCATGTCAAAATTAGATTTAGATCTGGAGAGGGCTCGAAAAGAGAGGGAAGATCTTGCAAAAGAACTTGAGAAGGTTGAGAATGAAGCTCAAGCTGCAGAAACTAGGAGAAAAATCCAATTCATAAAATCTAATTTTGCATTGGCTTCATGGCCCAATTTGTCTATCCCACCTGTAATTCCTGCACCAACTAGTGGTCCAATAATCTCAACTCAGGGAGTACCCCAATCTGCTCGTACCTCATCTTCCACTATTGGCACCCAAGTCCCATTTGTCCCACCTCAACAATCCCAAGCTACTCCTCTGAATCAAGCTAATATAGCTAGTACCTCAAATGTTCTTGGTTTCCATAAGAAACTTGTATACTTGGAAAAGTATAGACAAATATCATTTGTTGGTATTCCTGGTGCTCCACATCCCATATCATTTGATTTAAGAGATAAAGTGGTTAAGTTCTCCGAGAATAATGCTGTTACAAGTGAAGAACATTTGAGAATTTTCATTGATATGTTGAATGATTATGAAGTTGAACATGAAGATATGGTAATGAAATTTTTTGTGCATTCACTAACTGAGGATGCAAGGGATTGGTTTAGGAGGTTTCCTGATGATAGTATTACCTCATGGAATGATTTGGAAAAATTGTTCAAAGAGCAATATGGAGGCAACACTAATGTAGGATTCATGTTGAATGAGTTCAAAAACATCAAGAAGAATCCAAATGAGTCCACATTTGATTTCAATGTAAGATTCTAGAAAGGTATGTATAGACTATTTTAAGTTATGAGGTTGAATGAAGATGTCTATCTCACAACATATTTCAATGCTTTTGATAGCAAAATGGCTTATCAATTCAGGGATAAGGATCCTAAGACTTTGAGGGATGCCTATAAAATTGTAGTAAATATAGAGAATAACAGTAAGGCATTTGGTAAACTGGGTAGGAGGGATGATCCAAAGCTTTTTAATCCTAAGAACAATAATTAAAGGGAGGGTGACAAAAATCCTATAAGAAAGAAGCCCAAAGAACCTACTCTAGGCCAGGTTTTGGAATTGCTCAAGAAGATGAATCCCACTAATTTCAATAAGCCAAATGTTGTTGAAGGACCCTGTGTGAATAACAACAGTTTCAATAGGCAACCTAGAATGCAAAATTATCCTTACACCACTCAGTGGAAAGATGGTAAGCTAGTTCCCAACCAGACCCACAATGTGAAGGATAAGGGTACTCCAAATCCCCTGCAAAGGAACATTGTAAATATGAATGATGATGTACCATGGTGCATTATATGTCAATCACCTCATTCTACTGATTATTGTGCTGTTGCTCAGTCATTTTCTCAAGGTCAAGGAGTGCAACCTGAAGAAGAAATAGAAGAGAAAAGCCATGATGATATAAGTTGCAATATGGTGAGCATTTGTGATGATTTGATAGATTCTGATTTAGAAGAGCTTGAAAATGATATTACTAGCCAAAGAATTTCTTACCATCTACATCATCAACAAGTTCTTTCAGATGATGAAGGGTATGATACAGATAAGGTATGTAGTACATTTTTTGATGTAGGTCTCACAAGCTTAAGAATGCCCTCCAAAGAGGAGATTGACAAAATTACAGCAGAAATGATTTCACAAGTCCATAGTAACTACAATTTGAGAAATAGAGCAGTAAATAATGATGCAGGAAAGCCATCCAGTGTATTCATCAAAGATATCACTCATAAGATGAATGATCAAAACAAGAAAGTCAATGTAGATGTGCCTAAGATCAAGGACAATAAGGGTAAGAAATGGGAACCAAAGAAGAAGGTTCAATTTTAGATAAGTGAAGCAAAAAAACTAGTTGTGCAACCAAAGAAATGAGAACCTGATACTATCAAGAAAATAGTGGTGCCTACTACTCAAAAGATTCCAACTCCAGGTACTCTTGTAAAACCCACTATTGTTGAACCTGTTGATATGATATCTATGTTATCTCAAATTACTGTAAAAGTGCCCTTGTCTGAACTTCTTAGAATTGAAGAGCATAAGAACAAGGCTTTGTCATGGTTGGGTGGAATAGGAAAAAATAATATTGTTGTAGAGAAAACTGTGTCCCAACCAACCCCATTAGTAATAGAGGATAGTGGTATCATATCCCAGATTCCCCAGATGTTTTTAGATGATTCCTTAGTGGCATTTATAGAAGATATTGACCCTTTTTTCCTCAGCCTAATCATAAAGGGAAAGACCTTGAAAAATTGCATGATAGACTCAGGAGCTTCCAACACTATAATGCCTTTCAAAGTAATGGAAGCCTTAGGTTTGAAGGTGGATACCAAGCAGGGTAGATGTAGAGGAATGGATGCTAGGGAAGTCCCAGTCATAGGTACCATAAATGCCTTACCATTCAAATTGGCTGCATATCCTAAAGTAGAATTAACCATGTCTGTCCTTGTGGTAGATATACCTCCACACTATGGAATGTTACTCTCCAGGAAATGTAGTGCTGCCATGGGAGGAAGCCTGCAATGTGATCTAACTTATGCCACTTTCCACATAGGGGACAAAGCTGCCAAGGTAAATAGAGAGCCAAGGGTTAATCACATTTTGGGCGAAGAAATTGAAAAAGATGCCACTTGTTTCTTAGATACTGGGATCAATGCTTTCAGGGCTGAATTAATTATTCAGGAAGTTGAAAATTTACCTGCTATCATTGAACATGAGGTTGAATGTTGCATGAACTCACCACAATTATGGACAATGTTCTTTGATGGGGCTAGTTCTAAAGAGGGTGTAGGGGTAGGTGTAGTTTTTGTGTCCCTTGAAAATAACACTTTTAGGTATTCATTCACTTTGAAGTTTTCCTGCACAAATAATATTGCAGAATATTAAGCATTGTTGCTAAGACTCAAAGTTGCCACACATCATAGAATTAAGAAATTATGTGTCATAAGGGATTCTGAACTAATTATCTCTCAGATCAAAGGAACGTACTCATCCAAGAATAAGAGATTGAAGCAATATAGAAATGTAGTTTGAGATCAGATAGAATTCTTTGATGCATTTGGGATCTCATGGAGAGATAGGAATCAAAATAAGATGACCAATTTGTTAGCGAATGTAGCAATCAAGCCAAAAGAGATATCATTTGCAGGAATCTCTCATATTGAGGTAAGAAATAGACCTTCCATACCTGATAACATTGAAAATTGGCAGGTCTTTGAAGATGAAAAAGATATTATAAATTTTTTGTTAAATGAAGACAAGTACTACGGTCAAGAAATGGATTGCAGTGAACTGATTGAAACCATAAATGGAAAGGAAACCATTTTTGGTCAAGAGATTATGCACTTGAAAACAAATAGGTGCCAAAGGGGTTAGTAGTCTTGGAAAATATTTTTGATAACCAAGATAGAGTAATATCAGGAGTTAATGACCCAAAACCTTAGGAGTTAGAAGAGATAAACTTGGGTACTGATGAAGTTCCCAAAAGGGTTTATATCGGCCAAAATCTGCTTGTTAAAATCAGGAAAACATTGATTGACCTACTTAGAAAATACAGACATGTTTTTGCTTGGTCATATGATGACTTTAAGGCTTATAGGGAGGATCTGTTCCAACATGTCATACCATTAAAAGACAATGTAAAACCTTTTAGGCAAAAATAGAGACCAGTAAATCCTACCCTGGCCCCAAAAATGCAAGAAGAGCTGATGAAACTAAGGGATGGCGGGATAATCAAACTAATCAGGCATTCCACCTGGGTTTCAAACTTGGTTCCTATCAGGAAGAAGAATGGAGATATAAGGCTATGCGTGGATTTTAGAAATTTAAACATTGCATCTCTGAAAGACAATTATGGGTTACCAAACATGGAAGCCATGTTGTAGCAAGTGACTGGCTCTGAGTTAATGTCAATGATGGATGGTTTCTCTGGATATAATTAGGTCCTAGTAAAGGAAAGTGAACAATTCAAGATAGCCTTCACAACCCCATGGGGAACATATGTATATGTGAGGATGCCATTTGGCCTGATTAATGCAGGAGCTACCTTCCAAAGAGCCATGTATGTAGCATTTCATGATTATACTGATAAATTTATGGTTGTGTACCAGGATGATCTTACAGCGTATTCTAATAAGGCTGAGGATCACTGCAAACATTTGGAAATTTTTTTTATCAAAGCTCTGGAATATGGAGTTTCTTTAAACCCAAAGAAATGCACATTTGGGGTGACAAAAGGTAAACTACTAGGACATATATTGTTTAAGGATGGGGTGAAAATAGAACCTGAGAGAGTAGCGGCTATTGACAAAGTCCCAAGCCAAAAAATGTAAAAAGAATTCAATTTTTCTTTGGCCAAGTTAAGTTCCTTAGAAGATTTGTTACCAATTTTGCTGAGATCAGTAGACCTATCTCAAAGATGCTCAAAAAGGGAGCCACTATAGATTGGAATGGTGAGCCTTCACAAGCATTCTAGGATATTAAAATTGAAATAAAAAATGTTGCAGTACTAAGAACCCCAGATTATTCAAAACCCATGCATATTTTTTCTTTTGCATCCTTCCACATTGTGGCTGCAGTCTTATTGCAGAACAATCAAGAAGGATATGAGCAACCTATTGCCTTTTTTAGTAAGTCACTACAACCTGCTGAACTAAAGTATGCAATAAATGAAAAGAAAGCATATGCTTTAGTAAAGGCTATAAAAGCTTTCAGATGTTACCTGGTAGGTGCTACTGTTATCGCTTTTGTACCTAGTGCTGCAGTCAAGGATATATTTTCTCAACAGGAAGTATCAGGCAGGAGGTGTAGATGGATCAATAGAATCCAGGAATTCAACATTGATATATAGATAACAAAGTTAGTAAGGGGTCAAGGTTTGGCCAAACTCATGGCTGAAGCTAATCTAGAGGCTAATCAGATAAATCTAGTAAATGATGATCTCAGAGCTGATTTATGTGACATGGACCAGTGTGATTGGTACTCTAATGTCATATATTACTTGCAACACATGGAAGCTCCTCCCCATTTGCCTAAAAATGAAAAAAGGAATACTAAATTTCAAGCCATCAGGTATGTAATTGTCCAAAGCAACCTATGGTGGAGAAATTTTGAGGGAGTATTGTTGAAATGTGTTGATAAAGAAAAGGAAAAAGAGGTTTTGAAAGAAATGCATGCTGGAGTGTGTGGGGGACACTATATGGCCAAAACTACTACACATAAGATAATGAGGGCTGGATTTCGGTGGCCTTCCATTTTCAAGGATGTCCAAGTCATGGTTAGGAAGTGTGACCCTTGTCAGAAGTTTGCTAGAAAGCTAAAGTTCTCAGGAAATAGCCCATTGAAGCTAGTGGAGATTCAAGCTCCTTTTCAACAATGGGGTCTGGATTTCATAGGAGAGATTTTTCCCCAAGTCTAGTACTGGCTATTCTTGGATTCTGGTTGCTACTGACTACTTTACAAAATGGGTAGAGGCTATCCCCACAAGAAATGCAACAAGTAAAGTTGTCAATAATTTCCTACTGAATAATATTATTTCTAGATTTGGTTGTCCACAAAAAAATGTAATAGATAATGCTATGTGCTTCAGGTATGAGGAATTCATTAAATTTTGTGATAAATATGGAATGACAAGGTCATCATCTACTCCATATCATCCACAAGGGAATGGACAAGCTGAGTCCACAAATAAGAGCCTGTTGAAGGTCATTAAGAGAACCTTGGATGATAATAAAAAGGCATGGGATTCCAAGTTATAGTTGGCAATATGGGCTGATAGAGTAACTGTAAAGAAATCCATTGGTGTAGCTCCTTTTGATATAGTGTATGGAATTCAAGCCAAAATGCCTTAGAACAACTTGATGGGACTCTACAATTATATCCAGTTGTATGATGGAGATATTATAGATGAAATGCAAGAAAGAATGGATGAATTGGTAGGACTGATAGAAACCAGAAGAGAAGCATCTCTAAAGAACCAAAAGCTGCAACTGCAAGTTAAGACACTCTATGATAAAAGAACTGTAAGCAAAAATTTTGAAGATGGAGATTTAGTCTTAATGTGGAATGCCAAAATTGAGGATAAAGGAAAACATGGCAAATTTGGTCCTATTTGGTTAGGCCCATATCTAATTGAAAATACTTGGGGTGAAGATTCTTATATACTCAAAGATGTATTCGACAATATTCTCTAATTGCCAGTTCATGGACAATTCTTGAAGAGGTATTTTTCTTGAAAAATACTTATTTTCTCCATGAATAGTAGTTTTAGGGTTTCTTGTTGTTTTGTACATTCTGTATATTCTGTAAATCTCTGTTAGTATCCTTACGTAGTCTGGTTCCTCTTTTCTATGTGTTGCCCAGTGCTCTCTGAAGTTGTCATTTTTATGAAGTATGTGGTCTGCTCTCCCATAGATTCTAAATTCTTGCATAGACTCAAGTAGTCTATCATCCCTAGAAAAAGCCACTGTTGGTCTGAATTTTTTTATAATAGGTTTCATCTTGCCCAGATTAAAAAAAATTTTTAGATTGTGATCCTGTAGTGGTGACTAGGTTTCTAACTAAGTTTGTGTTATTTTCTGGCTAGTCCCTTTTTTCCTTTTTAAATTTTCCTTGGCGCGAATTTTTTTTTAAAAAGGGGGGGAAGGGGGTTAAGCAAGTGATCTCTATTCACCTTTTTAAAAATCATTGTTTTAATCCTTGTGAAAATGTTTTACCTCACCATTGAATTTCCTTTAAATCTACGATTGTCGTTGACTCGCTAAAGAAAAGTGCTCAGAAGTTAAGTATAGTGAGTTAGCGATGTGATGACACATGTCTGTGGTCATCAAGAATAATAAATCTAGCATCCAAATAACTCCAGCAAGTCACTAAGTCACTATCAGAATATACAAGCGAGTTGCCGGTAGCGACATAGTGAGGACAAAATCATCGCCAAAGGCGGCATTCTTTTATCACCAAAAATGATTTGGAAAGTCCCAGAAAAATTCTGTGCAGGTTGGTCTACTTTTCCTGGCGTCTATTTTTTGGTGGGTCGTTACATCGCTAGCCAAGTATTTTTGTGTTTTGCCAGTAGCAACATAATGACTGACCCTAAAGTCAAAAACACAGTAGAACCTAAGATAGAGGATGATAAAAAAATATATATGTATGCCAACGCATTGTGCCAGCTTAGCAATAGTAGTACCGTGGACCCACTTCCCAGGAATGTAATACAAGGTTTCTTGATCGTGAGATTGGGCCAAGATCAAGGGTTGTCGTTAGCTCGCTATGAATAAGTGCTCAGAAGTTAAGCATGGCGAGTTAGCGAGTGATGGCCCACCATTGATTCCTTGAAAAGTCATTTCAAATGTCTACCACATGATTGACATAAGATCAAAGGTTATCGCTATCTCACCATGGAAAGATGCTCGAGGTATAAGTATAGAGAGTTAGCAACGTGATGACACATGTTCGTGGTCATCCGTGGGCCTAGTCTAAAGCACCAACATTTAAGGAAAGGTGTAGGTGGAGCTATTCTATTGGTCTGATTGCAAATATGTTAATAAGAAAATGAGCCAGCTTAGTTATCATTACCAGATTGCAAGATTATCCAAGAATCGACGGTGCATTTTTTTAAAAAAAAAGGAAGTGTGGTGACATTCTGTCCGATGCATTTATGATGAACAAAGACTTCGTGTGTGAGAAAAAAGCAGAGTATAATCTGTAAGATTTTCTTTTATTATTCATTACAGTCCACTCCAGCAAAGATTTCATTTTCTTTGAGCATAAGCACCCATCGATCATGTTGTGATTAAGCATTGGTGAAGATGTGAAAAAAATTCCATATCTATTTGAAAGCAGTTGCAAAAGTTTAAAGGAGCATAATTTTGGTAAAATCAAGTAAGTACTTGATCATAACCTCTGTAACATTCCAATTCCCATTATTACAATCAAGATGCCTCCTAGGAAATCATTCTCTGGGCAAGTTAACTATATGAATAAGAATATCCATGATGATTTCTTAGAATTACTCTCAGGATCCACTACAGAGTCTGCACAAGTCAAAAGATTAATTTCATTAAATCCTAGGCTTAAAATTGCTGATGGCTTATATGACAGGGGGAACTGGGTAAGGGATGCAGTAAAAAATCAGACTGACCTTGTTCTATTTAAAAAGTGATTTTTAGAGAGGAATCTGTTTGCCCCTCACACTAATATATGGAATTTTGACTTGGGAAAGTTAGTAGTTCCTAGTGTTTTCATGGACTATGACTTCCTAGAAGACATTGCCAAGAACTATGATCAAGCCATTAGGGTTGTGAGAAGAAATGATGGTTTTCCTCTAGTGTCAATTAGCCCTGAAGAAATTAGAGAGGTTTCTCACTGAGAACCATTATCAGATTTCCACATGCCAATCAATTTGCTGGAATTAGAAAAGGAATACAAAGCAAAGAGAGATATAATTAGGGGAGGTGCATTGAGGGCACACATTGGTACCAGAGGAAATTTTCCAGTAATAACTGTAGCCTCTAAAGAACCTTTTAAGAAGAGCCTTATCACTTCCTGAGCTGTAGAGATATACAAGACCCTGTGATGTGTTCTTGGTGAAGATGAGTAGGACTTCATGCCCATTGACCTTATGTATATGATGATTCAAATTGCCTCTTTCGGTGTAGATGTCATTTTTGATTTTGCCTCCTTTCTAGCTGAAGAAATTCACATCGGTTTGGTTGGAATTGCTAGAGGTAAGGTGGAGAAAACTTTTGGCCACTATTCCTTATTAATGCATATGTTCTTGTTCAAAGGGGTAACATATTTTGGTAATGAGATGAAATTGAAGAGAGAGGAAAATGGGGAAACACTACCAGTCCAGTTGTGGAGTGCAGATATGACTTGGGATGCAAATAAAGCCAATTTTATTAGATTTGATAGATATTTTGCTTCTAAATTAAGATGTCTATTTTTGAGTGATAATCCTAGGATCCCTAAAGTATTGATGAATTTCATTAGACCTGTTGGGACTAAAAATTGCATGGTCAATTTTGAGAACCATTGAAAAAATCAAGCCCTGAAATGCTTTTAAACGAGATTCTACCTGGTTGTCAGTCTGAGGCCTAATAGGTGTTTAATGTTTCTAACACCTTTCATTTAGTGCATCTATGTGTTCTATGAAGTTAAAATGACATTTGAAACCATTATGCGAAGTCCCATTTTGAGCTAGTGTCAAAATTTGCAATTCTGCCAAGTGTCAAATAGCTATCAGAGGCCCAATTTACATTTAAATATATTTTACCCAGGACTGTGTCATGACTAGTCACTTTGGGGATGTTTAGTGTCCATAATAGAGAACCTATGTTTCAATTTTCAAGTCATTTTGAATCCGTTTGACTAGGTTTCAAACCCTTCAAAGTTGGTCACTTACTATTTTGTACATTTGTGTAGTTCACAATTCTGGAAAGCCTTGTTCGACCAATCATATCTTTGACCCAGTTAACCCAAATGAAAAAATTCTTTTTGCATTGTGTTCTAGGGGTAAGAAACTTCATATGTTCCAATTTTGAAATCATGTCAAATCCATTTGATCAGTTTGGTAACATGATCAAAAACCCAGTTTGCATTGTTTTGTTATGGCTAAGGTATCCAGATTGATCTGTACCCCTGTTCGGCATGTCATAATTTTGATCCTGTGATTGGCTAGCCTAAATGGATTGTACCATTGTGTTGTGTCCTAGGAATCCTTGAAGTATGCTAGTTCTTAAGTCATGATGAATCCATTTGCATACTTTCTTATGTCCGTACATTTGCCAAAAATCACTTTTTGACACATTTGCCAGTTAAAATTTCCAAGTGCGTGTTATCGGAAATTTGCCAAATGTGGCCTGTGATTCGTCAAGAGCCCAAACTATAGAATTCCATTCTCCTCATGGCAAAGAACCTATATCCCAGTTTTCAGAGGCCCAAGTGATCAATAACCCCAATTTATAATAGCGAACCCGAGCCCAGTTTATGTTTTTTAACATTGTTTGCCTGCAGAGTAATTGAAGTATGGATGTTCGACAATTAAAATCTTTTTACTGGAAAATCATCATGGGCTAAGAATTTGCAGTATGATAGAGTGTGCAGGATTGAACACTCATGCCGATTTTTATGGCCTGGTTATTTGATTGTATTAGTTTTTAAGGCGAGCCGGTGAGCCTCCAGACACAAATCCACAATTTCCACAATTGATTAAAAGAAGTTGGGTAGAATGGAACAAAACATATTGAAAGGTTTTAGAAGAAGGCAAGTGTTGATTAAGCCCAGTGTCGTTTGGTCTTTTTTACCAAATGAAAATGGAAGCCACAGGTTATCAAAGCAAGGGAGATTTTACTTTTAATTGTTTTAGAAGTCTACCGACATTATAAAGGAAATGAGGCATCCATATAATTATAAAAAAGGAGCCGGCCAAGAATAAATTGGCATAAGGAAAAGAAAAGCTGCTATCGTTGGGGAGAATCCATGCCAAGTAGAAGGAGCAGCCGACCACCATTTGAGAAATTAGCATCAAAGAATGGTACAGGCTCACCACATGTTTTTTTTTACATAGTCTACGGCAACCTCTGTGAAGATGAAAATGAAAAGGGGCAGCCCATGAATAGAAGAACAAATGCTGAAGCAAAAGCACCAAAATATAGAAAGAGCTGTCCATTTTAAAAGGAGTGGCATTGAAAGGAGCAGCCACACCGAGGTAAGCCATGGCTGAATTAAAAGGAGACATCCATAAATAAACAAAATGCAGCCAGAGGAAGGAGCAGTCCACGTTTTTAATAAAATGTACAAATTTGCTAGTGAAACAAAGCTCAAGGAAGCATGTATCCACGTTTTTGAAGCCCATGGCTTCCTCCAACAACAGTATCACATTTTTTAGAAGGGGGGAGCTTCATTTTAAGTGACCATATGCATAAGAAACGACCATCACTATGAAAAGTCTACTGATTCATGGCAAAAAATGACCAACAGGCAGGGATATTTACATTAAAATGAAACTCCATTGTGGAACTATCAATCACAAGGTTAGAGCTCCATGTAAGAATGAGCAACTCATGCCAAAGGAGCTAGAACAGCTCACACATATGCAGCAGAAGAAATCAGCATTTACAGGATAGAGGGAAGTGTAAAACGAATTATCCCACATGACTTGTACAAGGGAAGTTTTTGTTTTTTAAATACTTTTGCACTCAAACATGTAGTGTCAACAACACAAAGGCTTTTGAAAGTTGTGTGATGTGTGGTGGATTTCGTGTGTCCCAGTCGGCTAGAAGGAATGAAGTAAATTTTGAAAGAAAATGCATGCCCAAATGATGACGTCAGTAGCTTATAGGCGGCCAAAAAAGTCAAAAATTCGGCAGGTCGCTATGTCGCTTGCCGAAAAATCTTGGAAAATCCGGCTAGCGACATAGCGAGGTCGCTAGGAAAATTCTAAAAATCCGGCAAGATTCAAAATGCAACGTGGGTCCCGGTTGGAGATAACAACCAATCAGAAAGTGACACATGGCATTGGTCAAACCTAGAGTTGACTCGAATTTGGAAGGGCTAGGAAAAATAAAATGATTTTAAAATTTTCATTTTAAAATTATTTTGCCAAGAAACTGACATGCAGGGGACTGTTTTTCAAACGAAGATTTCAGGCGTTTCTCAGAGGCTAGATATGCCTTATCATATACCGTTGGAATCGTGAGAATCCAAATTTTCCATTTCTAGAGTCGGCTTTTGCACAGGCATTAGTCAATTTTAACT
The DNA here is from genome assembly GCA_028749045.1 of Cupressus sempervirens. NCBI lineage: Eukaryota > Viridiplantae > Streptophyta > Pinopsida > Cupressales > Cupressaceae > Cupressus > Cupressus sempervirens. The sequence goes on from CM053792.1 coordinate 748,780,073, forward strand.
ACATGAGGTTTTCTATCAGGTACCTAAAGTGCAACCATATTCATACCAGGAAGTTCATATTTGTTTTTTTTTGTCAAGATAATGACCTGGATATTAGTAGAAGGCAATGGAAATGCAGTTAGGGTCAAATTTGTTTTGATTTACTTAGTAAAAACTCATTTTCACTGGCTTTTTCATGGGGCAATCAGATATTTTGGCAAGTAAAGGGTTTTCATCATTAGGCAAGGATATTTTGCAAGTTTGTTACAGATTAATGATGAAACAAAATCAGATCAGAAGGGATGAAAGAAGAAAGAGGTTTTTCAGTTACAGAGGATTGGATTTCAAGTGGACACCTGGCAATTGCATATCAGATCCGGGAATTCATTTCTTGCTATATCTTTCTTTCTTTTTTCATTTGTAAGGGTTCCAGTCTTTGGAGAAAAACTAGTCACTACTGAGATACCAAATTTTGGATCCAGTTTTGATATGTTCCCATACTGTGATACCACATATTTCTTCAACAATTTCTCTCATGTGAACAACAGTAGAAATAAGAATACAGATAGTCTGATCTGTTAGGTAGCTTTGCATTTAAATTTCATGCATCTTATTGTAATTTGTTTCAAGGAAATGAATGATAAGGCAGCAGTAAGTCAATCTTCATTTTGATATCTTGTCTCTCATTCATGCTATTTGTGATCTTTTGTGTTTTGTAAACAAAAAATATGAAACTCAATTGCAACTTATTGGTTGTATATGTTGATTTATTTTGCTTATGACTCAAAGAGTTATGTAAATGCTTGATTCCTCATCATAGGATTGCAAATTTCATGAAGGGATAAGTCGAGTATGAGGTTCAGAAGGATGCAAATGTCTAGTTCACAAAGTGGTTAGATAGATCAGGAAGTCCTGATGTATGGCACATATCAATGATTTTCAGGGATGTGTGTTAGGTTTTTGTATGAATTGCCCAATAGATAAGGCACTGATCACTTACAGGATCACCTGTTATACTGCTGCATATTTGAGGTTTTGCTGAGATCAATATCAATAATCAAACGCTTTTCCCCTTTCATGTTGAAGAGCTATAATAGAATGCCCTCACTCAGCTCATGAGATTCCTTGATCTGCATATAGCTACTGTAGATGGATGTCATTTCATGAGTTATCAGGAGAAATAAGGGTTTTATCTGCTTCATATTAGATTTAGTGTATGCTTTGACAACTGGTACCATATAAAGAATCTATAGGTCCACCCGCCTACGTTTTGCAGAGCCTGAAGTGCAGAAGGAGTATAGCCTTATCGTTGGCCTAGTGTCTGAATGGATGTGTTGATAATGGGAGTTAGCTGCCCCTAGATGCATCTTGTTCTCATCAGGGTAATTGGAAATGGGTAACATTTTCAAACACCAACAAGACCTATGGATAGCCCCCATAATTTGAAAGTTTCACACAATCGGGGAGATATTATTCCTTACCCTGTTTCTACATTTTTTAGAATTTATGGTTTTAAAGGGAGTCCTCATGTCTTGCCTTACCGAGTGCCCCTAAAGGTAGGAATGGCAAAAATCTTATGGCAACTAGGAGGAGTGGAGGAAATGTTCTTGTCAAAAAGGCAACTAGGGTCAATTTTCCCTACCTGCACAGTGGCCCATAAGTTCGTGATTACTAAAGGAGGATGGCTCTTTTTGTACAGATTTTTTGATCAGTATATGATGGCTGTCTCCCACACTCGTTTTTGTGATTCTAAGGGATTTTTCTATTAGGCTCTGAGGCATAGGACCAAGCTGGGACCGGTAAAGCATGATTCATATTACCTAGAAGACATTATAAGAAATGAATTTTCTTTAAAAAGAACAAGAAACTAAAAAAGAAAAATGGAGAGTTTACTCCCCGGTCCTAGAATTTATTCATTGTTTTGATCAGAATTATAATCCTTTAGACAATGCCAATACAGAGGCTGACAGAAGAAACAAGCTCATAAATAACTTCCCTGCAATAATGGAAACCATGAATGAGAAGAAACAATTTTTTATTAACTATTCTCCTGATAAGGCTAGAGAAGTCATGAAGAGGTTAGTTTTCACTCCTAATATAGAGGTTGGTCAAATAATTGTACAAAAAAAACATGGTTACACTATAATTCAGAATAAACGGGCTCCTATAGGTAAGGGCAAACAAATAATGGGATCCACCAGCATAGCTCTAGAGGAGAGAACTAATGAGCCTAGCCCAAAGAGGCAGAAGGTAATAAGGGAAGGGAGACCTCAAACTGAGGAATATTCACCCACCCAATCTCCTTTGAGAATTGGAGAAGAGCAGCTCACAAGTGAGCAAGTTAAAGAGATTGGATCATAAGGAGGTGTTTTTATTACCTAAGTAGAATTGGATGAAGGTAACCCTCCAGAGCCTCCTCTCCCAAGTTTGGATCTAACAAGAGCTGATTATAGAGGCAGGGAATTGGACCCTGTATTAGAACAAGCAAGTCATCAATTTTTGATTGATGACAATTTTGTAAAATCAAGAGCTTTTTAGCAATTTGCATGGAGGACAAACATGAACATCTTTGAGGAGAAATGTAAAAGGATGAAGACAGAGCATCCAAAAATGGATGAAACTTCCATACAAAACCAAATTAAAGAAGAAATGATGAAGGAATTCCAGAACATTACTCCTGAAGAAGGAAGGAAAATGGTAAAGACCTCTAACATGTTATTGTTGCCAAATTGGGATATTGCAGATGCCTTAATTTTCAATTCTGTTTCAAGTAAATTGGAATTGCAAGACCCAAATAAAAATGATTTCCAAGGAACTACATTTATTGAGGATCAAGCTGCATTGGTCAGTTGGTCATTGAAAAGAGGATCTAGAGCTACATCATTGCAACCATATGAGTCTGGATTGATGGGCAACATACTTGTAAGAAGGGTTGCTGACACCTCCCATGTATAGGCAGCCTATTGGAATGTGGATTCTTCCCAGTTTCTTTTGGCCACTGCTAAGAAGGAGGAACAGGTCATGTTTGAATTACAAAGCAAGTATGAGACAATGGTGGATGCATACAACAAAGAGGTAAAGAGGAGGACTGATCTTGAAAATAAGCTATTGGAACAATCCACCAGGCCTAGAATAACATACCCTCATCCCCTAGTAGATCCTTTTAAGTCTACCCCCCTCATTGAAATGCTAGATACACCCCAGGGGCCATGATATTACACTACTGAGGAATTTGAAGAAGAAAAGGCTAAACTATCGGCCTTACATATAGAGTTGGAATCTAAGTATGAAGATAAACTAAGAAAAGCTCTTACATATCTGGGAGACAAAGTTGAATGGCCACAAATCCATCATCAATTCGTCAGCGTGATTAACATTTGGGAGGAGTTAAAAGAAAATGATGAGGTTCTAAAGCCTATTGTGAACAAGTGGGTAAGAAGGGAAAAAGCAATAACCTTTTTGTGTCTATCTATTATAGATAATTCTCATGATTAGATTGAAAAAATATTTGATATTGTTTCTGACCTTGCTGACTTTGATAGTAAAAGGACACATTTACAAAAGATAACAATAAACCACTTAGACAAATATAAGAGTCAAAATTTCAAATTATTTCCTCATGCCCTAGATAAGAAAAATAATTTAAAAAGAAAAGAGGAATGGGCAAAAGAACTTGATGATGCATTCTGTTTAAGAATGAATCAAGTAGTAAATAAAACCAGGCATGCATGGTGGGCCACCACAATAGAAGAGATGGTGAAAGAAAAAATATTATTTGATTCTTTAAAATAGGATTTCGTTGATATTAATAATGCGGCTAATTATATAATAAAAAAATAGAATGATATTTTGCAATTCAATTAGCTAGATGATGCATTATTTGACAGGGGGATGGCAAAAATGGCTTCTAGTGAACAGTTGGATGCAGATGAAACTGACAGTGATAATGTGCAAGATGAGGAGATCCAAATCATTGACCCTATCACTACTCAGACCCAACCAGAAGAAGAAGACAAGGATAATTTGTTACCTTCAGTTTCAAACCCGGGACCATAGGATGCTGATATGGCTAGAGAAAAGGACAAGATAGAAGTTGTTCCTACCACTCAAGATAAAGATGAAGAAAGCCTATAGGTGGAAGTTAATGTGCCATCATTAGAACAAGCTTCATCGTTGGCTAATTTGGCAGTTACTTATGCAGGGATAGATCAATAACCAATAAGCAACATTGGAACGTATAACAGAAGCTAACTCACTTAAAAGAATGTTTTGATCTAGATATCTTTTGTTACCCACATTTTGTCTTTTTGTGGTAGGTGTATGTAAATATTCTTTGTAAAGGACACCTGTCACTTTCTTTTAGCTTGAAGCTTGTTGCATTTCACACTATTTAAGTGAGATTCCAAGGCAAAAGAAGGGTCCAAATTCTATTTTCTAAGTAATATGCTTAGTCTGTTTTTGGTCCAAATTTTGAAAGCAAGTTTATGATGTATTTTCTCTGTCAATTCTTTGAGAATACATGAATATAGAATGAGCTGTGTTTCTTTCTAAAGGTCATTCTGAGTCTATTGTAAATGATATACCATTTTCAAAGAAAATGAATACAAATTGTGAACTGTCCCCATATCAATTCTTTTTGAATCTTGTCTCCTTTTTATTATTGGGTTCTCTTGATATTATATAAGTAAAGGCTTGTGCAATTGAATGCAATCCAGTTAGGTTGTATATCTATTTATCATTGTTGTTAATTCAATGGATTAAATAAAAGCTTTGGTAAATGTGGTAAGGTTTCTTCAGTAGTGGAAAGGGTTTTGAATGATGAATTCTGATAAGAATTGTTGATAGAATTTGTTGTAAGGCAACAAGCTAGATTTGAGAATTTGCTATAGACTCTGAACCCCAATGGATTAGGCACTAATCAAATTGATTCAGCTGAAGGAGAAATAGATCATAAATGATTATCAAAATGTAGCATCAAATCAAATTTTACTTTTATTTCCTTTAGATCTTCAAAGCTGGCTAGCACTTGTCTGCATGGAATGTTTTAGCTTCAATTAGCCACTATTGTTAAGAGCATCTGTAGATCTATAGAAGAATTCTTTTCCATATCTATTTTATGGGATGTGTTCATCAAGTTAGTAAGAATTATGTATATGTTTGAGGATTTTGAAATGAGAATCAGAATGAAACTAAGAATAATCCTCATACAGTTGTTCTAGTTTTGAATCATCCCCGGGTATACCCACCCTAGTTTTGCAGAGCCAAAAGAGTAGAAAACCACCTTTGGTTTTGTAGAAGTTGGATCCAAATGTTTTACACATGCAATTGTTAACAAGAATTGGCTAGTCTTTAGATTGTATGAGTATTATCATCTTGGTATTAAGTATTTTGTTGCTTAGTAGTTTTAGTGCATTTTAAAACACCAACAGATTGTAAGCAATTAGATCAAAAGGTTTCTAATACTCTCTTGCCATTGTATTAGATAGTAAAAACCCTATGATGATAGGTTAGCTTAATAGCTATTTTGTAGATCCTTTGAAGAAGTGATTAAATCCTTTAATAGGGTGACACTTCATGTAAAATTTTTGTAAATCCTTTAACTAGGTCACTATTCACACAGTGTAAATCCTTTAACAAGGTAGGCCTTTCATAGGGTAGACCATCAAAAGTGGTCAAAAAATTATTGTTGCAATGGTTTTTCTAGGTATCATCCCTATCCTAGTTTTACCTTCTTATTCCTAGAGGGTTTTTCGGTTACCAAATTTGGTGTTATGTGTATTGATGCATGTGTTTACTTTATGTTTACATGCATGCATTTTATTTTTAGTCATTTTTTTTAAAGGATTAGAAAAGATGAAAAGTGTGGTACTTTTGATTCACCCCCCCTCTCAGAAGTACTCTTCCCATTTGAATATTCCAACAGGGGGGACTATTGAGCTTGCACCTTCTACAATACTTCATTTCCATTATTTGCACTCTCTAAATCAAAGGTATATAACTTTATCACTTGTAACTATCATTTTCAAATATTAAAAACCACAATAGTTTCTTATTATTCAAGTGTTCCCTTTGTAAGTCTATAAAATTGAAGTTTAAAACTTAATTGCATTTTCGTAAATCTTTTTCAAGTTTGATATTTATCTTTTTCCTGACTCATTGTCCAAGAATAATTTTTCAAAACACATACTAGCTAGTTGGAGATTGAGCAAAAAAATTGTAAGAACAATTGTGCCAAAAGAGCTAGAAAACATGATTGGTGCACAATAATAATCTTTTTATGCTCTTTTTGGCATAGTTGTTCTTACATTTTATGATTTCTAGTGAGAAAAAAATTCCAAACTAATGAGGTAGGTGATCCAAAATTAAATCATAATTGGTTGAGGCATGTTTAAATATGTTATTTAACATGTTATTGAATGTTATGCATTTATGTGCTACTGTTAATGAATTTTAAAGGATGGACTAATGTTAGATGTTAGCTTTGGACATTATGATGTTATTTTATGGATACTCATAATTGTTTTTTACTTCATGTGATAATGAATGAATGCTATATTTTATTAATGAATGAATGTGAGATCCATCTCTTCTTAGGTACTCTTTCTAGGCTATTGTACCAGTTCTTAAGCCCAAAATAGATAAGTCATGATTTCAAATGCAAACTTGAGTGCTTAATGAATGAGCACACTAGGTGAAAGATCTTGTGTGATGAAGTATTATATGATTTTCTACACACTTCATCACCTAGCATTGCATTTTAGGTTCACATACATTCTTAAGTAGACATTTGTGAGCACTAGGTTTCCAAATGCTCCATGCAAAGACATGTAGAAGAAAAAAAGGTCAAGATGAACATTTTTGATGACATGTTTTCCAAGAGCATACACAATTTCCTCAAGGTGACTTCACATTATTAAATTTTCATGTTTTCCAACACTACTACTCTTCCTCCATATCCTACACAAATTAAAAATGTTTCCTCCAACATTGAAACCATACGACAAATGGGAATAGCACAAGCCCAACCCATAACCTAGTTAAATTGGTCCAAATTCTAATTAGTTGGGTTGATTAAAAATTCCTATAGAACTATCATTAGATTAGGTATAATAAAATGAATAATCAATTGTTCCCAGCTAGCAGGATGAAATATAGTTTTTCAAGGTGAAAAAATTGCATATGCAGATGCATCACTTGAATGATAGGCATGATGCACATGTTGGAATTCTTTGGAAGAACTAAGAGGGGGGTGAATTAGTTATCCAAGGTCTAGATGTACAAATAAAACTTTTCACAGCTTAGTGAACTAATAAAACATTTACCATTATGCATGCAGCCATAAGATTATGCAATAACTTTAAACTTGCAACTTACTATCAAATCAATTCATAGAAATGTCAAGCATGAAACATAATAGATTTAACAACACACATAAGATAATGATTTACATGGAAACCCAATTTGTGAAAAATCACCAGTAATATGCTACCGCATTTTCATTCTTCTGAAGTATGCCCTATGAAAGGCCAACCCTAGTAAAGGTTACAATATTACACACTATTAAATGTGACTTAGCTAAAGGATTTCAATCACCCTGTTAGGAGTGAGCCTTGTTAGAGGATTTTTGATCACTCGCTTGGAGTGTCACCTAGTTAAAGGATTTACAAATGACTATTAGGTCAACCTTAATACAAAGGATTTTACCTAATCTAATTATAATTGCTAGAGAGTAATAGTAAGTCTTGATCTAATACAAACTTACAACTATAGTTGTAGATTTTAGATCTTAGTGTCAGTCCTCCATTCTACTAGGCTTATACTCATTACAACTCTGATAGCTTGTTCACTCTTCAAGCATTCATCTCCTTAAGCCTTCTTGCTTAACATGCCATTGTAGACTCTTCTCTTAAGTCACTTGATGAAGAAAAACCCTTATGTCTCCTTCTCCCTTAGGTTATCACATATGACAACCTTTGCTTCCTAACCAACCATCCTATTTATAGTAAATTAAGATCTTTTGCTACTCATTCTCCATCATCCATTTTAGGGTTAGGTAGGATACAATGTATCTACCCCATATTTCATATCTCTTCTAGAAAGTTCTCCTTTGATCCTCTTTAGATTCACCTAAACATGGCTTACATTGAATTCTGTGCCACTAGCTCATCATCCTTATCTTCCACTTGGTTCACAAAATCCAAAAAAATAAACTTGTTAGCTCAAATTCATCGAATCTACAATCTTTAAAATAATGCAATAGCTTAGCACTATCTTATTTCTAATGCTCAAGACATACAGGGTTACTCAGCATCCTCTATGAAATCACTTGACATCAATTAAAGTTTACTGGTGCTCAGTACCAACCAAACTTTATTTAGCATCAACTAACTTAATTGGCATCCACTAGAATTTGCATTTACTCGGCTTCAACTAATTTTCTGCTCGGCTTGCACTGACTTTTCTCAACACCTACTATCCACTTGGTCAAGCTTAGTAGACAAATTATGTATTATATTTTCTTCTATTCTTTCTTAGTACAACCAAAATTTGTAACCTTAAGTAGATAATCAATGCATCATGTTACCACTATCTTAACTGATCCTTGTACTTCATTACATAAGCATAACTCAACCTTTTGTCTAGGTGTTGTTGTTACCTCTTATTGATCAAATCCTCTTCATCAATCAACTAAGTGATAGTACTTGAATCTTTCAAGACATTGTCTTACTAGTAAACAATATGTTTAGTAGGTTTGACATTAGTGATAAAACAATGATTGAATCATGTATATCAATCTCTCTCTTTGTCAATGTTACTCAATCAATTTCAACAATCTCCCTCTTTGGCATTGATGGAAAACCAAACTAATCAACCAAAAAAAAATCAAATCATGAACATCTTGTTCAAAAAATCTAACTAGGTTAAAACAATAAGACAATACCAAAAAAAGAAAAATTGCATCAACATTATTCCTTTTATCAATAACTTCCATCTTCTTATTAGGTTACAAAAATGATTTCTTTTAACTCCCTCTAAGTTTGTTTACTTGTATCTCCCTCTAACTAGGTAGATCAAGGTTTCTCCCTCTTTCTTGTACTTTCTCCCTTTCTAATCAGCAATATTAGCAAAATCAGCATATCATTAACCTCTATGTTAGAAATCTCCATATGTCTCCCTATTTGACAATAATGCTAAAGACATATACCAAAAAGTTTGTCATCTTTAAGACATGCATATATGAACTTGTTAAATTTCTCCAACTTCTCCAATTGCTCCCTCTATCACCTTACTAGTGACTAATTTGGAAATTTTAGCTCTTTGTTTACTTTAGGCAGATCCTAAAGTAAGATCCTTTGCATCAATTTGTAACATATGGTAATTAGCTGATTTGATATAGCACACTCCCTTTGTTACTTAGATAGCCTTAGATAGGGGTATCACCCCTAATTTACCTCTTAGATACTCATGAGCAATAATGATTTTGTGAAGATATCAACAATTTGTTCCTTTGTGTTAACATATTCCAACTTCACCTCTTTATCTTGGACTAACTCTCTCACATAACGATACTTGATTGCAATGTGCTTAGTCTTTGTGTGCATCACTAGATTCTTTGATATGTTTAGAGCACTTGTATTATCACAATAATGTGTCATAGGTTTTGTGATCTCTTCCTTAATTTCTTTGAGTAGTTGTTTGATCCATACAATGTTTGTACAGTTTACAATAGCAACAATATATTCAGCTTCAGAAGTAGACTATGAGGTGCAGTTTTGTTTCTTACTAGTCCATGTAACTAGCCTTTTGCCTAAGAAGAATGCTCCTTCACTAGTGATCTTTCTGTTATCAATTTTTCCAGGTCATTTAGCGTTAGTGTAGGCTCTCAATTCAAATTTCTCATCCTTCTTATAGTATAGAGCAAACTCCTATGTTCCTTTTAGATATGTCATTATTCTCTTCATAGTCATTATGTGATTCTCCCTAGGATTAGTAGAGAATCTTCCAACTATCCCTATAGATAATGCAATGTTAGGTCAGCTATGTACAACATATTGCAACTTCCCAATCATAGACCTATATAATGTTTGATTCACCTCAGTTGAATCATCATTCTTTGACAACTTGTGTGCTATCACCATAGGTGTACTTACTAGTTTTTAATCCTCCAATATAAAAGTTTTCAATATTTCTTTCACATACTTTGAATGAGTGATGTATACACCATATTTCATCTGATATACTTGCAAGCCCACAAAAAAATTGATCTCTCCAAACATAGACATTTCAAATTCTTGCTTCATCTAATTTGTAAAATCCTTACATAAAGCATCTTGACCTCCAAATATGGTATCGTCAACAAAAATTTTAGATATTAGAATATGTTTTCCTTTATCTGTCTTCATGTATAGATTCTTGTTATCATCAGTCCTCTTGAATCCAATCTTCATAAGATATTTATGAAGTCTCTCATACCATGCTCTTGGTGCTTGCTTTAAACCATATAGAGCTTTGTGAAGTCTACATACCATGTTCTTCTTGTTAACATCAACAAATCCTTCTGGTTGTTCTATGTAAACTTCTTCCTTCAATATGTCATTGAGAAATGTAGACTTAACATCCATTTGATTAACCTTAGAACCTTTGTATGGAGAATAAGCAAGTGAAATTCTCACTCCTTCCATTCTTGCAATAGGGGCAAATATTTCACCATAGTCAATTCCTTCTTCTTGTGCATAATCTTTACAAACTAGTCTTGCTTTATTTCTTATCACTTCACCATTTTCATCTAACTTGTTTTTGAATACCCATTTTGTGCCAATCACATTCTTGTCTTCTGGTCTAGGAACTAGACTCCAAGTCTTGTTCTTTTCTATATACTGAATTTCTTCTTCCATAGCCTTGTACCAATCATCATCTTCCAATGCATCTTTCACTATCTTTGGTTCCTTCATGCTTAACAAACATGATTCACTTCTCAATCTATTTCTTGTCATTGGCCTTGCATTTTAATATCCAATGATTTGATCTATAGGATGATGAATTTTGACATATTTGGATAGTCTAGGCTTAGTTCTTGTAACTACATTCTACCTCTCAGCTTTAGTGTCACTATGTACATCTCTGTTAGGTGTTTCAACCTCTCTTTCATGTGTGTTAATCTCAAAGTCAAATTGTGCATTTTCATCATTCTACAACTCAGCATTTGAATGCAATTCGACATTCATAAGTTATGGCTCAAAAATTATTAAGACTTGCTATTGGTTTGTAGCATGATTTGTAGCATCTTCTTTAGTAGACATTCCTTCATAATAGTAAACAAATAATTTGTATTCTTCTAGTTACTTTGTAGGTTCAACCTCATATACTTTTGTATACTCATCAAAATTCACATTTGCACTTTCCACAATTTTGTTAGTGTTAGTATTTAAACACTTGTAAGCTTTACTTCTTATGGAGTAACCAAGGAGTATACCTTCTTCACTTTTTGCATCAAACTTTCCACTCCTAACATCTTTAAGAATATAGCATTTTCTTCCAAATACCTTAAAGTATTTCACATTAGGTGGATTTCCATACCATAGTTCAAAAGGTGCTGAATGAGTACCTTTCTTCAGTTGAGGTATATACATCAATACTTCTTGCTTCTCTCTAGTATTTCAGAGCAACATTCTTCTTCATCATGAGTGTTTTGGCATAGTCCATTATAGAATTGTTCCCCCTTTCAGTAATTCTATTTTGTGGAGTTGCTCTAGGTGCATATGTCTCTCCTTTGATTCCTCTACCATTATAGAACATCTCAAACTCATGTGATGTGAATTCTCCTCCTCTATCTGATCTCAAGCACTTCAGACTCTTACCTATTTCTTTCTCAACTCTTGCTAAGTACCACTTAAACATTTGAAAGGCATCAAGTTTTTGTTTTAGAAACATAACTATCATCATTCTATAATAATCATCAACAAAAAACATAATGTACTTATCTCCTTTGTAGCTTTGCACATCTATTAGTCCACACACATCAGTATGAAAAATTTCGAGTACTTCCTTAGAGGTATAAGCTTTACTTTTAAAACATGACTTTGTCATTTTGCCTAGCTAACATTGTTTGCACATTTTATTGTTAGGTTTCTTCAATTTAGGAAAACCTCTAACTTTCTTCATGTTACTGATACTAACCAAATTATCAAAGTTAACATGACATAACCTCTTGTTCCATAGCCATACATCATCAAATTAAAAAGACAAGTAGCATCCTCTATATCATGGTAGAATAGACTACTTCTAGTATGATCACCCTTTCCAATAATTTTACCATCATTATCAAATATCTTAGTAGTCTTATTCACAAATTCAATCTTACATCCTAATTTTTTTAGTTGTGACACACTTAAAAGATTATAGGTAGCCCTTCAACATAGTAAGCATTGCCACATAAAATCTTATTTGTGATTTTGATGGAACCATTTCCTTTTATCAAACAAGGTGCATCATTTCCAAATGTTACACTATTTCCTTCATAAAAAATTAGGGAAATGAACTTATTTTTGTCTCCTATCATGTGATGTAAACACCCATTGTCAATGATCCATCCATCATTCTTGTTTGCACATGTCAGAAGTGTAGTTGTCTCATCTTCATCAGATTCTTCCTTCATTGCAACATATACCACTTCGTCATCATGATCATCAGGTTCATCCATACTATCCTCTTCAGCAATATAGCACAACTTCTTTCCTTTGTCTCTGTAGTCTTTGTTGTCAACATCTCTTATGCTCTTGTATTTGTCACCACCTTTATGGTTCTTCTTCTATGGACATTTAGCAGCACTATGACTGACCTCATCACAATTAAAAAAAATGATAGGTAACTTACCTTTGAACTTCCCTTTACCTCTATGAAATCTTATTGCCAAAAATGCTTCAAGATGATCATTATCTTCCTCATATATATCACTATCACTAGACACACATTTTACCTTTCTCCTCTTCTTCTTCTTGATTGGCTCTTCAAAATCCTTCAACAATAGTTTAGCTTTGAGAGTAGATTCAAAAGTCTCAAGTTTGTAATTATCAAAATTAGATAGCTCAAAAGCAGTGAGCCTACCTACCAGACCTTCAAGGGTTAGATTGTTGCCTAATATACATCTTAGTTCTTGAATAATAGTGACTCTAATAGCATAGATAGATAGTAGTGTCCTCAAGACTTTTCTTAACATAGTATCATCACCTATATGACTAGTAGCTCCTTTTATTGCACTAGAAACTTCTTTTATCCTAGCAACATATTGAGCAATATTCTCACCTTTTTCCATTTTCATATAATCAAACTTACCTCTGAGACTCTGAGATTTGGCTCTTTATACATTCTTGTCTCCTTCATAGATAGTGGCTAGGGCATCCCACATTTTCTTTGTAGTGTCACAACATTTGATGTCATCAAATTCAGCATAACTTAGGGTAGAGGCAATCTCCAACATTTCCTGGTTGTGTTCTTTCTTCTTCTTTAGATCTTCAATAGCTAGTGCTCCAGTAGGATCAACATGTTCACTAGTAATGGTAGATTGTGTATGATCTCCAATTCCTCCAAGGTGTAGGATCATCAAACTTCACCATGCAATAAAATTATCTCTTTTAAGCTTGGGCACTTCTCTTTTAGACATCTTGATCTTTGTGCTTCTAGTACCTTCAAACTAGTCTTCTTAAGCAACCAATGCTCTAATACCAATTGTTAGAATTATTTAGAATAACTAAGAGGGGGGGTGAATCAGTTATCCAAGGTTTATATGTACAAATAAAAATTTTCATAGCTTAGTGAACCCATAAAACATTTATCATTATGCATGCATCCATAAGATTATGAAATAACTTAAAACTTGTAGCTTACTATCAAATCAATTTGTGGAAATGTAAAGCATGAAACATAATAGATTCAAAAACACACATAACATAATGATTTATGTAGAAACCCAATTTGAGAAAAATCGCTAGTAACATGCTACCACATTTTCACTCTTATAAAGTGATGCACTGTGAAAGGCCGACCTTGTTAAAGGTTACAATACACACTATTAAATGTGACTTAGTTAAAGGATTTCAATCACCCTGTTAGGAGTGGGCCTTATTAGAGGACTTCTGATCACTCACCTGGAGTGTCACCTAGGTGGAGGATTTATAAATGATTTTTAGGTCAACCTTAATCCATAGGATTTTACCTAAACTAATTATAATTGCTAGAGAGTAATAGTAAGGCTTGATTTGATACAAACTTACAACTATAGTTGCAAATTTCAGATCTTAGTGTCAGTCCTCGATTCTACTAGGCTTATACTCATTGCAACTCTAATAGCTTGTTCACCCTTCAAGAATTCATCTCCTTGAGCCTTCTTGCTTAACATTCCATTGAAGACTCTTCTCTTAGGTCACTTGATGAAGCAAAACCCTTATGTCTCCTTCTTTCTTAGGTTCTTGCATATGATGACCTTTGCTTCATGACTAGCCATCCTATTTATAGGAAATTAAGATCTTTTGACACTCATTCTCCATCATCCATTTTAGAGTTAGGTAGGATACAATGTATCTACCCCATATTCCATATCTCTTCTAGAAAGTTCTCCTTTGATCTTCTTTAGGTTCACCTAAAAATGGTTTACATCGAATTCTATGCCACCAGCTCATCATTCTTATCTTCCACCTAGTTCACAAAATCCAAGGAAAAAAACTTAATGGCTCAAATTCATCAAATCTATGATCTTTAAAATAATGCAGTATCTTGACACTATCTTATTTTTGATGCTCGACACATACTAGGTTACTTGACATCCTCTATGAAATCACTTGGCATCAACTAATGTTTGTTGGTGCTAGGCACTAGCGAAACTTTACTTGGAATTAACTAAATTACTTGGCATCCACTAGAATTTCCATTTACTCAGCTCCAACTGATTTTCTTCTCAGCTTGCACTGACTTTTCTTGACTCCTACTATCCACTTGGTCAAGCTTAGCAGACAAATTATGTATTACATGTTCTTCTATTATTTCTTAGTGTAGTCAAAATTTGTAATCTTAAGTAGATAATAAATGCATCATGTTACCACTATCTTAACTAATCATTGTACTTCATAACATAAGCATAAATCAACCTTTCCTCTAGGTGTTTTTATTACCTCTTAGTGATGAAATCCTCTTTATTAATCAACTAAGTGATAGTACTTGAATCTTATAAAAAAATTGTCTTACTAGTAAACAATAAGTTTAGCACGTTTGACATCAGTGACAAAAGAATGATTGAAACATGTATATCAATCTCTCTCTTTGTCAATGTTACTCAATCAATTTCAACAATGCATTCCCTAATTTATAATGAATGGTTGGATATAAAGGCTCCATATGCTGGCCCAACAATGGAAGCCAAGGATGTAACCATGCATTTATTGGAATGGTCTCCGTATGAGGATCCCAAGTATCTACTGTTGTTGTTAAGTTGAGCATCACTATATGATCTAGAATGTTATGAAGTACTAAATCCAGTAGTAACTTCTCCCATGTCTCCAATAAATGTAGCATAGGTTTAGGGTCCCTTCGCTCCTAGGAATTTGTAGCATTTATTGTCACTACTGGAAGAATAAATTTAGTGAAGAGTTGAGTGTAAGGGGTTGAAGAAACAAGTTATGCTTCTATGTAAATGCCATAATCATGAGGCTCATTCCCTTGCAAAATTCATAGCCCAGTTAAATATATGTATATATCAACCCAACTAATCAACAACTAGACCCATTTAACTGGGTTATGGCTTATTTATTTCTAAAAATATATGCTATGATACATTTTTGTTAAATTTCTTGCAAACTCCACCCATTTTTCTTGGTCTACATTATTTTTGTGGAGGATCTTGAGGTAAGTCACCTAGCACCTTAAAAAAGATCTCTCTGTATATAGATACATACATACATATATGTATATATGTATGTATGTATGTATATGTATGTATGTATATGTGAATATATATATATATATATATATGTATGTATGTATGTATGTATGTATGTATGTATGTATGTATGTATGTATGTATGTAAACATATGTATATGTATATATATGTGTATATGTATGTATATATATAAATAGAGAGATCTTGGCACAACAAAAAACAAATAAAACTCACTTAATAGGTAGCATGACCACAAATGTGATGGCAATGCCTAGTGGTAAGTAGATTCCTCTTTTTCTCTCTCATTTTTCATGTGTTTATTTCACTTGAACTATTATTTCTTAGGAAGTATTTCCTAATATTGGATTCATTTTATATAGGGTGATGAGAAAATTCTTGTATGTACCTGTGTGATGAATTTCTCGTGAGCAATGAAGATGGACTTCCCTTAAGAGTAGTAGGAGATGATGAGGATATTCTAGATACTTTAAAGATTGATCCTTTCTTAAATATTTTACATGTTAATGGGGAATTTAGATGTTGGGGGGGGGAATGAGCTTCCACCTTCATGTGGGTTGCCCTAATTAGTAAATAACATTATACTATTCTAAAAATAAAGTGAAGGTCAACATTAACCTATGATTATATGAAAACTAATTGTGTGGATCTCTTGGTTTTAGGAAATGCAAAAGGATGCCGTAGTTCAATATGAAACATCAATTCATATGCATATGACATCAGGTAGAGCTAAAAAACACAACAAGTTTGCATTTTTTATAGAGGTCTTTAATTAGGTATTTTACATTATAGACCATCATGAACATTGTTCATGATGGTCTATAATTTTAAAAACTTAAGAGACCTATTAAATAAATGTAATCATATTGTGTTTTATCAGCTAGGCCTGTTGTCCATACATTTGAATGCAATTGCACATGCATTCTTGATTCAAAGTGGCAGAATCTTATTTTGGTTGTGATAGAAAATTGACATGCACCAGAAGATGGTAAAATAATGCCACTTTTTAAGGTATGGTACCTCTTTTTGTACTTTAAAGATTGATCCTTTCTTGAATATTTTAGAGGCCAAATGAGCTTCCACTTTCACATAGTTGGCCCTACTTAGTAGAGAATATTAAACTATTCTCAAAACCATGTGAAGCTCAACATTAACCTATGATTGTATGACAGCTAACTATGATTGTATTACAACTAACATGATAGTTAAATATGTAATCTCAATTCATATGCATATGACATCAGGTGGAGATAAGAAAACCCAACAAGTTTACATTTTTATTTGAGATTTATGTAGACATACTAAATGAATGTAAATGTGTTTAGTTTTTTCAGCTCCTTCTATTATCCATGCATACAAAATGTAGTTGCACATGCATTCTTGATTCAGAGTAGAAATTTTTTTTTTTTGATGTAACAAAAAAATGGCATGCACTAGAAGATGGAAAAATGATGTCACTTTTGTAGGTCTTGAACTTTTTTTGTACTTTAAAGATTGATCTTTTCTTAAATATTTTAGATGTTAATGGGGAATTTAGATGTTTTTTTGGTGCCGGGGGGGGGGGGGGTGGAACAAATGAGCTTCCATCTTCACGTGGTTGGCCCTTATTAGTAGATAATATTAAACTATTCTCAAAACTAACTGAAGCTCAATATTAACCTATGATTGCATGACAACTAATTTTGTGAATCTGTTATGAGCTATGAGAGCATCATAGCTATTCAATGTTTACCACCATTTTTTTATTAATATATCACATCATTTTCATTGCAATGACCATGTTTGATGGTTAGCTATCAGTAACACAACATTCCTGCCACATGATCGTCATTATTGGGACAAACATTTCCAATGGCTTTTCGTGGATCCCATAGCATTTCTATTGTAAACACATCACCATTGTGACAGTGTCTTTGATAGCTTTCCATCATAATTTGGATTGTAAAAATGAACTATTTACCAATGACTTGGCCCAATTTATGACAACAGTGTCCATCACTTTTACAAAAATCGCCCTTACTGTCTCAAATTATGACAGAAAAAGTTTGATGCCCTTCCAACAGGAGCCAATTCCTCTTTATATTAGTTAGGTGATGTGTATCCATCATAATTGTGATGATTTTCCATCACATTTAGGTGCAAATGTAGTAGTCATTGAACCTAAAAATACCATGATAAAGAGGTAAGAAATAAATGAATGTAATGTGAATGCAAGTATAATAATAGGGAATAGAATGTGGGAGTAAGGGGATGGGTAAGATGGACATGTAGCATATCACTAATCGATTATAGCCTTAGTTTGGGGGGGGGAGGGGTTAATAATGTGCATAAATTTGAACATAATTATTGGGAGGTAGGAGATCTAGGGAGATTGGATGAGCTAGGGGATCATGGAGAAAGTAAAAGGTGATAGTTGTTAGATTGGACCCGTGTGATTGGATGAAATAGCGATAGGCAAAAAATTAGGAGAACTAGGAATGATTTGGGAATAGAAACTATAAGATAGGGAGGATGTATGTGTATGGTAAGATACAAACATGTAGGATTGGTTGTATTGGCGTGGTAAATGGAGATGGGAGATATTTTCATTCATAGAAATAAAGGTAGTGGGTGGGTGAAATTTTTATTGAAGCTTGAGGCCAGGGTACTTCGTAAAGGACCACCATGTATTTTGAGCACTTAGTTTGATATAAGAATATTGGGGCTATGCCAAGGTTACCAAGAAAATCAAGTCTTATATACAAATATTACATAGGACTAACTCGAAACAAGTATGCAAGGATTTCCCCAACATCATACATGAATTTCAAAGGAATCAGAGTTGAAATGATACTAGGTAATCCACAAGAAAATGATATTTTCAAAATGCACCATGTGATCAGAAATGATAATATGTTTGGAACATGTAAGGGTCACATATGAATGAGTCAAAAGAAGAAAAAACTTTATCAAAACCTTGTGCTCTAATTGCTTCATTCATAGCACATCATGATATAAAAGATCATGGTGACCTTGAGGAGGGAACAACCAAATTTATTACAAAAGATTGTTAAGAATCAAAAAGTTAAATCTAATATCGAAAGAAAGAATACATCCATAAAAAGTAACCTTTTTCAAAACAGATTGGTAGGACTAGATACTGACAGACCAAGATTAGACATGAGGAAGGATGCATCGTATAAGAATATATTGGTAGTATTTGGGACTATGATGAATTTGGAAAATGTAACTTTCTTAGGACATCTCTTTGATGCCAAGGAATCCCATTAGAGGATTCAAAAAATAACTTTTTAGGAGAAAATGTAGTCTACAACCAAATACAAACTGACCTAAAAGAGAAAATGACATATGTGTAAAGGGACTAGACTAGGAAGGAAAAAAGCTAGGATGTACAATAAACCATCCAAGATATGCTCAAGGATTACTCTATAAAAGGTCAGAGTGACAGGACTCTTATGACAATAGGATAGTGATTTGATTTACAATAGGGAAAGCTTAGGCTAAGGAGATAGTGTGAAACAATGTATGGTACACTATTCTTATAAATAAGGGGGCTATGAAACATGTGATGGGATACATGGATATAATATAGATAGAAAGTTCCATGATATAATATGTTGCTTTGATTTGAATTCCAAGCTCACGGATGGGATAGTGATAGTGGTAGTATGGTAAAGGATCTTTGGAACACCTTGGAAAACTTGGGAGATGGATTATGAGATGTGGGGAAATATAGTGGGGGGAATGTAGATCACTGATAGATAATGGGAAGGCCAAGTACACATGGTGCCTATTTGCTAGGTTTTCGTCAAGGTACCTATTGAAAGTTTTTGAATTGCCAAGTTTTTAACATGAGTACTTATTTTTCTTTATTTTTGGATATTTTGATTATTTTTGGTCTTTCAAGATTAGCACGATACACTAAGGATCTTAGGCATAGAACTTCTTCAGGTGAATGATGTTTGTGGGATCATTTAATGTTTCACCTTCAATTGTTGATAATTGGTATGCTTTTGAGCCAAAAGATGTTGTTACAACATATGGATCAAGCCATGTGGGATCAAACTTTCCCTTCTTTTCTTGGTCTACTTCAAATTTCATATTTTCTTTGAGGACCATGTCACCTACTTGAAATTTCCATTAGCAAATCTTTTTATTGAAGTTTCTCTTGAGGTGATTTTGATAGACCATGAGATGGTCATAGGCTTGTTTCATTTTTTCATCAAGTAGATCTAGCTATGTGAGTGTTGGAAATATTCAAGACTATGTCAGGTTTCTAAGAGGGGAGGGGTGAATTAGTAACCTTAAAAACTTTAACAAATTTAGATCTTAATTGCAATAACCCAATAATCATTTAATTCATTAACTCGGATCTAACTGCATACATGATAAGCTGAAAACATAAACATTCATGACACATGAACATAATGATTTGGTGACCCAGAAACCTTCCAAATAGAAAGTAAAGCTGGAGTAGGGATGATACCCACAAAAATTCAATATTGTAGCATAAAGTTGGCTTGTTAAGACTTACAATGATCACTTTTGATGATCTGCCCTATTAGGAGCAATTAGGACTGATAGGTCCACCTTGTTAGAGAATTTACAAACATACAATGAAGTATGCACTCGGTAAAGAGATTTGACAAAAGATTGTTAAGTCTACCTTGTTAGTGGATTTTGGAGCTAATTCACCTATTAAGATGAAATAGTAGATCTCTAACTTACAACTAATTTGTTGATAGAGATTCTTTGAAGTTTTGATCACCTCTATGTGATAGATATAACTTTGTTGCTCCTAATATGTCCTTACAATAGACTTTCCTCTACTACTAATTCACATTTGCATGTATACATTTCATTCACATATCTCATCAATCCATTCTACTACTAATATTAATACATTGGGTATGATACAATACATTATATATATATATATATATATATATATATATATATATATATATATATATATATATATATATATATATATATATATATATATATATATATATCCAATTTACAAAATTATAAAGTCAGCCAATATACAAGTTAACACCAATATTAGAAAGTCAGCTCAAATGAAGACACTCAGGTTCTGAAGACTAACTTGGTGAAGTTTTGATGCATGGCATCCATTTTAATTACTCAACATTGTCATGCATTTTATAGAAGTGGAAGCTTGGTCCATACTAAACATCTTAAAGTAGTCTCAAACTCAGTCTACATTAGCAACTTGGCAAATACTATGCAACTTGGTAGAAACTAAATTCCACATTTTCCATACCTAAACTCAGTAAACACTAATCATCTCATCACTCAGTTAACACTAACTTCATTTCAAATGAACTAACGACTCCATAGAAACTATGAAGCCTAGTAACCATTGAATTGCTTGGTAGAAACTATAGGACTTCACACTACCTAAATTTACTTGTTAACCACTAGAATGCTTAGTAGGAACTATGTAGCTTGGTGTTGGAATTATGTTGTATTTTTCATTAGTGACAACACTTATTCAATTTTGAATGCTTACTGAGTTAATCACTCAGTCCATAGTGTATACCAAGCAATCAATGGTTACTTTGTAAGTTTAGCAGTTATGTAGTTCACACCTAGTATTCTTGAAGCTACCGAGTGAATGTGTAGTTCAATGGTGTTTACAAAACAGATAATGGTTACTAAGCTTCATAGTATCTACCAAGTTATCAGTTTGCATGATATGAAATTAGTTTCTACCAATTAATGGATGTGTAGTTTTTACTAAGTGACAACAAGGTAAATGAAGGTTTCAGTATTTACCGAGTGACACTATATCTACCGAGTCTCCAATGGTTACCGAGTTCCAAACTATTTTGTGTGATTATTATGGACCATGCTTCTACTTCTATTGAGTGCATGATGATGCCAAGTAATGAAATGGGTGCTGAGTATTAGAAGGTCACCGAGTCAACTTGAAGAGCCTAAGTTTTCTACTGTTTGGCCGACCCAATAATGTTTTGTTTACTTGTTTTTTAGCCAACCTTGCAATTGTAATTATTGGAATGATATATATGTAATGTATTATATCATTTTCAATGAAATAATTATTATGAGTATGTTAAGGAATGGACATGTAATGTTTTGAGAAGAGTGAATGCAAATCAGAAGTAGAGTAGAGTTTTCAGCAAGGTCATTAAGGAGTAGCAAAGACACATCAATCACAAGAGGTGATCTGTACTTCAAGATCTATTCAGCAATCAAGTTGTAAGTTAGATCTACTATTTCATCCTGATAGGTGATTCAGTTTTCAAATCCTTTAACAGGGTAGACTTAATAGTCTTTGTATAAATCTCCTAACAGAGTGCATACTTCATTGTATGTTTTTAAAATCTCTAACAAGGTGGACCTAGTAGTCCAAATTTCTCTTAACAAGGAAGATCATTAGAAGTGGTCAATGTAAGCCCTAATAGGAAAACTTTATACTACAATAGTGAAGTTTTTTGGGTATCATCCCCACCCCAGTTTTACTTTCTATTTGGAAGGTTTCTGGGTCACCAAATATTGTGTTTATGTGTTATGTATGTTTATATTTTCTCATGCATGCAGTAGATTAGAAGAATGAATGGTGAATGATTCATATGGTTAAGTGTTGAATTAATTTAAAAGTTTTTGAGGTTACTGATTCACCCCTCCCCTTATAGTAACCTAGCTAGTCTTGATTATTTCCAACAATTGGTATCAGAGCTCTATGGTTCTTAGGATAAAGTTTGACAGCTTTAGTAAGATCAGGGACAATGGAGATATTTAGACTTGAAAAAGCTATTGAGAATAAGAAGATAGATCTAGAAATGGCCATAGCTCAACTCAAGGAAGCAAAGGACCATCTTTCCTAATCCTTAAAAAGAAGGATGGAACTTGCAAGACAAATGAATGACAATTAGTATGTTGAAGAAAATATTGAAGACCTTTTCCCATCAAGAAGTTCAGATGAAGAAAATGAGGCAATCAAAGAACTCCTAGCAAAGAATGGCTCTCTCCAAGAAGTGGTAAGAAAATTGAAATGAGAACATGAAGTTCAGTCAATAAGAATGTGTGAAATCTTGGAACAAAGGAATAAGTCAAGTGAAGACTTGGAGGCAAAGAGTAATGCAAATCAAAATCAATCCCTTCAGCAAGAAAGTCTTATCAATCAACTCTCTAATGCTAATGAGGAAATCATGAATCTGAGATCTATAAATGAAAACTTAAGGAATGATCTAATCACTGAAAGATAGATCAATGAAACATTGAAAGTTGTTGTAATCTCTGAAAGGAAACTCAATGAAAGGATGATGAAATCCCAAGTAGACATGGATAAATTGAATAAAAAAAGTGATCAGAATCTTCATAGACAAAAAGGTAAAGCAGGACTTGGTTACAAAGAAGAAGGTGAATCTTCCAAACAAGGTACCCAAAGGAATCAAAGATCTACTTGCAATCACTCTGGTAAGTTAGGTCATACATTAAATAAATGTTGGAGAAATGGAAAGGAAAAATTCAATGGAAAATGCTACAATTGTAGTAAACATTGTCACAAAGCTAGTGAATGCAAGGAAAAACCAAAATTTGAAGGTAAATGTCACAAATGCAAGAAACAAGGCCACAAGGCATCTGAATGTAGATCTAAACAATTCAATCCAGCTGAAATATTTGTCAAAGCAATATTTGGTTGGGATTACAACACTTGGTGTAGATATCACTATTGTGGAGAATATGGACACATTGGCATGGACTGCACAAGACATCACTTAAGAAAAAGAGATTCAATAGTAAGATGTTATACATGCACTGAAATTGGTCACATAGCTAAAAATTGCATCAACATAGGAAGAGTTGAAGATGAAAAGAAAGCTAAAGAAGATAATATTAGGAAGCAAATGATACAGTAGTGGATTCGTAAATCTAGCAAGTAGAACAATTCAAATGATGGAAATGTCACTCAAGAAGTGGGTGACTCCACCATTTCCAATTAGATTCTTCAAGAAGGGATAGGAACTACATTTTCAAGCTATATCTCAAGCAGTTCCAAATGGAAGAAAGCAAAAGATCCAAATTAGTATATCAGATACAAAAGGATCACATGAATTCGATTCATACCGAGCAAGGTTAGTCACAGACTCAACCAAGCTAGGTCAGGAGTAATGTAAGCTTGTTTGATCGCCGAGCCACAAGTTTCTATCAAGCTAGTGAGTGGATGATAGTCTATCACGCACTATGTCAATATGGTACCTAGCATTAATGGAAAATTTTCATCAAAAGGGGTAGAATTTGACTTTATTTTTCATCACATTTTTAGAATTCATAGAGCAAAGAGATTTCCAGGTGCACTCAAGCAATTCCAAAGTGATTTTGAGCAAATTTATAGCTAAGGAATTTGTTTGAAAATTTTCATCACTTACCGAGCAGCAATGACATCCAAAAGCACCATCAGTAACAAGGAAAAAAGGGGTCTAGAGATTTTGGTTAAGGTTGTGGAGTGGAAAGTACCGAATTTCAAGCTTGTTCTAGCAGTGGTGGAGGCACTCAACCCTAATGGTCTGCAATCAAAAATTCCCAAGGAGTTTTTAGATAAAATGGATAAGGTATATTCTTAGTCACATACACAATGGTCAGTTATGGTTAGAGTAGCCTGTATTGATAACCAAAAGGATGATTCACAAGATTATTGGCCTTCCCATTCTTAGCAAAGCAAAATCCACTAAAACTCCAAGTCAGGATGAACTCTAGAAGAAAACCCTAGCCAAGCGGGATGGTAGAGGTTTAAAAATTAGCATAATTTTTGATGTGGAGTTAAGGTTTGGAATTCATGTAATTGGTCATAAAATTTATAGCTCTAGTTGATTGAACAGTGTGCCATGTGAGGTAGTGGACTTAGCATTCAAAGTTTTGAAGAAAAACATGGAATTTGACCTGTCAGAACTACTACTGAAGCAACTAAAAAAAATATGGATAGCATCCAAACATCAAAGAATAATCCCTATAAATTTGGTTCTTTGTTGACATGCCTCTTCTTTTATGTGCAAAAATTCTTTCCATCTAAAGGTTCTGTTGTATGGGGAAAGGATGTTCCCATTTTGTATCAAATAAATGAGTTTATTGCAAAAATGGGTGTAAATTTTGATAGCATAATGGAAAATTATTTTGAAGATTTCAAAGAAAGGATGAACAATAGGTTCAAGATTCCTCCTAAACTTGTTGAGGATTATAAAGATGATGTGTGCTTCATGGTTGACTATGATAAAGTATATATTTAGGCAATTATGCCTCGAGTTGCATGGGTAAAACCTCTTCCTTATGAGGTCAATATTGATGAAACTAGGGACATCATTGAAGCATTAGTAAATGGACTTGTAGACCCTAAGCAACCAAAATTTGACACATATGATGAGGCAAAATCTAGAATTGAACTAGAAATCAAGCTACCTCAAGTAATCAGCAAAGGTAAGAGGAAGATAGTTAAGATGAAAACTGCCACTAGTCCCCTAATACTTACTGAGGGAAAAAGAGAGGATGAAGAAGAAGAGGAAGAAGGAGAAGAGAAAGAAGCTAAGAAGGAGGTAGAGCCAGCAAGGAAGAAGGGTAGGGTAATTATTACCAAGCTACCAAAGACCTCCACAGTTGTTTTCACCTGGAGAGGTAAAGGAAAAAGTAAAGGTGAAGTTATGTTCAGCAAGCCCCCACTTACCTTCCAAGAAAGGCTAAAATAAATGGAAGAAGGAGCCAACATCACAAACTTCAAGTCTTTAAAGTTTGCAACAAGAAATGATGCCGAGAAGATGCTGATTGAGGAACTGGTACTCACCAAAATGGGAAAGTGGAAGTATTCCCCAGACCAAATTGCTCCTCAAATCTCAAAGGAATTATTGGTTCGGTTAAAACCAAGGTGGGAGTCAACTACATAGATAGCCAAAGATATTTATGAAAAATCCTTGAAGAACATATTTCCAAATCTTACTAATGTAGAAGTAAAGGTATCCATGAAGAATAATGAAGGTAAAATGATGATCAGATTCTATACATGTTTGATTTTAATCAAAGATATTGACCATATTGTAAGAGATACAACAAACATGTGGAAGAATATCTATCATCTACATAAGCCTAGTGATGATCTAGTTGAGATCAAGGATGATGATGGTGATAATGATGATGAAGAAGATGATAACACTCCATGTTCTACTGTTGATGTTGAAGATTATCAGGCACTTAGGGTTGATGATGAAGAGAAAGAGGAAGAAGTTGAAGAGGAAGAGAAGGAGGAAGAAAATGAAGAAGATGACCCAATGAAGATTGCAAAAAAATTCATTGCTTCCCTTCCTCACTCTCCACCTAAGCTAGCAACATCATCAACATTGGAGTAAGGTTCAATAGGATTGATTGCAACTACATCAGAAATATCATCTGGTCCTACCACCTTGCAGCTCTAGGTATCTTCAATGGAAGTATCAATTACTTCATCCACTAATTTGTAGACCTCTTCATCAGCACTCAAGCAATCCATCTCACCAGTGTGCATAGCTACCAGTTCTACAATAATGTCAACTTTTACAATAGGTCGTTCAATAAGTTTGCTAGTTTTTTCTACAATTTTGTCTACCACATATTTAATTGCACCAATTTTTGTTCCATCTTGTACATTACCTATTGGTACACCATTTTTGAGAGGCACATCAATTTTGGATTTAGCTAGTACTTCTTTTAGTTTTCCTTTAGTTGGACCCATTCAAGTCTTTTCTACTAGTCCATCTACATCAACTATTGTTTCTATTTCTAAATCCAAGGAAGTAAGCACTGAAGTAAATCCAAAGACTCTTCTAAAACTTATGGTTACTGGTAAAGCAATTGATGAAGATATAGAATTGGATAAGGAAAATGTTATCCCTAAGATAGATTGGATATTGCCACAGTGAATGGAAGTAGCTAAGAGAAGAGAGAGACAAAGAATTCACAATAATTGAGAATGCCAAAAATATAATTACTAAGGCTATAAGTGTTGATGTTGATCCATCTCAACACATTTTTCTAGAATTAGAAGAGGCTATAAATAAGTTCAATGAGGACACTTCTAGTCAAGAGAAGCTCATTGAGAAGGCAGAGAAAAATTTGACAATAAGGTGCTTGAGCACATTGCTCAGCACATTGCAGTAAATTAGGTAGAGTTATCCTCAATTTTGAGCAATCTTGAACAATCCTTCACTAATGTAACATCACTTTTTGGCAAGCTTTGTGATGTTACTAAGTATACCAAGGATATTAAGGAGAAATTGAATAAGATTGATATGGACATGAAGGCTAGTGCTCAAAGGTTACATCTTGACCTTAGTTCAAGCTCAACACATCACATGAAGGTGAAATTTTTGTCAGAAATGCAGGAAGAGCTACTCAGAGAGAAAGCCAAGATCAAGTCTACACTGATTGATATCCAGAATATGATCCTTCTAGTTATGGACCCAATGCAAAAACATATTGCATATTCAAAAATATTGATCCAAGATAAAAAAATTTCGATAGTAGATCATATGATTGAAATTTTTGCAGAAGTTCAAGTGGCACTCTCGACCTACAAGATTTTGCAAGATAATTGTGATAATATATTGGCTCTTATTATTAAGGTACACTCCAAATTTCTCACACATTTTGATGTCTCTATTTGTATATATTATATATACCCTTTGGCATTATTTTCAAAAAGGGGGAGTATGAGATGAACAAGGAAAGAACATGGGGAGAACGGAGATAATTAGATCAAATGAGAAACTAAGAGACTTGTGGAGAAATAAGGAGAAATAGATTGATATATGTACAGATAAAAGCTATGAATATATTATGCCATATGTATGGGGGAGATATGTAAGATATGTATATACAATAGCTTTACAAAGATCAATTTTGAAAAATCAAAATAAGAATGTCAGTGTACATAAGTTTTGGCTCATAAGTGTTTTGGTCACTAATGCCAAAGACGAAGATTGTTGGCATTATGTTGTATTTTTCATTAGTAAAAACACTTATTCGATTCTAAATGCTTATCAAGTTCATCACTCAGTCCATAGTTTATATTGAGCATTTAGTGATTACCTTGTAAGTTCAGCAGTTATGCAGTTCACACTGAGTATTCTTGTAGC
Organism: Cupressus sempervirens; assembly: GCA_028749045.1. Lineage (NCBI taxonomy): Eukaryota > Viridiplantae > Streptophyta > Pinopsida > Cupressales > Cupressaceae > Cupressus > Cupressus sempervirens. Next base: position 748,808,145 of record CM053792.1, read on the forward strand.
TACCAAGTGAATGTGCAGTTCAACAATGTTTACCAAATAGATAATGGTTACTGAGCTTTACAGTATCTATCAAGTGATCAGTGTGCATGATATGAAATCAGTTTCTATCAAGTAATGGATGTGTAGTGTTTACTGAGTGACAATAAGGTAAACAAAGGTTTTGGTATTTACTAAGTGACACTATATCTACTGAGTCTCCAATGGTTACGAAGTTACAAGCTATGTTGTGTGATTAGTATGGATCATGCTTCTACTTCTACCAAGTGCATGATTATGGTAAGTAATGCAGTGTATGTCAAGTATTAGAAGGTCACTGAATCAACTTGAAGAGCCTACATTTTCTACTATTTGGCCAACTTAGTAATGTTTTGTTTACTTGTGTTTTAGCTGACCTTGCAATTGTAATTATTGGAATGATATATATGTAATGTATTGTATCATTTTCGATGAAATAATTATTATGATTATGTTAAGGAATGGACATGTAATGTTTTGAGAAGAGTGAATGCAAATCAGCAACAAAGTAGAGTTTTCAAAAAGGTCATTAAGGAGAAACAAAGACACATCAGTCACAAGATGTGATATGTACTTCAAGATCTATTCAACAATCAAGTTGTAAGTTAGATATACTATTTCATCTTGATAGGTGAATCAATTTTCAAATCCTTTAACAGGGTAGACTTAATAGTCTTTGTATAAATCTCCTAACAGAGTGCATACTTCATTGTATCTTTATAAAACCTCTAACAAGGTGGACCTAACAGTCCAAATTGCTCTTAACAGGGCAGATCATTAGAAGTGGTTAATGTAACCCCTAACGGACCAACTTTATACCACAATAGTGAAGTTTTGTGTGTATCATCCCCACCTGAGTTTTACTTTCTATTTGGAAGGTTTCTAGGTCACCAAATATCATGTTCATGTGTTATGTATGTTTATCTTTTCTCATGCATGCAGTAGATTAGAAGAATGAATGGTGAATGATTCATATGGTTAAGTGCTGAATTAATTTAAAAGTTTTTGAGGTTATTGATTCACCCCTCCTCTCTCAATAACCTAGCTAGTCTTGATTATTTCCAACATTTGATGGCTACCAAATTACATGGCAAACACTGTAGACTGTTCAATGAGCTTGGTAAGCATATAGAATCTAAATAAGTGTTGTCACTAATAAAAAACTTGACTTAATGTCAACAATCTCCCCCTTTGGCATTAGTGACAAAAACACTTATCAGCCAAAAATTATATACATAACAGCATGATACTGGCTCGGTAGAGGAATACTATTTTTTTGAGATTTTTCAAAATTTGTCTTTGTAAGTATGTACTTTCCTTAGATATATTCTACATCTTTCTCCCCATATATACATATAGAATCACATAGATATATTCTATTTCTCCCCCTTTTTGACAATAATGCCAAAGATTTACTCGAAACTTATTTACACAGATACACCAATGTAAGAAAGAAACTTAGAATGTACCTTAAGTAAGAGAGCTAAAGTCTTATCCCAATTTTCTTATAAAACTTTCCATGTTTGTAGACAAACTTGCACTTTTGCAGAGAGCTCGATCATGTGATCTACAATTGAGAAATTATTATCATGGATCAATGTTTTGGAATAGGCAATGTGCTTCTGCATTGTATCCATGATGGGAAGGATCACATTTTGGATGTCTATGAGTGAAGACCAAATCCTTGCTTCCTCTCTCAATAATTCTTCCTGCATATCTAACAAGAATCTAGTTTTCATATGATGTGTAGACCTTGAACTAGGGTCAAGTTGCAACTGTTGTGCACTAGCCTTCAGATCTTCATCTATTTTAGTTAATTTTCTCTTTATTTCCTTAGTATGCTCAGTGATATCACATAGCTTTGCAAAAAGTGATGTTACATTTATGCAAGAATTTTCAAGATTGGTCGAAATTGACGAAAGCTCCACTTGCTAAATAGAAATTTTTTGAGCAATGTGATCAAGCACTTTATTATTAAATTTCTTCTCTGCTTTCTTAATTAATTTTTCTTGACCATTAGAGTCCTCATTAAATTTCTAAACTGCTTCTTCCAATTGAAATAAAATGTGCTGAGAAGTATCAAATTCAACACCTATTACCTCAGTCATAATATCCTTAGCACTCTCTATGATTTTATATTCTCTGTCTCTTTCTTCTCTTAATTTCTCCTGCTTGGCTTTCTCTTGGAGGAGCTGACTTGCTAGTTGCATTTGATCTATAGTGGCATTATCAAAATACCACTTTGGAATTTCAATTTCCTCATCTAAATCAATATCTTCCTCTATCTCTTTTCCACTCAAAAGTTTTGTACAAGGTTGAGCCTTGAGTTCAACTACCTTAGTACAAACTGCCTTATAATTTGGAATGGAAACAATAGTAGAGATAGTAGGACTAGTAGTAAAAACTAATATGGAACTAATAGATGGAATAGTGATTAGAATACTTACTGAATCCAAAACTAATATACTTATAGAAGTAACCAAAACTATAGAAAACAAAACTGTAGAATCCAAAATTGTAGAACTTGAGACTATACTTACTAGTAAAGAACACAAAATTGTAGAACATGATGTACATACTATTGAAGAACCTATCTTCAAAACTAAAGAAGAGGGAGGTTGTAGCTCAGTAGATGAAGTGGTATACACTTCCATTAGTAATATGCTAAGCTGAGAGGGAGTGAAGAGTGATTAGACATTTGATGTATCTATTGTAGTCACAATCAAACTTGTTGAAGCTAACTCCAAATTTGATGTAGCTGCTAATTTTCTTGGAGACTGAGGAAGTGAGGCAATGACTACTACAACTATCTTCACAGGATCACTCTCCTCATCATCTTCTTTAACTTCCTCAATAGCTTCTTCCTTTTTATCTTCTTCAACTCCTTCATTGTCAAACTGAATTATTTCAAAATTTGTTTCTTCTTCCTCATCATCAATATCATCATCCTTGACTTTTACTAGAGAGTCACTCAGTTTCTACAAGTGATAGATATTCTTCCACATGCTTGTCACATTCTTGGCAACATGTTCTATATCCTTTAACAAAATTAAACAAGTATTGAATCTAAGAGTCATCCTATCTTCATATTTCTTCATAGACTCTTTTATCTTAGCATCTGTAACACTCGATAACAACTGCCTTAGGTTTTTCTCATAGATATCTCTTGCTATCTGCATGGTTGAGTCCCATCTTTGCTTCAATCTCTCCAATAGATCCTTAGAAATTTGAGAAGCTATTTGATCAGGGGAATACTTCCATTTACCCATCTTGGTTAGCACCAATTCCTTAATTTGCTTCTTCTCAACCTTTGTCTTAGTCTCATACTTCAGTGATTTGAAGTTGTCTATGCCTGCACCTTCTTCCATTTGTTTTAGTCTTTCCTAGAAGGTGAGAGGAGGCTTGCTAAACACAACTTCACTACCTTTCTTCCTGGATCTTCTAGTAATCATTGAAGTGGATGGCTTTGATGGCTTGGTGATGATCACCTTGCCTTTCTTCTTCACTAGCTCTTCTTCCTTCTATGACTCATCTTCATCCTTTGCATCATCATTATCTTCTCCTTTACCTTCAGTCAACAAAAGAGGTGTGCTAGTTTTGAGTTTTTCTATTCTCCTCTTGCTTTTGTTAACCACATATGGAAGCTTCATTTCAAGCTCTATTCTTGCCTTGGCCTCATCATAGGTTCCAAAGTATGGTTCCTTTAGATCAATAGATTTGTTTAATAAAGCTTCAATTATGTCTTTCACTTCACCAATATTCACCTCATAGGGAAGAGGTTTTACCCATACAACTCTTGGAATCACTACCTGAATGTAGACTTTGTCATTTTCTACCATGAAACAAACATCATCTTTGTAATCTTCAACCAATTTCATGGGAATCCTGAATCTGTTACTCATTTTCTCCTTGAAAACATCAAAGTAGTTATCCATTATGCTGTCAAAATTCTCACCCATTTTTGTAATGTACATGTTAATTTGATACAAAACTAGCACATTCTTTCTCTATACGACTATACCTTTTGAAGGGAAAAAAATTTTGAACATAGAAAAATAGACATGTCAACAATAAACCAAATTTACAAGGATTTTTCTTAGATGTCCTTATACTTTTCATCTTTTGGTTAAACTATTTCAACAATAAGTCTACAAGATCATATGACATATTGCTTTTGATGACTTTGAATGCCACATCTACTACTTCACATGACACACTATTGAGATGGCTCAAAATATAAATCTTGTGTGTTATCACATGTATGCCAAATTTTAGTTCTACATCAGTTACACTACTAATCTTGATGCCTTAGCCATCCCACTCAGCTAGGGTTTTCTTTTCTAACTCCACCTGACCTAGGGTATTAGTAGCTTTAGCTTTGGAGAGCATGGTAAGGCTAGTGATATGATGAATCATCTTCTTAGTAATCAAAATTGGTTGGTCAAGCCATAACTGACCACTGTGAACTCAACTTAGGATGTATCTGATCCATTTGATTTGGAAACTTTGGGGTAGGTGGGGAATGTGGGTTAAACTCTTATCTTCCAAGTGCTTATGCTTAGGTTTAAGAATAAAATTTATACATAATTCAACTAGGGCATCGTCCATCTCTAGGGTTCCAATTTCTTGAACTGCACACTTAAAATGAGTTTGGATATCATTAATGAGAAGTACCTTAGGAGGGATTCGTGATTATGCTCCATTTGGATAGAGGGTTTTTGTAATTGCTAGTACAAGTTTGAAATTTGGCAATTTCCATTCAACTCCTCGAACCAACATTTTTGACCCTTTCTTTGATTTTCTATTGCTTCCTAACACTGCCATGGATACTTGGTAGGATACAAAAAAATTCAAAAAAATTTATTGCAAATTTCGCTCGAAATCGCTTTATCGCTCTACAATTTTCTTGATCGCAATAAGACTTTAAGATTTTTCATGAAAAATGATTTCAATTTCCTTCCATTTTGATAACATTTTTCCATTAATTCTAGGTATGAAAGTAGTTGTGATGACATCATTATGTGCAACAGGCTATCATCCACTATCTATTGAGATTTCTCAGTGAATACTTCATAACTCAGTTAACCAAACATGTGTGACTTGTTATTCCCGGCCTTACTTGGTAGAGTCCATGACCCAACCTTACTTGGTGATTATTGATACTAATATTTTGTGATCCCCTTGTATCTTGAATACTAATTTGAATCTTTGTTTCCTTTTCAATTTTGGAACTATTTTAGATGTGACTATGATTACATAGTTCTAGTTCTTACTTAAGAACTTAGTTAAAAATGGCGGAGTCACCCACTTCTTGAGTGACATGACCATAATTTCTTGGACTAACTTCCTTGATGGATTTAGGAATCCATTGCTACCTCATTTTCTTTCTGATCTTATCTACTTTTTCCTTCTTTTCATCTTCAATTCTACCTATATTCATGCAATTTTTGGCTACATGACCAAGTTCTATACAAGTGTAACATCTTATGGTATTATCTCTCTTCCTTGTGTGATTTTTAACACAATTCATGAAAATGTGTCTGTACTCTCCATAGTAATGACATTTACACTAGGTGTTATAGTCCCAACCAAATAATGCTTTCACAATTTGCTTTTCTGGATTTAATGACTTGGTTCTGCAGTTTGATACATTGTGACCTTGTTTCTTGCATTTGTGATATTTTCCTTGAAATTTTGATTTCTCTTTGCATTCATTAGCCTTGTGACCATGCTGATTGAAATTGTAACATTTACCATTAAATTTTTCTTTTCCATTACTCCAACATTTATTTGATGTATGACCTATCTTACCATAGTGATTGCAAGTAGGTCTTTGATTCCTTTGAGCACCTTTTTTGGAGGTTTCACCTTCTTCTTTGTATCCAAGTCCTACCTTACCCTTTTTCCTATAAAGATTCTACTCATTTTACTAATTCAATTGATCCATGTCTACTAGGGATTTCATTATTCTTTCATTGAGTTGCTTTTCAAAATTTGATCAATTTTCATCCTTTCATTATTTTGCCTTTCAGTGTTTAAGGCATTCCTTAACCTTTCATTTTCAAATCTCAGGCTCATGATTTCTTCTTTTGCATTAGAGAGTTGATCAATAAGATTTTCTTGCTAAAGGGATTGATTTTGAATTTCATTGTTCCTTGCATCCAAGTCTTCTTTTTCCTTATTTCTTTGTTCTAAGATTTCACACAATCTTATTGACTGAATTTCTTGTTCTCTTTTCAATTTTCTTACTTCTTCTTGTAGGGAGCCATTCTGTTCTAGGAGTTCTTTGATTGCATCATTTACTTCATTTGAACTACTTGAAGGGAAAAAATCTTTAATCTTTTCTTCAATGTATTGATGATAATTCATCTAATTTTCAAGTTCCTTCCTTCTTTTCAGGGATTAGGAAAGTTGCTCCTTAGCTTTCTTGAGTTATGCAATGGCCATTTCTAGATCTAGCTTTTCATTGTCAATTGCTTTATCAGGTTTGAAAATCTCCATTTTCCTTGATCTTTTCTCAAGCTGTCAAGCTTTATCTAGAGAACTGTAATGCTCTAATACCAATTGTTGGAAATATTCAAGACTATGCTAGGTTACTGATAGCAGAGGGGTGAATTAGTAACCTTAAAAAATTTAACAAATTTAGACCTTAAATGCAATAACCCAATAATCATTTAATTCATTAACTCAGGTCTAACTACATGCATGAGAAACTAAAAACATAAACATTCATGACACGTGAACACAATGATTTGGTGACCTAGAACTATTCCAAATAGAAAGTAAAATTGGGGTGGGGATGATACCCACAAAACTTAAATATTGCAGCATAAAGTTGGTCTGTTAAGGCTTACAATAATCACTTCTAATGATCTACCCTATTAGGAGCAATTAGGATTACTAGGTCCACCTTGTTAGAGGATTTGCAAATATGCAATGAAGTATGCACTCAGTAAAGAGATTTGACAAAAGACTGTTAAGTCTACCTTGTTAGAGGATTTTGGAGCTGATTCATCTAATTGGATGAAATAGTAGATCTTTGACTTACAACTGATTTGTTGATAGAGATTCTTTGAGGTGCTAATCACCTCTATGTGATAGATATAACTTTTCTGCTCCTGATATGGCCTTATAATACACTTTTCTCTCATGTTGATTCACATTTGCATGCATAGATTTCATTCACATATCTCATCAATCCATTCTACTATTACTACTACATTGGATATGATACAATACATTACATATATATATCAATCCAATTAAAAAAATAACAAAGTCTGCCAATATACAAGTTAACACCAATATTACAAAGTCGGCTCAAATGAGGACCCTTAGGTTTTGAAGATTGACTTGGTGAAGTTTTGATACATGACATCAATTGTCATTACTCGACATCATCATGCATTTAGTAGAAGTAGAAGCTTGGTCCATACTAAACATCTTAGAGTAGTCTCAAACTTAGTCTACACTGGAAACTCGGTAGATACTGTGCAACTTGGTAGAAACTAAATTCCACATTTACCATACCTGAACTCCATAAACACTAATCATCTCATCACTTGATTAACACTAACTTCATTTCACATGAACTAATGGCTCAATAGAAATTATGAAGCTTGGTAACAACTGAACTACTTGGTAGAAACTATAGGACTTCACACTGCCTAAATTTACTTGGTAACCACTAAAATGCTCGATAGGAACTGTGAAGCTTGGTGGCTACTAAATTACATGGAAAACACTATAGACTATTCAATGAGCTTGGTAACCATACAAAATATGAATAAGTGTTGTCACTAATAACAAACTTGACTTAATGTCAATAGTGAGTTGGGCTACTCTCTAGTCTTCATCTAATATTTTTCCTTTAAAAGAGATGTGCAAGGATGGGAGTTCAACTTCAATAGGTAGGACTACTTTGACACCATACACTAGGAAGTGTGGAGTTGTTCCTACGGATGTACAAAAGGAGGTGCGATAAGACCATAAGGCTGGGTTTATTTGCAAATGCCAACTATGATTGAAATCACTAAAATAATTCTTGAGGATTTTGAGTAGAGTTTTGTTATTTGCCTCAGCTTGACCATTACCTTGTGAGAAGTATGGGTTGGAAAAATGGTGATGAATGTGGAAGGAGATACACAACTCTTCCATATTGAGGTTTTCAAAGTTACCTCCATGGTTTGTAAAAATGGTAGCAGGGATAACAAAAAGGAAGATAATGTGAAAGAGGATGAATTTAGATACTTGAAGTCTTGTGGTAGTGAAAAGTGGGACTACTACCCAGCTGGTGAAATAATCTATTGTAACAATTATCCATTTGTGGCCTTCTAAAGATAAGGGTACAATAACACCAACAAGGTCAAACCCCTTGTATGCAAATGGCCATGGCAGTGCAATGGGTTGAAGATCTTGAGCTAGAGATCATATCAAGTTTGCATGTTGTTGAAAAGGTAGACACATTTTGAGAAACTCACAAGCATCATATTCTATAGTAGGTCAATAATATCCAACTCTGAGTATTTTTCTAGCTAAGACTATATCGTTCATGTGAGAATCACAAAGTCTAGCATTCACCTCTTTGAGAGCCATTACAACCTCATTTTGGTCTAAACACCAAGAGAGAGTATCATGCTAACCTTCATGATATATGGTGTTAGCCATAATAGTGCAACAAGATGATATGTGAATGAGGTTTTCGCATTAGGTTCTTGTGAGATGAGGAGATATGATACCATTTTTTAGATAAGCATGAATTTAATGGTACCACAGGGATTGGGGACAAACCAAGATGCATATTTGTATTGATTCATCACCTTATATGTAAGATTCTATAGCTACTTGACTAAGAATTCATACTGTGTAGCTTTCTAAGGGATCTTCAAGAGTAAACCAATAGTCGCAATGGCATCTATAGCCTTGTTTTACAAACTTGGCACCTATGTGAATTGGATCTAAATGAAATGTTTCTTTAGCTAATCAACCAATTCTTTTTAAGGTTGGAGTTTATCATCCTTTGTCTAGTACTCATCAAGGACTTTCTTGATAATAAGTTGTGATTCTCCAAATACTTATAGCTTTATGATGTTCCATTCAACTTTTATCTTGAGCCCTACAATAAGAGCTTCATACTCTGATATGTTGTTGGTGAATTAAAATGAAGTTTGGAAGACTTAGGAATGTAGTCACCTTAAGGAGTGACTAAAAATATGCCTACTTTAGAACCATGAGATGGATAAGATCCATCAAAGTATAGCTTCCATGATGATTATTCCTCTATCATGTAGTGATGTTCATCTGGCAACTCCATAATGAGAGGGTGATCACCGAATAAGGGTGTATTAGCCAAATGATCTACAATAGCTTGTCTTTTGATTGCCTTTTGATTGACATATTTGACGTCAAATTCATTAAGAAGCATGACCTATTTGGCTAGGTGGCCTGTGAGTACTGTGCATGATAACATGCATTTCAAAGGATGAGTGCAAGCATTTTCCATAGGTATATAATTAAACACATAACCAACTAGAGTGCGATAAATGTAGTAGAAAGCCCTTACTTTTCCTTTGTCATCAAGTTGTGTGAGAAGTGTTCCTACTGCTATTGGGGTGGTTTTTATCTACAATATAAATGGTCTCCCAACAACTGGTGGAAACAGGATGGTGGGTTAGCCAAGTATTGCTTAATCTGTTCAAAGTTGCATTAGCAAATAGGATCCTATCCAAAATTCTAATCCTTTTTGAGAAAATGTGTGAATGGATGACATTTATCTATGAGCTATGAGATGAATCTTCTAACTAATTGTAACTTCCCTTGGAGAGAATAAATTTTTCATAGTGTTTTGGGAGGAGACATATCCATGATGGCTTTGACCTTCTGGGGGTCAATTTCAATGCCTCACTTTGATACAATAAAACCTAGGAGCTTGATAGATTTGATTCCAAAGAAACATTTCTTGGGGTTGAGCATGAGATGATAATTGGACAACCAATCAAACACTTCCTCAAGGTGAGAGAGGTGATTGGGGGCATTAAGAGATTTAACCAAGATGTCCTTGACATAGTCTTTAAGGGTTTTATGGATGAGGTCATGAAAGATGACTGTCATAGCTTGCTGATAGGTTGCCCTAGCATTATTTAACTCAAATGGAATTATATTCTAATAAAAGGTTCCCCAAGGGGTGGTGAATGTTGTCTTATGTTGTCCTCTTCTTCTATCTATGTCTGATTGTACCTGAAGAAACTATACATGATAGATAATAGCTCATAGCCTACTATGAGGTCAATAATCATGTCTATATTCAGTAAAGGGAAATCATCTTTGGGCCAACCTTTATTGAGATCCTAAAAATCTATATAAATTATGATATCGCTATAGGGCTTGGTGATAGGTACCATGTTGGAGATCCATTCTAAATAATCAATCAGATGAATGATCATTGCATCTACCATCTTTTCCAACTCTACTTTGACTAGTAAAGCAACTTTAGGATGCATCTTTTAGAGTTTCTATTTGACTGGTTTGACCTTTGGGTCTATGTCCAAATGATGTACCAAAATCTTAGCATCTAGTCCTAGCACATCTTGATAAGACCATGCAAATTGATCAATGTTTTCCCAAAGTACCTCAATGAGAAGATTTTCCTGTTCTTATGGTAGGGTTGCTACAATGTATGTGATCCTTAGGGTCTCTATTAGAAAAATGTTGATTGGCCTAGTGTTCTCTATCAAAATTGATGATATTGTAGGCCTGTGATCTTGTAGGGGAAGGATGAAATCTCTATCCTTAGGTTCCTTAGAGAGGTTTTCACTATTGGATACATCCTTTATTTTGATTTCATTAATTGAATGATCTGATGGTGCTTCAAAAGAATTTTCACTAGGGGATACCTTTTCTTTTCTTTTGTGATTTTGATTTTCTTTCTTTTGATCATTTTTGTGACTACAAATTTCATCTTCCCCAAAGTAACCCTCTAGATCCAATTTTATATATAACCATATTGTGGTTGTAGTTTTTTGTGTGGTATCTCAACTCTGATGAATTTGAGGAGTGCATACTCCATAGAGAACTCATCAACATAAATAACACTTGGTTGGTACCAATCAATGAGTTTAGTATGAGTGAGGGGAAGAGCTATGAGTTTAATGGAGATTTCACAAAGAACATATGCTACTAAGATAAGTTCATCAAATAAAATATCGTCATAGGATTTCTTTTCAACTTCCTCAGGGATGTCTTTGACTTGTATAAGGTTGTTTTGGATTATTAAAAAGGCATGCCCATCTTTGGTAGTGCCCCTTGTTATGGGGAGTCTATAGACAAGACCTTTCCTTTTTTCCTCTTTGTATGCTTCCACATGTTGTATGATGCGTAACTCTTTAAAGTCCAAGCCACCTCCTTGATAATCCCACTATTTGGTAGTAAGGTGATGTGAATGTGGATATTTCTATCTAAAATAGTCAAGAAGCTTGTTACCTTTTGGAGGTGGGTTTTTGTATAACCAAGTACTTATGTCATGAATTTTTTCTTCTCCATTAAAGATCACATTGGAAAAAAATGTGGTGGGTCAAATTTGTTTGAACCAAGGAGTTGTGCCTAACTTTGGCCCATAGTAGGTCAGCCATCCCCGAGTATGTGGATCGAGTGGTAGAGCACCAATAGAAAGGCATCTAAGAGACTATATTCACCACAACTTTGGTAGTTGATCTTAACTATGGAGAGTGTAGAGGCTAAGATTGTGTGAAGATCATGGCAAGTACTAGAGGAGCTAGCCATGGTGGTTCCAATCTCAATTCTAGGTCAATGGTTTTTATAGGATGCATCTATTGCATTGTAATATGCAAAAGGTTTGGGATCATCATAGATGGTTATCCTAGTGCCATGATGCAAAAATTTGACACACTAATGATAAGTGGAAGGGAAAAACTTAATTCATAGCATGAATCCATGGTCAACTAAGGAGGATATTGAAGGGTAGGTTAAGATCAACTACATGACAAATTATCTCTTGAGTAGCGGGGCCAACTCTGATAAGTAGAAAGATAGTTCCTTCAGTGGTACACTCCAAGTTTTCATAGGCTTTGATAATGATGAATTCATTTATGATATCTACCTCAGTGTATCCTACTTAGTTGATGAACTTTAAAGGACATAGATTTAAGGCCTATCCATTATCTATCAAGACCCTTTTGACAAAAAACTTAGAAACCATGATGACTATGTACAATGGAAGGATATGATCTAGCTCAACAACTAGGATATCAAAAGTTTTAAAGGATAATGCACATGAGGTGGAGAGATGACCTACCAAGTTTTGAAATTTTGTGGCATTGATATCATTAGGGACATAAGAATCATGAAGATATCAAGGATTTCTTTGTAAAGTGGAATAGTGTGTAGAAGATCCAAGATAGAGATCTAGACGGGCATGTTCCCAAGGTCTTCCAAGATATTATACTAGGGTCCTAATGGGGTAGGTGCAGATGGTCCAACTATGTTGACTCAAGTTCTTCTTGTGGTAACTACACATTGGTTATATGGGCCTTTGATATTTATCACATTTATAGAAGGCTCTATCTAAGATATCCAACCGATCAAATTACCATAGTCTAAGTATATTAATGTATAGTTCTATGATTTATCATGGTTATCACCTTATTTGGTTTTAACATTGTTTGGTTTATTGGTGTTGTTTCTAGTGTTATTTCTTACAAGGGTCTTTCAAATGTTTTTTTTGCATGGGGGAAATTCATTTTGGAAGATCAATAATCCTGTATTTAGAGAGGCTTGTGGGTCCACTGTGATTTCCTTTTGATCGATAAAGTCTTGTACATAGTCCTTGAGTTACATACAATTAAGGGTGGTATTCCCTTTAACATGATGAAATTTAGAAAACTCACTTTCTCTATACTAGGATGCCCTTGATTGATTGTGATTTAATGGTTGTGTTTGTGGTTGTCGGATAAGATTGTCTTTCACCAACTATTCAAAAATGACATTAAGAGGATCCCTTAAAGAGTTGTATACTTGGGACTTTCTTTGGACTTATGGCCTTGCCCTAGTTGTGATAGTAATGATATTGGTTTGATTTTGAGGATTGGGTTCTTGTGTATTGTGTTGATTGGGTTGTGATGGAGATTGTTGATCAAATTGTTGGTATGCACTTTGCTGATAGGATGACTATTGTTGTTACAAATTTTTTTGATAAGGAGTATTTGGTGTGTTAGACACTACTCCAACCACATGAACTTTTTGGGTATCTGTGGCAGCATCAGTGACTATTTTTTTGTTCTTGTTCTAATATCATGGTTTTTGATTGCATTATCCTCATTCTTGGATGTTTTGTTCGTAAATTTTGATGACACCTTCTTTAACGAGTCCTTTCTTGAGGCCCATCCCCTTTTCATTTATGTATTTGTATGTTTGCAAGAAATTCATAACCATGTGGTGTGCAAGACTATGATCTGCATTATTAATGAAGATATTGACAAGGTGACATTCAAGTATGATACATGAGATCCGAGTTGTGAGAGTTTTCCATCACTCTAAGTAATTAGTGAGGATTTCCCCTCCCTTTTTTTTGGTGTGAACTAGATCTATGATAGATAACTCAATATTAACTATGTGAGCATATTGGGCTACAAAGGCTTCAGAAAGATTCGAAAAAGGTACTAATTGTGCCTTGGGGTATGTGATAGAGCCATTCAAGAGTGGGCCCCCCTAGACAATTAGGGAAAAAGGTACATGAGGATTATGCTATTATAATCCAATTCTTGGTAGTGCATATAAAACTCTTTGACATGTGTGACTACATCTCCTTTCCCCCTAAATTTATCATATTTAGGGATTTCAAAGTGTTTAGGGAAGGGTGTCATTGTTATAGTTTTGTCAAAGGGATATGGAAAGTCATTTTCAAACTTGAAGGTCTTGGATTCAGTTCCATCCCTGAGTGCTTGTAGGGCACTTTTCATTTCTTCCCACTTAGGGTCAACATGTGTTATTTTTGGTGCCCCTAGTGGAGGGTATGTATCGGATGTCATAGGTGAATGTAGCTGGATTTTGTTTATATACTATAGTGGATGAAATATGGATCGCACAACTACTAGGATGAGAGTTATGGGTTGATTGAATGCTGCTTGGAAATATTGGTGTGCTTTTTGGATGTAGTTTTGATAAGGTAGTTGTTGTGGAAAAGGGTAGATGGGAGACTATTTGTTAGATTGTATAGTCCACTGATATAGCTGAGAGGGGAGGGGGGTGAATTAGTTATCCAACTAATTACACAATCATTACCTTTAAAAAATCTTAACCATATGAGTAATATCAACTAAAACCACAATAATATACTCATAGACAATAACTCTAGATATGTTAACTAGGGAAACTCTTGATCATATGGAAAACCCTAGAGGGGATGGTACCCACAAGATGATGTACAAATATAAATATTCCTTATTAGAGGATAGACCCTGTTAGGAGTCCATTACAGCATTTAGTACATATTAGTCTTTGTTAGGAGACTTTGAATCCCTATTATGAGATTCCAACCTTGTTAGGAGTTGTGGAAGAATAATAGAACTGAATTTTACTTCCTTCCTCTATATTTGTCTTGTCAAAAAAAATTTGCTCCTAATCTTGTAACTGGATCATTATATGCATTTCTAATAATCCCTTGCATCTCTTACATGCATTCACTCAACACTCTACTTCTTTTTGTACTGTGCACTTATTATCATGATCTCAATACCTCATATCCATCATTACAAACAATGAAAATATCTTTCCTTTATACCATATCATTATAATAATTCCTTGAGTCAACTTTGAGGATTTTCTCAATTAACTAAAATTAAAATAGAACTGTCAGCTCAGAGTCTATACAAAAATTCACACCATGAAACTCTAGGTATTTTGTACTACTAATGTCACCACCTAATTGTCCTCTATCACATCATTTAACTCTGCATCACTTAACCCTTACTTAGTTACTGTGCAACATAATGATGAAGACACAAACCACAACTAGAATGAATGCAACAGGGGAAAAGGGGAATATTATTATTGGTAAAATATGCTGCTACATTTAGTACATGTAAAGAGACCCAAATAAATGCCCTATGGACTTATAATGGTTAGATCCTGAAGAAAAATCCTCCTCATAATACCTTCTGTCAAACTCCACCAAGAACTACCTTTACAATGCTAAAAATGCTCTTAAATAAACCCTAATTAGGTTTAGGGTTAGGAATAAATTCTAGAATATTCCATTTGGAATCCACCACCAAAAGAAAAGGTCCTACAAATCACATTGGAAGCCAGTGTAAAATTAGAAGAATCAAGAAATGGTAATCTAACTTCCTGGAGGCATAACTTTTGACTTGAGACTCTAATTGATGAACCATTTATATTTCTAGAAAGCTCTCAAAGCACTCTATATCCCTATGGACCAGATTTTCTTGTCCCTCATTTCTTGGGCCCATATGAGGTTGTTTAATGCTTCAAATCTAACTCAAAAGCACTCTTAGGAGGTCTCTAGGCAACTTAAAATTGCAATTACTTTCAAACCGCAAAGCCTTTTGACCTAATTCTTTTTCTAGAGTGTTTTAAATTACAAATATAATAATCCCTCCAACTTAAACCCTCTAACTCATAATAATTATGGCTCAATTACAAAATAACATGTTTCCTACATTGACACATATCCCAAGGTGCTCAAAAACTATAACCCAAAAAACCTGTAGTGGAACTACGAGAGTTGGAATCTTTATTTGACCCAAATGGGTATCCAAAAATGAAAAAAATTTAACCAAAAGCTAGAACTAAGCATATTTGGGTAATACGGGATTGCCCTTACACTACTGGATGCTCCTGCATCAGACACCTAGGGTAGATTGAAAAGTGACCTTGTGACTTTATAGCTGATAAAGGAAAACCCAAATGGGCAACCTCCATTGCAAATATCTAAGTTGAATCTTCTATTGGTCATCCTTTCCACTTCACCTAGTATTCTTCATATTGCCTATTTATGGTACTCTGGCCCATATGACTATCGAGAATGTCTTCAATCTCTTCCCTCACTGAAGTAGGAATTGGACATGGCTCTAGCATCAACCCCTCATTTGCACCATCATCATGATATTCTATTAAGTCTACAATATTAAAGATAGGATAAATTTGAATCCCATCTAGCAACTCCACCTCATATGCATTTCTTGAGTCATGTTTCTTCAAAATTTTGCAGGGACCAAATTTTTTCATCTTCAGCTTGTTGTAGGTACCCATTGGACAGTGTTCCTTTCTCAAGTATACCATAACTAGATCCCCTACATGGAACTCTTTATGTCTCCTCTTTTGATCTACCCTTGCCTTATACTATTGGTTTATCTTGTTAATATGTACATGTACCTCCTCATGTATAATCTTGACATGTTCAACAAATTCTTCTCCCTTAGCACTTGTCCTCTTCCCTTGCTCCATCTTTATCAGCTCTAGTGCAGTCCTTGAACTATTCCCATATACAATTTGGAATGGTGATCTACTAGTACTCCTATTTAAAAATTATTGTAAGAAAAATTTTCTTGTGGTAGAATTAAATCCCATCCCTTGGGCTTATCTCCCACTAAACACCTCAACAAATTGCCTAGACTTCTATTCACCACTTTTTTTGTCTGTCAGCCTATGGATGATGCATAGAAATAAATTTCAATTCTATCCTCAACTTCTTCTATAAAGTCCTCCAGAAATACCCCACAAATTTAGTATCTCTGTCAGAAATAATACTCTTTTGGAGACCATGTAGTCTCACCAATTCTTTGAAAAATAAATTTGCAATATGTACTGCATCATGAGTCTTGTGGCATGGAATGAAATGCACCATCTTGGAGAACCTATCAACCACCACAAATAATAAGTCATCACCCCTTTGTGTCTTTGGCAATCCAAGAACAAAATCAATAGTTATGTTCTCCCAAGGCTTCGATGGAACAGACAATGTTAGATAAAGTCTAGTATTGTGACTAAATCATTTGGCTGCTTGACATACTTGACAACTCTGCACAAATTGCTTCCCATCCTATGACAATTGAGGCCAAAAATAATATTCTCTAATAATGGAAATAGTCTTATCCCAACCAAAGTGTCCTGCCCTTTCTCCACTATTTTTCTCCTTGATTAAGTTCTCCCTCACAGATCTCCTTGGAATACATAATTGACTGCAAGTTCTTTGCAAGCCTTCCATGCTTCAGCAAAATCAAGATCCTTAGGTTATAGATTATTGAGTTCATCAAACCCAACCATTTCAACCTGCATTACTGTCAGCAGCAAATGTCTCCTACTCAATGCATTTGATACCCTATTAGACCTTCCACTTCTATGTTTCAATACAAATTCATAGCTTTGCATGAACTCTACCTATTTCAAATGTCTCTAATATAATTTACCTTGGCTATTTAGGTATTGTAATGCTTGATGATCAATATACAAGATAAATTCATTTGGCAAAAAATAATGCCTCCATTTCTTTAAGGCTTGAACTATTGCATAGAACTCCTGATCATAAACAAAATACTTCTTTACATCATTCAATTTTTCGCTAAAATAGGAAATAGGCTTACCTTCTTGGCTTAGTACATCCCTAATAGCACTGCCACTAGCATCACAATCCACTTGGAACACTTTATTGAAATTAGGAAGTGCTAATATAGGTTTCTCTATCACCTTCTTCTTCAACAATTCAAAACTCCTTGCATCTCCTGTAGTCCACTTGAACTCTCTTCTATCCCCCCTCATTGTCTCAGTCAGCGGTGCAAATATGCCTCTGAAATTTCTAAGGAGCCTCCTATAAAAACTAACCAGACCATGGAATGACCTCACCTCAGTAGCATACCTTGGAGTAGGTCATTCTAGGATGACATTTACCTTCTCTAGATCCATTTTGAGACTATCAGCTGATACAACAAACCCCAAATAGACTAACTCCTTTTTGACAAAGCTACCCTTCTTGAAATTAATCAACAATTTCTCTTCCCTCAACCTTTCAAGGAAACTATGAATGTGTAATAAATGTTCATCCAAATACTTTCTGAAAATCAAAATATCATCTAGATAGAAAATAAAAAATTTCCCAAGAATTTCTTTAGTACCTCATTCATAAGCTGCATTAAGGTGCTTGGTGCATTGGTTAGTCCAAAGGGAATGACTAACCAATCATATAGACCATCCTTGGTCTTGAATGCAATCTTCCACTCATCTCCCTCTCATCTCTATATTTGGTGATAGCCACTCTTGAGATCTATATTTGTGAAGTATTGAGATCTACTCAAATAGTCCATAAGATCATCCATTCTTGGTAAAGGGAACCAATACTTGATGGTTATTCTATTTATAGCTTGAGAGTCTATACACATTCTCCACTCTACATCCTTCTTTACTGCTAGCATTATAGGTGCTACACATGGACTTAGGCTCTCCCAAATCAAACCTTCCTCAAAAACTCTTGAACTTGTTCATTTAGCTCCTTAGTTTAAGCAAGAGTCATCCTATGAGCAACCTTGTTAGGTAAACTAGCTCTAGGGATTAAATCTATTTGACAACTGATTTGCCTTACTAGTAGCAACCCTTCTGGAACATTATTAGAGATGACATCTCCATACTCACTTAATTGACTTGAAACTTCAAGTGGAAGTTCACTACTTCCTTCTTTATCTTTTCTAAGAATCAAAGCATAACACATAAATTGATGTTTCATGCCATTCAAAAAATTTCTTCCATCAACATGACATACCCTAGCACTACTGCATACCTTTTCACCTTCCTTTATCAAGGGCTTCAATTTGTGGTGAACTTCATCCTTTTTCAAAGAGCATTTATTTGCATGACCATAATGTACAACATACCTATCAAACTACCATGGCCTTCCTGATAATAAATGGTATACATCCATTAGAATGATGTCACAGAGAACCTCATCATGGTAACTCCCAATCTTGAACTTCACTAGATATTTTTTACTAACCAGAACCTTATGATCATCCTTCACCCAAGCAATCTGATAGGGTTGGGGGTGTTTCTCCCTCTTGAGCTTTAGCTTTGAAACCATCTCTTCTAACACCAAGTTGTCAGTGCTTCCACCATCAACAATCACATCACAACATTTACCCTCACACTTGCACCTCATATGAAACAACCTCCTCCTTTGTCCAAGTTCAATCTCACTGCTTAGTAAGACCTTTTCATTTACTAGAACCTCTCCTCTTTTTGCATCCTCTAAATGTAATGACTATTTATCCTCATCCACATGAGCAACCCTTGCTTATCCATCATCTCTCCTATCTATCTTTCCTTGGCATTGAGGGCATTCAAAGGCATGATGACCTTCTTCATTGTAATGAAAATAGGTACCATGCAAGCCTCCTCTTCTAGAACCTTTTCCACATCCTCTACCTCTCCCTCTCTAATCTCCAAAGTTTAGATCATAGGAGCAATTGAAACCCTCATTCCTCTAGCTTTGGCTAGTACCCACATCTTCATTTTTTCTCTAGTTCTCATTTTGGCCTTGAAATGACCTACCACTAACCCTTCCTCCTTGATAATTCCCTCTTTGCCTTCCATCAAACCTTTTGTTTAGGTTCTTCTCAAGTCATAGGGAAAACTGGCATGCCTCTTCAATGCTAGTCATTCTAACCAGACTTAACTCTTGCTAAATGCTAGGTCTTAACCCACTAAGGTAATGGGCAACCTTCTCCTTGTTTGCTTCTACATGCCCTACCCTAATAAGAACTCGGTAAAATTCCTCTATAAATTCCTAGATAGATTTTCTTGCTTCCTCTAACCCTTGCATTTTCTTGGACAAATCAATCTCATAATCAACAAGAATGAGCTACTTCTTTAGTTTGTCCACCATGTGATCCGATCTTTTGATTTTCTCCTTTCCTCTTCTATTTATTTCTAGCTAAACCTCTTGCCACTAGATTTTGGCATGGCCTTTCATTTTGGCCTTCACAAACCTAACTCTATCTGGGTCCCTATTATCCTCATACAAAAATATTCCTCTAGTTCATTGATCTAGTTGATCATCTCATCTAGGTTTAGACTTCCTAGAAACATACCCACATCAATTTTAGGTCTTTTTCAAAGCTTATCAATGGCCCTAAAAAGCCTCTCCTCTACTTGGTTTAGGACTTCTCTATCTTCTTCCCCTTCTAGCCCAATATTTCCTTCTTCTTCATTTTCTTCCTCACTTTCATTGCCTGTAGCAACATTCATCCCTCTACGGATCTCCTCATACAATGCTTGGACTTGTCTTTGGAGGGATCTAACCTTAGGATTAATAAATCTGGCCCTTCCACCACACTCCCTTCATGGAGGCATCTTCTTGTCTCAAACCTACAACCACATAGTCCTGGTGCAAACTACCTCACAGTTAGTGCTCTGTCTACACACTCAAGAAAACTTCCTCTAATACCACTTGATGAAGACACAAACCACAAATAGAATGAATGCAATAGAGAAAAATGGGAATATTATTATTAGTAAAATATGCTACTACATAGATCCAAATACATTCCCTATGAGCTTGCAATGGTCAGATCCTAGAGAAAAATTCTCCTCAGAGTACCTTCTCTCAAACTTCATCAAGAACTACTTTACAATGCCATAAATGTTCTTAAATAAATCGCAATTAGGTTTAGAGTTAAGAATACATTCTAGAATATGCCATTTTGAATCCATTGCCAAAATAGAAGGTTCTAGAAATCATGTTAGAAGCCAGTGCAAAATTAGAAGAATCCATAAATGGTAGTCCAACTTCCAAGAGGAATAACTTTTGATTTGGAACTCCAATTGACAAACTATTTAAATTTATAGAAAGCTCTTGAAGTGCTCTATAGCCCTTTGGACCAACTTTTCTCTTCCCCCATCTTTTGAGCCCATACAAGGTTTCTTAATGCCTCAAATCTAACTAAAAAACACTCTTAGGAGGTTTCCAAGCAACTTACAACTGCAATTACTTTCAAACTGTAAAGCATTTAGACCAGATTCTTTTTCTAAAGCATTTTAAATGACTAATATAATCATCCCTCCAACTTACACCCTCTAAATCATCATAATAATGGCTTAATTACAAAATAACCCATTTTTGGTCCTCAAAAACTCTAACCCAAAAAACCAATAGTGGAACTATGAGAGTTAGAATCTTTATTTGACCCAAATTTATATCTAGAAATGAAAACACTTTAAATAGAAACTAACAGTAAGCATATTTTTGGGTGATACAGGATTGCCCTTACACCTATGGATGCTCCTGCATCACATAATATCTCTAACTACCATTCTTCGAGTCTTCTATAGAAATCATACCATGTTGTTAACAATGACAAACACTATCATGAATGCAACATATCAATGTTCTCCAATGCTTAGGATACTCCCTAAAGTAGTATCATTAGCATTCATGCTAACAATCTCCCCCTTTGGCATTGATGGCAACATAGATGAAAAACATCTAAGTTCTAAGAATACCAAACTGAATGTTGTTGCTACTACTACTTTTCTTCTTCTTCGTTAGGATTGATAATAGATGTTCATAGTAAAGAACTTACAATACTTTTTGGTTGCCTCTGCACACTTACACTTCCTTTTGTAAACTTAGATTTCTATTTTCACACTTCCATGAATATTTCTAAATCTCCCTAAAGAGGTAACTCTCCCCCATTTCCATCTTGATATGTGCTTCTTTTTCATGCACATTCTTTTCCCAATATGTTTTTCATGTACATTCTCTCCCCCATTGACATCAATGTCAAAGGTGTCAATACAAGAACAAAATACCAATTGCTAAATACAAATTGTTTCACTAGCTGCTCCAAGTCAATAACTAGTTTGAGTGTCCAAAGACACTATTAAATACCAAATACCATGAATCCTCAATAATTTAGTACATACCAGATACTCCCCCAAATGAGAAGCATCAACATTTAGCCCAATCACATTATAGTTCTCTGTACCACTAGACTGATGCACTTCTTGCATACTCTAAAGTAGGTAGAGACATAGCCCCTAGCATACCTCTCAGGTACTCAAAAGTATCTTTAGGCAAAGGCTTCATAAAGATATCTACAATTTTATCTTTAGTACTCAATACTCTAATCTAATCTCCTTTTCTACTACCTTTTCTCTCAACATGTGATACTTAATAGATATATGCTCAGTCTTAGAATTCCATACAAGATTCTTAGACATACTCACTATACTTGTGTTATCATAGTAAATGATAACATGTTCCTTTATCTCAATCTTGATATCCTTCAACATTTTTTTCATCTACATAACTTGGTTATAGTTATTTGCTACTGCAACATACTTTTCCTTAGCTATACTATGAGATATACAATCTTGCTTCTTGCTCAACCAAGAAACCAATTTTTCTCCAAGAAAGAATTCTCCACCACTGGTGCTCTTTATGTCATCCATACTACCTACCCAAGCTACATTAGTATATGCACACAAAGTAAAATCACTTGATCTATCATACCAAATTCTATAATCTAATGTGCCTTTTAGATATCTAAATATACTCTTTACTACTGCAAAGTGATATTTTTGAGGATCAAATTGGAGTCCTGTTACAATCCCAACTACATTTTCTATATCTGGTCTAGTGTGAGTTAGATATTGCAATCCTCCAATCATTGATCTATACTTCTTCTATTAATGTGATTAGAATTCCACAATCCATAAAAGTTATGATACTTAGTTTCTAGATTAGATCATGTAGAGATTTTTTCCATCAACATTTCAAATCACACTACATGATCCATCATTAGGATGAGAGAGAAAGAGATGTAAAATAATCTCATCCTAATGATGGATCACATAGTGTGATTCAAAATGTTGATGGCAAAAATCTCTACACAATCTAATCCAGAAACTAAGTATCATAACTATACCTCTTCTGTTCTACAATAGGTGTCTCATCTTTGCTATATAACTTGTGACTAGGTATCATAGGGGGTACCAATAGGTTAGCAACTTTCAAAACTAAACCTTTTCATCAAGTCTTGTAGATACTTAGTTTTTGAAATAAATATCCCATCACTTCTCTGTACAATCTGCAATCCTATGAAAAACTTCATTTTTCCTATCATGCTCATTTCAAATTCATTTTTCATTTCCTTGGAAAATTCATCACTAGCTTCATCACTACCTCAAAAAATAATGTCATCAAAAAATATCACAATAATAAATAAATTATCATCAACTTCTTTGAAATACAAATTACAACATGTTGTTCATTTAGTAAATCCGAGTTTTGCCAAGTAACTATCCAACCTCACATACCTCAAATATCATTTTCTTCTATCAAAGGAAATCCTTTAGGCTTCTTTATGTATACTTATTCTTCCAATTCTCTATTTAGGAAGGCTGACTTGACATCCATCTGATATACCTTGAACTTCTTATTTGTTGCATATGCCAAGAACATCCTTACTGCAAATGTACTAATAACATTCACAATGTTATCAAAATTTATATGATAGAATCTTCTATGCCATAACCAACTATTATCAACTTTTTCTACCACACATGTCACTTCAGTAGGATTAAACCAAAATACATTACCTCTAGATCTAGTTCTAGTTCCAATCATCTTACTATCTTTGTCTTTCATGATGCAAGTCTTCTCTATAAATTACAACATATATCCCTTGTCTACCAACTATCCAACACTAAAAAAAATAAACATCATTAGTTTTAGTTTTACCATCAAGAGTAATGGATCCAATCCTTGTAATATGATAGGTTGCATTGTTACCAACTCTAACAATACCTCCATCATGATTTCTAAACTTTACAGACTTATTCATATCACTAGTCATGTGCTGTGAACATCCACTACCAATTATCCAATTAGACTTCTCAAATTGCATAACAAGAGATATTTCTTCTCTAATGTCTCTATCAAGGTCATCTTCCTTGATAGCCATAAATCCTAATTCATCATCACTTCCACTTTGATCTTTCTCATCAGAATATTCTTCTTCATTAGCATACAAAAAGTCTCTATCTCTTCTAGGCTTTAACTTTCCCTTATACTTTTTCTCTCTTTTACAACATTTGGATGCATAATGACCAAAATCACTACAAGTCCAACATTTAAAGATTTTCTTACCATCTTTTTCTTTCCTCATAAGAAGGGCTACTCCTTCTTCAATCTTTATGTCCTCATTAGATCTGTTTCTACTAGCAAAATCTCCTCTTGTGCTTGCACTCCTTGATAAGTTAGGTCAAACATTTGGTGCACTAAAGGTTGTCTCAACTCTGGCTACATCTCTAGACTATCTCATTCCAACTTTTGCAGACTCTAATCTTCCATGTAAAGTTTCCTTTGTGAAATCCTTAGTGTAGGGTATCACAAGCTGAATCATTTGTGCAACTTGTTTGAATGGTGGTGCCAAGCCTTTCAAGATCTTCCACATAAATTAATCATCTTCCTTAGTTCCACCAAGTGACTGAATACCCAAAACAATTTCTAGTATTCTACCAATATAACTTCTTATAGATTCATCTTCCATCATCTTAGCATCTTGAAATGCACATATCCAATCTTGTAATCTCATTCTTTTTGTATGTTTATCATCTTCATAACTACTTTCTAATATTTTCCAAATTTCATGAGATGTTTGAAAATTCTTTACCTGACTATACTTATTATCAAGAAGAGTTGACAATAGTTCTTCTCTAGCTCTCATGTTGTACATTAACAAGTCTCTATCTACTTTGCTACACTCCTCAAGCTTCTCTTCTTTTAGAATTGTCTTCTCAACTTTTGACAAAAGCCAATATCCCAAACCCATGCACATCAGATGAGTCTTCATATTTTCCTTCCAAATGTCATAGTTGGCCCCATCAAATCTAGGAATATCATTTCTGAAAAGATTCACCATTGATGTCCTAAAGTTGTTAAGCTTTTCCTTCAAGGACCCGAATCTCTAATATTAATTGTTAGAATATATAGTCCACTAATATAACTAGGGGGGTGGTGAATTAGTTATCCAACTAATTACATAATTATCAACTTTAAACAATCTTAACCATATGAGTAATATCAACTGAAACCACAAAAAAGACTCATACACAATAACACCAGATATGTTAACTAGGGAATCCCTTGATCAAAGGGAAAACCCTAGTGGGGATGGTAACCACAAGATGGTGTAGTAATATAAATATTCCTTGTTAGAGGATGGACCCTATTAGGAGTCTATTAAAACATTTAGTACATATGAGCCCTTGTTACGAGACTTTGAATCCTTGTTAGGAGTTGTACCAACCCTATTAGGAGTTGTGGAAGAGAGTTAGACCCACTACCCAAACAACTTCGATGTTAAGAACAATGAACATATTATCTAAATGATCTATATTTTATTCCTTGTAGAATAATAGAACTAAATTTTTCTTCCTTACTCTATCTTTTTCCTGTCAACAAAACTTCTTCTCCTTCTAATCTTGTAACTAGATCACAAACTATGCATCCAATAATCCCTTGCATCACTTACATGCATTCACTCAACACTCTACTTCTTTTTGCATTACATTCTTATTATCATGATCTAAATACTTCACATCTATCATTACAAACAAGGAAAATAACTTTCCTTTATACCATATCATTATAATAATTCCTCGAGTCAGCTTTGAGGCTTTTATTAGTTAATTAAAATAAGATAATTAAATCAATTGCAATTACAATAGAATTGTTACCTCACATTCTATACAAACCTCCACATTGTGTGACTTGAGGTCTTGCACACTGCTAATGTCACAAATTGACTATCCTCTATCACTACTTGACTACACATCACCTAATTATATGTTGGCCAAAAGATATAATGCAAACATTAGAAACTGCCAAATACATTATCTATTTTTGCATTGCTCTCAGTAAATCAAACATAACTATCATACATCTTTGACTCAGAATTTTTCCTCTTAACCACGCGATTATGAAACTCTTATTAACATGTCCTTAACTATGCATCACTTAACCCTTACTCAGTTACTACACAACATAAGTTCTCATATTATCATTCTTCTATAACAATCATACCATGTTCCATTAATGACAAACATAGTCATGAATGCAATATGTCAATATTCTCCAATGCTCATTATACTCCCTAAAGTAGTATCATTAGCATTCATGCTAACACTATTATCTAGTTAGAGGATTCTGAATGGAGATTTGGATATTTGATGACTATAATGGGA
This sequence comes from Cupressus sempervirens, assembly GCA_028749045.1. NCBI lineage: Eukaryota > Viridiplantae > Streptophyta > Pinopsida > Cupressales > Cupressaceae > Cupressus > Cupressus sempervirens. The sequence goes on from CM053792.1 coordinate 748,834,428, forward strand.
TTTGTTGGAAGGGTTAGTGGTAGTGGATATAGTGGTGTTGTAGGTTGGGATTGTGTGCTTGGATGAGGTGGAAATTGGGAGTTATATGGAGCCAAATAGTTAGTGTAAGGAACTACACCTATTGCTAGCACTGACTAGTGTGGTATGGTTTGGTTACTTCCTAGAGGTGACATTGAAAAATAATTTGTAATGGTAGGTAAGATTGATGGAGGATGGTGGTGGTGATTGAAAATTAGGCATGAATGTATTTCTAGTGAGAAGGTTTGTAAGTGGTCCTTGTGATTGTGTAAAATTCAAAAGACCTCGTTGAAATGAGGTATCCATGCTTTGATTGGAAACAAATGGGTTGATACTAATAGTGGGTGGGATAAAATGTGGATTCCTAGATATTGAGGAAAGCATCCCTATGGTGTAATGAAGTGTTGATAGGATGTACTACTGAGAGGGATTGATTATAACTTTAGTAGATGAATATGAAGTGGAAGTGGAAAATTGAGGGAAGGAGGATGTAGCACTACTAAGTTGGATAGAAGTGTAGACACCTAAATTTGATTACACCGCTTTGGTAATCCTATTTCGCTATCTCTAAAGGCATCATTAATTAAATTCCTATTTAATTAATCCTTTACCATCCCCTACCTGATTAATTTAATTAATCATCTATAGTCCTAATTGATAAATCAAACAAACTATCATTTATCAATTAAATCCTATTCTCCTATCTAATCCCAAATTTATTAAAATCACTTTAATAAATAAAACCCTCAAATCTAATAGTCCCTAAACTATCCTAAATCCTCCATCTAGCATAATCCACCCCATCCACCAATACTAACTAAGCTTAGCCACTAACTCACCCACCCTCATCAATACCATCCACTTGCACATCTCTAACATCCCTAATATAATCCTAACCCAAGCCTAACCCATCCCCTAATCATTTGCACATTTCTAAGCAAGCTTAAGACTTTCCTAAACCAAGCCAAAGTCTCCCCTCAAAAGATCCCAACCACCAAGCCATAAATGCTCTTACAAGCCCATTCGTTACTCGTACAAGACATTATGAGAAGTATTTATGAGGATTTTATCCTTTGAGCCTCCCTTGTTGACTCATCCTTGCCCTTTCCTCCATCCACTCACCCTATGACATGTGTCACTCCCTGATTAATCGTAAGGAAGCACAATCCATGTAATCTCCTCTCATGCAATCTGAGCCCTCCATGAGCTTTTCCTCATCCTTGCATCTTACCCCTCCATCCCTCAAGCCCTTAGCCTATAAATTGAATCCCCTCCCAAGCCATTTTAAGAACAATCCATTTAGTAAAGTTATCATGCTAGTTTTAAAAACACAATCCTTCATGCAAAGCCATAATGCTATTTTGAGAAACAAAGCCATCAACCATACCCTCATAATGCCAAATTGAGAGCTCACAAGGCTACCAATTTTCCATTATCCATCTCCAACATTGAAGCAATTGAGCATACATCCATATCAAATGACACATCTACAAATCAAGGGATCATCCTCATTGAGAGAGCCTATCCATGGCTCATATTCTCACTTGAGGACCTCACTTTGTATCTCTTTATATGTTTTGTTAGTTTGGTTTTGTGAATGCTTTGTTTATTTCATTGTTTTCCTAACATCACTAAATTCACATACACAAGAAGTAGATTGTGAAATTGGAGTAAGGATGGTCATGGTGTTTGTAGATGTAGATGGTATGGAAGTGGTATGCTGGGATATTGTGTGGACTAATTATTGTGCCATAGTGGGTTGATTACTTTGTGGAATGGTAGAACTGAGTTGGGTTAATAGTATATTTAGATCCGTGGGTTCTAATTGAATCATTTGATGTCCTCAATATGGTATGAAAAATGAATCTTTAGGATTAGATGGGCCCATGGGTGGTGGTAGTCTTTGAAATAAGGGATGGGCAAGATTAGATATGTCTAAAGGCAGTGGCCTCCCAAAGACAATGACACCAATGTTGTCTGTCATGAAATTTTCCATGATGGTTTCCCTATTTCTATATATGATTGCATTAGTGAGGGTTGGGTGTCCTTGTTGATTCATAAAGAATCTATTTCTATTGAGGGACCTGAGTCTTCTGGATTCTATAGTGGTGGATCATGTGTGATTGCAGACACTATTGGGTATGGTTGTGTACTAGCTAAACTACCGCTAAGATTAGGATCCATTTCTTTCTTCTTCCTTTAATTCTTAGTGAGATGTGTGGTAGGTGGCATGAAATGATGATTTTACTAAGGATGAAATGCAAGATGGTAGGGCAACAAGTGAAAGTATATGTGTGAGGATAATTTTGCTAAAAATTTTTAAGGATATTACAACTATGATGTAGGGATTTTATAGGATGCAAAAGTACATATGATAGATGTGCTAAAAGGATCCTAGTTCTACTAATATGATACTTAGGAAGCCTAAGAATGAGTGATGTGATGTCAAAGTGAAAGAGGAGATGTTTTTCCCTATGTGTAAGCTTGACATGTGATGGTGATGTCAACTCTAAGGTAGACTTGTGACCTTTTAGAAGACAAATGATGATCACATGTGGAGCGCAACCTTTTGCTCAAGGTGATAAGGGACAAATATGACAAAGATAGACTACCCCAAATAATGCTTAGTTTAAAGGATAACTAAGATAGTTTGATGGATGTAGGACGTAGGGTAGACAATTCCCAACAAAGTGATGCCAAATGCTCAAGTATGTTGAAGATGATGGAGGACTTTGATTTATGATATATGATTTGGATGTGGTTGGATTTCAAAAAGCATGACCTAAGGATGATAGTGTTGGAAATATAAGATGAGTAATTGGGAGGGGGTGAATTAGTTACTATAAAAATAAATCCCACATCCCTCAGATATCCAAACAAAGCATAAACTCTACTGAAACTATTGTTACTCGATTAACACAGACACTCGATTAACACTAACAATATGGTGTAACTTGGATATTATTAAACATGCAAAACTTAAGATATTAACTACAATTATCCTTAATTAACTTTGTTGCATACACATAAAAGAAATAGCATGAACACAAGCTGTGACACCAACATTTAACATAGAAACCCAATTCGGGAAAAACCACCAATTGCAACTAGTTATTGTTTTTCACTCTTCTGAACTAAGACTTATTAGGAGCCAGCCTTGTTAAAGGTTACAAAACACACTATCAGGTGTGACCCTATTAGAGGACTTAATCACCCTTTTAGGAGTGTCCTTGTTAGAGGTCTTTACACACTTCAATTTGGAAATGCCACCTTTTTAGAGGATTTAGAAATAGTTGTTAGGCCAACTTTGTTAAGAGATTTGATACACTACTACAATGGTTAGAGAAACAATGATATTGCCTTATTATTGATGCAAACTTATCTTTTCTTATTTCATATCTGAATTTTGGATTTAGTACTTGATCCTTCTTGATTGAATGTATCTTTGCATCTCCTCAAGGATATTTTTCTTAACCTTCCAATTTGTGTCTTCTAATCATCTTCTTATCTTCCACCCATTCTCACACATTCAATCCTCAACTTGACCTTATACTTATACCATATGCATTATCAATTTGGCTTGAATACAACTTAGAACAATTCAGCTAGAAGCAACAAAAAAATTGATTAAACTCAATATGCCAAAACAAGAAAATCCTTCATTAGCTGATCCAGCTCTATGGACACTAACTTAGAAATGATTTTCTATTTTAACAAAGTAAGCTCGGTTAATGTTGCATCTTCAAAAAATTCATTTGGTAACCAAGTGAGCTTGGTTACCACTAGTTTCATCCAACTTTCCTTTGTTAATTGAGTGAGCTCAATTAACATTAAACTTTTGCAAACTTCTCTTTGACACTTGAATGAACTTGGTAGAAACTGTCCTCTAAAATTGAAAAATATTGGAATGCTTGGTAGACACAAGAAACTATCTTCATTTCCCAAGTAAGAACATCATACACTAACTAGTAAAGATATGATATTTTGTGTAACATCAAAGACAATATATAATTAACCAACTATTTTTAGTAGATGGATCTATGAAATGATTTAAGGATAATAAGAACCTATATGATAGCCTAAAAGGACAAATCTATGATATGATAAGTGAAATGTGTGTGTGTGGAAGAAAAGGAACCTAATCAAAGTAGGTATAGCTAGAGTAGTTGATGAGGCTTTGGTTGACTCCACATCTTAAGGTAATGTTTTGACTCTTTTGGTCCCACTTGTCTTGTAAGGAAACTTCAATACCTTCTTTCTCAAATTGATCTAGTTTAGAAAGTGTTGGATTAGGCATATTTTTCTTCCATTCTTCTTCTATTTATCTATAAACTGCTAATTGTGGAAGTTTTACTTTTTTGAAGTTGGGTTTTGGTTGGTCTGACATAAGGCATTCTTACTAGGTTTATCTCAACTATGGGTTAAGGTAGTGACTATCCTAATTATACCTTCTTCTTTAAGGTAGACAAGATGAACCTTCTAGATAATGAATAGGTTTAAGTAGATAAGAGATGGCTTTTTCCCAAAGGATGGTATAGTGGTTTTTGTTTAAAAATAGGTGAAGTAGAAACCCACTAGACTTAGGGTTGTTGCAGATAGTCTTGCTAAAAACCATTTTGAAACCACAAGGATAAGTTTCTTCTCATAGAGGATGGTTTTAAGTAGTTATGTAATTGTTTTTATCAAAAACACGGTGTAACAAATTTCATTTAGAAGAGGTGAAGTAAAACTAACTAGACTAAGGGTTGTTGTGACTAGATTTTCTAACAACCATTTTGAAACAAGGATAAGACTCTTTTTGGTAAATGAATATGACATATTCTAAGTAAGAAATCTCTCAAAGGACAAAGTAACTTTGACAAAGACAAACAAGTGATCTCTTTACGAAAATAATTTTATAGTAACCAATGTGTATGTTTTACAAAAAAATTTCATGAGGTCTTTTGCACAAATAAGAAAATTAAAGCACACTTTTATCCCTAAGGTCAATTTTGTGTTAATGTGTTACTCATTAGGCTTGTCAGGCAAAGCCCATCTTGGTGTTTTCTGGATCTAGTGTGATATTTCCCTCTAATTGAAGGGGTGAGTCGATATAAGAGTTGATCGAAAAACTTACACATCAATGATCCTTCAAGGTATGAAAAATAGAAGCCCCTTCTATCGGGACAATGACTCTTGGAGATGAAACCCAAGTATCCTTATGCCTCTACTAGGGAAAAAAAATATGTCAAGTAACTTTAAAGAAGCCTTATATTCTCTTTCACCATGAGTAACACACTAAGGATACAGGGGTAGCTACTAAGTTGGCTCATAATTAGATCTATGGAGTTAGCCACTTGATTGTTATGTATGTGACTCACTTAAGAATCTATTTTAGACATACTAAAATAATGAGAAAGTTTACCCATGTGTATCCAAAGGGTACACACTTCCTAGAGTATTATGAACTCACTAGAAGCACTCCTAGGTTATTGTGGATGATCTTGCTAACAAATTTTGTTACATGGATTATGTATTTAAATGGTTCTATTTTGCAAGAAATAGAGAAATCAAAGATGTTCTAAAATTCATAATTTCAATACACTTAAGGAACTTGATTCATTCTATTTTTGATGGTTTTAATGTGTCCTTCCTAATAATTACTTGAAGACACTCATGATTAGCATGAATAGTTTATTCCAACTTAATAGTGATAGTCAATATAGTAAATCAATTCAACATAAGAAATCATGCATGTGAAAACTTTGAGAAAGATGGGAATAAGATCATTTTTTCTTAAGTTATTCAAGATTGTATAAATTCATTTTAAGCATTTAATTTGAGATGTTTGATCCACAATGTTCTTTAACACTTAGCCAAATGTTCATCTTATTAGTCCTTTATAATGTTTAGCATTCAAGACTTTGTTCACTATTTAACCATTCATTCCATTTGAGAGCTTGTAAATTTCTTTATGGCATTCAAGATTGAATTTTATTATTGAAAAAAACTAAAGAAAGTCTTCAAACATATAGGAAAGAAATAAAATATAAAGAAAAGCCTACATGTTTTTCCTCCTACAAGAATTCAACATAAAAGGATTAACACAACTGGTGAACCCATAGGAGTCAAACTGTGATCCCATAGCATGGGAATGTAGTCAAACCTAGTGGGATCATGGTACAAAATATAATGAAGAAAAGAAAAGAAATTTAGGCCATGGATGAAATAATCACACAAGAAACCCACTTGACAGTGATCCCATGGCTATGATAAGTATTCCTACCAATAGGTTTACTTGCCGGTTTGAAGGCAAAAGTTAAGCATAATTTTTGGGATTGAATTTTTGGCAGAGTGATCCCACGAGTATTGAAATAAAACTTGCTAGCAATAACAAGTGATCTTTTAGAGAGATGGAGGGATAGAATGATGGATGAGTTTTAAATGGCCATGTGGTATGTTAGCTAGGTGACAAACTTGATCTTACTTTTGCAAGTTCATGTTCCTTTGAAGTTCTTCACACAAACTCACAGCTACAAGTTCCCAAAAATGAATTGATTTTAAGTCTCACTAGTAGAAAATGGTTGAGATGGTTGGGAGAAAATTTCCTATATTGGGACTGATATACTTGTGAACATAGTTAAAAACCTAACACACAAAATAAAAGGCACAACATGTTAGCTCTTAGATTAGTAAGCATAAGCACAAGATGGTTAGATAATGACTCAAATGTAGGGTCCCACCGGGTGTGCCAAAATGTATGTTGTGAAATCCTAGTATGTAAAGAACATTAAAGTTAATCTAACATCCACAAATAAAGAAATTCAATAAGATGTATGATAGGATGAAGGAAACACATAAAGAGGAAGCAAACCAAGTATGGTGAGCTCCCTAAGTATGACTTTGATACTTCAATGTGTCCAATGATGGGGACATATGCTTAGACATGCTTCAAGATTCAAGTGATGGGTTATAATTTATCATGAGGGTTAGCGAATGGTTTTAACAATGGGAGCATGGAGGGATTTTGCCATTATAGATAATATTTTGGTAGTTCTTAGGCTCCCAAAATAGCATTATAAATTAGCATATAAGTGTATTTTTTTGTGAAAGGAGAAGGGTCCAATTTATAGGCTAAGGGGTAGTGAGATGGATGGCTAGGATTCAATGGTGTAAAATAGATCAGGGAGGGCTAGGATGCAAGGAAGAGAAAACACATAGATTGTGCTTCTTCAAATCCATAGTCTTGTGACAAGTGTCACAAGGGGATTGGATGGGTGAAGTGTTGACAATTGGCTAGTAATGATATGTAATGGTTTTCATTTATGGCAACACGTGTTGTACATGTTGACAGGAAACCTTGGACATAAAGATACTTAGTGTTTGGTAACCAAAAAATTGCCTAAGCATAGAATTTGGTTTACAACAATGTATTATTTTGTGTATACCATGTTGCAGACATCATATTATGACAAGTGAAGTTACATGGAGATAGTATACATATTGGTGATGATGTGGATAAATTTAGAAGTTTGTACTAACTATACAAAATAGAGATAATCATGTTTTGATGAAGCATGATAACAGAATTGAAGGAACGAATTTTTTTGGTTGAAAACAATTACTTGTCCAATTAGGGCCGATATCCTAGGTTTTTACTCTAACTTGGAAAAGTGAATTGTGGTCTTAGCTGACCCAATAGTAATTTGTGTAAAGGGATGGTATTTATGCAAAGGACCTCTTGTGATAAGAAGTGTGTGTACTTGTATGTGCTTGTGAGAAGTATGTGAACTTTTGTGAAAGAGATATATGCAAAATTTTATATGAGCTATCTGGCGATTCAAGATTGAGATGAAGATCAAAGATTAGACAAGGAAGGTAAATAATAGTAAATTACTTGTTTGACTAGTGGGCTCTTCTTGTAGTTGAAATTACATGTTTGGGAAGTGGGCTCATTTTGCATACATTATACTACAACTCCTAATAGGGTTGGAATCTCCTTACAAGGATTCAAATTCTCCTAATAGGGACTACTTATACTAAATTTTCTCATTGACTCCTAATAGGGTTCATCCTCTAACAAGGAACTTATATATCAGTATATTATTTAGTGGGTATCATCCCCACTAGGGTTTTCCCTTGGCTAGGGTTTCTCTAGTTAACAAAATATGGTGTTATGAGTTATCTTTGTGTATTTCTATTGTTACTATTTAGGATTACTTTATTTCTTTGTTATGCATGGTTTAAAGTAAGTAATAATATCTAGTTGGCAACTAAAGTTTGTAGATTACTAATTCACCCCCCCTCTTAGTAATACCTATTTCTAATAATTGGTATCAAAGTGTAGTTACTTTGAAGAGGCTTAACAAATTAAGTAAGATCCCTATGGATATGGAATAGTTGATGAAAAACCTTGAAGAAGATCTTGAACAAATTGATCTCCTTACTGAAGAAAGAGATAAGCTGAAGGATAGATATGTAGATTCCAAAGCATACATTGGTCAATTGAAGGAAAATATTCAACATCTAAAATCCAAGCCTAGATCTACTAAATCTAGAACTAGTGATGATGACTATTTAAAGTTAAAGATAGAGTACAAGATCTTAAAGCATGAGTCAAAGATTACAAATCTGAAATTGACTTTGATAAATGATCCTAGCAAAGTTGAATCTAATTTGAAGACTAAAAATGTAGATATCAGAGCAAGTCTGGCAAAGAAAACATCTAAGTTTAAAACATTGAAAGAAGATCATGAATAACTCCATAAGTACAATACTATTGTAAAAGGTAAATTGACATAGTGCAAACAACAACTTGAGAAACTTTAGAGAAAACCTTGATGATTCAATGTCTATTTAGAGACCTACTTATGATAAGGCTAGTATTGGTTATCTAATTAACATGTCTATGAAAAAACTTGAGATAAGATTTGATCTGAAAGAAAAAGACAAATTTGATAATAAGTTAGAGCCAAGTTAATCTTTTGAGAAACCTAAAGAAGTTGAACAAAACAAGGAAGTTGAATTATTGGATGAACCAAAGCAAGTGGAAACTCCTAAGGCAACCAAGTATGAATTTAGAGGTAAGTGATTTTTATGTAATGAAATAGGTCATATGAAAAGAGGTTGTACTAATAAGTCATTTAATCATGTTAAGGACTTTTATTGTCATAATTATCATTGTATGAGTCATGATGCAATTGATTGTAGGAAACCTAAGTATGATAATGATAGAAAAAATAGTAGAATGTCCAAAAATACTAATCCTATGGATAGAAGAAGATCTAATGAAAGGAAATTAAGAGAAAGAAGATCTTATGAAGACAGAAGATAAATCGTGTGTTATAAGTGTAACAACTTAGGACACATTGCTCAAAATTGTCATGCAACTGATGATCATAAAAATCTTAGAAGTATAGCATCTATATGTTAGTTATGCAATAAATTTGGACACAAATCAAGATACTACAAAATGGATAGAAACTTTAGAGATAGAAGAAATGATGGAAGAAACTTTGAGAATAAAAGGAATGATGGAAGGAACGTCAGAAATGAAAAAAGGAACCATGAAAAGAACTTCAAAACTACTAACAAATATAATGAAGAAAAAAGAAACATTGTGAGTGAACTTCAAGAAGAATTAATGAAGAACTCATGAAAGGCATAGATATCTCAAAAGAAAAGTTAGATGATGATGAGACAGGAAGATTGAAGTCAGTTGTTGAGTTTTAATCAATTAAGTTGAATTAATCTTGTTCATAGCATCATAATTTGAGAACTTCATTTAAAGACAAAATTAGAGGTAGTGGAGTTGGAAAAGGTGTATCTAGTTATGTTTAGATGGTACCTAAGCTCACTAGTGATTTGAAGCTCATCTAAACAAGTTATGAAGGAATTTAAAGTTATTGGTATTACAATAAAGGTTAATCCTATAACAGAAGATGAAAAGCATATTTTGGTAGAGAATTTCATGATGTGAAGTCTTGGGGATGTTTTTCATCATAGAAGGAGGCTATAGTAAACCTTGGATAAAATTTGAACATCAAATAGATGAGTTTGTGTAGTTATCTAATTGCAAAATTCAAATAATAACTTTTTCGTATTTGTGAAGTACACAATTAATGCAAGTTCAAATTAATGAATAAATGGAGTACAAAATTGAAATTTTACTTCATTTCAAACACATTTGAAGTGAAGAGCATTCAAAAGCAACTTCTCAGAGTGATTCAAAGAAAACCCTATTTTTGGAAAGAGGTATTTTATTATTTTTTTGTAAATTTGTTTGGTAAAATATATTGTTTGATAAAGATAATGGGTATGTCTGTTGTTCAATGTTGAGAATGAGGATAGACCTAAGTTTAAGATAGTTTCCATTAAACCAAATGAAGGAAAGCCTAAATTTGCATTGTCTATCACTTCAAACAATGTAGTTTACCTTGAAGATGTAGAAAGTTATTTGAGTTGCAAGTTTGAATCAATTGGTAGTGAATATATGAATAAAGCTATGGAACTAGTCTTTAATCACAACATGATAGTGAAGATTGGATTTGAACATCTAGGGGAATTATATTTCTCTAAGTATCATTTATACCATGAGTTAGATACAGATGAATGAACTCAAATAATACTAAGTAGAATACATGATGGTAAATTATGGATGCAAGATAATGTAGTAGACATTTATACTGACCTGATTCATGAGGTAACTAGTCTTAGAAAACAAGGTAGTGTACACATAGGAGAGAAGATGGTTAAGAAGAAAGTGGAAAGTTACACTAAAGGAGTATATAATGGAAAGATTATGGTAATAAGCTCCATTAAGTAAGATGATGTGAGATTTCTTAGCAAAATTATTGCTTATATAGTTCGTACAAGTTCTAGGATAGATGAAATTTTAGCAAGATTTATTTATGTAGCATATAAGATGTGTGTTGAAAAAGAACAAGTAAATTTGAGTGAAAGATTGAGGATGCAACTCCTAGAAAAACTTGAAAAGATTAAGAGAAAAAAGGATGGTGCGTTTAGATTCTAGTCATTGATAAATCACATATTCTTTCATGTACTAAAGAGATTTCCCTACTTATCAGTAAAAAATATAATGAGTAGTAATAAATGCACTATGGAGAAGATTACAGAGGTATGCAGAAGGCACCCTATAGACAAGATATTGGACAATGGCAATTTGATAATGAAAACATTCCAAAATGAGATGAAACAAAGATTTATAATTGATACTGCAATTATGGATAGATTCAAAGAAGATATTTGTATATTAGTTGATACTAATGATACTTAAATTAAACCAGTGGAACCTCGAGAGACATTTCTTAACCCCTTGAACTATAAATTAAATTATGATGTTGTAGTTGGTTACATTGATTTATTGTTAAATTTTGATAGAGATAAAGCATAGTATAGATTTGGCATATTTGATGAGATCACTCAGCATGCTCATCAAGCAACCTTGGAGAAGGCATCTCACAAGAAGGTTGAGTCAATCATGAAGAAGGCACTATCAGAGGCTAGAATGACATAGAGTGAATATGAGATTGTGAGACAAATAATGAAGAAAAATTTACTAAACATATAGACCTTGTTAGTTTTAGTTGATGAGAGATCTTTAGAATAGACCATTCCATATGCAACAACGTCTAATGTTCAGCCTAGTGAACAAAAGAGAAAATTAAAGAGATTAGTAGTAGTTACTACAAAGGAAAAGAGAGTCAAATAGATGGCTATAGATCCTAGTAAGAACCAAAAGACATTGTTGACAATTGAGTCAAGTGATGAAGAGGTTGATGAATAGGAAATATGCGAGAAGAAAAGGTGACTTCACTTAAGCAGGTAGTAGGTAAAGCTTGGCAACCTTGGAACGTGAAGATTGAGAAGATTAACACAATGATTGCAAATGAGGGAAACTTTGTTCAGATGAACAAGTTTTATGATCTATATAATAAATTTGAGAAGGATCAGATTGATATATCAGCTACGAGACACATCATTACAAATAATCTAAGTATGAAGGATATGAAAGAAGTAGTGAACTAGAAAGTGTATGAGAGACTTATTGAGAAGAAGACTCTTGCAAGGGAAGAAGACCTTGAATTTTGGAAGTCGATACTAAGTACTATCTGCAAGACTAATGATGAAGATGAAATTAAGAGATTTTTGAATAACCTCATACCTTACTTAAGGAATAAGTTGAGGCCATTCTTATTTATGGTTGGTGAGAAGGATAAGTTGAGAAAGGAGAAAATAGAAGCTATTAGTCAAATGTTGTTAGAAACAACATCATCTCTTGTGCCGATAACCTCAAAAGTGTCAATAAGTGGTGACACTATGAAGACTGATCAAACCAATGTTACTCTTAACATTGATGATACCAATCCATTTGGTGGTTTTGAACCAAATGTACCTAACATAGAAGATATTGAGGATAACTTGAAAAAAATTGAGGAAGAGAAGAGGCTACTAGAAGTTGAAAAGAAGAAGATAGAGGAAGCCAAGCAACAATTGCTTGAGGAAGATAGAAAAAGAAAGGAAGATGAAAAAAATAGAAGAATTGTAGAAGAAGAAAGTAAAAGGAAAATTGAGGAAGAAGAGAAGAAAAGATCAGAAGAGAAGAGAGAAAGAGAAGAAAAACATAAGAAAGAAAAGGATGAGAGAAGGATTAAGGAAGCAACAAAGAAATAGAGGGAGGATGAGACTAAACCATCTAGTTCATCTATTTTGCTATCTCTTGCAAGTTTAGCTACTAATGGTGATGATCAAACTAATCTGATTTCATCCTCATCTAAACTTTTATAGAAGAATAAAATAGTAAAGAATTTATAAAGATCACTAATGCAAGTGATTGACAAATTGCACAGTATGTTGCCAGTACAACATACTAAGTCAGATATTGAACTGAGAGCATAGGTAGTGCTAGAGTCATTCAATAAAGAGTTCACAAACCTATTGAATGTTGTAGAGGTGAAGACTCAAATTTTCCATGATGCTAACTTGTTAAGCATCATCTCTAGAATATCAAGAATGACTTATTCAATCTTGATATATGCATTAAAGAACTTTGGAAATGTTAGTAGGAAGGAAAAGATTTGTATGTAAAGTGTACTTTATCATACAAACTAACTAAAGACAATAATACTTAGATAGAGGCAAAGATGTATTAGCTAGATGCTTCATCTAGCCAAATCTAGCACCCATCTAGCAAAGTTGATGATTTTGAGAGTCAAGTTGCCAGTGTTCATAGTGAGATCAAGAAACTAGAACTTTGAAAAGAGTAGATCTTGAAGAGGACATCTAATTTTAGAGAATCCATTGCTCTGAAGTTATCATTTTTTAAGAAGTAGCTAGAGGAATATGTCAAGGCCAAGGACACATATACAAACTTTTTGTATTTAGATATCAATGTAGTTGAGATTGCATCATATGCTTTATGTGAAATTCTCACATTAGTTGTGTCTACCAAAGAGACATGGCACAATGGTATGAATAGTCTAAAGAGTATTTTTGATGATTGTGTGTAGATGATTTTAGCATAAGGAAAAGACAACAATTTGGGAGTTTTAGACAATTTTGAATAGAATCTTGAAATTTTAGTCTTTGTCATTGATGTCAAAGGGGGAGAGACATGAAAATTTTATACATGAGATTTTTGGGAGAAAAACATGTGATCATTGTAAAAAGTATGAAGTATAGTGTAAGGGGTGCATATATGTAAAGTTGTAATAGATGTAATGGTTATATGGTATCTATGTTTTCTTTTGTCACTTAGCAAATTTTCCCTATTTTGTTGCCATCAATGCAAAAGGGTGAGATTGTTGACAATTGGCTAGTAGTTATATGTAATGGTTGTCATTTATGGCAACACATGTTGTACATGTTGACAAGAAACTTCAGAAATAAAGATACTTAGTGCTTCGTAATCAAAAAATTGTTTAAGTATAGAATTTGGTTTACAATAGTGTATTGTTTTGTTTATAACATGTTGCAGATGTCATATTATGAAAAGTGAAGTTACATGGAGATAGTATACATGTTGGTGATGACATGTATAACCTTGTAAGTTTGTATGAACTATACAAAATAGAGATAATCATGTTTTGATGAAGCGGGACAATGGAATTGAAGGAAATAATTTTTTTGGTTGCAAAAAAATTACTTGTCAAATTAGGGCAAACATCCTAGATGTTTACTCTAACTTGGTAAAGTGAATTGTGCTCTTAGCCAACCCAACAATAATTTCTGTAAAGGCATGGTATTTATGCAAAGGACTTCTTACAATAAGAAGTGTGCATACTTGTATGTGCTTGTGAGAAGTAAGCAAACTTTTATGAAAGTGATATATGTGAAGTTTCATATGAGCTATTTGGTGATCTGAGATCAAGCTAAAGATTAGAGATCAAAAAAGTAAGGTAAATAGTAGTAAATTACTTGTTTGAGCAATGACCTCTTGTTGTAGTTCAAATTGCATGTTTGGGTAGTGGGCTCATCTTGCATATATTATACTATAACTCCTAACAAGGTTGGAATCTTCTTATAGGGATTCAAAGTCTCCTAATAGGGACTACTTATATTGAGTTTTCTCATTGACTCCTAACAAGGTCCATCCTCTAACAAGGAACTTATATATCAGTATATTATCTAGTGGGTATCATCCCCACCAGGGTTTTCCCTTGGACAAGGTTTCCCTAGTTAACAAAATATGGTGTTACAAGTTATCTTTGTGCATTGTTCTTGTTACTCTTCAACATTACTTTATTGATTTTTTATGCATGGTCTTTGCAAAAGAAAATTGTAAAATTGATAGAGTCAAAAATGTGTTTGATAGTAATTCTTACTTACATTGTACAATGGATAGTTGGTATCACTATTAATTATGAAACTATATATGTATGTTACAATATAATTTAGGATTAACTCTAGTAATTATTGCTAATTTCTAAAAATTTGGTGACTTCTTTCTCAAGACTTCTTTTTCGGGAAAATTTTGAAAAACTATAAGGGTAAAGAAAATTGGCCTAAAATAAATCTTGAGTCATCAATATTTGATGCTCCAATAGTGGTAGGCATATCAACCATCATGTATTTACATTTACCATCACCACAAAATGATCCACATAAATTCCATGTGTCTTCTTTCTCACCCAATATGTTTATCACACATTTCTCCTTTCTATGATATTTGAGAAAGTAAGAGTACTTTTTTCCAAAAGCAACCTAAAATATGACTAGGGTCATTCAATGTTTGTTGATCAAATAGTGTGTAAAGGATGTCTATGCTTTAGTAGATATTACATCAAGTATGCCACATTTCCTTTTTTTTGGGCATAAGGGAATACAAGTTGACTGTTGCCAAAATTTTCCTAAAATTAATTTGGAGTCATTGAACTAAGTTGATCGAATAGTGGTTGTTGGAAATACAATAGGGAAAGTAAACTCTTCAGGAGGGGGGAGGGTGAATCAGTCCTTCAAAACATTAACACATAAAACATTCACCACACATCCATCTCACAATTTGCATGTTAAACTAAAATAGCTAGCTAAACATATTCATCCATACCATGAAAGAAAATAAGATTCAACACATATATAACATAGGGTATTTGGTTACCCAGAAACCCTCCAATGAGAAGGTAAAATTGGGCACCCACAATTATCCACTAATGTAGTAATAAAGTGTATCAAATGAAGGCTACAATGTGTGATCATAAACTATGATCTACCCTATGATAGGTATGCCTTGTTAAAGGCTTACAAGATTGTTAGATCTTACCCTATTAAAGGATTTCAACACTCTATTAGAAGTGTGTCTGATTTAAAGGAATTTAACTTACAATGAAGTAATCACCCTATCAAAGGATTTACAACACCCTATTAGGAATACTATATTAAGAGATTTAACTAATTCACCTATTAGAATGTCTTAGCAATGATCCTTCGATTAACACTCTACTACTAGATAATAGATCACCTCTTTGCATGTATCCTTGATCCTTCTCTAAATCAATTGCACCAATATTGTCCTATAATTACTTTCCTCTATTTTTATCTAACTAACTCTACAATACTCTGCTCTATCTCATTTCCTTACAACTCCTTAGCCACCATGGATACTCTATTTGTCCATGCAAACTCTTCTCTTCACTCTTTCCACTCTCTTAACCTCTAGGATTTTTCTTCCTTAAGAAGACTTAGGTGACTTAGGGTCAGGTATGAATCAACAATTGTGATTTACCCATTTTTCTACTTAAAACATTCTTTCAACTGATTGGTTGTATCCACTACATAGGGATCCTCAATATAGATTCATCCTTATCATCTAGAATCGCAAAATAATCCTTAAGCTGGATAACAAATGGTTTACATAGAAGTTTTTGCCATTACAAACAACAATGTTGAAACTATTTAACTCGACACTTGAAGTGTCTGATGCTGAGCATCCACTATCTCTTCAATGTTGTAACTCACCCTCTGAATGATTTGACACTCACTATCTGCTCGACGCTTGAGTGACTCAGTACTTACTAGTTACTTGACATATATTGTATATATCTTTCTTGCCATACAATATCTGACTACTTATGCTTAACATATATTACTTTTTCAGCATGAAATGACTTAAGTGTATTGACACTCATATGTCAAAACCAATCTGAGATTAACAATCTCCTTCTTTGACATGAGTGGTGAAAACAATTGGTCATGCATGAATATCCTTATCTCTTGAGCATAACTCGGATAATTTCTATCCTTTACTTGGTATAAATACAAAATTAATTTTTTTTACAAAGCTTGACTTCTTTGTCATACCTTGAAATTTTGTAACTCCCCTTGAGTTGATTGTTCTATTATGTTTTGAAATTGAATACTCCTTCTGAGTAGATCCATGTTGGCTTGTTCTTTGACTATCTCCCACTTTTCTTGATCTTCTCAAAAACTTAATCATTCTTTCCTTTTTAGCTCATTCTCCCCTTTATTCATGAGATTCATTCTCCACCTTTTTGACACTTATGTCATGGGTGATACATGTATAGTGTGTTTGTCCAAGAATTTTTATGGACCTCCATAATGATTTTTAGTATTGCATCCCTATTGGCACATGCTACCTATAAATATTTAATCTATATGCCCAACTCAACAATAAGGTTAACTAAGCCTTCATGAGTAGAAAGATGGGGATTTTTCTTCATCAATGTATATGCAAAGGCTAGTTCCTTGTGTAGTACCTCCATTTCAAGGTTTAACATAGAATTAATACTAATCAATGTAGCCCTTATATGTGCATCTTGTTGCTAACTGACCTTGTGTAGACAATAAATTTATGAAATGAATTTGACCTTGAGCAAGAGATTATTGTAAAATTTTATCTATTTTCCTCAAATCTCCCTCTAGATCATCAATATGTCTATGCACTTCTTGTGTGAACAAGGAAACATCACACAACTTTGTATAAAGAGAGAAATGTTCTCTAATATCTTCTTTACACCCTCAATCTTGGTTGCTAACTCAACCTAGTGTAGTGCAATGGCACTAGCTATTTGTTCATTCACCTTTGTTAGAAATTTATTCTTAGACCATTCCATTAATTTAAGATTTGTCTCTAGGTTTGCATCATTGATATTCTCCACAAGAGTTGTCTACTTCTCAATGATTGGCTTGGCTTCATTAGGTGTAGGTAGGATAAATATATCAAGAAATATATCTTTGATAAATATTGAAGAGATTGTTTCTTCCTATGCTCCCTTCTAAACAATTCTTGGTGTTTCTTCCTTGCCAAAGCATCCTACAATATGCTCATCTGGTCTATTGTGATTGTTGCAAGATCAAACTTTCAAAACACAATCACCTCATCTAAGTTGATGTCACCTCATCAAACTTAGATGTACTCGGAATTTTCCTTGATGACTTGTCACCTCATCAAACTTAGGAGTAGTAGTGTCTTGTAAGGTAACCAGTATCTGTTATGCTATCACTTCCTCTAATTTTATAGTCAATACTAAATCTTATATCCTATCCTTCTCCTTTTCTTAAATTTCTTGTCCACCTTGTGTTTGTGATGTAGTAGGTGCAATACTGGCTTCTTGACCTATTTGAACTTGTGTCCTTTCTTGCTCAATTATTGTCATTACTGGTACTAAAACATGACATACCCTAATGCTGATATGTGAAGGAATAGTGTCCTTACTTTGATATACTACAAGTGACATTATAGGTTGCACATTAGTAGATTAAGTGGGGGAAATAGATAATGCTTGTGTTTTCTCCCTTGCAGATGCCAAATCTGCCTTCTCAATCTCATCTTTAGTCACCAATACAAGATGACTGCATAGTTGTTCCTTGGTGATGGAATTAGTTAGTATCTTTTGCATATCCTCCTCTGTTAGGGGATTGATGTTCTGAATGGTAATGTTAGACACATCCTTAACATTTACTATATTTTCTTGTGGACTAGCACTCGACATGTGTACTTGTAGTAAACTTTGGTCTTTTTGTTTCTCTCCCTTAGTTCTTTCCTTTGTAGTGCCTTCCCCATGTACTTCTGTTATAGATTTTTCATTTGTTAATTCAACCACCTCTTCTTCTTCTTTTCCTACACCTAATTCCTTAGGTGCTTACTCAATAGCCTTTTGTATTGTCACTCCATAGATCATCTTCAATGTTTGTGTTCTCTACTGAACAACATCTTTAGTTTTACTCTATAAAATATTAAAAGGTTGGTACTTTGGAGAAAATCTTCCCTTGTATTTGTTAAAAGCCTTTGTCATCTCAGATTTTTCCAAGTCTAGCATCACTCTTGCAAGTGTAGTCTATCTAATGTTTCTCTCTATTGTGAGACTATATTTCCGCCTTTCCTCAACTTTATCATATAGGTTCTTTGGTAAAGAATTTCAAATCTCTATTGGAGTCTTCTTAAATATTCATAGCATATATAAACTCTTCTACTTTATCCATTTCTAACTTCCCAAGTTTATCAAACTCAACATGTGTAAATCCACTTAAATTTGCATTATTCTTGATATTTTCACATAAATTGTCCAAATCAAAAGAGGGACTATGACTTACCACTTTTAAATGGTTGTTTTCATCTGACTTAGTCATCTCCTCTCTGGTTTAGCTAGGGCAATATATTTCCTTCTTTATTTCTTCTTAGGTTCATCTTCTTTTGTAGAGGTGCTAGCTCTCTTGCCTTTAGGCTTCTAAACTTATGGAATCTTTTTGGCAGTAGCTCTTATGCTAGCCCTAGTAGCAAGAACTATAGTATTTCATTGTGAAGGTTTCACAACCTTTCTAGGTTTTCTTACTACTGGCTTCTTTGCTTTTCTCTTCTTTTCTTCTATAGAAATAGGTGCTTCAGTAGCTTCTTCCCCCTTGGCACCTTCATCAATTTCTACTTCTTCTTCTCCTTGGTCCTCACCTTGACCCTATGTGAAAGAAAGTGGTGCTTGGGTAGGTGCTTCTTCATCATCTTCATTTTCTTTTTCCCCTTCACCAAATTGTTCCTTGAGTTTCTTCACAAGATTATTCTTCTTCCTCATCATAGAAGTTATCTTTAAGTCCATTGTGATCTTTAACTTTGCTACATCATAATTTCTAAAAGTAGTAGCATTCTTATCAACTTTTTCTACTAATAAATAAGTGATGGTTGGAGATGTCTCATCCACATTAATCTCATAAGGAAATGGCCTAAGCTATCTCACCTTTGGAACAAAATTGTGTATGTGAGTGAAGTCAACATCAAATAGAAAAGAAAAATCATTGAAATTCTTCTCTACTAGTGATACTAGAATCTTATGTCTTTGTTTCATTGACTTCTTGAAGTCTTCAAAATAGATTGTCATCATAGACTCAAAATTTTCTCCAAGTTGCTCCATAAATTCACTAATCTACACTACAATTGATCTTTAGTCTTCCAAGCTACTTTCCCAAATGTGGGAAATATTTTCTACACATAGAAAAATATGAAAATAATAAATGAAACAGATTTTCATTGCACATTTTTTTGTTTTCCTTATGGCTCCCAAGTTTTTAGATAATTGCTATAGTTGTAACTCGACAAGGTCATAAGAATGGTCTTTCTTCACTATCTTGTAACCCAAATCCATAACCATACATGGTACACCATTTAACCTACTATATTGAAAGAACTTATGTGCTATAACTCTCACTGCAAATGCAATTAGGGGATTAGTAATTGTGTGTATGGTCATCCCTCTCTTGTTCCATAGTGCCCCTACATTCTTCTCAATTGCCTCTTTTGCATCACTCCTCATAGTCTTAGGTTTATCTAGGGTTGGATACCCTGTCACTCTATGAATGATTCTCTTTTTAAATTTGATAGGACCATCCTCTAACCATATAGAATTGTCATGAATTCTACTAAGAACAATTTAAATCTATTTTGTCTTGAAAATGTTTGTAAAATCTAGGGCACAAGTTAACACTTTTTTGTCTACAACTTTGTATTCCTCTTTTGATACTATATTCTCACACATTTTTCCATATAAGTCCCTTACTTCCATGTCCCCAATGCTTCATATCTTACAAGTGTACAAATACCTTACATCTTGTATCATTAAAACTTGTGGAGGTATCATAGATAACACATCAGATGGGTTTTCTTTATAATAAATATTTGAAATAGCTCTAAAAACTAGTGGTCTGATCTCATTGCTTATCAATTGAATATTCAAAACTTCCTTTCCTTCCTTAACTATAGTAGCAGAAGAGCTAGATGCCATAACATCTAACTAGGGTTTGGAAAAATTCAAATAGCGTAGCTTGGCACATGATAAATACCTCAAAAATTTTGTTTTCTAGTTTCGAGTAGTAGTTGAATCCAGTTTGCAAACACTTGAATCCTTTTCTCCAATTTTTCTTCATCTCTTTGTGCTCTCGGTAATCTCAAATAATTTCAAATGAGTCAAAAATTGACCATCTAGCCCTTAAAACTTAGCAATTAATGCTCAACGATTACACAGTTGTAAGATCAATTCTAATAGAAATTTTGACCCACTCATCTTCCATGTAGTTTCTATTATGCTTGGAAACCACATTGATCTTGTCCAACCGTATCATCTTCAATAGCATGGCATCAACTAAATTTTCACTCGACAACCATAGTGAAAGTTTTCATGCTCAGCAGTAACATGAAAAATTATAGATTTATTTTAAGTTCCAACCACTACTTTGCATCTTACTTCATGTATATATGATCTTTTCAAAACTAAATCCTTAGAACTAATGTATAATTAAACTTTGAAAGATTAGTCCCATACCTACCTCTTAATTGCCTAGTTAAGGGTCGTGTAATCACCTGATCTATTAGATGAAGTGATCCCATATGAACTTGATGTGTTGCAATCTTCCTTTCTTTTCCACGTCTTTTTAAAACTCCACTTGGACATTCTCAACATCAACATTTCCTTTTCCTTTTTTGAATTCACTGCTAGGTGCTTTTGACCTTGTAGGACAACTTCTACTTATGTGAATAGTCTTCAAACAACTAAAACATGTAGTTTGACTCAACTGTCTACTATAATCACTTTTGAAATGTGTTCTAATACAATTTTCAACAACATGTCCATAATCTTGATAATAGTGACAACTATACCTTGTATTGTAATCCCAATTGTAAGATCTACCAGTATGGTTTATCTTTTCTTGCCTTTTTAATGACCAGTTAGGCTTTAATTTGAACTCACATGCTCTATGTCCATACTTCTTGGAATTTTAGTAGTATCCTTCAAATATTTTTGTGTTTGATGTCTTTCTATTGCATTCATGTGCATGATGTCCTTATCGGTTGCACTTGTGGTAGTTACCCATGTATTTATTCTTAGGGGTTTGATTTGCATTATTGCTCCTACAAACATTTGTTGTATGACCTATCTTTCCACAATTATGACAAGTAGGTTTGTAGTTATTACCTTTGTTTTTCCTTTGTTCACCACTTTTGGATGATTCTCCTTCTTTAGTATTGGTGTAACCCAATCCAATAGTATCACTATTAGATCTAGGAGATCTCATTAATTGCTCAAAATATTTGATGGCTTCACTAGGTTTGTTGAACTTTCAAAAAATTATTTTTCTCTTTTGAGATCATTTCTCAGTTGTTCATTCTACAATTTTAGTGATGTGATCTCAATATCCTTTCCATTTAATTCATGATTGGCAATCATTATTTGATTCTTTTTTTCCAATTGCATGTGAGCGATCCTATTCACCTCTAATGTCTTCTCTTCTAGTTTGTTGGTCAATATCCTTTTGTCATCTTCTATTATTACTTTTTCTTCTTCAACTTTCATTTTCTACTCAGTCACCTCACATAGAAATATTGATTAGACTTCTTTTTCTATCTTAAGAGTTCTAATTTCTTCAATTAGGGCACTATTCTTTTCCATCAGATCTAAAATTGTTCCATCATATTCACTTGAGTTTCCATCCTTAAATAATCTAGTAGTGTCTACCTCTCTATAGTGTGTGGCATTCTCTTCAATGGCTATATCTTTCCTTCTCTTTAATGTCTTCTTCAACTCATCTCTTTCTTCATTTAGCTAATGTAGTACAAGCTATATTTCAATCATCTTCTTCTCAATGACTTTTCCCAACTTGCAGACTTCCATCTTCAAGATCTTTCCTTTCTAGAGAACTAGGCTTTGATAATAATTGTTGGAAATACAATAGGGAAAGTAAACTCAAAGATAGGGGATGAGAATCAGTCCTTCAAAACTTTAACCCATAAAACATTCACCAAATATCCATCTCACAATTTGCATGTAAATTGAAATAGCTAGCTAAACATATTCATCCATAGCATGAGAGAAAATAACATTCAACATATATATGACATAAGATATTTGGTTATCCACTATTGCAGTACTAAAGTGTATCCAATGAAGGCTACAATGTTTGATCATAGACTATGATCTACCCTATGAAAGGTCTTCCATATTAAATGCTTACCCTTTTAAAGAGTTTCAACACCCTATTACAAGTGTGCCTAATTTAAAGGACTTTAACTTACAATGAAGTAAGCACCTTGTTAAAGGATTTACAACAACTTGTTAGGAGTACTCTATTAATCCAAATGTCATCCTTACATATACATAGGTCCCCCATGGGGTTGTGAAGGCTATCTTAAGTTGTTCATTTTCCTTTACTAGGACTTGATTGTACCTTGAGAAGCCATCCATCATGGACATTAGCTCAGAACTAGTTACTTGCTGCAATATGGCTTCCATATTTGGTAATCCATAATTATCCTTCAAGGATGCAATGTTCAAATTCCTAAAATCCACACATAATCTTATGTCTCCATTTTTCTTTCTGACAAGTACCAAATTTGAAACCCAGGTGGAATTTCTAATTGGTTTGATTAATACCCCCATCCCTTAATTTCATTGATTCTTCTTGCATTTTGGGAGCTAGGGTAGGGTTTACTGGTCTTTGTTTCTGTCTGAAAGGTTTTACATTATCCTTTAGTGGTATGACATGTTGGAACAAATCTTCCCTATAAGCCTTAAGGTCATCATATGACCATGCAAAAACATGTCTATACTTCCTAAGCAAGACAATCAATGGTTTTCTAATTTTAGCAAGCAAATTTTGGCTAATATAAACTTTTTTGGGAGCTTCATCAGTACCAAGGTTTATCTCTTCTAATTCTTGATGCTTAGGCTCCTTAACTCCTAGTTTGAATCTATCCTGATTATCAAAAATACTTTCCAAAACCACTAACCCCTTAGGCAACTTGTTGGTTTTCAACTGCATAATCTCTTGGCCCAAAATGGTTTCCTTACCATCTATAGTTTCAATTAAATCACCGCAATCCATTTCTTGACCATGATATTTGTCTTCATTTAACAAAAATTTTATAATTTCTTTATCATCTTCAAAGACTTGCCAATTTTCAATGTTATTAGGTATTGAAGGTCTACTCTGTACTTCAATTTGAGAAATTCCTACAAATGATATCTCCTTTAGTTTGATTGCTACATTTGCCAATAAATCTGCCATTTTATTTTGAGTCCTATCTCTCCATGAGATACCAAATGTATCAAAAGATTCTATTTGATCCCAAACAACATTTCTATATTGCTTTAATCTCTTGTTCTTGGATGCATAGGTTTCTTTTATCTGGGAGATAACTAGTTTAGAATCCCCTCTGACATGTGATTTCTTAATTCCATGATGTGTAGCAACTTTCAATCCTAGCAACAAGGCCTCATACTCTGCTATGTTATTTGTGCAAGAAAACTTTAAAGTGAATGAGTATCAAAAAGTATTTTTCTCAGGAGAGACAAAAACTACCCCTGCCCCTGAACCTTCTTTTGAACTAGCCCCATCAAAAAACATTGCCCATAATACTGGTGAGTTCGTACAACACTCAACTTCATGTTGAATTATAGTAGGCAAATTCTCAACTTCTTGAATAATCAATTCAGCTCTGAATGCATTCACACCAGTATCTAAGAAACAAGTGGCATCTTTGTCAATTTCCTCCCCTAAAAGGTGACTAACCCTTAGCTCTCTATTTACCTCAACAACTTTATCTCTGATGTGAAAAGTAGCATAGGTTAAGTCACATTGTAAACTACCTACCATAGCAACACTCCATTTTCTAGAAAGTAACATTCCATAGTGTGGAGGTATATCCACTACAAGGACTGACATGGTTAACTCTACTTTAGGATATGCAACTAATTTGAATGGTAAAGCATTTATGGTACCTATGACTAGGACTTCCCTGGCATCCATACCTCTGCATATGCCCTACTCAGTGTCTAATTTCAACCCTAATTCTTCTATTATCTTGAAGAGCATGATGGTATTAGAGGCTCCTAAATCTACCATGCAATTTTTAAGGGTCTTTCCATTTATGATTAGACTGAGGAAAAATGGGTCAATATCTTCTATAAATGCCACTGAGGAATCATCTAAAAAAATTTGGGGGATCTAGGATATGATAGCACTATCCTCTACTACTAATGGGGTTTTTTGGATAACACTTTGTTCTACAACAATATTGTTGTTTACTATCCCTCCCAACCATGATAAAGCCTTACTTTTATGTTCTTCAATTCTAAGAAGTTGAGACAAAGGTACTTTTATAGTTATTAGGGACAACATGGATATCATATCAACAGGTTCAACAATAGTGGGTTTTACAAGAATATCTAGAGTTGAAGTCTTTTGAACAACATGCACCACTATTTGCTTGATAGTATTAGGTCCTAATTTCTTTGCTTGCACAACTACTTTTGTTGATTCATTTGTTTGAAATTGAACCTTCTTTTTTGGTTCCCACTTCTTAACCTTGTTGTCTTTGAGATTAGGCACATCTATATTGACCTTCTCATCTTCATCATTAATCTTATGGGTAATATCTTTGATGAATACACTGGATGGCTTTCTTGCTTCATTATTTACTCTTTTATTTCTCAAATTGTAGTTACTATGGATTTGGGAAATCATTTTTGCTGTGATTATGTCAATCTCCTCTTTGGAGGGCATTCTTAAGCTTATGTGACCTACATCAGAAGATGTAAGACAAACCTTATCTTGATCATAACCTTCATCATCTGAAAGCACTTGCTGATGCTATAAATGATAAGCAATTCTTTGACTGGTAATATCATTTTTAGGTTCTTCAGAATTAGAATCTATAAAATCATCTCACATATTTACCATATTGCAACTTATATCATCATGGCTTTTATCTTCATTTTGTTCTTCAAGTTGCACACCTTGATTCAAGGCAAATGATTGAGCAATAGCACAATAATCAGATGAATGAGGTGATTAACATACAATGCACCATGGTACATCATTATTCATATTTACAATGTTCCTTTGCAGGGGATCTGGGGTACTCTTATCCTTCACATTTTGTGTCTGGTTAGGGATTGGCTTACCATCTTTCCACTGGATGGTGTAAGGGTAATTTTGCATTCTAGGTTGCCTATTGAAACTATTGTTATTCACACAGGTTTTCTCAACAACATTTGGTTTATTGAAACTAGTGGGACTCATCTTCTTTAGTAATTCCAAAACCTGGCCTATAGTAGGTTCTTCTGGCTTCTTTCCTATAGGAGTTTTATCACCCTCCCTTTTGTTACTATTCTTGGGATTAAAGAGCTTTGGATCATCCCTCCTACCTAGTTTTCTAGATGCCTTCCTATTATTCTCTATATTTACTGCAACTTTATAGGCATCCCTTAAAGTTTTGGGATCCTTATCCCTCAATTGATAAGCCATTTTGCTATCAAAAGCATTGAAATATGTTGTCAGACAAACATCCTCATTCAACCTCATAACTTGAAACAATTTGTACATACCTTTCTGGAATCCTACATTGAAGTCAAATGTGGACTCATTAGGATTCTTCTTGATGTTATTGAATTCATTTAACATGAATCCTGCATTAGTGTTGTCTCCATATTGCTCCTTGAATAATTTCTCCAAGTCACTCCATGAGGTGATACTATCATCAGGCAACCTTCTAAACCAATCCCTTGCATTCTCAGTTAATGAATGAACAAACAACTTCATGACCACATCTTCATGTTCAACTTCATAATCATTTAACATATCAATGAAAATTCTCAAATGTTCTTCACCAGTAACAACATTATTCCCAGAAAACTTAACCACTTTGTCTCTTAAATCAAATGATATGGGATGTGGAGCACTAGGAATTCCAGTAAATGATATTTGTCTATACTTTTTGAGGTATACAATTTTCTTCTAGAAACTAGGAACATTTGAGGCACTCACTATGTTAGCTTGGTTTAGAGGAGCGGCTTGGGATTGTTGAGGTTGGACAATGAGGACTTGAGTATAAGTAGTGGATGATGAGGCAGGAGCAAACTGAGATATTCCTTGCATTGAAACTATTGGTCCAAAGGGAGGTATAGAAGCTAAAGCTAGGACAGATAAATTTGGCCATGAGGCTAATGCAGAATTAGTTTTAATAAACTAAATTTTTCTCCTAGTTTTTGCTGCTTAAGCTTCATTCTCCACCTTCTCAAGTTCTTTTGCAAGATCTTCCTTCTCCTTTCTAGCTTTTTCCAGATCTAAATCTAATTTTGACATGGGAGGGTTTACGAATTTTCTTGGTAGAGCTTGAGGTTCATTTATTTGGATTCCTATGGCTTTGCCTTTCCCTTTATTTGTAGCTTTTGTAGTGGGTTCTACAGGATTTACTTGAACAAGTTTATAATCTTGGAGTTGAGCAATAACTCATTCTTGCTTTTGATTTAGGCATTGTTCTTGTTCTTGAACTTTAGCTCTCAGACTATCTATGTCTCCAAAAACATCAGTATGGAGAGTCATAGTTTTTTCTTCTAACTTTTTATTCTGCTCCTTCAAGGCAGCCATCCTTCTCAGTAGAGCATCTCTTTCTATTATGGCATCCAAGGTGGCTTGCTCCTTCTCTTTTTCAAGATGAATGCATTTAGCTCCTTCATCAGCAACCCTTTTATTTAGAAATCCTATCTTAGATTGCACTTCTTTAGGGTTTGCTGAAGTAGCTTCTGAATCAACAGGATCCTCCAGATCTATAAGATTGGGCTCAATATATGGGGCTGCTCTAGGATTAAAAGGATCATCAAATGAACTCCTAAATCCTAGCATATGGTTCATATCTGCTATGAGATCTGGCCTTGGTGAAGCATTCCCTACTGGAGCCATATCTTTATCTTGATAAGTTCTTTCATCTAGTACTGGGGTACTGAAAATGCCTCCTAAGAGTCTTGTGGTTTCAAATTCAGAACTAAGTGAAGACGACTCTCTCCTCTCTCCCTAATATTGGTTGATACTGGGAATTGATAGATACACTACCTCTATTTTTCCAAGTGGGATTTGGATCTTTCCTTGTCTTATTTTGGTTCTTCCTACCACCTTGGGGTAAATTAGTATACATTGGTACATCAAGATTGGCTCTCATGCGAGCTCTTGTGTTCTTTCTCTTGTCAGCCATATTCACCTTTTTTTAAAACAAGCACTAGCTTCAAAACCTTGATTGATTCACCACCCTATTCTTGGGAAAATACACAATTACAATTATTCCTAACTCCAATGAAAAAACACACAAATAGAAATAGAAATATCTAACACAGATAGACCAATCACTGAGATCATAAGACTGCAACTCTTTCTTGTTAGATAAGACACTTGGAAAGGCTGGATACATCAGTACATCTTCATGGCATTAGAATTTTCTTTAAATTCTCAAGGTTTGTCACTAAAATATCCCCTTATGACCATGGGAAAAACTTAGATAATATAACACACACATGTCTAATAGGAGCAAAGAAACTACAGTACTCTTCACAGATGTGTTGGACAACTCCCCAGTAGAGTTGCCATTTTGTTGGTGTTTTAAAACTACTAAGTAACAAAATGCTTAATACCAAAATGATATCACTCAAACAATCTAAGGATTAGCCAATTCCTATTAACAATTATATGTGCAACTCATTTGGACCCAAATTCAACAAAGCCACAGGTGGTTTTCTTCTCTTTAGGCTTCGCAAAACTAGGGTGGGTATACCCATGGATGATTCAAGACTGGAAAACACTATATAAGAATTAGTTTAGTTTCATTATGATTCTTATCTCAAATCCTCAAATACATGCATAATTCTTGACAATTTGATAAATACATCCCATATAATAGATCCGGCCAAAATTCTTCTATAGATCTACACGTGTTCTCAGCAATAGTGGATAACTGAAGCTAAAACATTCCATGCAAACAAGTACCGGCCAACTTGAAGCTCTTCAGGAAATAAAAGTAAAATTGATTATAATTCTGCATTTGAAAACCATTTATAACATATTTCTCTTCCAGTTGAATGAATTTGACCAGTGCCTAATCCATTGGGGTTCAGAGTCTACCACAAATCCATTGATCTAATTTGTTGCCTTACAAAAAATATTATCAGCAATTCTTATCAGAATTCATCATTCAAAAATCCTTCCTACTACTATAGCAACCTTATCAAATTCATCAAAGCTTTTACTTAATCCATTGAACTAATAGTAGTGATGAATAGATAAACAACCTAACTGGACTGCATTCAATTGCACAAGCCTTTGCTCATACAATATCAAGATGACCAAGTAACTAAAAGGAGACAAAATTTAGAAAGAGCTGATATGGGGATAGCTCATAATTTATATTCATTTTCTTTGAAAATTGTATACATTCATAGTAAACTTAGAATGACCTTAGGAAAACATAGAGATCATTCTATATTCATGTATTCTCAGGAACTAACAGAGAAAATACATCATAAACTTGCTCAAACATTGGACCAAAAAAAAACTAAGTATATCACATAGAGCACTAGAAATCGGACCATTCTCTAGCCTAGGAATCTCACTTATATAGTGTGAGATGATACAAGCTTCAGGCTAAGAGAAAATGGAAGGTGTCCTTTACAAAAAATATTTACATACACCTATCACAAAATGACAAAATGTGAGTAATAGAAAGACTTATACATCAAACATTCCTTTTGTGGGCCCCTTTCTATTACATCCTCTATTGTTGTTGATTTGGCTATTATTTTGATCTCTCTTTGTATGCAACTACCAAGCTAGCCAACAATGAAGTTTATTCTGATCATTACAAGTTGGTCTCCACCTATGGGTTTGCACTATCTTTATCTTGTATAACAGGAATAACTTCTACTTTTCCCTCTTCTTTGGTTGTATCAGTTTTTTGTGGGCTTGGGTCTACAACTAAAAGAGACTGATCATTCTTGTCTTCTTCTCCCTATTGGCCTTGTGTAACGATGGTGTTAATAATTTGGATCTCATCACCCTGCACCTCATCACTGTCAGTTTCTATTTCCTCCAATTTTTCACCAGGAGCTATTTCTACTATCCACTTGTCAAACAGTGTGTCATCTGGCCAATTGAATTGCAAAATATTGCTCTACCTTTTGAGCACATACCCAGCCTCATTATCAATAGCAACAAATTCCTGTTTTAAAGAATCAAAGAATATTTGGGCCTTCACCATTTCTTCTATTGTGGTAGCCCACAATGCATGCCCTATTTCATTTATAATTCTATTCATCTTTAAACAAAAAATATCATCAAGTTCCTTCGCCCATTCATCTTTGTTTCTCAAATTATTTCTTTTATCTAAGGCATGAGGAAATAAACTAAATTTTTGGCTCTTGTACTTGTTCAAGTAGCCTACTATTATTCTCTGTAAATGAATCCTTTTGTTGTCAAAATCAGCAAGATCAAAAACAATATCAAAGGTTTTTTCAATTTGATCATAAGATTTAATTATGACAGAGAGACACAAAAATGTCATTTCTTTCTCCCTTCTCACCCATTTATTCACGATAGGCTTAAAAGCCTCATAAATGGCTTTCAACTCCTCCCAGATACTAGTCACCCTAGCCAACTGATGATAAACTAGTGGCCATTCAATTTTATCTCCCAAATATGTAAGAGCTTTTCTTATTTTTTCTTCATATTTCACATTCAAGTCCACATGCAAAGCCCACAGTTTATTCTTTTCTTCTTCAAAGTCCTTAGCAGTATAATATTCTAGCCTTTGGGGTGTATCAGGTACCTCTATGAAGGGAGTGGATTTAAAAGGTTCCACTGGGGGGCAAGGGTATGTTATTCTTGGTCTTGTGGACCTCCCCATTAGCTTGTTTTGAAGCTCAATTCTCCTCTTTACCTCTTTGTTGTAGGCATCCACAACTACCTCATACTTGCTTTGCAACTCAGTCATTTCTTTTTCCTCCCTCTCTATAGTAGCCATGGAAAATTGAGAGTAATCTACATTCATGTGGGCTACATATACATGTGAGGTATCAACAAATCTCCTCACAATGATATTCCCTATTAGTCCTAAATCATCAGGCTATGATGGAGCAGCCCTGGATCCTCTTCTTAATGACCACATGAAAAGAGCAGCTTGGTCATTACTAAATGGAGTTCCCAAGAACTCCTTTTTATTTGGATGTTGTAATCCCAAATTATATGACACATAATTGAAAATCAAGGCATCAGCAATGTCCCAATTGGGCAATAATAAAATATTTGTAGCCTTTACCATCTGTCTTCCTTCTTCAGGGGTTATATTCTAGAACTCTTGAATCATTTGTTTCTTTATTTGATTTTTGACGGAGGCTTCATCCCTTTTTGGATGCTCTTCTTTCAAATTCTTACATCTTTCCTCAAAATTGTGCATGTTTGCCCTCCAAGAAAATTGATGGAAAGCCCTAGACTTTACAAAACTGTCATCAGACAAAAATTACTAAATGGCTTGTTCCAAAACATGATCCAATTCTCTTCCCTTGAAATATGCTACAGTCAACTCAAAACTTGGCATAGGAGGTTCCTAGGGGTTCCCTTCATCAATCTCTACTTAGGTAACAAAAACTCCCCCTTGTGATCCAATTTGTTCAATTTTCTCATCAATGAGCTACTCCTCCTAAATTCTCATGGGGGTTTGGGAAGGTGAGTAACTTTCATCATGTGGTTCCTCTTCCCTTATTATCTTTCTCCTCTTTGGAGAAGGTTCAAGAGGCCTTTCTTCAAAAATAGCACTAGTAGATTCAACTATCTATTTTCCTTTATCTATAATGGGTCTTTGATCCTAAATGATAGTATATCCTGACCTCCTTTGAACAACTAGTGGGCCTACCCCTATATTAGGAGTGAAGCCTAGTATCCTCATTAATTCCTTGGCCTTATCTGGAAAATAATAAATGAAATATTGCTTTTTCTCATTCATCACCTCCATTATTTCAGGAAATGTATTCATAAGCTTATTAATTCTATTAGTAGTAGTTATAGCATTACTTAGAGGGTTGTAATCTTTGTCAAAAAAATTAATGAAACTCAAAACTTTTGAATAGGCTCTCCATTTTTCTTTCTTTGTTTCTTGCTCCTATAGAGAGTACTTATTCCTTATTACATCTTCAAGGAAATGAAATTCATGCTCAACTAGACAAATCTTGATCCTATGCCTAAGAGCCAAATTAAAGAAACCCTCTACATCACAAAAGCAAGGGTGAGATACTACCATCTTATACTGATCCAGAAATCTATAGAAGAAGACCCACCTTTCCTTGGTTATTACAAACTAGTGGGCTACTATGCAAGTGGGAAAAATTGATCCTATTCCCCTTTTGTGCAAAAAGGCTTCTTCTACTCCTCCCAACTACCATAAGAATTCAGCTACTCCTACCTTTAAGGGCACCTGGTAAGGTAGGACATGAGGTGTTCCCTTGAATCCATAAATTTTGATAATAGTTGAAACTGAATATGGGATGATATCTCCCCAATTATGTAAAACCTTCAGATTATGGGATTTATCCATAGGCCTAACAAGGTGCATTAGTGCCTTGGGGATCTTGGGATTTTCACTCAATATGAGGCACCTCAGTTTGGAGGTGAAGTACCTATCAAATCTAACAAAACTAGCATTTTCTACTTCGCTAGTTATATTGGCACTCCACAATTGAACTAGCAGTGCTTCCCCTTCTTGTTCTCTATTCAAAACCATATCTTTACCAAAGTATGTAGCCCCCTTAAACAAAAAGGTGTGCATCAACAAGGAGTATTGGCCCCAAACCTTCTCCACCTTTCCCTTGGAAATCCCAACCAATCCACTGTGAATCTCATCAGCCAAGTAAGAAGAAAAATAAAAAATTATATCCACACAAAAAGAGGAGATTTGAGTAATCATATACATGAAACTCATAGGCATAAAATCTTCTTCACCCTCTCCAAAAATTCTACACAAGGTCCTATATATCTCTACTACCCTAGCATTGAAGCATGCTTTCTTGAAAGGTTCTTTAGAGGATGATGTTATTGTTGATAGGGTTCCAATTCTACCAATGTGGGCCTTCAGTGCACCTTGTTTAATTATGTCCTTCTTTGACATATATTCCTTTTCTAAATCTATCAAATTAATGGGCACATGATACCTAGTGAGAGGTCCCAAATGAAAAACTTCCCTAATCTCTTCTAAACTAATGGTGATTATAATTTCACCATTTACTCTTCCCACTACCATAGTGGCTTGATCATAACTCTTTGCTATGGCCTCAAGGAGATCATAATCCATAAACACATTGGGAACAACTAGCTTTCCTAGGTTGAAATTCCATATATTGGCATGTGGGGCAAACAATTTTCTTTCTGCAAACCATTTCTTGAATAAATTTAAACTAGTTCGTGAGGTTTGAGCATCCTAGACCCAGTTACCCTTATCATACAATCCATCTGCTATCCTTAACCTAGGGTTTAATGAGGTCAACTTTTTAACTTGCACTATCTCTATAGTAGACTCAGGAAGCAATTCAAGCAAATCATCATGTACATTTCTATCCAAATAATTCACTTGACCTGAAAACTCCTTCTTCAAAGGTATCTTTGATTATGCTTTACAAAACTGAGATACTTACAGAGATTATGGTAGGATTACTTACTTGAATTCTATCCTCATTTTCCTCTGTATTTTTGCAAATTTTTCGTGAACAAATCGCTTCACAATCTTGCCAAACTTTAGCATGATCTTCTTCAGTAATTGCTTCTACTCAGGAAAGGCTCAAAATCTTTGTTCGTGTAAGGTGAAACTGATAAAATTTTCCGTGTTATACTCTATTTTTCCTCACATGCAAAGCTTTCATGTCTAATTAATACATAGAATGGCAACACCTTCTGTGTTTAAATCTATGCCATCGATCCTTAAAAATCCTATGATCATGGGATACAGAGAAAGACAAGTTGGCATTCCTCTTGACAAGTTGGCTAGTCAATCCAATGAAAATTTTCCACATACACAACTCCTTCCTTGATGGCACTTTTGTCTGGACCCACTGGCGACTAAGGACATGTGTCAATAGGTTGCTACTTTTCTATACATAAAGAACAAGCACCTTGCCATAGTGAAGCAGTGACAACCATTGATTCGATCTTGATCTTGTGGATGATATATTACTGCACTACTTAAGGGAATAGTGGTGGGCCCTCATTCACTACCATGCTATACATATCGTCTAAGCAACTCTTCATGGTGAGATAGTGATGACCATTGATCTAAGAGTAAATCAAAGGTGGAGGAATTGCACAAAGTACCCAAAAGAGTGGTGGGTCCCATACTCGCTATGTCACATAGAGTAAAAAACTTGCAACTTTCCATAGCGAGATAGCCAGGACTATTGATTCTAGTTTGATCTGATGATCATAATCCCTTATACACTTTATGAATGGGGCGTGGGTCTAGGGCACTGGTGACATAGGAAAGTCTGCACTACTGGCACCCAACAAGACCTTACTCTTAATCCTTGTCACCCTTCCACATCACTTGAGGTCCTACTGGCTATTCCTTTCATGATGCCTTGCTACTTCACTAATGGCGAGATGTCAAATTTTTCCTATAGTGAGGTATTGAGCTCTAGTAATTTTAATAAAACTCGACGTCAAAAGAGTAAAAACCCATCAAATAATCATTGCCCCTACCAATTGCTTCTAACAATAGTAGTTATTACTCGTCATGCCACCTGGAAAGACCAAGATCTCCAAGAAACTTGGAGGCCACCGTGTCTTTGATTTCAAGGCGCCTCGCTACTTCACTAATGGCAAGATGCTTAGTTTTTCTGACAGTTAGGTAGCGAGGCATCAGAAAGACCTTTAATCTGGCACCAACTTTTGGCTGCTTCTACTAGGTCCATTTTTCTATTCTGATAGTACTTACAAGGTGCACATGACTGAAAAGTTGGCCAAAAAACAAATCCCTGGGCACTGTATTTTCATTTTACAGTCTTGTTTTATAAAATTTTTGTCACTTGCTATCTTGCTTTGTATAAAGAATGCTCAACTCTTCATAGCGAGGTAGCGACAACAGTAGATCTTTTCAAATCAAATAGTGAGGAACTTGAGGGGAAAGGTTACTTGACAGCATGGGAAAAAAACAAGAGAAAAAGGAATATTCGCCCAAATTTTAAAAGGGTTTCACGCCCAAAAATTACAAAAGGAATGAGACAAAGGGTTTTAACAATTTTTTTCAAAGGTTAACAAATCTAGATGACCAAAGAACATAAACCCTATTCACCATTAATGCACACAATCTGAATTTTTTATTCCTGGACAAAGGAATTTTATCATGCAAAAATTCAGACCAACAAAAACTTAAAAAACTACTTCAATAATTATATTATAATATTAGTCTATAATTAAGGACCTAATACAATATAGTTATATTAATATAATTTATATAGCATACTTAAAGTTTTAATTAAAATTTAAAAGCCACTACAATAAATAATTGATCTTTCATAGCATAAAGAATTTATATATCATATCTATTAGTTATTAGAGACTATAGTTGGCATGTGTCTTCTTTCTAGGTGCATTTATGATAGTCATTGAGCATTCCTTAGATTTTCCCAAAAATCATCTCTTGTCATTGATCTAAGTTGATCAAGTAATGCTACTATGAGCATAGTTATTTCACACTTGATAAATGTCTTCTTTCTCAGGCATTTAGAAAAGCTTGTTGGTTGTTGCCAAATTCAGCCCAAAAAACATCTAGAGTCATTGATCTTTCTTTATCCAACACTAATTGTGGCATCACTTTTATAATATTACTAACATAGTTCTTGAATATAGTAGAATATTTCTAATTTTTAAAATAAAATAAAATTTCAATAGTACTTTAAATTTGATTCTAAAATAAGCCCATCCAAGGGATAATTAAATTTGATTGTAAAGTAACTATTGATTCTATTCCATATATTCTATTATTCTATACTAGTAAAACTGAAAGGTGAAGTAAGTTATTTATTATTTAAATTAATTGTTACATTTTAACCCTCAATATTTTTATTTTTATTCAAT
This sequence comes from Cupressus sempervirens, assembly GCA_028749045.1. NCBI lineage: Eukaryota > Viridiplantae > Streptophyta > Pinopsida > Cupressales > Cupressaceae > Cupressus > Cupressus sempervirens. The sequence continues at coordinate 748,870,317 of CM053792.1, forward strand.
ATTAAGTGTTATATTCTATTTCTCAACAATTTAATGGGAAAATTAAAAAATGCCAAAACATTGCATAAGTAAGCATAACAATAAAATATAATTTTATATGGAACTCCAAAAATTTCATTGACATTCCTTGAAAATTAAAATCTAAGGAAGACACATGTACAATGATTGTAATTTGATTAAACAAAATAGAAAGTGAAACTAGACTACAAGGGAATTTGGAAAACTCTAGTACTATTGTACTTGTCATTGTAGAAAGCATGAGACTCGACTAGGGCTATGAATTCCTTTAGCCATGAGTTGTCATGTGCCACTTCATCTAGATTATACCATTTTCAGAGAAAATAGAAGCCAATTTATACCCATTTCATATGGTGCTTCAACTACCTAGTAGTAAGGCCTAATAGAAATGGTTACAGGGCCACATTCTGGCTAGGTTATAGAAACTTGTGGATTTTAGCTGCCCAAGGGATTCCCATCCCTAATATTGTATAAGAAACAATGTGAATATCATATCCTAGGTGTTATTCCTTAAAATTCTTCCTCACAAGGATCAAAATATCATTTTTTTGAAATTGGTATCTCTAACTATTGTTGTCTATTAGTGTCAAACACTTAGTCATTTACAAGGCAAAGATAGATAGTCATCACTACAAATGAGCTACTCTACATAGGTCAAGTTATGTACATATGAAAGAATGCATTAAGATCAATATGAGATGAGCAAGTCTATGGTCACTGAGTATTTCCTATATGAGCCGAGCTCAATAGTGACCATGCAGTTTCAAGCATACAAAAGCTAAGTGACATAGTTTGTGCTGAGCACAATACAGACTGAGAAAAAGTAGTGTTGAGTGTCTAGAAAATAGTAAAGGCCAAGAAATGAAGAGTTTACATAAAATTTAGGAATGGAAAATATTTTGAGGTAACACATTTTTTAGCTGACATGGAAAGAATATTTAATATTTTTAGAGGTTGTTACATAGAGTTTTATGCATGAATGACATGGATTACATATCCCCATGTTTTGCGATCAATGATTTAGATGGAGAGGCTATATGGAAGGATCTAGAAAAATAATTATGGAACTTTTTAAAATTGAGAATATCTTAACCTAAATCAGATAAGGGAGAGAGAGAGAGAGAGAGAGAGAGAGAGAGAGAGAGAGAGAGAGAGAGAGAGAGAGAGAGAGAGAGAGAGGTGTATGCATGTGAACAAGAAGTAATATGTGATTAGTGAAGTGAAGGATCAAGATTAGTTCAAAAGTTAGTGAAAGGGTTTTGTTATCACTTAACAAAGAAAGTGACCTAATCATAGTAGTGAAGTGAATAGAGAAGACATATTCAATCTCGAGAATACCGAGAGTCAAGTATTGAATCAATTCAATCTGACTTGAATTAGGGTAAATTTCTTAATAGAGCGGTCTTAATAGATCTTTATAAATGTCCTAACAGTGTCCTTACTTTTTTGTAACTATTAAATCCTCTAACAAGGTGAGACCTAGTAGTCTCTTAAGCTTTAAACAGGGTAGACCCCTCATAGGGTAGATCATATTTTATGATCAACCATTGTAACCATAATAGGTTAACTTTATTACTACAGTAGTAAAGATTGGTGGGTTTCATCCTCACCCTAGTTTTATGTTCACCTTGGAGTGTTTTTGTATAAAAAAAATTTTGTTATGTGTTTATTTTCATGCATGTAATAGTTTAGATTTACATGATATAGTAATTTTATCATTACAAGTTTTACATGCAAATAATAACTAATGAGCGTGTGAATGAATTGGTGAAAATTAAAAGTTCTTAAGATTCTGATTCACCCCCCCTCTTAGTATCTTGTTATCCTATTTATATCTCCATCAATAAATAATTGGCATCAAAGCTAGGTTCTCTGAGAGAATCTTAATCACTTGAAGATGGAGGCTTTTAAATTGGCCAAGGTTGTTGACAATTAGATGATTGACATCCAACTCATACTGAAGAAACTTGAGAAAGAAAGAAAATATATAAAGGATTCCCTAAAAAGGAGAATATACATTGCTATCTATATTTAAAAAATTCTTATGAAGAAGTTGAGATTGGAGGACTATTTGAATCAACCAATCCAAATGATAGAGTATCTATAGATCTACTTGAAAAGAATAAACTTTTGAATGAAGAAATAAGAGGATTGAAAACAGAACATGAAATCCAATTAGTAAGATTATGTGAAGTGACTCAGCAAAAGAAGAAAGCCAAAGAAGACATGACTATGGCTGAAGAAGACAAAAGAGTAATGGCTACAAGACTAGAAGAAAGGATATTAGATGTGTAGAAGCTCACAAACACACAACTAGACATGATGAATCAACTAATTCTTGCAAATTAGGAATTGAATCACAGCGATGTGGAAATTTCAAATCTCAAATCATAGAAAGACATACTAAACAATGAGTTGAAAATTGAAAAAAATCTATGGAGAGATTCAAAAAACCTAAAGAGTTAATGAAGTACTTTGAAGAACTTATGAAGTCATCTAGATATTTTGATGGGTTAGGACATTCATGCACTTAAAAACATGAATCATCTAGGAATGGAGAGCTAAGGAATGTAAAACTAAAGGAAAAACAACATTCTACGACTTTGGAAAACTTGGTCATACTACAAATATTTGTCAAAGTAAACATGGTATGTAAAATCTTAAACCTAACTTTACATGAGCATAGATCAAGGATGAGGAATGCATCTACTCCACCTAAATTTGAAGGATGTTGCTATAACTATTATAAGTATGGGCATAGAGCATATGAATATAGATCCTAGAAAAAAATTTACTAGATAAATTAGAGGAAGAATAATGCACCTAACAATGTATGTTCCAAATGTTACAAGTTCAGACATCTAAACAAGAATTGTAGGACTCAAGTACATTAAAAAAATCAAACAAAATAAAAAGGAAAGGGAAAAGTAGATATTGAGAAAATTGAAAAGGAAATGAATCAAAAATGGAAAAAGAGAACAAAAGATAGAAACAGTTGAGCAAATGGAGCTAAGGTCACGAAATCTAATGGAGAAAGTGATCATGTTATCTCAAACTAAGCAAGAGAGGTATCTATGGAACTGCATATTTAATTTTCTTAGAATTCTTTAGAATAACTAAGAGGGTGGGGGGGGTGGTGAATCATTTACCCAAGGTCCAAATGCCCTAATAATACTTTTTCTCTACTTATGATAAATCCATACACTTTTCATCCATCCAAACTTAAATCAACCATCTTAGCAAGTTACAACAAATCAACATGTAGAAATAAAACATGCAAGATCAACACATGACACAGTGATTAACGTGGAAACCCAATTTGGAAAAAACCACCAGTAACATGCTACTTGATTTTCACTCTTCTAAAGTGATGCCCTATTAAAGGCTTACAACACACTATTAAATGTGACCTTGTTAGAGGATTTCACCATACTGTTAGGAATGGGCCTGATCAAAGGACTTTAGAACATTCACTTGGAATGTCACCCTATTACAGGATTTACAACATGGCTATTAAACCAACCTAAGTCCATAGGATTTAAACTATATGTTACAATTTCTAGAGAGTAACAATAATGGATTGTTGATCTGATATAACTTACAACATACTTTGCAGATTTTAGATCACTCTTCAGTTCAGTCCTTTTTCTTGGCTTTTAATCACTTCAACTCTTACAGCTTGTCATCTCAAGCTTTGTCTCCTTGTGTCTTCTTACTCATCATACCAATGCATCCATATCTATGGTCATCTGTTGAAGTAGAGTAACTATACTTTCTTACTCCTTAGCACCTCCTTCAGCAATTATGCATTCATGCTTGACCTCTTCTCTCTATTTTTGACCTTATGACTCTTTAAATAGAAATTTGGTTTGCTTTTGCCGCTCGATTCTCCCTTCTCAACTTTAGGGTTTAAAATGGATTAGGTAGGATACAATGTATCTACCCCATATCTTGCTCTTATCTAGAAAACTTCATCTAGAGTCTAGTTGTATTCTCAAAAAATGTTCTACATGGTGTTCTATGCCACTAGCTCATCACTCTTATCTTTTATTTAATTCACAGACTTCTAGATAACAACCTTGTCAGCTTAGATCTGACGAAACTTTGATTTTTGAAATAATGCAGCAACTCGACACTATTGGTTTACTGATGTTCAGAAAATCTGTGTTGATCTGCACTTTATTCTGCTCGACACTCGACACGTGTTTTTGCTCTGCACTCAGCACTTATTTTTTCTCAACACTCGACACTTGTTTCTGGTTGGTACTCGGCACTTGTTTCTGCTTGGCACTCGGTTCTACTCGACACTTGTTTTTACTCGACACTTTGATGGGGACACAACCCAAGCATAGAATGGACACGATAGGAAAAGAGAAATTTCATTAACTATGAAAATAAGCTAGTACATTCAGTACAGAGAAAATAAACTTCAAAACATGCCCTAAGGGCTTACAATAGCACAAAACTAGAGATAATTTCTTCCTTTGGTACCTCCTCTCAATTTCCACTCCAAACTACCTTTTACAATGCCAAAAATGTCCTTAAAAAGACCCCAGAGGGTTAAGGACTAGGAGTACATTCTAGAAAGTGCTAGTAGGCATCCATCAACAGAGTAGAAGGCTCCAAAAGCCACGTTAGAAGTTGGTGCAAATCTAGAAGAATCCAAAAATGCTAACCGAACTTCTAGGAGGCATAACTTTTGAACTGTAGCTCCGATTGACGAACCGTTTACATTTTCAGAAAGCTCTCAAAGTGCTCTATAGTCCTATGGATGAGTTTCACTCATCTCCCATTTTTCAACCCTTTTTTAGGTCATTTAATGCCCCTAACCTGACTTTGTAGCATTCTTAGGAGGTCTCCAAAAACTGAAAAACTGTGGTAACTTTCAAACCGTGGGGCCTTTTGACCTGATTCTTTTTCTGGAATGCTCTAAATTGCAATTACATTCATCTGGTCAATTTACACCTCCTAGTTCACCAAAATGATGGCTCAATTACATACTCCTATTTTTTCAGCATTTACACATATCCCAAGGTGTTCAAATACTCTATCCTAGAACACTAATAGTGGAACTGTGAGAGTTAGAACCTTTATTTGACCCAAATGGGTATCCAGAAATGGAAACACATGAAATAGAAACTAAGTCTAAGTACATTTTTTTTGGGTGACACAGGATTGCCCTTATACCTCTGGATGCTCCTGCATCACACTTGTATCTGCTCGGCATCTAAAGTTCACTCGGCACTTGCTCGACTTCAATTAGGACTTTGTTCAGCTCCTTAATGATCTTAGTTAGGCTTTACAAATGACTTAGCTAAAACCTTACATCTTTGATATTTTTCAATGTGCCTATTCTCTGTGTCTTAGAGTATGTCATAAATACACTTTTTTATCAATGGCTTAGCTGATCCTTGGACTTCATTACAACATCATAACTTCAACCTTTCTATAGGTGTTCTAGTTACATCTTATTGATTGCCTCCTCCTTGTCAATCAACCAATTGATAGTATTTGGATTACTAAAGCAATTGTCATTCCTACAAGTAGCAAGTTTGACATCAATGACAAAACAATGATTGAGAGCATTCTTTACCTGTTCCATATGATCATTCCAACAATTTTCCTCATGATCTTTTCAATCATTTGCAACAATCTCCCTCTTTGGCATTGATGGCAAAATCAAACTGATCAATTGATCAACTTAGTTACCACCAAGATTGTATACGTTGTCTGCTACTTGTCCTGGCTACTTGCATCCTTACTACTGATCTCATATATCTCCCTCTTTCATACATATCTCCCTCTTTCTTTGTATTGATCAAGTTTCTGCATATTTCTCCCTCTTTGACATAAATGCCAAAGATGTAGCATCTTAATTATGCAAAATATAAGTTTGGCCTTCTTGATGTCTTTCTCCCTCTATCACCATGCTTGTGACTGATTTGGAGTTTTTGCTCCTGCTATTATCCTTTGCATCATTCTTCTAATATTCTAATGATTTGTTCCTATTGATGCAGGGCAACATCCTTGTTGCTTTAAACTACTTGAGTTAGGGGTATTATTCCCAACTTGCCTCTAAGATATTCACAAGTATCCTTGGGACATGGTTTGGTGAAAATATCTGCAATTTGTTCTTTGTCTGAATATATTCCTGTAGACACCTAAAAACCTTTAGAAAATAAAGTATTTTTATTTTGTAAATTTTTTTTGATGACATCATCATTTATTAATTAATTAATTTATTTATTTTTATGCCATTAAATCCCTTTATCTTAATTAAAAATATTTAATTAAGGAATCCCTCCCAAAAATGTTTAAATCTTATTTAAACATTATTTCCTTATTTATTAATTATTTAATTAATAAATTGACCCAAAAAACCCAAAATAAATAAAAAATTTATTTTTTTCCCAAAACTTGGCCAAGTTCCTTATACCACTAACCTCTTCCAAAATCTTCTAATCCTTCTTTAATTTTGATTAAAGGCTAATCCCATCATTTCCTACCCCTAATCCCAACTCAAAATATTTAATTAAGATTAAATATTAATCCTCATGTTTATTAAAAAAGTTTTAATAAATATCTCCTCAACCCAAACCCTTGAAATAAATAAAACTTTATTTATTTCCTAAAAATGTAATTTATCCTCATCCTAAGAAGTTCTAGACTCTCCTAGAAAGTCTTCATCCTCATCCTAGGAAATTCTAGACTATTCTAGAAAGTTTTTATCCTCATCCAAAGTCTAGACTCTTCTAGAAGATGTCTTTAAACCTAATCCTAATCCCCTCCTAACTTTGTCATACTCTCTAAACATGGGTTAACACTTACTAACCCAAGCCAAAGTTAACAAATATCTCCTCCTTCACCTACCCTCATTAAATGCCATCCACTTGCCTATCCCTAAGCTAATCCTAAACCATCCTAAACCATCCTCTAATCATTTGCACAATCCTAAGAAAGCTTAAAACCCTCCTAATCAAGCCCAAGTCGAAATTGCTCTCATCTCCCTCAAAATATCTCAACCATAAAACTTTATGAAGCCCACTAGGCCATAAATGACTCTTCCAAGCCCTTTAATTACTCTTACAAGCCATTATGAGGGTCTTTATGAAAATTTTATCCCTTGAGCCTCCTTTGTTGACTCATCCTTCCCCTTTCCTCCATCCTCTCACCCTATGACATGTGTCACTCCTTGATTGGCTGTAAGGAAGCACAATCTATGTGCTCTCCTCTCATGCAATCTGAGCCCTCCATGAGCTTTTTCCCATCCTTGCATCTTAGCCCTCAATCCCTCAAGCCTCTTGCCTATAAATTGGATCCTTCCCCTTTACAAAATAACACAATCCATAAAGTAAAGTTATAATTCTATTTTAAGAAGCCATTTTACATCAAAACCATACACTCACACCCAAATTCCAACTCCATTTGAAGCCCTTTTTGAAGCATAAAGCTTGAGCATACATCCTATCTATTTAGACAAAGCCACTCAACAAGAGAGCTTCTTATTGAGAGAGTCCATTAATGGCTCATATTGTCAATTGAGAGCTCATCTTAGTCTATCTTTAAGTTTATGAATTTTTTTTAGTTTGTCGAAGCTTTATTTAAATTTGGTTTCTATTAGCATACTAACATTGCTCATATACATTTTGGCATGCTCGGTGGGACCCCGCATGGGTCATCTTCATTAGCTTTTTTAGTCAAGTTTTGTATGTCATTTGCTAATTTTGGCTAATTTTTCTTATTTTTGTGATTGGTAGGATTGTATAAATTGGTTGTGTAGGTCCACATGAGCATGAAAAAGACAAAGGAACTCATAATCTATCTTATAGTGTTTGCAGATTTTTCAAGCTTATAGGTGGACAAAGCACTTGGAATTCTTCTTCCTCTTCTTGTCTATATTCTTCTTATTCCATCTACTTCTTCTTCTTCTTGTTGTGGGAGATCTTGACCATTTTTTTTTAAGGAAGCAAGATCATACACACTTCTTTTTGGTGCTTAAAATAAACCCCCAAATCATACTTGAATCCATTAAAAATTAAAAATTTATATATAAAAAAAAAGCCTTTTAACAAGTGAAACTAAACCAATTCAATCATTTGTATCCTTGCAACATCAAGGTTTTAGATGCATTCATGCAAAGTTAGAAACACTTCATTTTTGAGAATTTAAAAAGAACTTCAAGTTTCCATTTCAAAAGGTTCAAAATCAACATTAAGTGCACACTGAAATCTAAATCAAACTCAAAGAATCAATCAAGGATAAAATGAACCGCATTTGATAATATTTTAAAGTTATTTTAAAAATGTCATGAAAATTAAGAGTCCTAAATGGTTGCCAAAATTGTCCTAAAAGCTTTGTTATTTGTTCCAAACAAATGTCTTGTTGCAAAATCTTGAATGTTGCTTAGGTTTTTCATGCATCAAAACAACCTAGGAATATCATTTTTGGGCTTAAAATATGCAAACTAGAACACAAAATCTTGAATAAAAACCAATGTCCAAAGAGTTATTTTCACTTTTGAGTCCAAAACAATCTTGAATGATCTAAGGTTAAAACAAAGTACTTCAAAGTTCTTAAAACAATACACAAAATCTCAATCTTGAATGCTCAAAGGAAAAAACTTGAATGTTTAATCACTTGTCTTTGAATGCATGTTGCTAAAATCACTCTTGAGTGCCATGGATTAAAATCAAGTTTGTTTTGTTTATGAATGCATGATTAAAACAACAAATCCAATCTTGAATGCCATAGATCAAATAGTCATCTTTTGGGGCATAAAAAGAATCCACATTTTTGAAATCTTCTAAGCTATAAAAACTAATAAAGACGCTTTGAGTAAGTTTGTAGTTGGGCTCACCCTCTTTAATCGCCCATCAATTTAACCATTGGTTGCAATCTCAGCGCCATCTATGGGGATGGGTCTACCTAAGCGGGTGTTAAGTGCTCCACAAATATCAAACTCCACTCACTTGGGTCTGTAGTGGTTTTTCTAAGTTAGAAAATTCCTTGAATGCGCATTAATCTCGCTCACACTTTATTTGGACATAAAAATTGGACAAATCTTGACGTGGAGGGCCTCTGGGCGCGCACTTGGAAATCAATTTTGACACATCTTGATTTTGGGCTTAAAAAAAACTCACACTCAATCTTGAATGCCTAAAAATCAATGAACATTACATGGTTTGGACGCATTTTCAATGATGCTCGCATTTCTTATGTTGACAATATCTCAACTTTTATTATGCTGACGATGCTATCAAATTGGAATGAACGTTGTATGCCATAATCACAAGTGTCTTCAATCATAGCTTACAAAATCTAAATCATCAATTGGAATAAACACGTGTCTTTTAAAGCCCAAGATCATGTATGTGGTCTTGTTTTACATTTTTTAGGAGGCCTACTTGGGGATTTCATCACCCCTTGGGACGAACTCAACTCCAGCGTTCTGACAGAGTATAAAAATCGGGAGGTGAATCCAAAGACACCTCTCTTGGAATCAATATTTTGTGACTCGGGCTAAGCCTCAAGGAACTTTATACCCTTGAGAAGTGAAAGAGGAGAAGTGGGTTACCGCTCCTCTCAGCTGTGTGACATCTTCTTGGTTTTATCTATGGATTTGGGCCTCATGTACCTTGCGTATATTGAGGACTCCCTAGCTATAACAAATTTCATCCTTGTAGAAAGCTTCCTAGGATGTTGGTGTGTTTGACGTGCTTGCTCTAAAATTTTGTCTGCTTGTTTGTTCATAGCTTTTGAATGAATGTTTGCCAACTTTGGTCAAAATTCCAGAAAAGCAGAAATCTCCCAGCTCAAGGCATACTTAGTGTAGTCACTACCTCATCAAAAGATCATCCAAGCTCCCTTAGTTCTTTGCTTTAGAACAATCACAAATCCAAAGTCCATCCAAATCATCCCCCCCTAGCCAGCTAGCAACCCAATCCAAAATCACACCCAAGCCTTTAGAGAGTTGTTTTCATTCTGCTAGAATTTTCTATCAAATCAATTCGACCAATCCACTAGCCTAACCAAGGTTATCCCTTTGACAGAGCTTTGTCTAGGGTAATCTAGCTTTGTCACTTTTTATCCCTCATCACCTTGAGCTAAAGGTTGGGATCCATAAGTGGTCAATATCGTGTCATTCCCATAGGATCATTAGTCTATCCTTAAGTCGACACAATCTCCACCAATCCAGCATATAGGAAAGCAAAACTCTCACTTTTTGACAGCATGCCCTTGAATTCTTCCATCCACAGGAAAGCCAAAAATCTCCAGCCAATCCTCCTTAGGTCTATCATATAGCTTTGACTCTCCCTAGGAAATCCTTCATTAGCTAATCAAAAATCTACGCTTAATCCAAATCCAACCATGAGCTTTCTTGTTCATCCATATGCAAGACCCCATCCCCATTCGACTCATCATCAAAACATGAAATCCCAAACCTATCATGATGTGTTCGGTTGTATTGTCCTTGCTCTTGCCACCTCCTATTCCAATGATGATGAAAATCTTGTTGACTATGATGGGTATATTGAAAGCCTTAGAAACATTCCCCCAAGCATCCCCCAAAATCCAAGAGTTATTCCAAACTATCTAGTCATGCCATCTGATATCCCAGCTTCTCCTCCATCACCCAATCAACCAAGCTTCCAATCTTCTACCCTCATGACACCAGCTATTCCTATCAATCCACCACCTCCACCTCTGACACACAAGTCTCCAAAGAATCTCCTAGAGGAAATACAAGAAAAGCCACCTCCAACAGTCGATAAGCCATGTCATCTAATCCGACCATGTGAAGTAGTCAGCGATGAAGCTTCCCCATCTATAATATCATCCCCATCTCCCATAGCTATCATCCCCATACCATCCATCAAATTTCTTAAAATCCTTCCACTTCCCGCAAGAATCAAATTCCCACCACACATTGAATTGCTCCAAATCCCATCCACATATCCTCCTCGAAGCATTATCCAAATCCCATATAATGAACCTCATGCATCCACTCCCATCTATTCCTGTCAAGATCTTGTCCAAAAGCATGTTGAAATATCCTCCGATAAAATAGCAGATCTCGCAATCCCACTTATTCCCCTACATGATCCACTCTTACCATCCCCTCCATATCTAAATCCTACCATCTTACTTACTCCATCTCAAGATCCCTTTCCCTCAGCCCACCCAACTCAAGATCCTATCCTCCCATCTCCTCTGCTTCATGATCATACATCTCCCATAATCCATGATGATAGATCCATCGAAGAAGAACTAATTATCATATTCAAAGCTCCAACTCCTTCAGCTAGTAATGGACTCACATCTTGTGTTCCAAATAATGAACATCATATTGAAAAAAGAAATGAAAATTTATTTCTAGATGTTGGTATCCCCGCTATTCCTCCATGTTCCCAAGTCCTTCCATCTCCACCCCAAAGTTCCCATCCATCTTATTCCACATCTATTTTGGGCCCTCATCCTACTCCTTATCTCCAACCCTCCATTTTGGGTCCATATATCCCTTATCTAAATCCCACACCCTTTCCATCCATTTTGGGTCCTTACATACCTAATATGAATCCTTTATCCCCTCCATCTATTTTGGGACCTACACCTTCCCTGTTTCCATCTATTTTGGGCCCATATCCTTCCTTCCCTCCATCCATTTTGGGCAATTATATCCATCCATATCCTATGTTCCAATCTATCCTGCCATCCCCTCAAATCCACCAGCTTGATCATCAAAGGCACTCACCCTTGAATCCCTTCCAACCTTTAAACCCTATCACTCCATCAATTATCCCTCCATCTCCTCCATGCTCTTGTTCCCATCCCATGGCTAATAGAAGCATATTGGATGCCAAAATACAAAAGAATAAATCCAAAAATCCACAAAAATCCAAGTCTCAACATGTCCCTTCTAAAATACATGTTCAAAACAAGAAACATTTAATCCCAATCAAAGAAAAAGTCAAGAGGCCACAAAAGCCCAAGCTAAAAAAGTCAAAAATCATGTGGATACCCAAGATGCTCATAAAAGAAATCCATCTCAAAGAAAAATCTCAATTGGAATCCATTCATGCTACTCAAAAAGCCTCATCCATCCATCCTTCATCCCCCCAATCCACTTTTAGTCCATATGCTTCTTATCCTAAATTTCCCATCCTCCATCTTCCAACTCTACTTTTAGTCCTTATCTTTCTCTTCCTCCATTTTCTCCTCAACCTCACTCAAAACCATCTGTCCCACTACTTTATCACATCTCAAGGTGTGTGCCAAAGATGATCTTTCCATTTTCCTCATCCATTTACCCACAAGCCTTATGTCTTCGCATCCATTATCTATCAAACTCCCACCCACCATTACACTTGTTCAATCCAATCCTTTTTCATCCATCCTACCAACATCTATGAGCCAAAAATAGCTGAAGAAAGCCAAAATCATTCTAGCTAAGTCCAAAGTCAAAAATTCAAAAAAAAAGTAAAGAAAAATAAAGCGTCCACTGGTGAAAACTTGGCAATTCAAGCGCCTTGGCCAAGTACCATGATGAAAACTTGGCAAACAAGCATCATGCATAATCCCTCCATCCCCAGCTTAGCCTATCACCCTCATGCTTTTGGTCATCTCTTGACATCCAACTCCATCTTCCAATCCATCCACCTTTCCTCCACCCTCCATCTTCCATCTCACACCATCCACTTATCTCCTAAAGCTTCAACCAACCATCCCAGCTATCATCCATCTGCCTAGCCCCTTCAGCTTTTTCCATCCTAGCTTCAATCCTATCACATCCATCATAAGACCTCCTTCCACATGTTATCTTTTGATTGGGGGCACTATATTCCTTGGAGATCTTGTCTTGTCCATCCTCCCTTGTCATTGGTATCTAGCTCTAGGCTATCCTCATGCAAACCCAATGTCATCTCTTTATATCCATCATAATCCTAGCTATCTACCATCCTATCCAGCCATCTCATCCTACTCCTCTAGCTATAATTGGTCACAAAATCTCTCATCATCATTGGATGCATCTTGCCAAATCTATATCTTTCACTATCACCTCACCCTTAGCTTTCGCATCTTGCACAACATCGAACCATCCGCTATCTTATCATCCTAAGCTTTTGCCTGCTTGTAACTATCTTGGTTAGCTTCAGCTTGTAAATATCTTGGTCCATCAGCTTGTACATCCTCTTTAGCTTAGTACCATTGTATCTATCCAGCTTTTGTGTCAGTTCCTCCTTGATCAGCATCTTGTACACATCGCACAAGCCTTGGTTAGCTATCCCAATGCATCCTTTAGCTAGATCTCCTATCACAAAAGTGTTATCCTTCTTAGTTTAGCTTGCCAGACACATCACTCATCCAGATCCACTAGCTTAGGTGCTCTTTGATAGATCCTTGTAGGATATAGCTTTCCTCATGTCTGATCTTGGTCCGTTAGTACCTCATCCTACCCATCTCATTGGCAAATGTTTCTCTTTTGGATTTTCACTTTCTTTTGATTTGGAATCTTCCCTTTTGGGTCTTGAAATATCTTTTCCAAACAATCTTTTTGTTCCCTCCTCAAAGTTGCTATGATCTTCCATATCATGGTATACTGCGAATGGGGCAATCTAGGCGTAAGGTCTTGATCAAGTCTTTTGTTTGTTTTTCTTTTCTGCTTGTGGGTTACCCAGTGTCGGTTCCACTCTGATTCTTTCGAGATTCATGTGTGATGCTGGGGCAATCCTTGCGTGTTTGTTTTGAGTCAGTCCGTTAGTCCTCTAGACAGTTGGTGAAAAGGCCTTGATGTTCTTGGTAACCTTGGCAATTAACCAACAGTCCTATAGAAAATTTAGTGCTCAACTACATGGTGGTACTTCTCTTTGAAGTATCCCCCCGCTCAAAAAGCTTCAATGGTTTTCCTTCATCTCCATTATCCCCCATCCATATCCAGCATCCGTCTCTCCTACCCTAGCTTATGCATCAGTATTTCTTTGAATCACTCCTCACCTTTAGCTTTAGGGATCCACAATCCTAGTCTTAGGGATCCACCAATCAAAATCAATCCACCAAGCCTCATCTTTCGAGATCCACAATCCTAGTCCTAAGGATCTCCGAAACCCATCTTTTGCCAACCTGACTCTTTGAAATCATGTTGCATCAAGCTTTATAATCCCCTCATCCATCTCCTTATCCTAGATTCCTTTTTATAGCACTCTACTCCTTCATCCTCCACCTTCCCTAAAGTCTTAAGCTTGCTTCCTCTTGTGCATCTGATTCTCCTTTATCATTCTCCCATAGTGAGAGTTTGAGCTAATTCAGTCCCTTCTCTTTGCCAATCTGAGTCTTCTTGCTCATCTCAGATTCTTGTACTTTTCAAGAAGTCATCGAGCCTCGCTTTCTCTCCTCCCCGCCTTCTTGAGGGGGCATCTTGCAGTCCATTGTCTCCTCTTCTGCTCTAGCCTTGGGCATCTTATTTTCTTATCTTTGATGCCATGCCACTTGCGGCATCACATCAAAGAGGGGCAAAATGTAGACACCTAAAAACCATTAGAAAATAAAGTATTTTTATTTTCTAAATTTTTTTATGATGTCATCATTAATTAATTAATTTATTTTTATGCCATTAAATTGCTTTATCTTAATTTAAAATATTTAATTAAGGAATCTCTCCCAAAAATGTTTAAATCTTATTTAAACATTATTTCCTTATTTATTAATTATTTAATTAATAAATTGACCAAAAAAACCCAAAATAAATAAAAAATTTATTTTTTTCCCAAAACTTGGCCAATTTCCTTAAGACCACTAACCTCTTCCAAAATCTTCTAATCCTTCTTTAATTTTGATTAAAGGCTAATCCCATCATTTCCTACCCCTAATCCCAACTCAAAATATTTAATTAAGATTAAATATTAATCCTCATGTTTATTAAAAAAGTTTTAATAAATATCTCCTCAACCAAAACCCTTGAAATAAATAAAACTTTATTTATTTTCTAAAAATATAATTTATCCTCATCCTAAGAAGTTCTAGACTCTTCTAGAAAGTCTTCATCCTTATCCTAGGAAATTCTAGACTATTCTAGAAAGTCTTTATCCTCATCCAAAGTCTAGACTCTTCTAGAAGATGTCTTTAAACCTAATCCTAATCCCCTCCTAACCTTGTCACACTCTCTAAACATGGGTTAAGACTTACTAACCCAAGCCAAAGTTAACAAATATCTCCTCCTTCGCCCACCCTCATTAAATGCCATCCACTTGCCTATCCCTAAGGTAATCCTAAACCATTCTAAACCATCCTCTAATCATTTGCACAATCCTAAGCAAGCTTAAAACCCTCCCAATCAAGCCCAAGTCGAAATTGCTCTCATCTCCCTCAAAATATCTCAACCATAAAACTTTATGAAGCCCACTAGGCAATAAATGACTCTTCCAAGCCCTTTTATTACTCTTACAAGCCATTATGAGGGTCTTTATGAAGATTTTATCCCTTGAGCCTCCTTTGTTGACTCATCCTTCCCCTTTCCTCCATCCTCTCACCCTGTGACATGTGTCACTCCTTGATTGGCTATAAGGAAACACAATCCATGTGCTCTCCTCTCATGCAATCTGAGCCCTCCATGAGCTTTTTCCCATCCTTGCATCTTAGCCCTCAATCCCTCAAGCCTCTTGCCTATAAATTGGATCCTTCCCCTTTACAAAATAACACAATCCATGAAGTAAAGTCATAATGCCATTTTAAGAAGCCATTTTACATCAAAACCATACACTCACACCCAAATTCCAACTCCATTTGAAGCCCTTTTTGAAGCATAAATCTTGCGCATACATCCTATCTATTTAGACAAATCCACTCAACAAGAGAGCTTCTTATTGAGAGAGTCCATTAATGGCTCATATTCTCAATTGAGAGCTCAGCTTAGTCTATCTTGAATTTTATGAATTTTGTTTAGTTTGTAGAAGCTTTATTTAAATTTGGTTTCTATTAGCATACTAACATTGCTCATATACAATTCCAACTTCACTTGTTTGTCTTCTACCAATTCTCTGACATAATGATACTTGATTGCAATATGCTTGGTTTTTGCATGCATTACTAGATTTTTAGATATGTTTATAGCACTTGTATTATCACAATACAATATCACAGGTTTTGTTACCTCTTCTTTCATTCCTTTCAATAGATGTGTGAGCCACACAATGTTTGTACAATTGACTGCAACTGCCACATACTCTGATTCTACAGTGGACTGGGATGTGCATGCTTGTTTCTTGCTAGTCCAAGTAACTAGCCTTTTACTTAAAAATAATGCACCTCCACTTGTGATTTTTTTGTCATCAATGTTGCCTCCCCAATCTGCATCTGTATATGCATTGAGTTCAAACTTTCCATTCTTTTTGCAGTATAGACCAAAGTTATCAGTTCCTTTGAGATACCTCATTATTCTTTTTACTGCTATGAGATGATTTTCTTTGGGATTAGCAAAGAATCTAGCTACTATTCCAACTACTAATGTTATGTCTGGTCTGCTATGTACAACATATTGTAGTTTTCCAATCATGGATCTATACATTATTTGATTGACTTCAGCTGATTCATCATTTTTGGATAGCTCATTTCCTGTTGCCATTGGCGTGTTGATTGGTTTGGACTCCTCCAATCCAAATTTTTTAAGCATCTCTTTGATGTACTTTGATTGTGTCACAAATACACCATGTTTTAGTTGATGTACTTGCAATCCATGAAAAAATTTGATCTCTCCAAACATAGAAATTTCAAACTTATGGTTCATTTTGTCAGCAAAGCCTTTGCAAAGAACTTCCTTTCCTCCAAACACTATGTCATCCAAAAAGATTTCAGATACAATAATATCCTTACCTTCTTTTGATTTGATGTACATGTTGCTATTATCATCAGTTCTTACAAATCCTATTTGCACAAGATACTTATGAAGTCTCTCATACCATGCTCTGGGTGCTTGTTTCAGACCATAGAGTGCTTTATGTAGTTAACAAACCATATCACTATTGGTCTCATCAACAAATCCCTCTAGTTGTTCAATGTAGACTTCCTCTTCTTGTATACCATTTAAAATAGTAGACTTTACATCCATCTGATAAACTTTGAAATCTTTATATGCAACATATGCAAGTAAAGTTCTTACTCCTTCCATTCTAGCAATAGGGGTGAATGTTTCCCCATAGTCTAATCCTTCTTCTTGAGCATAACCCTTGCATACTAGTCTAGCTTTGTTTCTAGTAATCTCACCATTCTCATCTAGCTTGTTTTTGAATACCCACTTGGTGCCAATCACATTCTTGTCAACTGGTCTGGGAACCAAACTCCAAGTTTTATTCTTCCTTATTTGATCAATTTCTTCTTCCATAGCTTTATACCAGTCATCATCTTGTAATGCACCATATACTATCTTAGGTTCATATTTGCTAATCAAACATGATTCATGTCTTAGTTTGTTCCTTGTCATTGGAATTGCATCTTTGTCACCAATAATCTATTCAGCAGGGTGATGTCTTTTTACATATTTGGATAATCTTGGTTTTGTCCTTGTTTCTATGTTTGATCTTTCTGATTTAGGGTCACTATGTACTGAGTTGTTAGGTTGTTCTTCATTTATTTCATGTGTATTGACTTCAGTATCAGATTGTGCATTTCCTTCATTCTGCAACTCGGCTTCTGAATGTAAATCGACATTTACTGGTTGTGACTTAGTTGAGACTAAATTTTTTTGTTGAGTTTCAATTTGATTGACAACATCCTCATCAACAGGCATTCCTTCATAAGAATACACAAAGGTTCTGTATTCATTCGTTCTCTTTGGTTTTTCAGCTTGGACTTCTATATGCTCATTGAAGTTTACATTTGCACTTTCCACAATTTTGTTAGTGTTAGTATTCCAACACTTATACGCTTTACTTCTAGTGGAGTAACCAAGGAATATGCCTTAATCACTCTTTGCATCAAATTTTCCATTTCTAGCATCTTTAAGGATAAAGCATTTGCAACCAAATACTTTGAAATGTTTTACATTGGGTGAATGACCATACCATAATTCAAAAGGTCTTGTATTTGTACCTTTCTTGACTTGTAATCGGTTCAGCGTATGAAAAGCTACACTTATAACTTCTCTCTAGTATTTTAGAGCAACAATCTTTTCCATCATTAATATTCTAGCACAATAAATCATAGATCTATTTCTTCTTTCAGCAATTTCATTCTATGGGGGAGTTCTATGAGCCGATGTTTGTATTTTGATTCCTTTGTCATTACGAAACATCTTGAATTCATTTGATGTGAATTCACCACCTCTGTCTGATCTCAAGCATTTCAAGCTTTTTCTTGTTTCCTTTTCAACTCTAGCCACATACCACTTAAACATTTGAAAAGCTTCAAATTTTTGTTTTAAGAACATAACAGTCATTATCCTGGAATAGTCATCAACAAACAACATTATGTACTTATCTCCTCTATAGCTTTGTACTTCCATTAGACCACATAAGTTAGTATGAACTAACTCAAGTACTTCTTTAGATGTATAATGTTTTCTTTTGAAACTTGACTTTGTCATCTTTCCTAGATGACATTGTTTGCACATGATATTATCAGGCTTCTTCAATTTTGATAAACTTCTGACTTTCTTCATTTTACTGATATTGACCAGATTATCAAAGTTGACATGACATAGCCTTTTGTGCCATAAAAATTCATCATCAAATTTTGCAACAAAACAAGAGACATCATCCATATCAAGGTAAAATAGATTACTTCTTGTTTGATCTCCTTTTCCTATCAGTTTACCATCAGTATCATAGATTTTTGCAGTTTTGTTTCCAAATTCCACTTTGCATCCTATATTGCCTAACTGTGAGACACTCAAAAAATTGTAGTTTAATCCTTCAACATAGTATGCATTATCACATGAAATTTTCTCTGTGAGCTTCATGGAACCTTTTCCTTTTATTTGACATGGAGCATCATTACCAAATCTAACACTATTTCCATCATACTGAGTAAAGTTAACAAACTTACTTTTGTCTCCTATCATGTGATGTGAGCATCCACTATCTATGATCCATCTGTCATTTTTATTCATAAATGTTACCAGTGCTGTAGGTTCTTCTTCATCAAATTGGTCCTTCATGGCTACATAAACAACGTCATCATCATTATCATCAAAATTCTCTTCAGCAATGTAACACTTTTTGCCTTTGTCTTTGTAATCTCTCTTATCATCTTCTCTTCTATATTTGTATTTGTTGCCTTCCTTGTAATTTTTTTCTGTGTACACCTTGCAGCAATATGTCCTACTTCATTACAATTGAAACAAATGATAGGCATCTTACCTTTGAATTTTCCTTTACCTCTGTGAAATCTTCTAGCAAGCAATGCTTCCAATTGTTCCACGTCTTCTTCATTAGTGCTACTATCACTAGATACATATTTCATCTTTCTTCCCTTCTTTGATTTCACCTGTTTAGCATCTTTTAGTGATAGCTTGGGTTTGAAAGCGGATTCAACATTCTCAGGTCTGTAGTTGTCAAAGTTAGATAACTCAAATGCAGTGAGTCTACCTACTATACTTAGTTCTTCTATTGCTGATACTCTAATAGCATAGATAGGGAGCAAGGTTCTAATAACTTACTATTAATAGTATCTTCATCCAATTGACCACTCAAAAATCTTATTGCACTTACCACTTCCTTTATTCTTGTTCCATACTAAGAAGCATTCTCATTTTCCTCCATTTTCATATCATCAAACTTTCCTCTAAGGCTTTCTCTTTTTGCTCTTTGGACATTTTGATCTCCTCTGTAGATGTCCAATAGGGCTTTCCACATTTTGAATGTAGTGTCACATCCTTTGATAGCATCAAATTCAACATAGTTGAGTGTAGAAGCAATTTCCAGCATTGTCTGATTGTGTTCCTGTTTATTTTTCAAATCTTCTATAGTAAGAGTACTAGTTGGATCAACATGTTTAGTAACAATTGAATTTTGGGCATAATCTCTTATAGATCCAAGATGTAGCTTCATAAAACTTTTCCTTGCAATAAAGTTGTCTTTGTTGAGCTTGGGGACTTCTCTCTTAGGCATTTTGATCTTTCCTACTTATAGTCCCTTTAAACTGAATCAGCAGTTTGGCTCTGATACCAATTGTTAGAATTCTTTAGAATAACTGAGGGGGGGGGGGTGAGTCAGCTATCTAAGGTCCAAATGCCCTAATAATACTTTTTCTCTACTTATGATAAATCCATACACTTTTCTTCCATCCAAACATAAATCAACCATCTTAGCAAGTTACAGTAAATCAACATGTAGGAATAAAACATGCAAGATCAACACATGACATAGTGATTTATGTGGAAACCTAATTTAGAAAAAACCACCAGTAACATGCTACTCAATTTTCACTCTTCTAAAGTGATGCCCTGTTAAAAGCTTTCCCTATTAAAGGCTTACAACACACTATTAAATGTGACCTTGTTAGAGGATTTCACCATACTGTTAGGAATGGGCCTAATCAAAGGACTTTAGAACATTTACTTGGAATGTCACCCTGTTAAAGGATTTACAACATGGCTATTAAACCAACCTAAGTCCATAGGATTTAAACTATTTGTTACAATTGCTAGAGAGTAACAATAATGGATTGTTGATCTGATACAACTTACAACACACTTTGCAGATTTCAGATCACTCTTCAGTTCAGTCCTTTTGCTTGGCTTTTAATCACTTCAGCTCTTACAGGTTGTCATCTCAAGTTTTTTCTCCTTGTGTCTTCTTACTCATCATACCAATGCATCCATATCTTTGGTCATCTGTGGAAGCAGAGTAACTATGCTTTCTTACTCCTTAACCACCTCCTTTAGCAATTGTGCTTTCATGCTTGACCTCTTCTCTCTCTTTGTGACCTTATGACTCCTTAAATAGAAATTTGGTTTTCTTTTGCCGCTCGATTCTCCCTTCTCAACTTTAGGGTTTAAAATGGATTAGGTAGGATAAAATGTATCTACCCCATATCTTTCTCTTATCTAGAAAACTTCATCTAGAGTCTAGTTGTATTCTCCAAAAATGTTCTACATGGTGTTCTATGCCACCAACTCATCACTCTTATCTTCTATTTAATTCATAGACTTCTAGATAACAACCTTGTCAGCTTAGATCTGGCGAATCTTTGATTTTCAAAATAATGTAGCAACTCGGCACTATTGGTTTACTAATGTCCAACAACTCTATGTTACTCGGCACTTTATTCTACTCGGAACTCGGCATTTGTTTCTACTTGACTCTCGGCACTTATTTCTATTTGGTACTCGGCACTTATTTCTGCTCGACACTCGGTTCTGCTCGGCACTTGTTTTTATTCAACACTTGTATCTGCTCGGCATCTAAAGTTCATTCAGCACTTGCTCAACTTCAACTAGGAGTCTATTCAGCTCCTTAATGATCTTAGTTAGTCTTTACAAATGACTTAGCTAAAACCTTACATCTTTGATATGTTTCAATGAGCCTATTCTCCGTGTCTTAGAGTATGTCATCAATACACTTTTTCATCAATGGCTTAGCTAATCCTTGGACTTCATTACAACATCATAACTTCAACCTTTCTATAGCTTTTTTAGTTACATCTTATTCATTGCCTCCTCCTTGTCAATCAACTGATTGATAGTATTTGGATCACTGAAGCAATTGTCATTCCTGCAAGTAGCAAGTTTGACATCAATGACAAAACAATAATTGAGAACATTCTTTACCAGTTCCATATGATCATTCCAAAAATTTTCCTCATGATCTTTTCAATCATTTCCAACAAATTTATATATCACACATGATTTCCTTACATGAAATGTGACAAAGTTCATAGATCCGCATATAAAAAATATATATAAATAACAAATTCATGAAGGATTGTTGAGTGTCATCTTTAAAAAATATGCTAACTAAGCATTACGACTTAGATCAAGCACCTCAAAATGAAATGGTAGAGACTAGATAAAATGGTAGAGATTGAGTGATATGGAAGAGACCAAGCTGTAACATAAAGACCTATTTCAAAAGGAAAATATTGATCAAGACAACTAGCTTCCACCTACCTAAGTACACAACATCAATAGAGACCCTAAATCAATCAAAAGAAGTTATATATTGAATTTTGAAGAAATTATATCATACCTTGCATATAGATTTCAAAATCATTGGGAAATTTAGTGATTTGAGTGACTATAAAAATATTTCTAGTGCAATTTGGACAAGATGTGTGAACAAGTGGAGATCTAAACCAGGCTGAGTAATTCATAAGAGAAAGATGTGAATGAATAGACTTCAAATCCTAACAATAAATATGGAAGCTTCATCTACCACTAGAATAAGTCAAGAGGTTAGTAAAATTCAATTTTTGAAGATTGACTCTTGTCCTCCACCAAAGTTTTGTCCTATTCCAAAAATTGTGATGAAAGGAGATTCAATGGGTGTGTTATCCTCTATACCACCCAAAGTTATTATGATCCATGATGTTGGGATTTGTTACATTTGTATAATCAAAGAAGTAGAAGACTATGAGATTAGAGAGGTATATGAAAAGTTATGAAATGAAGGAATCTTGAAGGATGAATATAAAGTTGTTCAGAGGAAAGGGTTATCTTGTGCTCTAGAATTTCCAAAGAATTTCAACATCAAATGGATTAAGATTTCTTTGAACATAATCTATGAAATGAAGTATTGGTTATAGAATGGACCCATGGACATCATGAAGATAATGATTCACAAAGTCATAGACTATCCAACCCTAGATAAGTAGAAAATCATGTGATGCCTGAGTCATAAAGAAGTTGAAGAGAATGCTAGAGCTGAGTGGAATGGATGAGGTTTGTCCATTAAAAACATTTCTAATCCACTAATTGAATTTGTAGTGAGAGTTATAGCTTGCAAATTCTATTAGTCAAGTAGATTGACCAATGTGTCACATATGGTAGTGGATCAAGCATGGACGATAGTGATGAAAGATCATGAATATGATCTTATCGAGCTACAAAAAGTGCAACTAGTAGAGAATATGTCATCTATAAGGAAAGAAAAGAATTAAATGTGTAAGTTTGGATCCCTTGTTGTATCTATTTTCTTTTATATATAATTATTTTTTAGGAATAGGACAAACTAGTGACTAGATAGATAAATGAATACATTACTCAATTAGGAGAAAATTTTGAGAATATTATGGATGGTTATTTTGATGAATTTAAGCAAAGAATGAAAATGAGGATGAGGGTACTAGAAGAATTGTTCACAAGGTATTATAGTGACTTTTTTTCTTGAAGACATAAGCAACACATTTGTGTAGGTAGTGAAGCTAAGGAGGGCTTCGTTACAAAGTTTTGAATATGAAATTGATAGTGATTTGGTGAGTGCAAACATTGTTTCATTATTGGAAGAAGAGATAGACACTAAGGATGAACCTTTTGGTAAATATGAGGAAGATAAAGCAAGAATAACTATAATTGTGAAGACATATTCTAAAGAGAAGAAAAGGAAAATAATGATTGATGACCTTAAAGAAAAACTGGGCACCTAGGCAAGGGAAAGGAACCACTACAGTTAACACAAGGTCTTAGAGAAGATGAAGAAAAAGATAGTGGTGATGAGGCAGAGGAAGAATTAGAAGGAGACAAGGGTAAAGCCATAGTTTTGGTCATTCTACCAATCAAGAAGGCTTAAGGAGCCAAGAAGAAGCCAATAGTGACACCCCTCTCTCCTCCACCACCAAATAAGCCAAGGACCAAGGTAGCTATTGTAATACCCCAAAATTGGCTCATTTTCCATGTTAACCAATGCTAGTCTATTTGATCAACCCTAAAGTCCTATGTAAAAAGGCAATTCTAATTTTGATAATCTCTACTTGACCTCAGTGTCAAATGCAAACAATCATTAATTTGTACTAATCACTTAATTTAATTAATTCCTGATATATTCATTGAATTGGCTAAACTAACCTTTTAATTGAATTAATTGAATAATAAGTCCTAGTAATTTAATTAAATTAAATTCACCCCTTTTAGCTAATACATATGAAGAATTAAATATATTTGATTTAATTAAATATTCTTATTCTAATTGTTGAATTTAATTATTCAATTTAGAATATTCAATTCTGAGGTCATATTTAATTTCCTTAAATAAAATATCTTCTCCAATATTCCCTCTTTAGTTTAGAAATGGAAACTCTTAGTTGACAATAATCAAAAAAGGAAAGGAATTAGTTAATTCCTTATTCCACTCAAAAGAAATCAGTTAACTTCCTTTTCTTAAGGAAACTTTCCATTCTAATTGAATCTCATTTCTAAATTTGACCGTTCATTCTAATTTATCTTGACCATTGATGGATTTTAGGAATTCTATTTAAGAGGCTTCTAATCCCTCATTATAGAGGTTGGAATTTAAATTGTATTAAATTGTTGTCAAAGTGATTACTCATTTAAATTCTATCTTTCATACTTGGCTTAGCATTTGATATCATTTTATATTAAATATGCATCCATTTAGTTTAACTTCCTTTAGTTCTTATTAGAATAAACTAAATATCATCTAGATTAATTTCATAAGCATATACTTGCATAAAAAACCTTCATTCTAGATAGGTTTGGTTTTATGCTTCCCATTGTAAGAGCAAAGGCATAATCCTTCTAGTTAGAAGGCAACAGGTCACATTGTCAGGCCTCTTGGATAAACGACTCCATGTTTATTCTAGGATGAATCCACATATAATGACCATGTTGAAGTGTGTGTGAGAATCGAAGGTGACATTCCACATATACATTTTTGGTACCCACTGTGGGGCTGAGAAAAAAAAGTTTTTTGGCCTCATTTATCATATTTTTTTCTATTTTTGTCATTCTACTATACTTGTACATATAGACTTCCAAATTTTTGTGTAGAAAATATCTTTTTTGTGTGAGGATTTGAGGATTTCAATTTCTTCTCTACACTTTCTCATGTGAAAAAGTGCCCCATTGCATAGTTTCTCGTGTAACACCTCATTTTCTCACATGGGTTTGTGTCAGAGTTTGCATGGATCTATGTAAAAGTTCACGCAAGATCTTGCAACAACATATTTAAAATGCAAATTTTCAATGCTATTTATCATTTCATTTCATTAATGCTTGTTCTCTGAAGCATCTTTATTTCAATTTTCTAATTTTCTATAGCATAATAGTTGTTTGTAGGACATTTTGACAAAGATTCCTTTTTACACAAACTTTCTAAACATGAATTGATTGTGTATTTGCAAGATGCTATTAAAGATACGATTTTCAAAGACCAGTTTTAAAACCCACATAAAATATTATGTCTTTTTCTTGCTTTCCAAACATAGTCTAATTAGGGCTTGTGAATTTCATAGGGTGCAAGATAGGGGAATAGGGGAGTATGCTCTTTACCACTTGGAGGTCATGACCAAGGGTAAATTAGAAACCTAGAAGCCTTCGAAAGATGGCATCCAAGGGAGGCAAGAAAGTTAGTGGTTCTCCCAAATGAAGCCATTAATGAAGAGATGATGGTTTTCTTTTAGGGGATCAAAGTCTTGGAAAATGCCAAGGTGGGATTGATTAAGCTAACTTGGTGATCAACATGTCTTACATGTTTGGGTGAGGAAATGAGGTAGATGAGTATGCTCTTTCCCATTGAGGGAAATAAAAAACTTTGACCTTTAGATCTAAACCCCTAGTCTGAGTCAATCCTTTAGAGGGCTTGCTAGAGTGATCCAACCTCCAAGAATGACCCAAGTGAGCACACTCCTTTCACCTTAGATTCCAACTCACTATAATAGAGAAGCTTTGTAGAGTGAAAGACTCTAAAGTTTTATTAATTTCCTCTCCTTCATTCTTGATATCCCATATCAAGGTAAGGCTCTATTTGTTGCACTAGTTGGTGCTGGCCCAAGTCTTGCTAAGCAAGTGTGTACACTTTTAGATGCTGGTGTGAGCTGCTGGTCTCAACTTTGCTTGTGGAGCCACTAGGGATTAATATTAATGAAATCCAAGTAAAAATATTTAATTAGAGGCTACCAGTTCACCTCTAAAAGGGGGCATAATATTTGGGCAAGGAGGCAAAAGAATCTCTCTTGTAGAACTCATCATAGGCATTCTACTAGGCATTGGAAGGTGGTATACGTGCTTGACCCCTACCACAAGGATGTTTATTCAGCATATATTTTATTGAGCCCTTTGAATATACTAAAAACATGGGTTCCCTCTAGGGGTGACATGGCTATGTGAGGTGCATGCATGTGCATAAGTTGTGGGACAAAGGTTTTGCCTTCTCTACCATTTTTTAGTTTTTAGGGATAAAGCATGTTTGTTATCGAGTCTTAAACATGTCCAAACCTATCTAAACAAACAAAAAATCAAGACTCCCCCATCCCTTTGAGTTGCTTTGTCCTCAGTTGGATTGTATTCAACTACTGCTTGCTTCCCATGTCTCTTCAAAAAAACTTGTCTTGTTTAAACACAAAATTTTATTAATGACTTGAAAATCAACCCTACCATTTGTCTAAAATCTACCAAAATTGTCCAACAATCTATCCAGAATAGTCTAAAATTTTCAAAGTCTCTTCAAAATCCAAGTTTTTAGTTGTCAATTTAGTCTCCTTTTTTGTGCATAGTCTTAAAAATTTTGCATGACTAACTTTTGGCTTCTCATTTCTTCACATGACCCTATCTAGGTTTTCTTGTGAGCTTATGCAAATCTCTGCACAAGATCTTGCAATCTTGTCCTACTATATGGATTCTATTTTGATTACAAGTCCTAGCATGTCTTCGCATGGTTCTGTGCAACTCTTTGCATGAGTTTAAAATGCTATTTTGAGTGTTCACCTAGTCTCATGTGCTTTCTTAGGCAGATACTAGAGAATCTTCATATGGGATCTTGAGTCAAAATTGTCAAGTTGGTCTATCAGAGCTATCTGTGCTCTGTGTCAGGTATGTTTCCTACATCAGTTTACTTCTTCTCTATCTATAAATAGTCCCAAATAGTGGCATCTTTCTTAGCTAATGACTCGTGATCTATACTTTAACAAGTCTCATCTCTCAGTTGTCTTGTTCTCATCCACTAGTGTTTTTTATACTCTATGTCACAATAGTCATAATCTTTGGCTATTCTAGCCTTCACTTAGAGTACTTGTACCTTAGTATACAACACTTTTCTCTTACTTTTTGAGACTATGTTTTAGTGTGATCCTTGTCTTGGTTTTTGCTACTTGTCCTTGTCTGTGACTATTGCAACAAGAAGTGGAAATGTGTTTTATCCCCTTAGACTTAGGCGAGGTTGAGCTAGGGGTCATAATCATGGTAGAGGCCACCTTCCATTTTATACACGATCTGCATCCAATTCTTCTAGTGAGGAATCTTCATGATTTCCTTTACCTATCAAATCACCTCAAATCCAATGAATATTCTCCATAAATTTACAAAAAACCAAGAACCTCCTTATATCAAGATGATCCTAAAACTATCAAAGGTCCTACATCTCCAAACAACACATCTAAATTATTTTTCAAAGGACCTGTTGGTCTGACTTTTTGTGTAGTAAAAGTTTTCAGTTAAATCATAGAAAAGTCAAATGTTCTATGCCTAAGTGAAGCATAGGGTTTTGGATAAATCATCCATAAGAACTAATCGTCATATAAACCCTATATCATCTCTATTCATAAATTGTCGGGCGTGAAATTTTGAATTTTCAAAAGAGACGAATATGCTGTCATATTCCTTTTCCTTTCTCCCGGGTTACCTTTCTTCCTATTTGTCCCAACCGTCAGATCCGATTAGATCTACCATTGGCGTTACCTCGCTATGACAAGTTTCATGCTTATTAAGTATAGCGAGATAACAAGTATTGAGTATTTTAAGTGGTGGGACCGTAAAGTGAAGATGCGGCGATTAGAGATTTGCTTATTAAATGATTTATTGTGCAGGTACACTTTGCAAGTCACCATCCAAAAAAGGATAGGGACCCACTAGAATATCTGACATCAGAGCCGAAATGATGGTTTTTCTAGACGTTCTGCCACCTCGCTATCGGAAAATTCAGACACTTCACCGTTAGCGAAGTAGCGAGGCCACGTGAAAATATGAAAATGATGACATTGCATCTTGCTTGTATCATAATTACACTAGGTGGCATGACCAGTCATAAATACCGTTGTCAGAATCAGTTTTAATTAACAGAAGTAATTACTGGGTAACCCTTGCATTTTCCGGCATGAAATCCTTTTAAGTGCCGGAGCTCGCTACCTCGCTATCGAAAAATTTAGGTGCTTCACCGTTAGCGAGTTAGCGAGGCCTCGTAAAATGGTAAAAGATCGGCAAGATCTTTGATGACATGGAATGACAGATGACTATGATAAATTTTGACATGTGCCAACTATGTAGAGATCTGATTCTCATTAATACCTATCTGACTAAATGTACAAAAAATCTTGAACGTCAGCTTGAAGTGGATCAACAGAGCTCACTACCTCGCTATGACAAGTTGCATGCTTGTTAAGCCATGCGACATAGCAAATATAAATCAGGAGATCTTGTGTTTTTTCTTCACCTTTGATTTGGTAAGTGATCAATGGCTGTCGTCTCCTTGCTATGAAGAGTTGCAAGGGAGATAATTATAGCGACATAGCGAGTTGGGCCTGCAGCCTTCTTTCTTAAGAAGCCCTGTAGCGTATCTTTCGATCATTTCTTGATCTAATCAACGATTATCGCCGCTTCGCCATGGCAAGGTGCTTGTTCTTTATGCATAACGAAGTAGCGACCTGCTGACATGTGTTCTCCGTCATCAGTGGGTCCAAATATAAGCGCCATCAAAAGAAAGAATTCTGTACGTGGCAAGTTCTCATTGGGTAAAATAACTGACATGGAAAATATAACTCCTAGTTGTTCTCTCTGTACCGCATGATCGTAGGATCTTTGAAGATTGACGGCACAGTTTTAAATGAAAAATGTAGTGCCACTCTCTATATTAATTAGACAAGAAAGCTTCGTCTGTGAGGAAAAATAGAGTATAATACAGAGAGATTTCATCAGTTTCATTTCATGCGAGAAAAGATTTGGAGCCATTCTTGTGCAGAAGCCATTACTGAAAGAAAAGCATGCCAAGGTTTGATAAAAAATTGTCAAGTTGTCTGTTCGTGGAAAATTTGTAGGAATACAGAGGAGAATTGAGACAGAATTCAAGTAAGTAAAACTACCATCATCTTCGTGATCTTTTAAGTTCTAAAAAGATAGCCCAAGATGCCTCCGAAGAAGGGATTTACAGGTGCAATAAACTACTTGGATAGAAATGTGCATGATGATTTGCTTGAGTTACTTCCTGAGTCTACTATAGAAATGGTGCAAGTTAAGAGGTTAACCTCACTGAACCCTAGGCTAAGGATAGCTGATGGATTGTATGATAAGGGTAATTGGGTCCGGGATGCTCAAACTTCTCAAACTGGTTTGAGTTTATTCAAAAAATGGTTTGCGGAAAGGAAGTTATATGCCCCTCATGCCAATATATGGAATTTTGATCTTGGAAAGCTTGTTGTCCCCAGTGTGTTTATGGATTTTGACCTGCTTGAAGCTATAGCAAAAAACTATGACCAAGCCACTAAGGTAGTGAGAAGAATGGATGGTGAGGCTTTAGTTACCATCAGTCCCGAGGAGATTAGGAAGGTTTTCAGTCTGGGACCTCTCACCATGTATCATGTGCCCATAAATTTGATAGAGTTAGAAAAAGAATATATATCCAAAAGGGATGTAGTTAGACAGGGTGCACTGAAAGCCCACATAGGCTGGATTGGAGGCCTCCCAACCATAACATCATCTTCTAAAGAACCATTCAAGAAATCATGCTTTAATGCCAGGGCAGTAGAGATATATAGGACCTTGTGCAGAGTCTTCGGAGAGGGCGAAGAAGATTTTATTCTGGTGAGCTTCATGTATATGATCACCCAAATCTCCTCTTTTGGTGTGGAAATAATTTTTGATTTTGCATCTTACTTGGCAAATGAGATTCACTAGGGATTGGTGGGGATTGCAAAGGGCAAGGTGGAAAAGGTTTGGGGTTAGTACTCCTTATTGATGCATATGTTTCTTTTTAAAGGGGGCACTTATTTTGGTAAAGAAATGGTTTTAAATAGAGAACAAGAGGGGGAGGCACTGCCAGTCCAATTATGGAGTGCAAACATGACTTGGGAAGCAGAAAATGCTAGCTTTGTTAGATTTGATAGGCACTTTGCCTCCAAACTAAGATGCCTCATATTGAGTGATAATCCTAGAATCCCTAAGGCGTTAATGCACCTTGTTAGGCCTATGGACAAACCCCATAATCTAAAATTTTCACATAATTGGGGAGATATTATCCCATATTCAGTCTCAACTGTCGTCAGGGTCTATGGATTCAAAGGAACACCCCGTGTGCTACCCTATCAGGTACCTTGAAAGGTAGGGATAGCTGAATTTTTGTGGCAGTTGGGAGGAGTGGAGGAGGCCTTTTTGCACAAAAGGGGGACAGGATCAATTTTTCCTACTTGTACTATAGCCCACTAGTTTGTGATAACTAAAGAAGGGTGGATCTTTCTCCACAAAATTTTGGATCAATATAAGATGGCAGTGTCTCACTCTCATTTTTGTGATACATAAGGTTTCTTTAACTCTGCTCTCAGATTTAGAAACAAGCTTCGTCCAGTTCAGCATGAATTCTATTTTCCTGAAGATATAATAAGAAATGAATATTCTCTCCATGAGCAAGAAATAAAGAAAGAAAAATGGAGAGTCTATTCAAAAGTTTTGGAATTCATTAATTGTTTTGACAAAGATTACAATCCTCTTAGTAATGCTGCAACCAATGCAGATAAGATAAATAAGCTCATGAGTACTTTCTCTGAGATAATGGAAGTAATGAATGAGAAGAAACAACATTTTATTGATTCTTTTCCAGATAAAGCCAGAGAGGTTATGAGGAAATTGGGTTTCACCCCCAACATTGGAATGGGTCCACTGGTGGTATGAAACAAGACAGGATATACTATTGTTCGACAGCAGGTGCCCATTGTACACAAAGAAAAATAGATAGTTGAATCCACCAGTACTGTCTTAGAAGAAAGACCCCCTGAACCTTCTCCCAAAAGAAGAAGAATAATAAGGGAGGAAGAATCCCCTAATGAAAGTTACTCACCTTCTCAAACCCCAATGAGAATTGAGGAAGAATAGCTCACCAATGAGCAATTTGAACAAATGGGGTCACAAGGAGAAATTTTTGTTACACAAGCAAAAATTGATGAAGGGAACCCCTAGGAACCTCCTGTGCCAAGTTTTGAATTAACTATAGCAGATTTCAGAGGAAGGGAATTGGACCCTGTTTTGGAACAAGCCAGTCAACATTTTTTGTCTGATAACAGCTTTGTAAGATCTAGGGCTTTCCATCAGTTTGCATGGAGGGTAAACATGCACATTTTTGAGCAAAGGTGTAAGAATATGAAAATAGAACATCCAGAAATGGATGAGACCTCCATTCAAAATCAAATAAAGGAACAAATGGTGCAAGAGTTCCAAAATATAACCCCTGATGAGGGTAGATAGATGGTAAAAAATGCTAATGTTTTATTATTTCCCAATTGGGATATTGCTGATGCGTTAATTTTTAACTCTGTATCAAATAATTTAGGACTTTAGGATCCAAATAAAGAGGAATTCTTGGGTACAACATTCAGCAATGATCAAGCTGCCCTTGTTATGTGGTCCCTGAGAAGAGGATCCAGGACTACTTCACCACAGCCTGATGATTCAAGACTAACAGGGAGTATCATTGTAAGGAGAGTTGCTGATACTTCAAATGTACAGGTAGCCCACATGAATGTGGATTATTCTAAATTTGCCTTGGCTACTGCAGAAAGAGAAGAGAAGCAAATGATTGATATGCACAATAAATATGAAATAGTGGTAGATGCTTATAATCAAGAGGTAAAAAGGAGAATTGAGCTGGAAAACAGGGTATCTCAATTAGAGAAGGTACTTGGAAAGAGGAAAGTGGGAGAATCCAGTACATTGAGAATTGCATATCCTCCATAGCCATCTGTGGGATTAACCCCTATTATTGAGATACCTGACACCCCTAAAAGACCCCAATTCTATACTGCAAAGGAATTTGAAGCAGAAAAAACCAAATTACATGAGTGGCAGATAGAATTTAGAAATTAGTAGGAAGAGAAATGGAAGCAGGGTGTGACATATTTGAGGGATAAAATACAATGGTCAACTTTTTATGATCAGTTGACAAGGATTGTAACCCTCATGGATGAGCTGAATAAAGAAAAGGATGGACTAGATTCTCTTGCACAAAAATGGAGACAGAGAAATAATGATGTTACAATTATATGTATATCTACAGTCCAAATGCCTTATCATCAGGTTGAAAGGATTTTTGATTTATTGAATCAATTAGATAATTTTGAGGATAAAAGAGATTCTTTACAGAGAAAATTGATACTCTATTTTTCCAAATATCTTGCTGAAAAATTCACCCAATTTCCTTGTGCTTTAGAATCTGTTGATACAGTAAAGGAAAAAGAAAAATGGAAAAAGGAATTGGTTGAATTATTCGATAACAGAATAATAAACATCATCACTGAAACTAGCCATTGGTTTTGGGCAAAGACAAATGAGGAGCTGGTAAAAGTACAATTATATTATGCTGCTATGAGAAAAGAATTCGATGATTTAGAGGAAAATGCAAATTCTTTAATAAAGATACAAAGAGAAACCCTAAGTTTTGATTGGCCAGATGATGATACTTTTAATAGATGGAAAAATCAGTTTAGTGAGCAGATGTCAGGAGACAATGAAGAAGAAGATGTAAGAGTAATAGTTACTTTTGTAATCGGCAATGATGACATGGAAAATCCCCAGGTTAAAGTGAGTTTGCAGGTAACAGAAGATGATACATCACTTACAAACCTCATGGGTATGTACTCTGAAGATGAAGAATGATTGTAAGATCAAATCACAGTAACCAAGAAGCATAATAGAAAGGGACCCACCAAAAAATGTTGTTGTAATTAACCTTTCTGTTATTTTTGTTTTTGTCTTTCTAAAGAAGGACACCTGTCACCTTCTGTAGCCTGAAGCTTGTTGCATCTCACACTATTTAAGTGAGATCCCAAGGCTAAAGAATGGTCTGAATTCTATTTTTACTAAGTATTGTGCTTAGTTTTGTTTTTGGTCCAAACATTTTGGAAAGGTAGTTTGTAGTATACTTTTCTGTAAAAATTTCTGAGATATAGATGAATGTAGAAAGAACTGTGCTTCTTTTCTGAAGGTCTTTCTGGGTTTATTGTAAAGGATATACCATTTTCAAAGGAAATGAATACAAATTATGAACTGTCCCCATATCTATTCTTTCTGAATTTTGTCTCCTTTTAAATACTTAGCTACCTTGATGTTGTGTGAGTAAAAGCTTATGCAATTGATTGCAATATAGTAAGGCTGTACATCCATTTGTTATTGCTGTTAATTCAATGGATTAAATAAAGGCTCTGATGAATGTGATGAAGTTGCTTAGATGTTAAAAAGGATTTTTGAATGATAAATTCTGGTAAGAATTGCTGATAAGAATTTGTTGCAAAGCAACAAATTAGATCTAAGAATTTACTTGACTCTGAATCCCCAATGGATTAGGCACTGATCGAAAGTATTTCAGCCAAAAGAGATGTATATTATGACTGGTTTTTTCAAAGTACATCATAAAATCAATTTTTACTTATATTTCCTGTAAGATATTCAAAGTTGGCCAGCACTTGCCTGCATGGATTATTTTAGCTTCATTTAGCCATTACTGTTGGAAACATCTGCAGAGCTATAGAAGATTTCTTGGCCATATCTGTTCAAGGGATGTGTTTATCAATTCAGTAAGATTTATGTATATGTTTGAGGATTTAGATATGAGAATCAAAATGAAACTAAGAATAATTCTAATACAATTGTTCCATCTTTGAACCATCCCCGGGTACACCTGCCCTGGTTTTTACAGAGCCAAAAGAGTAGAAAACCGTCTAAGGTTTTGTTGGAGTTGGGTCCTAGGACTTTGCATATGCAAGTGATAATGAGAATTGGCTATTCTTTAGGTTATGTATGTACTGATATCTAGGTATTAAGCCTTTTGTCGCTTAGTAGTTTTAGCATTGTTTTAACATCATAATAAAACACCAACAGGACCTTTCCAATCACAACATACTGAAACTAAACATGTTCCTACAATGGTTGATTACAAACCTGAACATGGTGACCACGAAAAAAACTAAGACCAACCCAGGAATGAAAAAGAAAAAGACCATTACACTGATGAGGAGGAAGAGGTGGAAATACTTGTTGAATACCTAGCAAAGTGTCATAAAGACAAAAACATTCAAAAGGTCATTAA
This sequence comes from Cupressus sempervirens, assembly GCA_028749045.1. Classification (NCBI taxonomy): domain Eukaryota; kingdom Viridiplantae; phylum Streptophyta; class Pinopsida; order Cupressales; family Cupressaceae; genus Cupressus; species Cupressus sempervirens. The sequence goes on from CM053792.1 coordinate 748,904,774, forward strand.
ATTCCTACTCAATGAAAAGAAAGAAAAATACTTTCTCAAAATTGCCCAAGAGAGAGCTGATCTACCCCATCATTTCAATGTGGAAACTATCATCATGCCTGAAGAGGAAATTGAAACTTCCAAACTCCAAAAATAACTAAAGATCATGCAAGACCAACTAGCTCCAATGATGTGTGATAAAGACAAACCCACAAAACATACACCTTATATGTTTTTTGTCCATTTCCATTTGACAAGAGCATAGACATGCCTCCTTTTCCAAGAGGAGTAGAGTTACCTAAGTATGATAAATACTTTGGGACTAGTAATCCCAAAAATAATTTGCAAGAATTTGGTGCGTTTTCTATGAAATTTATGCATAATCAGACATATCTCATGCATTTATTCCCAAGAAGTCTAGGTGGTCAGGATATGGAGTGGTTTACACACTTTCCTCCTAGTATCAAAACATTTGATGAAATTGCCAACTTATTTGTCTAGTAGTATTCTCATAATATTCAACACCCTGTTAACATTTGAGATTTGTTAATCTTAAGTAGAAGGTTGGGGAACCTTTTCTCACATTACTTTAGAGGTGGAGACAACTTTATACTAAATATTCACAAAAGATTCCTGAAATGAAAAACCTTGACATCTTCATTGATAATCTCTTGCCCAATTTTGGGTATAGAGTCCAACTTCAAGATCCACACACCTTTAAGGACATGGTCACACAAGCGATTTGCATAGAGGAATTCATGGTCAAGAAGGGTGAACTTACCCTTCAAAAGGACACAAAACAAGGATCCACCTCTGACAAGGACAAACCCAAGTACATCAACAAGAACTAAGAAATTGTACATGATGGGGTTATTGATAGTGTTACTCTTGAACCTGTTAAGACAACCTTTAGTCTCACAGATAGTCTCAATGCAACCAAGAATGTTGAGAAACCTCCTTCCGACAATCAGGCGTATAGGAATAGACCAAGAAACTCATGGGCTACATGCCCTAAATGAGAGTATACACCTCTAGGTGAACCTTTGGATGTGGTTTACAAGACCTTGCTACAAAACAAGCTCATTTCACCATTGGACAACTCTCACCCTTATGATACGCAACCATGCCCACCATGGTGGAACAAAACCACATTCTATGAGTACCACCAAAATAATGGACACAAAACTAGCAACTACATAAACCTACATCACAAAGTCTAGGACATGATCGATAATGGTGACATTGTAGTATATGGACATAACAAGAGTTCAGATCAAAAGGAATTCAAGGAACCCTTTCCATATTATGAAAAAGGAGAGAGCTCAAAACCAAAATCTAACAACAAGGTCAACTATACATACTCTAATAATAACAATGTGATCAACATGGTTGAACCTATGGATTTTGAGTACTGTGACATTATTACCATTAAGGGAAAGAAAGATAATGATAAAACTAAAACACCATTTATCTAGAGAGGCCCTTCTTCCCACATGACTGACAATACATCTTTACGATACTATGCCAGTGCTATTAAACATTCTTGGACCAAGCTAGTACTCAAAGGTCCTATGCCTTCTACTCCATATCTTGAATAGTACAAAGATAAAACCCTTGCAGGTCCATCTAGTAGAGGTGTAAAACTCAAAATAATGGCACTAGGCTGAACATTGTCTCTATTGCTCTTCTTTGAAAATTAAATTATTCTAACGACTCTATTGATCATCATCACAATATCATTATCAAAGTGTATGACAAAGTCAAGTGAAAGTCACTAGGTCTTGTAGAAAGGGATGTCACTTGTTAGGTCCTTGACATTCCCTTGGCTTGCAATATTCTACTAGGAAGGCCATGGATACATGAGATGCGTGTTGTGCCACCCACATACCATCCATGCATAAATTCCTATTTCATGGCTCTAAAGTCACTATCCCTACAAGTACTAGCTATACCTGCAATATGTTGAAAGCTGCTAAGAATTTTGTCCCTGCTAAGAGGGAATCTACTAATTATCATGATAAAAAGCTAAATAAAATTGAGCAATCATTCAAGCTAAAAGAAACCAACATGGGTGAATACCACATCAAACCATTGTTGTCATTAACATCTCTTCCTAAGTCTCTTTGTCACTATGGGAGACCATTTGAGGCCAAGAAGCCATTTGTGTTGACACATCAAACCAAGCATAATGGTACTTTTTTCAAGGCTATAGTCCCCTTAGAGGATGAAAGTAAAAAAAAAGCCATTGTTGCATGGGTTTACAAAGAGGAGATTCTAGTTGACCTCATAGAACAAGCTCATGAGATCACTCCTGAAAAAAATATGGCCCTAGTCTTAGACTCATGAAGCACTTGGATATAAAGAAATTGGTCCTATTTTATGAAATAACAATGGTCTTGTTGATCTTGTCAAAGTAATAGCTTGAAGAAATAGATACACATCTGGTCTAGGCTTTGAGAAGGTTCCCTTCCATTTGGGGGTTTAACAAATTCATACCAGAGCTTCAGAGTTCATCTAGAAATGAATCACAAGCTGAGTCTAATACACAAGTAGATAATACTGACAATGAGGATCCTTATTCTTATCCTATTCCTCATGATCTTACTAAATTATTTCCTAAGTCAGATGACTTTATGCCATGTGTCAACACTATGGATGGTACTAGTGATTCTTTTGAGGACAATACTGATCCACATTGTGCCCATTCAGAATAAGGAGAGTCTAGTCAGGCAATACATGTCAAGTACCTATGTTTAAATCTAGATGAGGAAGGAGAGTATGTCCCTATCACTATTGGGGAATTCTACAACATGTTGCCATGCGAAACTAATTCTAAGGAATATGAATTTGACTCCCTTTCAGAAGCAACTATAGATAAATAAATTGACCAAGTTCATGTCAATGAAAACCAACTCGAAGTGGGTGAATCATCTAGGGTTAGGCCAGATGGGTCCAATCCAACTAGTGTCCTTGAGTCTTTGATTGATGACATTAATTCTCAAAGGAATTCAAACACACTTGTGGACGAAGCTACTCTAGGTCTCGAATTATTGATCAAAGCATTTAATAATTATACTATGAATACAATCAAACCTGCCACTACTCTTTCACTCACATATCTCAAGCTTATAGACTAGAATTCTAATACATCTAGTGAAGTCCTCACATTCTATAATGACTATGCTCTTGCTTGCTACTTGAATGTTTTCAAACTAGTAATGTCTTCCACCAAAAAATAAAGCATCAACATGACTGAAGCTCACATCAAATATCTTAGTCATACAATTAAAAAGAAAAAAAAAAGGTCTAATGGTGAAAAACACATTGTGGAAGTGTCAGAATCTAAAATAGTAAAAATAAAAGACATATTCAATGATTAAAACCTCTCTAAAGCACCTATAGATGAGATATTTGATGCACTTCCTAGTCACTTTCAGGAGAGATCATCAGTGTTGATAGAGCCAACATAGCTGATCAACCTAGGCAAAGAAGAACATCCTCACATGATACATCTGGCATAGTCATTGTCTCTAGAAAAAAAAGAATAATCCAGTGCCTTCTTCTAAGAAAAGAAGATAAAATTTGTGTGGACATATTCTAACAAGCCAGGACTAGATCCTAATCTTATTATGCATCATCTGTCCATCACACTAGGCATTAAACTAGCTAAACAAAAACTTAAAAAAATGCATCCTCATGTTGCATTTCTCATCAAAGCTAAATTGGAGAAGCTTGTGAAAGTTGGTTTCATCTGTGCTATTGATTACACTGAATGGATATCCAACATTGTTCAAAGCACAAAAAATCTATCAAAGTTTGTACTGACATCTGTGACCTCAACTTAGCATGTCTTAAGGATGATTTTCCACTTCACAACATTGATATGATAGTGGACATGATAGTGGGATATGAGATATAATCACTCATGGACAAGTTTTCTGGTTATAATTAGATCAAAATTCCACCAAAAGATTAGGAAAAGATTGCTTTTACATGTGCATGGGGAACCTTCTATTGGAACGTAATGCCATTTGGCTTGAAAATTTTTGGTACTACATATCAAAGAAAAGTCACTACAATTTTCCATGATATGCTGCATAAGACCATGGAGGACTATGTGGATGATACCTTGGTCAAGAGTGCAAAACAAAATACTTACTTGTAGGAGTTGGGACCTATCCTAGATCACATGAAAAAATTTAGTCTCAGGCTTAATTCTAAGAAATGCACATTTGGTGCTACATCAGGGAAACTACTAGGATATATTGTGTTCGCAAAAGGAATTGAGGTGGATCCAAAGAAAGTTCAAGCAATCATGAATATGCCTCTGCCTTGTAATATCAGTTAGATGAGAGGTTTATGAGGAAGGCTCCAATCTATTCATAGGTTCATCTCATAGTTGGTAGATAGATCACAACCTTTTACAAAGACTCTACATAAGGATGTGAAATATAACTGAAGTCATGATTACAAGCAAAGCTTGACACAAATAAAACAATATCTTGCTAATCTACCAATCTTAATGCCTCTATCTATAGGAAGCCTCTAATTTTGTACATCTTAGCAACTAAAGCATCTCTAGGTATATTATTAGCTCAAGAGGACAACAATAACAAGGAAAGAGCTATTTACTATTTGAGTCACACATTGATCTCTTATGAGATGAATTACAATATCATTGAAAAATATTGTTTGGCAGTTATCTTTTCTTCCCAAAAGTTGAGACACTACATGCTTGCTCACACTATGTGACTAGTGGCTAAAATTGATCCACTAAAGTACTTGCTCAGCAAGGTATCTCTAACAAGAAGATTGGCTAAGTGGGTCATGGTACTTAGTGAGTTTGACATTCAGCATGTCAAATGAAAGGCTATCAAGGGAAAAGTAATTGCTAATCAACTAGCAGATACACCAATGCAGAGTCTTCTCCCACTAAACATTGATTTTTTGGATGAGTCAATTTTGACACTCACACACCAGACATGGGTAATGTTCTTCGATGGGTCCTTCACACAATAGGGATCTAGTGCTTGGTTACTCTTCATAACACCACAGAGACATTCACTATGTAAAGCATACAAGATTCTATTTCCTTGTACAAAAAACATTGTAGAATATGTGGCTCTAATTAATGGCATGAAGATTGTGGTTGAATGGAGGGTGGATCAATTAAATATCTTTGGGGACTCTCAGCTCATAATCAACTAGGTTAATGATGTGTATCAAACAAAGAATGAAAAATTGATCCCTTACAAATGCATGTTTGATGACATGAAGAAATATTTTTCTCACATCACCTTCTAGTAAATTCCTCAAGCATATAACAAAGTAGCTAATGTTGCGGCTACTCTAGCTTCCTTGCTATAGATACCAGAGAATGATCTTCAACATGAGTTCCTAGTGGAAGCATTACTCTACCTTGCCTATAATACCCCTAATTCTAGGATGATTTTTTCTATTGTAGGACAAGACTCATCTCACTGCCACCACATCTACTCCTATCTATGTAATCAAACCATTCTAGACTATCTAACCTGGAATGAAAAATGTCACCTTATCCATAATGCTTCATAGTATGTCATTATTGTTGATGACTTGTTTAGGAGAGGTCTCGATAGAACACTCCTTAGGTGTTTAGAACCCAACGAGTCCAAACATGCATTAATTGATGTTCATGAGGGTATTTGCAGATCTCACTCAAATGGCTTAACACTAGCTCACAAACTTATTAGAGTTGGTTACAATTGGCCAAATATGGAGCAAGAGGTAATCAAGTATGCCATGTCCTCTAAGCAGTACTAGCTCCATGGAAATCTGATTCACACTCCAGCTAGGGAGCTAATTTCATCTATCACATTGTGGCCATTCCAACAATGGGCCTTGAATCTTGTGGGTTAGATTCACCCCTCTTCTTCTAATGGATATAAGTTCATTCTTATAGCTATAGATTACTTCACAAAGTGGGTAGATGTAGTACCTCTCATAATTGAAAATGGAAAAATTGAAGTTTCTTTTTATTACAAACTACATCATATGTAGGTATGGTGTACTATCCTCTATCATTACTGACAATGGAGGATAGTTTAAAAATAAAGACCTTAAGGAGCTATGCAAAAGATTCAAAATCACACAACATTGGTCTTCTATCTATTACCCCCAAGGTAATGGCTAGGTAGAGGCATCCAACAAGACAATCCTCAAGATCTGGCATCACACAATTAGTAAATTTGGAAGGCACTAACACCTTCAGATTAATCTAGCTCTGTGGGTATATAGAACAAGTATCAAGACTCCAACAGGTACAATGCCCTTTGCTTTGGTTTATGGAGTAGATAATGTGCTTCCAATAGAGGTTGAGATTCCTACTCTAAGAATATCTATGAAAGGCCTCATCACAGATGAAGATTATAGAATATCTCAGCTTCAAGAGCTAGCACTATTAGATGAATGTCGATAAGTGGCATGCGACCATCTTGGAGATTTTCAGCAGTGAATGTCTAGAAGCAATAATAAGAAAGTTAAGCCACATGATTTCCAACTAGATGATGTTGTCCTAAGAGAAAATCCGAAGAATTAGCAACAAAAAATCCAAAAAGGGAAGTTCAAACCAAACTAGCTTGGTCCTTACATTGTCATTGCAGTATTCAAATCTGGTGCTTACCAACTTTCTACAACTGATGGAAAGGTGCTCAAGGAGCCTATCAACACTCTCCACCTAAAGTAGTTCTATAGCTGATATGATCTTAGAAGCTCTCTGTATATTTCTAAATGTCCTAAAAAAATAATCTAAAAATTGCAAAAATGTACTAAAAATGAAATCATTACCCTGGTGAAAACCTAGCAATAGGCACCTTGGTTATACAAAAAAATTTGAAAAATTCCAAAATACCAAAAAAAAAATCAAGAAGAGAAAATTACAAAAAAAAAAATTGGAAAACAAAGAAAAGTGCCATTGAGGAAAACTTGGAAACAGGCATCATGGTAGCAAAAATATAGAAGCTCTACCAATAAGGTGAAAACTTAGTAAACAAGCACCTCTTGTTCCCAGTGCTCCATCTTGCAGTGCATCTTCTGGCTTCCTATACAGATGCTTTCTTGCTTTAGTTTATTGTTTTTTCACTCATGTATCCATGGATTGTGTTGGCTCTCAATTTAACAGAATTTGAATAACCAAGTATGCAAGGAAAAATTGCATCTATGGGCAGCTATCTCCAATAATGGACACAATTTACCAAGAACCTAGGCCAACTATAATGCTACACTCCCTCTACACTTCAAGCTCTGCAAAACCTAGGCGGCTAAACCTCTTAGGATTCAATTATGTGACTAGTGCAATAAGCATAATTAGAATCCAGAATAACAGATGATACCCCTAATTCTTCTATACTTAACTAGCATTTCATAAGCATGAAATAGTTAATGACCTAACTCATGAAATTGGTAAGCTAAGTGAGGGTTAATCTTTGAATAACTTTCAACATGAAAGGGGAAACATTTGATTAATGATGTTGATTCAACACAACCTCAAATATGCAGCAGTATAACAAATGATCCTATAATTGATTAGTGCCTAATCCATTGCACAATTCCATGAATTCAAAACATACATCTATGACATCAAGACATATTTCTTATACCCAGACATCAGATCTATCTAATCACCTTGTGATTTAGACATCAGCGTTCATTCAGATCTCATTCTCACAAAATATCCTTCTCAAGTAACCAGTAACCTTGTTGAACATATCAAGCATTTACTTGGCCCTTTGGTCCAATACAAAAATACATCAAACATACAACCTGAAGGGGATGCAAAGGGATCTTAGATATTTGTTCCAAGACTGCATAATACTTATAGATTTATGAGATAGGAGACAAAAACTAGAATGAAACTAGTGAAATTATTGCTCATATGTATTGATTTCCTTGAAACTATACATTCAGATACACAAAATTAAAACATGAAAACACCTAACATATAAGAACTTGCTATATTATCTACACTACTACTATTCACATGAAAGAATTATGCTAAATAATGGTGTCTCAATATTTGGAATCCATCAAAACTGGAACTAGAATATGGTCTCTCAACAGTGAGTGGTTTTTTCTTCCCAGAAATTGGAACCCTTATAGTGAGAAAGAAAGGGAATGATATAGGGAGAAGTGAATTCTCGAATCTGATCAGGATATGACAAGTGTCCACTCAAAATTCCTTCCCAAGAAGATCAAAAGCCTCTCTCTACCTTCTCTCTATAACTGAAAATCAAATCCCATCATTCTGGCTCTACAAGGCATAAAGAATCTTAGATATTTGGTTCATCATCATAACAACTTTTGATGTCAGATTTTAAATCATGGTTAAGCCAAAAATCAGTTAAGAGGCCTCCAAAATGCAATAGAATCTTCTCAAAGTCATTTTTTCCACATTCTTGCTTCAAATAGTCTTCATAACTACCCTCCAACCAATTCTGATGACCAATGTTGAAATTTGCTCATTCTACCACCAATGCCCCAAATTTTACACATTGGCCTACACTGAAAAATGGTGAGCACCTGTGCAAAAATTGACCTCAAATTCAGAAAATTTGTCTCATTCTAGTTCCAGTGGTATATTGGAGCACCTATTTTGGTTAAAAATAGCACCTATTATGCTTGTTTGAAAATCAGGCCTCTATTGACAGCTTCCATAGCACATATTGCATATATTTTAACTTTACAAAAGTTAAAACTATAGAATAATTCAAATATGATTTTAAAATTTTATGCCCTACACGTAGAACCTAAGAAGGAATAAAATAAAATTTTATTTTATGCCTTTGAAATTCTTCCTCCCCTTCCAATCTGAGTCAAACTTAGTTTGACCAACCTGGGCATGTGTTAAGACATGATCGGATCAGGCTTGCACAGTTGGTGCCACATGGCATCACTTCATTCATCCTTGTCCTTGCCACATCATCATGCCACCCAGATGCCATGTAGCACTCAACTATTGGTCAAAACTCACATCTGCCTTGTCAGCATTATCGGGACCCGTGGCCATGTGTCATCACCACATCAACCCTCACCATGTTGCTATGGTAATTCTCATACATCTTCTATTTGGTGATGTAGTGATGACCACACAATCACGACACGTGTCAAAATCTCCTTCCATCTTCATTTTAAATGCCATGTCATCGCATGCTCACCATATGTCACTCCTTATTTAATGACTACAACTCCACATGGGAGCCACGTTGCATTTCACATTGGAGTTTTCTTTCACCAATTTTTGGAGTTTTCCAGCAACCTCGCTATGTTGCTAGCTGGATTTTTGAGATTTCTTGGCTAGCGAAGTAGCGAGGTGCCAAATTTTTGAGTTTTTCGGTTGCCTGGAACTTGCTGACATCACAACTTTAAATGCATGTTTGTTCAAAATTTAGCTTTACCTCCATGCTGGCATCCACTGGCGTACAGGTGGGATCCCACAACCAACCCTATGGCTTTCCAAAAGCCCTCTTCCTTTAAGACACTAACCCATATGCACAAGTAGTATAAGAAGACTTAAAAAGTCTTACCCATGGAGCATGTGGGATAAAAGCTCACTGTTATCTCCTTTAAACATGGCAGCTTTCTCTGCTTTGATGTGGGTGGGTCCTTGTTTTTATGTGTTTTGGGCTCCTTTATCCTTTCTGTGTGCTACCCTTTATTTGTTGCTAGCCTTTTAACACACAGCTCTCCTTTGATGCCAAGCATCTTTAACCTTTGATTTTTGGTGGATTCTTCAATCAGCTTCTCCATTTTGAATATTTCCCTTACATTAACTGCTCTATGTCATGAATTTCCATTTCTATATGAATGATCTCTTCTGTTACAAGATCAACATTATAAATGCAATTTCTACTCCTCTGTCTTGCGTGAGTTTCTCTCATCTTAACATGGTCTGCTACTATTTGTCAATGTGTTTGCCTCTGTTATTGGTAACATGGACCCCTGCATGGACTCCTCTTTCTTTCTTTGGCACTTCTTTACAAACTCGTCTGCACGCTGTGGCTATAGCTTTCCTAATTTGGCGTAGATTGCTTCATGGCATGAATCTCCCTTTATTGGTTGTTGCTCTGAACTAGTTTAAAATTTACAACCTCCCTTCTTAGCGTTACCTTGCACTTTGTATTTTCTTGGCACCTTCCAAGCCATGAATTTCCTACCTCCAAATGACTCCCTTCACCTGCTTGGAATTATATTAATGGCAGATTTTCCATTCATTAGCTATTCCCTTCTTAAAATCTGGTCCTCTATTTTCAACGACTTCTCCAGATTGTGGGCTGCTCTATGTAAGATGCCACTTAGATTGGATGGGTGACTTCCTTTTCTGTTATGCATGTGGAAATTCTTTCTTGCATTGAATACATGGGCTAGTCTTCTTTATATTGATGTCTCCTGCTACTTAGCCATGGCTTACCTCTTTTTTAAGCATGGAGACTTTAAAAGGCATCTTCATTGATGTAGTTTGCTTGACTGCGGCTTTTATTATACACATGAGCCTCCTTTGTATACGATGGCCTACTTTCTATTTTGCTACCCCTACGGCTTTTTTATTTCTCAGCATAGATGGCATTGAAAACCTCCTCTCATAAGCTGTGGGCTTTTCTCCAATGCATGTTATGTCCGCTCCTTGGTGCCTACTCTATTTTTACAGCTTGGAGCTTGTTCTTTTAAGTTTGGTGACTACCTTCAACTATTGGATGTGGGCATATTCACTTAAACCTGTAGCTCTTGTTCCTTGCAATGTCCCCTGCTTCGAGTGTGCACTCATCTAGGCATGAACATTGCCCCTTTTGAAAACAAAGTTCCTCCAGATGCAATTCAACAATAAACAAAACTAGATCAAGCCTTTCAGATGCAATAATATATTGGTGTTAACTTCTCAATGAATTTATTTCACCCCAAACTCACAATTACCTCCAACTATAGTGATCTCCTTAAATTTAGTAGCAAGGCACGCTTTAGAACAAGTTGAACCATTCATTGCTTTGTCATCAGTGATGTCAATGAGGTGGGTTCTTTGACACAATTAACTAAAATAAATCATGATAGGAATATCATAATTTGACTTTCCATCAACATTATGTTGGAAATGATTGAAAAGATCATGAGAAAAATTGTTGTAATGATCATATGGAACTGGTAAAGAATGTTCTCAATCATTGTTTTTTCATTGATGTCAAACTTGCTACTTGCAAGAATGACAATTTCTTTAGTGATCCAAATACTATCAATTGGTTGATTGACAAGGAGGAGGCAATCAATAAGATGTAACTAGAACACCTATAGAAAGGTTGAAGTTATAATGTTGTAATGAAGTCCAAGGATCAGCTAAGCCATTGATGAAAAAGTGTATTGATGACATACTCTAAGAGATAGAGAATAGGCACATTGGAACATATCAAAGATGTAAAGTTTTAGCTAAGTCATTTGTAAAGACTAACTAAGATCATTAAAGAGCCGGACAAATTCCTAGTTGAATTTGAGCAAGTGTTGAGTGAACTTCAGATGCCAAGCAGATACAAGTGCCAAGTAAAAATAAGTGCCGATCAGAATTCAATGTCAACCAAAAACAAGTGTCGAGTGTTGAGCAAAAACAAGTGCAGAGTGCCAAGTACCAAGTAGAATAAAGTGTCGAGTAACACATAGTTTTCGAACATCAGTAAACCAATAGAGCCGAGTTGTTGCATTATTTTGAAAATCAAAGATTTGCCAGATATAAGCCGACAAGGTTGTTATCTTGAAGTCTATGAATCAAATAGAAGATAAGAGTGATGAGTTGGTGGCACAGAACACCATGTAGAACATTTTTGGAGAATACAACTGGACTCTAGATGAAGTTTTCTAGACAAGAGCAAGATATGGGGTAGATAAATTGCATCCTACCTAATCCATTTGAAACCCTAAAGTTGAGAAGGGAGAATCGAGTGAAAAAAGCAAACTAGATTTCTATTTAAGGAGTCATAAGGTCACAAAGAGAGAGAAGAGGTTAAGCATGAAAGCATAATTATTGAAGGAGGTGCTAAGGAGTAAGAAAGAATAGTTACTCTGCTTCACCAAATGACCACAGATATGGATGCATTGGTATGATGAGTAAGAAGACACAAGGAGACAAAGCTTGAGATGACAAGCTGTAAGAGCTGAAGTGATTAAAAGCCAAGCAAAAGGACTGAACTGAAGAGTGATATGAAATCTGCAAAGTATGTTGTAAGTTGTATCAAATCAACAATCCATTATTGTTACTCTCTAGCAATTGTAACAAATAGTTTAAAACCTATGGACTTAGGTTGGTTTAATAATCATGTTTTAAATCCTTTAATAGGGTGACATTCCAAGTGAATGTTCTAAAGTCCTTTGATCAGGCCCATTCCTAATAGTATGGTGAAATCCTCTAACAAGGTCATATTTAACAGTGTGTTGTAAGCCTTTAACAGGGCCTCACTTTAGAAGAGTGAAAATCAAGTAGCATGTTACTAGTGGTTTTTCCCAAATTGGGTTTCCACATAAATCACTATTTCATGTGTTGATCTTGCATGTTTTATTCCTACATGTTGATTTGCTGTAACTTGCTAAGATGGTTGATTTAAGTTTTGATGGATGAAAAGTGTATGGATTTATCATAAGTAGAGAAAAAGTATTATTAGGGAATTTGGACCTTGGATAACTGATTCAAACCCCCCCCATCCCCCCCCCCCCCCCTTCTAATTTATTCTAAAGAATTCTAACAATTGGTATTAGAGCCAAACTGCTGATTCAGTTTAAAGGGACTATAAGCAGGAAATATCAAAATGCCTAAGAGAGAAGTCCCTAAGCTCAACAAAGACAAATTTATTGCATGGAAAAGTTTGATGTAGCTACATCTTGGATCCATAGGAGATTATTCCCAAAATTCAATTGTTACTGAACATGTTGATCCAACTGGTACTCTTACTATAGAAGATTTGAAAAATAAACAGGAATACAATCAGACAATGCTAGAAATTGCTTCTGCCCTCAACTATGCTGAATTTGATGATATCAAAGGATGTGACATTGCATTCAAAATGTGGAAAGCCCTATCATACATCTATGGAGGAGATCAGAATGTCCAAAGAGAAAAAAGAGAAAGCCTTAGAGGAAAGTTTGATGATAAGAAAATGGAGGAAAATGAGAATGCTGCTCAGTATGGTGCAAGAATAAAGGAAGTGGTAAGTGCAATAAGATGTTTGAGTGGTCAATTGGATAAAGGTACTATTAATAGTAAGTTCTTAAGAACCTCGCTCCCTATCTATGCTATTAGAGTATTAGCAATACAAGAACTAAGATGTGTACCAGGAAACAATCTAAGTTTTGAAGGTATAGTGGGTAGACTCACTGCATTTGAGTTATCTAACTTTGACAACTACAGACCTGAGAATGTTGAATCTACTTTCAAACCCAAGCTATCACTAAAAGATGCTGAATAGGTGAAATCAAAGAAGGGAAGAAAGATGAAATATGTATCCAATGACAGTAGCACTGATGAAGAAGATGTGGAACAATTGGAAGCATTGCTTGCTAGAAGATTTCGCAGAGGTCAAGGAAAATTCAAAGGTAAGATGCCTATCATTTGTTTCAATTGAAATGAAGTAGGACATATTGCTGCAAGGTGTACACAGAAAAAGGATTACAAGGAAGGAAACAAATACAAATATAGAAGAGAAGATGATAAGAGAGATTACAAAGACAAAGGCAAAAAGTGTTATATTGATGAAGAGAATTCTGATGATAATGATGATCAAGTTGTTTATGTAGCCATGAAGGACCAATCTGATGAAGAAGACCCGATAGCACTGGTAACATGTATGAACAAAAATGACAGATGGATCATAGACAGTGGATGCTCACATCACATGATAGGAGACAAAAGTAAGTTTGTTAACTTTACTTAGTATGATAGAAATAGTGTTAGATTTGGTAATGATGCTCCATGTAAAATAAAAGGAAATGGTTCCATTAAGCTCACAGAGAAAATTTCATGTGATAATGCATACTATGTTGAAGGATTAAACTACAATTTTTTGAGTGTCTCAGAGTTAGGCAATATAGGATGCAAAGTGGAATTTGGAAACAAAACTGCAAAAATCTATGATACTGATGGTAAACTGATAGGAAAAGGAGATCAAACAAGAAGTAATCTATTTTACCTTGATATGGATGATGTCTCTTGTTTTGTTGCAAAATTTGATGATGAATGGTTATGGCACAAAAGGCTATGTCATGTCAACTTTGATAACCTGGTCAATATCAGTAAAATGAAGAAAGTCAGAGGTTTACCAAAATTGAAGATGCCTGATAATATCATGTGCAAACAATGTCAGCTAGGAAAGATGACAAAGTCAAGTTTCAAAAGCAAAAATTATACATCTAAAGAAGTACTTGAGTTAGTTCATACTGACTTATGTGGTCCAATGGAAGTACAAAGCTATAGAGGAGATAAGTACATAATGTTGTTTGTTGATGACTATTCCAGGATGATGACTGTTATGTTCTTAAAAAGAAAATTTGAAGCTTTTCAAATGTTTAAGTGGTATGTGGCTAGAGTTGAAAAGGAAATAGGAAAAAACTTGAAATGCTTGAAATCAGATAGAGGTGGTGAATTCACATCAAATAAATTTGAGATATTTTGTAATGACAAAGGAATCAAAAGACAAACATCAGCTCCTAGAACTCCCCCATAGAATGGAATTTCTGAAAGAAGAAATAGATCTGTGATTGACTATGTAGAACATTAATGATGGAAAAGACTGTTGCTCTAAAATAATAGAGAGAAGCTATAAGTGTAGCTATTCATACACTAAATTGAGTACAAGTCAAGAAAGGTACAACTATAACACTTTTTGAATTATGGTATGATCATTCACCCAATGTAAAACATTTCAAAGTATTTGGTTACGAATGCTTTGTCCTTAAAGATGCTAGAAATAGAAAATTTGATGCAAAGAGTGATGAAGGCATATTCCTTGGTTACTCCACTAGAAGTAAAGCATATACGTGTTGGAGTACTAACATTAACAAAATTGGGGAAAGTGCAAATGTAAACTTCGATGAGCATATAGAAGTCCAAGCTGAAAAACCAAAGAGAACGAATGAATACAGAACCTTTGTGTATTCTTATGAAGGAATGCCTATTGATGAGGATGTTGTCAATCAAATTGAAACTCAACAACAAATTTCAGTCTCAGCCAAATCACAACCAGTAAATGCCGAGTTACATTTAGAAGCCAAGTTGCAGAATGAAGGAAATGCACAATCTGATATTGAAGACAGTACACTTGAAATAAATGAAGAACAACCTGAAAACTCAGTACATAGTGACCCTGAATCAGAAAGATCAAACATAGAAACAAGGATAGAACCAAGATTATCCAAATATGAAAAAAGACATCACCTTATTGAACAAATTATTGGTGACAAAGATGCAAGACCAATGACAAGGAATAGACTAAGACATGAATCATGTCTGATTAGAAAATCTAAACCTAAGATAGTATATGGTGCATTACAAGATGATGACTGGTATAAAGCTATGGAAGAAGAAATTGATCAAATAAGGAAGAATAAAACTTGGAGTTTGGTTCCCAGACCAGTTGACAAGAATGTGATTGGCACCAAGTGGGTATTCAGAAACAAGCTAGATGAGAATGGTGAGATTACTAGAAACAAAGCTAGACTAGTATGCAAGGGTTATGCTCAAGAAGAAGGATTAGACTATGGGGAAACATTCACCCCTATTGCTAGAATGGAAGGAGTAAGAATTTTACTTGCATATGCTACATATAAAGATTTCAAAGTTTATCAGATGTATGTAAAGTCTACTTTTTTAAATGGTATACAAGAAGAGGAAGTCTACATTGAAAAAATAGAGGGATTTTTTCATGAGAACAACAGGGATATGGTTTGTAAACTACATAAAGCACTCTATGGTCTAAAACAAGCACCTAGAGCATGGTATGAGAGACTTCACAAGTATCTAGTGCAAATAGGATTTGAAAGAACTGATGATAACAACAACATGTACATTAAATCAGAAGAAGGTAAGGATATTATTGTATCTGAAATCTTTGTGGATGACATAGTGTTTGGAGGAAAAGAAGTGCTTTGCAAAGGCTTTGCTGACAAAATGAAACATGAGTTTGAAATGTCTATGTTTGGAGAGATCAAATTTTTTGTTGGATTGCAAGTACATCAACTAAAACATGGTGTATTTGTGACACAATCAAAGTACATCAAAGAGATACTTAAAATGTTTGGATTGGAGGAGTCCAAACCAGTCAGCACACCAATGGCAATAGGAAATAAGCTATCCAAAAATGATGAATCAGCTGAAGTCAATCAAACAATGTACAGATCTATGATTGGAAAACTACAATATGTTGTACATAACAAACCAGACATAGCATTAGCAGTTGGAATAGTAGCTATATTCTCTACTAATCCCAAAGAAAATCATCTCACATAAGCAAAAAGAATAATGAGGTATCTCAAAGGAACTGATAACTTTGGTCTATACTACAAAAAGAATGGAAAGTTTGAACTCAATGCATATACAAATGTAGATTGGGGAGGCAACATTGATGATAGAAAAAACACAAGTGGAGGTGCATTATTTTTAGGTAAAAGGCTAGTTACTTGGACTAGCAAGAAAAAAACATGCACATCCCAGTCCACTGTAGAATCAGAGTATGTGGCAGCTACAGTCAATTGCACAAAGATTTTGTGGCTCACACATCTATTGAAAGGAATGAAAGAAGAGGTAACAAAACCTGTGATATTGTATTGTGATAATACAAGTTTTATAAACATATCCAAAAAACCATTAATGCATGCAAAAACCAAGCATATTGCAATCAAGTATCATTATGTCAGAGAATTGGTAGAAGACAAACAAGTGAAGTTGGAATACATTCACACAAAGGAACAAACTGCAGATATCTTCACCAAACCATTGCCCAAGGATACTTATGAATATCTTAGAGGCAAGTTGGGAGTAATACCCCTAACTCAAGTAGTTTAAAGCAACAAGGATGCTACCATACATCAATAGGAACAAATCATTGAAATATCAGAAGAATGATGCAGAGGATGATAGCAGGAGCAGAAACTCAAAATCAGTCACAAGTATGGTGATAGAGGGAGAAAGACATCAAGAAGGAAAAACTTATATTTTGCATAATTAAGATGCTACATCTTTGGCATTTATGTCAAAGAGGGAGAAATATGCAGAAACCTGATCAATACAAAGCAAGAGGGAGATATATATGAAAGAGGGAGATATATATGAAAGAGAGAGATATATGAGATCAGTAGTAAGGATGCAAGCAACCAGGACAAGTAGCAAACAACGTATACAATCTTGGTGGTAACTAAGTTGATCAATTGATCAGTTTGGTTTTGGCATCAATGCCAAAGAGGGAGTTTGTTGGAAATGATTGAAAAGATCATGAGGAAAATTGTTGGAATGATCATATGGAACTGGTAAAGAATGTTCTCAATCATTGTTTTGTCATTGATGTCAAACTTGCTACTTGCAAGAATGAAAATTGCTTTAGTGATCCAAATACTATCAATTGGTTGATTGATAAGGAGGAGGCAATCAATAAGATGTAACTAAAACACCTATAGAAAGGTTGAAGTTATGATGTTGTAATGAAGTCCAAGGATCAGCTAAGCCATTGATGAAAAAGTGTATTGATGACATACTCTAAGACATAGAAAATAGGCACATTGAAACATATCAAAGATGTAAGGTTTTAGCTAAGTCATTTGTAAAGACTAACTAAGATCATTAAGGAGCCAAACAGATTCCTAGTTGAAGTTGAGCAAGTGGTGAGTGATCTTTAGATGTCGAGCAGATATAAGTGCCGAGTAAAAACAAGTGCCGAGTAGAACCAAGTGCCGAGCAGAAACAAGTGTCGAGTAACACAGAGTTGCCAAACATCAGTAAACCAATAGTGCCGAGTTCCTACATTATTTCAAAAATTGAAGATTTGTCAGATCTAAGCCAACAAGGTTGTTATCTAGAAGTCTATGAATTAAATAGAAGATAAGAGTGATGAGCTGGTGGCATAGAACACCATGTAGAACATTTTTGGAGAATATAACTAGACTCTAGATGAAGTTTTCTAAATAAAAGCAAGATATGGGGTAGATATATTGTATCCTACCTAATCCATTTGAAACCCTAAAGTTGAGAAGGGAGAATCAAGCGGCAAAAGTAAATGAAATTTCTATTTAAGGAGTCATAAGGTCACAAAGAGAGAGAAGAGGTCAAGCATGAAAGCATAATTGCCGAAGGAGGTGCTAAGGAGTAAGAAAGCATAGTTTGTCTGCTTCAACAGATGACCAAAAATATGGATGCATTGGTATGATGAGTAAGAAGACACAAGGAGATAAAGCTTGAGATGACAAGCTGTAAGAGCTGAAGTGATTAAAAGCCAAGAAAAAGGACTGAACTGAATAGTGATTTAAAATTTGCAAAGTATGTTGTCAGTTGTATCAGATCAACAATCCATTATTGTTACTCTCTAGCAATTGTAATAGATAGTTTAAATCCTATGGACTTAGGTTGGTTTAATATCCATGTTGTAAATCCTTTAATAGGGTGACATTCCAAGTGAATTTTCTAAAGTCCTTTGATCAGGCCCATTCCTAATAGTATTGTGAAATCCTCTAACAAGGTCACATTTAACAGTGTGTTGTAAGCCTTTAACAAGGTAGGCTTTTAATAGGGCATCACTTTAGAAGAGTGAAAATCAAGTAACATGTTACTGGTGGTTTTTCCCAAATTGGGTTTCCACGTAAATCACTATGTCATGCGTTGATCTTGCATGTTTTATTCCTGCATGTTGATTTGTTGTAACTTGCTAAGATGGTCGATTTAAGTTTGGATGGATGAAAAGTGTATGGATTTATCATAAGTAGAGAAAAAGTATTATTAGGGCTTTTGGACCTTGGATAACTGATTCACCCCACACACCCCCCCCCCCAATTCTCAGTTATTCTAAAGAATTCTAACACATTATATATCCCTCTATCACATTTTCCATATAAAAATACCTGTCTTCATGTGAATTATCCTCGATGTTACTTGACCATTTTCTTCAACTCCAATATGAAAGACTTTACACTTCATTTCAATAATGCATTAGACAATCTTGCAAGGTAAAATGTTGTGAGAAGTATGGATCCAAAGCATATTAGAAAGTCATCACCTGTAAGCCAATGCCTTATTAATATGGTAGAATCAGTTGAGCCCTTCAGTGGGTCTGGCTAAAACAAAATTCATTTTCAAATAACTGAACCTTCAAACTTATCCATCAAACCCATCATATTGATTAGAACCAAGTTCGATCATTGATCAATCAACTAAAATCCATTTTATCACTGATCCGTAAACTTTGAATTTTATGTTAGGAGGTCTATCGACTGGCCTTAAAAATTGACTAGAACACCTGATCGAGTTCTGGAATCTGACCCACTGATTCTCTATTCTGCTCCCTTGTACCATGTGAAATCTCATCTCACAGTGAATTCTAGGTCAAAATATATTGACCATCAAAGTTGCTTACTCAGAATTACTTGCATGAAAACAAGTCAGAAAACAACAAATCACATACGGATTTGGCTTTGAAAATTGGGCAAACAGACACTTGGGCAAATGAAAACTAGGATTTTGGTTCTCTGTCATGAAGACATTATGAATTTGTGATTTGGGCTCATGACGAATAATAGGACGCAAATGGAAAGTCATCAAAATAGGCTACTCAAAATTTGATAACTGGAAACATTGAAAGGAAACATTTTTTGCAAATGGAATGGACTTGGAAAAGTGTGCAAATGGATTCGTTATGACTTGCAAACTAACACACTTAGAATATTTTTAGAGGAAAACATAGTGGTACAATCTATTTGGTCTCATCTATCATGGGTTAGGAGTTATAACATCACAAACAGGGGTTCCAAAAAATTTGCAAATGTTGACACCAGTAAAAAGATAGAAATTGCGTTTGGAATCACATTTGAAAACTGATCAAACGGATTCGTCATAAGTTGAAACTTGAAACATAACAAGTCTTTGACATCTATAATGCAATGCAAAAGAAATTTCAACATTTTAGTCAACTGGTCAAAGGTTATAACTCATCAAACAGGGCCTCACAGAATTATGTGCAATGTACATCAACCTGACAATATCAAATGACCAACTTTGAGGGATTCAAAACCTAGTCAAATAGACTTGAAACAACTCAAAATCTGAAACATAGGCTCTCAATTATGGACATTAAATACTCCCAAACTAGTGAGTCATGAAAATTTTTTAGGCGCAAGATATTCACATGCAAACATAGCCTCCTGTCGCTATTTGACACTCAGGGTAAAATACATATCTGTAAAATGCTCGAAATGGAACTTCACGAACTAGCTCAGAATGTCAATTTATCATCATGAAACATGTGGACACACTAAATGCAAGGTGTTAGAAGCATTAAACACCTCTTGGGGCTCAAAAGTACAGTCATATATAACCAAGTACATATGCATTTATGAGGCTTGATTTGACTCAAAATTTCAAATGGATGCTTAAAATGAGAATGCAATTTTGAGTGCCAATAGATTGAACTTTGTCAAAACTTAGGGGCACCACCTATAGTCTCATAGAATCTCTATTGCTAAAGTCACTATTTGTTCCAACTATGCCTTCCTATTGTCACTCTTTTTTGAGATTCTCATAGAATCTCTATTGCGACAATCACCAGTTGTTTCAGCTGTGTCTGCCTACTGTCGCTAGCTTCACTAGTTTTTGAAATTCTCCTCATGGAGTCTCCTTTGTGATAGTCACTAGTTGTTTTAGCTACATCTACCTACTGTCGCTTGTGTCATTTGTCAAGATTCCTTTATTAAAGATCTCTCTTGCATTAGTCACCAGTTGTCCTAATTGTGTATGTCTACTATCACTCAGTTCCTACCAAGGTTCTTCTTACTAAAGATTTCTCTTTGAATTTAGTCACTAGTTGTTCTAACTATTTCTATCTACTATCGTTACCCTACTAAAGAGATTTCTTTCATCCATATTCTGGACATTGACACTTGACATCAATCCTATAACACAAAAACTCAAAATGATATACTTGTTTAGATATGTTGAGCATTTTATTTGTTTGTTTCACTTTTGCTTCATCATGTCTCCTTGAGCAACTAAATGATGTCATTTTTTACTAGAGAAGTAATGATTGGGGGCATGATCTTTTCTTTGCTTTCTATTTGTGGTTTAGTTCTAATAATTTGAAGCTTCCATCTAAGACAAGTGTCCATTATAAGAGCCTCCATATCATGTTGGATGGCCTTGTGTACCTTGACTCCTTTTATATGGACATATCAATAACATTGGTTCTTCTCCTTGCTTATTGGAGTGAACTCTTCATGCTATAGTAAATACTGATACTCATCTTGCTAAGTGAATGTATGGGTCACTATGAGTATATCTAGCACACTTCTATCTTAGGTTACAAATTCAAGGGTTACTACAGACAGAATACTTACTGAATACTTGGTATAAAATAGATCTCTTGTGTGTCTGGTGTGTCTACACACAAGCAACATTCTGGTCATCCTAGTATTTATGCTTTGATGCTTATGTTAACTTCCTACATTAAAAAGGATAAATGTTCTAGTTGTTCTAGCTTCTTTTGCCTCGAATTCTTACATTTTATCCCAAAAAACCTAGAGTAGATGTCCTATTCATATTCCCATGATTTTAATGTCAGTAGAAATTGTATGACATATAAAGTTTTTCTATATGCTCAGTGATGATAATTATCAAAACTTGGTAACTAGACCTAGGGTTGCATTTAGTTTATGGTTGCATCTAGCATAGGTTGGCATTGCATACTTCACTTGGCTAAGCACATGATTCAATTAAAAATTTCCTTCCATCTTTCATGATGCGAGATCATTGGTCTCTTCAAAGTATCATGATTCTTCATGGTTGCACAAGTGTTTAGTTCTTTGGTTCATCCTCTCGTTCTCCATAATGGGATACCTTTCACTATCAAGAAAAAGCATGAAACACTACATGATATTTCAATCCATTCACATTTTTATTTCATCCATAAATCCATAATTCATTTCATCTACAATACATGTACAAATCAAATCAAACATGCATCCATAGATCACATCAAGTTTTGCATCTCATAATCACACCATAAAAATCTCATGTACATCAAATTAAAAGATAGAGAATGATAATGACATGTACATAGCATACTCAACTCAAAATCTCATATACATACATACATACATACATACATACATACATACATACATATATATATATATATATATATATATATCAAAGAATATGTTAGTACAAAAATGAGCACTACTCAAGCACTATTGATAAAAAATTATACAAAATGGTGCTGGCATACCAATTGATACATAGCCAGATCAAAACCTCAAAGACAAAAATCATGTCTAGTTCTCACCAGCACCTCACCTCCTAGAGGAGGAGGAGGAGGTGGTGGCATATCTAGTGGTCATGCATCTCCTGAATCCTGAGCCTCATCATGCACCACTGTGGAGTAAGCTACAAAATAATAGGCTACTTGGGTTGCCTACAACTGGACCTTATCCTGCAACTACTCTTCTTTTTACTCAACTACCTATACCTACTCCTATAGTCTAAGGATGTCATGATCCTACTCAACTATCCTTGTTTCTTGTATGACCACCTGTATCTGTAGCTCTCCTAGCTATTAGGAAGCCTACATAATCTACTCTCTAGCCCTCAGCGCATCCTAGGGCCCAACAACAAGCTAGTCCTACATCTCCTGATCTAACTACTTAGCCTGTTGTTTAGTCGGCTCCTACTCCTCCATGCACAAATCTTTGTTGCCAACCCTACTTTATCCCACTACCACCAGCACCTAGATCTAACCCCATCTATTAGGGGGAATCTACACCTACCTCACTCGATGTCTCACCTACTCTGCTAGTCCTTGTGGTGGTTGCTATGTTGGCTATTGTTCCAATCCTTGTAATGATACCTATTGAGGTATTTATGGCTTGAGAGCTACTATCCCTAATGGGTCTATGAACCATGGGAAGGGATGGCTAACAAAATATGCTAGGTAGGTAAGTGTCATCTCGACATCTTCTATAGCTAGCAGATAGTCCCACTATGTTGCAACTAGGTTGCATACATCGATCATTGACCTCCTTGGTTCTAACCTCATTGATCACCCCTACTCTAGATCTTTGGCTAAGTAGGCTTATGAGCAATACTCCTAACTGATGTTCTGTGGCCACTCGCATTATTTCCATATGCAAGCAATGGGAAATCTCTCAATAATATGAGTAGCTTGGCCTAATAGTTTCCACCATGCAAATATTTGGCTTAGCTCCCAAGGAGCATCATCCTAGTCATCAATCTCTCTTAAGGGTTTCCATATGATGGATACTAGGTCATTGAGATGTGCCCTCCAGTGCTCAGTCTTCCCCAAACTTGTCTAGGTAAGTTGACCCCTATACCTACATATATATGGCTCCATGGGCTCCCATACATTCTAAAAAATGGGCCTTTTCATTGGCAAGTGCTCCCATGCCCAGATCTACAAAACATAAACTCCAACAACCATACTCTTCTACTCATGGTAGATGATCTCATGCATCTCATGGAACATATGGGTGAGCATGCACTATCCCCACCCAAATCTCACTGGAGCCTCTAGCATCCTCTATAGCATCACACCCCAACCACACTCTAACCCATGTTGTCCTCTATCTAGTACTAATAAATAGCTAATAAAGATGGCCAAGACTAAAGCTGATCTATGTGTTGGGCCATATGTGTGGACAAGCTTGTCCAATGTGATCGCTTGCCCGATAGCCAAGTCTCATGAGAAGATGGCTCATAGTGCCTCTGTACCTACTCTCAACATTGTGTCATAAACCACTCATGGCCCATGGAATGGTATGTATAGAATCTTGTAAATATCCTTAGAGGTGATGGTCATCTCTCTCTGTGGTAAGTGGAAGGTATTCATCTCCGATGGAAATGCTCCACCAATGTAGTCAACAAGTCATGATTCACCAGTACTGCTAGGATTTGACATAGATATGAAAACCCTAATCTATCAATATGTGCCATATTGGCATCATCTAGACTCTATAATAGAGCTTCATAGGGTAAATAGTGGGACCTAAATGCAATGTCAGATAACCTACACACACAACCAATGACAATAGGCAAATGGTTAGTTCTTGCTCAAAAAATCCAACGAAATGACAAAGATTAAACTTAAAATTCTAAAGGTGACACCATTTTTTCATGCAAAAAAGTGTTTCCTTTTGCAAGATTTCACATCTTTGCATGAGAAAGCATGTTCTTGCATGAAAGATGAAAAAATACTAGGCAAACAATGACCACTATCCTGCGCATCTTGTATGAGAGGTGGGTATCTTATGGGCGGGAACCCTCACTAGCACATGTGAAGAAACACCGGTCCAGTGTATCTTTGTGTGAAGAAAGATTGAGTCAACATGAGGAATGAAACACTCACATGAGGACCGACAAACCCACATTGAAAAATGCACAAAATGTGCTATAAATTGCCTAGAAAAGTGTGAAAAAATCACTACGAAGAGAGATTATCAACTACTCATTAGAAGTCCATAGTCTGCTAGCTAGCTACGTCATCAGAAGTGCTCAAAATGATGTGTACACATGGGAACTATTATTTTCACCTCAGAGCTCTCTTCTTCACTAAAGACAAAATACACAAATGATTTGAAAATGACCCTTTGAGCCCTTACATAGGTTTTGACCTAATTTTAAAAAATTGCTCCAATTTCTGCAAAAATCACCCCCTAGCTAATTTGACTACTGTAAATCCACTTTCGTGATCAAATTTGAAATTTGAAACACTTAAGTAGCTTAAAAATGCAATTTAAAATTTTGGGACCAACATGATCAAACACTTGTGTAGTCCAAACTTTTCTGATACTTTGTGATTCTCAAAATCTTTTCAACTCAAAATTCTTCAAAATTTCAAACTTTATTCTCAAAAAAGTCAACTCAAGTCAACTTGGTCAAATCTAGTCAACTTTTGGTCAAACTTGGTCTTTTGGACCTTAAAATCATGCTAAATTGACTCTAATTTTTCTTTTGATTGTTTTGCTCTCTTCTATATTTTGATGAATCTTGAATTTCTTCTATCTCTCTTAATATACTACTTTACATCATATTTTTGGTGTGTCATCTTTCTATTTCTCTCCTAAGGGGGCAGGATGATTACATCATTGAATCTAAATTTCAAAATGATCTGAATCTTCATCGCTCAGGGCATCTTGTTCCCATCTTATGTCCTCATTACTAGGGACGTGTCATCACTCAGGGTATCTTCTTTCACCCTATCTAGCATCTGTAATCTATCTCATCTTTTGATCAACTGATCAACCTTATAACATTTTTGGTCAGAGTTGAGTGGACAGGTATCAAGATAGTCTAAACCTGACTCCTGAGGATCAAGCCTCATTTTGGGGATAATTCTATGAGTCATGATTAGATCTTGTTATCTTTTATGGCTAGGTATGTAGGTGTTCTATCTGGATCCCTTAAGGTTAAGCTCCATTTTGGAGATAATCTTTAAAAGCTTATCAATGTAGGTATCTAGGTATTCTATCTGGATCCCTTAAGATTATGCTTCATTTTGGAGATAATCTTTAAAAGATTATCAATTTAGGTATCTAGGCATTCTATTTGGATCCCTTAAGATTAAGCTCTATTCTAGAGATAATCTTTAAAAGCTTATTCATCTTAGGTATCTAGATGTTCTACATGGATCCCTTAAGATTAACCTTTATTCTGAAGACAATATTTAAAAGCTTGTTCATCCTAGGTATCTAGGTGTTCTATCTAGATCCCTTAAGGTTAAGCTCTATTCTAGAGATAATCTTTAAAAGCTTATCAACTTAGGTATCTAAGTGTTCTATCTAGAATCCTTCAGATTAAGCTCTCTTTTGGAGATAATCTTTAAAAGCTTATCAATTTGGTATCTAGGTATTCTATCTAGATTCCCTTAGGTTAAGCTCCATTTTGGAGATAACCTTTAAAAGCTTATCAATAGTTCTTTAGATCATTAGTTTTAGAATCAATATCATTTCTTGATCTATGCATCATACTTCTTATTTCTTTGGATCAAACATGTTGCTCACACATTCATTCAAAGAGGGGCAAATGTAATACCCCAAAGTTGGCTCATTTGCCATGTTAACCAATTATGGTCTATTTGATCAACCCTAAAGTCCTATATCACTAGACAATTCTAATTCTAATAATATCTACTCGACCTAAGTGTCAAATGCAAAAAATCATTAATATGTATTAATCACTTACTTTAATTAATTCTTGAATATTCATTGAATTGGCTAAATTAACCTTTTAATTGAATTAATTGAATTATAAGTCCTAGTATTTTATTTTAATTTAATTTAATTCACCCCTTTTAGCTAATATACATGAAGAATTAAATATATTTGATTTAATTAAATATTCTTATTCTAATTATTGAATTTAATTGTTCAATTTAGAATACTCAATTATGAGGTCATATTTAATTTCCTTAAATCAAATATCTTCTCCAATATTCGCTCTTCAGTTCAGAAATGGAAACTCTTAGTTGACTATAATCAGAAAAGGAAAGGAATTTGTTAATTCTTTATTCCACTCAAAAGAAATCAGTTAACATCCTTTTCTTAAGGAAACTTTCCATTCTAACTAAATCTCATTTCTAATCTCGATTGTTCATCCCAACTTATCTTGACTTTTGATGGATTTTTGGAATTCTATTTAAGATACTTCTAATCCCTCATTACAGAGGTTGGAATTTAAATTGTACCGAATTGTTGTTAAAGTGATTACTCACTTACGTTCTAGATTTCATACATGGCTTATCATTTGATATCATTTTAGATTAAATATGCATCCATTTAGTTTAACTTCCTTTACTTCTTATTAGAATAAATTGCATATCATCTAGATTAATTGCATAAGCATATACTTGCATAAAAATCCATCATTCTAGAAA
The DNA here is from genome assembly GCA_028749045.1 of Cupressus sempervirens. Classification (NCBI taxonomy): domain Eukaryota; kingdom Viridiplantae; phylum Streptophyta; class Pinopsida; order Cupressales; family Cupressaceae; genus Cupressus; species Cupressus sempervirens. Next base: position 748,931,890 of record CM053792.1, read on the forward strand.
GGTCTAGTTGCCTGCTTCTCATTTTGAGAGAAAAGGCATAATCCTTCTAGTTAGAATGCAACAAGTTGCATTGTTGGCCCTCTTAGATAAATGACTCCATGCTTATTATAGGATGAATCCACATATAATGACCATGTAAAAGTGTGTGTGAGAATCTAAGGTCACATTCCACATATACAGTTGCTAGTGCTGAGGAATCTACAAAACAAAGAGTAGTAGAGACTATAGAGCCCAGTTCCCCTAGAATAAAGAGAAGGAGATTGGTTAGAGGACCACCTAAAGGGATATCTAAATCTATTGAAGAGGTATGTTCAAATCTACAAGGATCTTCAAGATTATCTAATTTTAGATTTGTAAACTATGATACATTGGATAATGTTGACCAAACAAAAATGGAGGAGGCTATGGTTGATATAATTGCTAATAGTAAGCTATCCCCTAGTGAAATTGAGAAGAAAATACCTAAGAATTTATTTAAAAGATAAGAAGGAAGATAGTAGTAGGAAAACCTAGAAGAGAAAAATATAAGGACTGACACATTAGTTAGAGTTATGCCTAATCTATCCCAGGATCAACAAGAAACATTTTTGGGAAATTATAGGAGCATATTTGCTCCTAGGTAAAGAATATTTTTGATCTTATAGAATAAAATGAAAGTTGTAGCACAACAAGATGAATTGCTTTGGAAAATAATTTTTAGTTTATCAACCAAGGTAGCAGAGACAACAACTATAAATATCAAAGATGATTATAGTAGTGGAGAAATTTTAGGCGTGTCGAGTCCATAAGGAAGCATGCCACTAGTAAATGCTAACACCCCTAACACTCCAAAGGCTGAGCAGTCGAGGCTCACAAATACAGAGGTAACAATCAAGGCAAAAGAGACAAGTTTAGATAGTAAGAATATTTCAACATCTCATATTGAGTAAAATAAAGAGTTAAGTAAAGTTAAACCAAGCATGACCATTTTTGTCTAGACAACTGATGCACAAGCACAAATGTGTAGTGAAACTCCTTCACCAACTCTCAAATAAATATTGAGCAGCAACACTCCTTCATTAAGGAAAAGGAGAACAATAAGGGATACTTCACTAGATATTAAAGTTAGTCTAGATGAAATAACTGAGATGTCACAATTAGACTTGGAAAACCTAACCTTGGAGAAAACCATTTTTCTACAAGAGGTTTTGGCAAAGAAGAAATGACAATAAGAACTAAGGAGATAGAGAGAAAAAAAAGGTACTCTATGATGTAAAGCATATTTTTGTTGATGCTTTTGATATTCAAAATTTTGATGAAAAATTTCCAATCATCACCCAACTTGTAAACATTATTTATCAAGTCAATGCTTGAAACATGGAGTCAAATGAAAAATTGATGGATTGGTCTGCAAGAAGATTCAAGAACAAGGTTGTGGACAAAGTTTCCATAACCATTGCTAAGTAGAAAGGGATTTTAAGATAAAATGTAGGTTATGATAGAACTAATTCAAAAGGTACAACATTTGTACAACATTATTTTATACATGCCAAGATTTCTACATGATCTTCATGTACAAATAAACCAAATTCAAGATGAGATGAAGAGATCCAACAATATTGTTTTACAGTCTACAAGATCTAGCATAGATCAATACAATAATCTATTGAATGCTCAAGGCACATTGGCCAAGCTTTAGTCATCTTGAAATTATATGAGATACAAATTGATCTCTATTCAAGTAATGATGATACCTCATTTGGAGGTCATACAAAGGTAGATGCAATTAGCCTTGGATTTTATTATAAAAGATCACAATATTTCAGTGGTTGACAACTTAATTGATTTAGCTGCAAGACTATAGTTGCAGAATCACACTTTGGGAGTAGCAAGAACCACATGGGATCATGCATTTCCCATGATCACCCAAGTTCAAAAGACATTAATTGAAAAATATGGATTGCTTCCACCCATTTCACCCCAATAATAATGATATAAGTGTTCAAAAACAAGGGGGAAATAGATTTGAAAGGGGGAATTGGATTTTGGAAATAGATGTGACATATTCATTTTACATTGTTTATTCATTATTCATTTTTGGCATCAACCATAAGAATTAGGGGGAGAGCTTATATCAGATTGTATTTGTAATGATGTAAATATGAAAAAGCATTTTTTCCACTAATGTCAAAGGGGGACATTGTTGATATCTCTAACTATTATTTTCTATTAGTGTAAAACACTTAGACATTTACAAGGCAAAGTCAGATGGTCATCACTGTGCCTCAGCTACTCTACATAGGTCAATTTATATACATAAGAAAGTATATACTGAGCTCTAGAGGAGTTGACCAAGTGTATGGTCACCAAGTGTTTAATATATGAGCTGAGCTCAATAGCAACTAATAAGTTTCAAGTATACAAGTGTTGAGTGACATGGTTTATTCCAAGCATAACTAAGACTAAGAAATAATAATGTCAAGTGTCAGAAAATAGTAATGAACAAGCAATGCAGAGTTTACATATAATTTTGGAATGGAAAAAATTTTGACATTACAATTTTTTAGCTGATATAGAAAGAATATTTAATATTTGTAGAGGTTGTTACATAGAGTTTTACGTATGAATGATGTGGATTACATATCCCTATGTTTTTGGATCAATGATTCATATGGAGAGGCTATTATGGAAGGATCTATAAAACTTTTTGTGGAACTCTTTAAATAGAGAATATCTTAACCTAAATCAGATAAGGGAGATACAAAGAGAGAGATTGGATAAGATAAGTGTATTCATGTGAACAAGGAGTAATTTGCAATTAGTGAAGTGAAGGATCGAGATAAGTTCAGAAGTTAGTGAAAGCGTTTTGTTATTTCTTAATAGAGAAAGTGACCTAATAATATTAATGAAGTGAAAAGAGAAGAAAAGTATTATCATATCAAAGGAGAGGATCACTTAGCAAGGAGAAGACTTGAAATCATCTTATAGAGCATACTGAGATTCAGGTACTAAATTAGTTCTAACCGACTTGAATTAGGGTAAATATCTTAAAAGAGTGGTCTTAACAGATCTTTGTAAATCTCCTAATAGAGTCCTTACTTTGTTGTAAGTGTTAAATCTTCTAACAAGGTGAGACCTAGCAATCTCTTCATCTTTTAACAAGGAAGACACCTCATAGGGTAGATCATATTTTATGATAAAACATTGTAACCATAATAGGCTAACTTTATTACTATAGCAGTGAAGATTTGTGGGTGTCATCTCTACCCCAATTTTACCTTCACCTTGGAGGGCTTCTGGGTAACAAGATTGTGTTGTGTGTTTATTTTCATGCATGTGATATATCAAATTTACATGATACAATAACATTATCATTATAAGGTTTACATGCATAGGATAATTGATGAATGTGCGAATGAATTGGTGAAAGCTAAAAGTACTTAAGAGTTTGATTCACCCCTCCCCCCCTTTTAGTATCTTGCTATCCTATTTATACCTCCATTAGTCAACACTTTCTTTTCTAAGGTTGACTAGAGACACTAGAAAATGCAATATATTGTCTGTATTTACATGGTACCTATTCTCATTCTCCAAAAACTCATGCCTTAGAACTATTTTTATAGCATGAATAACAAAATGCACATCAAGAACAACCTCATTGCAAATTAACAAGAGAATTTCATTAGAGACATCATCTAAAAATGCCTTTTATTCCTCTTCCAATATTCATGTCAGGAAAATTGGAGTGTCCATCTTGATTCACACTTTATAAAATAATTAACTCTAAAACAATGACTACAGACTAGTGACTATAGAGAAATCACTACCAGTCTACCACACCAAGTAAACCAAACTAGATTTTAATGAGCACTACAAGTATATTAGACTATTGAATACAAAAAATGAGATGAGAAATGACAAAAGAAGAAGCTCAATTTTCTATAAATAAGTTGAGTGGATGAGTGATGCTCCTTACACATTTTTCCATCTGACTTTGAGTTTAATTATTTTAAATGATTAAATCTTTGCAAATCTTCAACACAAATGAAAGTGTTTTCCAAAAAGGTTGTAATGCATGTAGAACCAATAGAATAGGGAATGCCATTAATAGTGACAAGACATCTATTTAATGTCCACTACAAGTGGTATAGGATGGAAGAAAACATGCCACCATTTGAGAGACTTGAACAAGGTTGAGGCTTCATTCAAGATGTTTGGCCTGAAATAAATCTTCAATAGTAGATATATTATCATCAAATGATAGTTTGTAGATGGATGTCATTGTTACACAAGTGATCATGTTGGAGACATGACATATTATTTGAAACATTTCCCAAAAGTCCATCACTTTAGACATCAATTTTTTCTCACATGAGACATGTGTAGTATGTCCTATATACTACTACTAGCCAATAAGTACTTACTAGAAAATGAAATTACGATTCACACAAATTTGGAAAGTAATAATTAAATACATAATCTGATTACTCTAAACTAACTAGAGCCAAGAAGAAAACACTATGCCACTAAAGTATCAATTATCAAATAAAAGGGGTGTACTTTGTATTATATTCTTTTTATCTTCTTTACATTTCAAATTCCTACACTTTTTGATAAGATGTTTTACAAAATAAAATCTAACCAAATTGACAATTCTTCATGTAACACTTCTCTTATCCTTCAAAACATTCCAAAAGGGTTGAAGTTCCAATTTTTTTTCTCACCATATTTTAAATTTTTTCCTCAAAATTAGCAAGGTCAAGAACCATTTCAACTAGCATTTCTCAAAGGTCTACATTTTTTTGCTATTTTTTATCTCTTTGATGGCATCCCAAGGATTAGTAGAGAGAATTTGCAAAGCTACAATAAGCCTAGTATTAAGTTCACTATTTTCATAATCCTCCTCCATAGTCAAGTTTGGGTTGACAATAGGGCTTGTATTTTCATTTGATGATCCCTTTTCCACAAGAAGTCTCATTTTTGGAAAACAACTGTGTTTCTGAAAATGGCAACCAGTAACTAGGATGTCTACAATCTAAAGAATGTTTTTTCAACTAGATTCCACTTTGGCATACATATAATAGGACATTCCACATACATATCTAACATAGTGCAAGGTAGTAGAATCCCCAAAGGAGACGTCCTAGCCCCCAACTATACAACCATGCAACAGAAACAAAACAACAAGAAGCAATAACACAAGATCTGATACCAAATCACAACTCTTTATTTAAAAAATAACTATTACATGCAGTGTGCCAGGCTATAAGGCCTTCCCGATTACGACCAAATCCAATAGTAATTACAATAATAGTTCTGAAAGATCCCTCAAGATCCAATCCAAACCCTAGCTATTCTAGATCCACACTCTGGTAGAAACCTCCAAGGAAGATCTCAACTTGTGCTCGCAAGCCCACCAAGCAATCTCCTTGTTTTCCAAGCCATAACTACTAGCCCTTCTCAAAATTTACTCTTCCAAGCTACTCGTCTTCTCCATGACGGATGAATAATGACTAAATACTTCCCCACAACCTGTACTTATACCAATCTAAACCACAAGTTTTCCTAGAACATAAATTAAACTCAAAGACATAAATTAAATGCCACAAGTTGGCCAACAATAACAATTAAATTCCCAAAATTGATATCTTAGAAAAAACATGATATCCCCTAGCTCTAAATTAATTAGAACTCATTCTTTGAAAAATCGGTAGAAATCTAGGCCCTCTTCAATCCCTAAAATTTTCATCCTCTAACTAATTCTGGAAATTGAGTTATATGGCTTGAAACAGACACCAAATTCCCAAACCATGCCAAGAAACTAAGAATCATGCCAAGGAACCAAAGACCATGCCAAGCTCCAAAGACCATGCCAAGATCCCAGACCATGCTGAGGTCCATAGACCATGTCTAGCTCCTAGTGTATGCCAAGCACTAGTATTCATCAAGCTCCATAACCATTAACCAAAATCCCTCCAAACATGCATGATTGCAAGCAAACCCAAGATGCTCCTACATCAGACACACCAAGTTCAAAAAGATGTTCTAGTAACTGGAAGAACATCCTTTGGGATTCAACACATAATTCCCAATCTAATTCTTTACATAAATATCCTCTGAGTCTTCAGCTTGCACACTCCTTCCCTTGATTTTCTTCTTCTTCACATCCATCACAAGTGTTCCATAGGTCTTCTCTCCATCTTGATATCCAACCCTCTTAGAATCTGCTAACTCAACTTCGCTACAAATACTCAGGTTCCTCCTACCAAGCTCTTCATTTTACAAAGAAATCAAGGAAAACTTCTAACAACCTTTCTCAATACTAAACACATTCTTAACATAATCATGCATAACCCTGCAATCATACTGCCAAGGTCTACATGGCAATTGTTCTTATCCACAATATCGCACAACACTTGATCCTTATACTGCCCAATTTAGAAATTGACAAGGAATTACTCCCTCACCTCCAAAGCATGCTCACCTTGCAACCAGCCAATCCTATAAGGATAAGGATGTCTCATTCTCTTCAAACCAAGTTTCTGAACCATCTCTTTAGAAACAAGGTTATTAGTACTACCACCATCCACAATCACTTTGTAGACTTTACCACCAGACTTACACCAAGTTTTGAACAAACTAGTTCTCTAACAAGAACCCAATGTCCTCTCACCAACCAGTACTTGCCAAGCTAGAAAACTTTCTCCTTGCTCAAGCTGACTATCCTGGACTTCAACCTCATTCACAACAATAGTTTTCCTCCCAATTAGACATTCAAAAGATCTATGTCCTTCTTGACCACACTTGAAACAATTACCTCTAAACCCACCTCCACTTGTCCTTCTTTTTTGTTCAACAAGTTTTGGTTCACCTTATACTTTTAGTTTAACTTGTGCTGAATTATCTTGCTTCTCCTTCTCTCGAGAACTACCTTGATTCTTCCTCTTTAGCTTCTCCTCTACTCTCAAAACATACTGATAAGCATCCTCAACTGAAGAAATATTTAGCATACCAACCTCATCCTAAATATTGAATCTCAAACCATTAATATACCATGCTGCCTTCTCCTTTGAATATTCTCTATGCCTAGAATGAATAGTCAACTTGTAGAACTCCTCTCTATAATTGTTCACAGTCATATCCTTCTTCTTCAAATTCTGCAACCTTTTAAACAACTCAAGTTCATAATCAATAGGAATAAACTTAGCCTTCAACTTAGTCATCATCAATTTCCATCTAGTGATCTTCATTTTACCTTCCTCTTCTCTATCTCTTTGTAGTTCTTTCCACCAAAGAGCAGCATGTCCCTTCAGTTTAGTCTGTGCCATCCTTACTTTGAGTGGATCCTCAATGTCCTCTAGCTCAAAGTAGTCTTCCAATTCACCAATCCAATCAACTAGGTCTTTAGGATTCAAAGTGCCTAAAAAATTAGAAACCTCCATCTTATGCTTTAGCTTCAACTGAGATTTAGGTTGAGCAAACTAACCAGCCCTAATTCCGATAGGTCTGTCCACATGATCAGATCTATCCTCACCACTAGATCTAGCAACTTCAACGTCTTTAGCAACTTCCTCATAACTATCTTCAGTACCCAAATGCTTAGGTACACCACCTAAAGCACTCACAATTTTTGCAATCATGTCAATCTTCATTAATGCTATCTCTGCTCTAACATCCTCAAACTCAAATCTGATATCTATTTTAACCTTCTCTAAAATCCATTATTCTACAACATTAGTAAGATTAGAAATTTCCCTAGGGTCCAATCTTTTTGGAGTCATCGTTACAAAATTTATCAAACCCTAAGTAACAAATCCACCAACCAAAGATCAATTAGCCACAAGAACAAACTTTGTCAAACCAAGTCCTGGTGCAAACTACCTCAACTTCGGTGATTTGTCTACATGCTCAGGAACAACCTTTTCTCTAATACCACCTAACATAGTGCAAGGTAAGAGAATACCCAAAGAAGATGTCCTAGCCCCTAGCTATACAACCATGCAATGGAGGCACAACAACAAGAAGCAATAACACAAGATCTGATACCAAATCACAACTCTTTATTTATAAAATAACCATTACAAGTAATGTGTTGGGTTGTAAGGCCTTCCTGATGCAAAATCCAATAGCAATTATAAGGAAAATTCTACAAGATCCCTCAAGATCCAATCCAAGCCCTAGCTAGTCTAGATCCACACTTTGGTAGAAACCTCCAAGGAAGATCTCAACTTGTGCTTGCAAGCCTACTAAGAAATCTCTTTGTTTTCCAAGTCCCAGCTACTAGCCCTTCTCAAAATTTTCTCTTCCAAGATGCTCCTCTTCTCCATGATGTATGAATAATGACTAAAGACTTCCCAAAAACTCTTACTTATACCAATCTAAGCCACAAGTTGGCCCAAAACATAAATTAAATACCACAAGTCGGCCAACAACAATAATTAAATTCCCAAAATTGATGTCATAGAAAAATTGTGATATCTCCTAGCTCTAAATGAATTAAAACTCATGCTTCAAAACATAGGTAGAAATCTAGGCCCTATTCAATCCCTAAAATTTTCATCCTCTAATGCATTGTGGGAAATTAGTTATAAAGCCTAAAATAGACACCAAATTCCTAGACCATGCCAAGCAACCAAACACCATGCTGAGGAACCAAAGATCATGCTGAGCTCCAAAGACCATGCTAAGATCCCAGACCATGATGAGCTTTATAGAAAATTTTGAGCTCCCAATGTATGCCAAGCACCAGTATTCACCAAGCTCCATAACCATTAACCAAAATCCCTCCAAACATGCAAGATTGCAAGTGAACCCCAGATGCTCCTGCATCAGTATCATTCTATATAAATCTCACTTTCTTATTACTCTATTTGATATTGAGTGTAATATTTTGGTAACCTGACCACTAATTTTAAAAACATATGATTAATTTCTAGTATTTGATTCATTGAGTGATCAAGTTATTTTCTAGCACATTCACCAACACATTATATATATTTTTCACTAGATGGGAAAATCACCTAATCAAATATTATTTTTTTTTCAATAAATGGGAAAGATTACCTAATCAAATATATATTTTTCCAATAAAAGAGAAAATTTCCAAATGCAATATTTTTTTCCAATAAATAAGAAAAACACCTTATAATTTTTTTTTTTTATTTTCTATAAAAAGGGATAAATCACCTCAATTTTATGAAATTTTACAATGGTCAGAGGAAAATCGCATCTAAAATTAAAATTTTCCTAACATAAAAAAACTAGCCAATAGAAAGTAATTTCCCCCCCAAAACTATTGTCGCATTCACTACGAATTTATATAATTTTTGGGGAGGGGGTTTCTTAAATTATCCCTAGTTCCCTACTGATGGTATTGGAGTGTCTTTGCCATTGTTGTCAAAGAGGGAGAAGTTTATATAGTTATCATCCATAAAATGAGAGGGAGAGAGAGAGAGAGAGGGAGAGAGAGAGAGAGAGAGAGGGAGAGAGAGAGAGAGAGAGAGAGAGAGAGAGAGAGAGAGAGAGAGAGAGAGAGAGAGAGAATTAAAAGAGATAAATATGTTAAAGGTATTGTCATCAATCAAGGAACTTAGAAGTTAAGGAGTTTTATATCAAAGAGGAGTTGGTTGATTTCATGTTTTGATAAGATAGAGGGAATCTATGTGTTGTTATAACTTGAGATGTTGCATATTAGAGCTGCATGGATAAGAATCAAAATGTAATTGAAAAGGGAGATATTTGGACACTGAGATGAGAACCAAAATGAAACTAAGGGTATTGTTACAAAAAATTTATGAGCCTGTGCATTGGTAGAACTCCTATCAACTTTCTTAAAATAGTGTTATCTCATGTTGTAAATAACAAATATGAAAATTTGTCTTATGCATGAAAAGTTTAGTGGAAGCAGTGAATAGACATTTTTCCATGTAGAGGTGGTAGGACCAGAATGAAATTACCATGGTGTTATGATCTTACACCTAGTCATATGATCATAAGGCAAAGAAGATGGAGTTGCAACTGTATGATGTGTCTTCATAAGTTTACAGGGGTGTATGTTGATTGGTTATGATGTCACACCAACTTTCATGTGTTCATAATAATAAGTTTATTTTTTTGCAATCTTACATGAATAATAAGATCATAAGGTCGGGTGTCTTTATCTAATAAAAAAGGCAAAGGATGATCTATTGCAATCTATGAGAAAGCAAGGATATATGATCATTTGATCATATGATCAAGAATATTAAAAAAAGGTGGGGCAAGAAGCATAAGAAAAAGGAAACTGTGCATGTGTTAATTTAGTCTCTCTATCTTACAAAGTTTAGTGTGATCGTGTGATCACGAAGGCTAACTAATGAGTTTCTAAGGTTATGATAGAAAGTGCATCATATGATCATTAATAACCAAAGGCTTCCAAAGTAATAATCAATTGTAACCATGAGATCAAAAAGAGAAAGGTAAAGGCTTCTAAAGTTAAGATAAAAGGGAAGATAACATGCTAGGCATATGTTTATAAAGGTAAATGATTTGATTCTTGAGGCTATGACAAAGTGTTATCAAGGTTGTGGTCGAAGGATCATAAGGCATGAAGGAAGAAGGCTCGATGCTTTGAGTGGCTGTTCTCATATGATCCTAAAATGAGAAAGGATAATTTATAGGTTTTCAAAGGATTTTCATTTTTGATAAAGTTAGATAGTTTTTGCTCCTTCAAAAAGGCAATTAGGTAGGATCTAGGGCAAGTTGCAAAGTTACAATAGGTTACCATGCAGTCATGTTTTTTCATCTATCACAACATAACCTTGGCTTAGTGCTTAACTCATATTAGTATGGAGAATTGGTGAAAGGAACAACCACATCCTCACAAGGTTAAGCTTGTGGTTAAGTTATTAGGATGTGAAATTGTGAAACAAAGGAAAAACTAATTACAAAGTTTAAGGCCTTTGTTGCATCATCACATGGTTATGTTGGTGATTAATTTTGTGTCTACAAAGTTAAAAAGCCTACTAGTGGTCAAGAAAATAGTTAAGGACACCCTCATTATTTGGTTGCAACTAGACATAAAATTAATGGGTAAACTATTGTGAAGCAGTGATAAGGGAGGAAGCATGTCATCACAAGTATATTTTTTGCAATTTGACTTCAAGGCCCAAAGGTGCAAAAAGATGATGAGGTGTCAAGTTCAACCTATCAAATACTGGCACATGGCTCTCTTTGGGTAGTTAGCTAGAGTTTGACATGAGATGGTAGAAATATTGACATGAAAAATTATAGAGCTAGATAGGAAGAAATAGAGTTGAAGGATGAATTGATTGCATGAGTTGCATATTTTTTATGGAGATTTGAATTTTAGGTGGAGTAAAGCTATAGGGAAAATCAAGTAAAATCAGATTCATGAAATGACCACTAAGAAAGAAGTAAATATTTTAAAGGTAGTAGTAGATATTAAGACTCTACCAATAGAGGTAATTGAAAAAATTCATGATTAAAGGTAGTATAAGTCAAAATTAAATTGAGGACTCCTGTAATAGGTGTCTTCTACAAACTTTGCAACTACTTTCTCTATTTTTATCTAAATGCAAAGAATATTTTAAATGTATTATTTTGGAAATATCTTTGTGTTTTGTTTCTAGTGAGTTTATGACATGTGTCATCCTCACATCTATAGCTTGTTGCAATCCTTTATAAGCATTTACAAGATGTGGAGAAAGAATTCCTATTTTGTGCACAAAAGTATTTTTAGTCATGATTTCTTAGGAGGCCTTCACAATATTTCTCTGCATATTACTTTGTAACCACTCTGAGTAGATGTTGTTAAACTCGCTTTGAACTTGAAATACAAGAATAGTTTAGAAGTTCTTATTGTGTTCATATTTCTATGAAGGCTATTGGTTTGATATAACTTTTGGCATTTATTCTAAATCCCTCAATTATGTCCGTATTTTTATCTACAAGTGAATTTTTAAAACATTCATATAGGTTACAGGTCATGTTTTTTTGCTTCTTTTCAAAATTGTTAAACTATGAATGTTATCATTCCCTTTAACATTTTTGTTTAAAGTTCAATCCTTCCTGTGAAGCATTTATGTGTGAGTTTTTGAAGTTCAATATTGTTCTCCTTTTAATTGTTCAGAAAAGCTTCATCATGTTAGTCCAACAATATTCTCATCTTAACATTTTGGTGTATCACCTCAAGTTTACTTTAGCAATTGTTTACATTCATGCAAGTAATCCTCCTATCTCTTTCCCTCGAAAGTTTACTTTTATGTTTGAAGATCAAATCAATGATAGCATCATAAGGAATCAGCCTAGAACCCAAAGATTCACTCCTAACTATGGTACACCCACTACCTATGAGTGTTTCCATGTTACTTGAAGTGACTAGATTTAGAATCCAGTTAGGGTGAAACTTTTAGAGATAACAATTATGGCACACATGGTCAGACAAAGAGATGATTTTTTAGTTCTTTTCAATCTTTATATGTCTATTGTTCTAGTATGGATAGTAGTAGTTTTTCCTTTGGAGTTAAGGTTTTAACACATCTAGCGACTTTGGAAGAATATCAACTAGTTTCAAGAAGATTAAGTACTAGTATGTGGAAAATCAAACCTATTTTTTTGGTTTTTAATAATTTTAGCAATTCACTAGATTATATAAATGTTTTACCATGTCTTCTTATCATGAAAATTTACCATATCATCCTGATTTCCATGAAAATCCTCATATCACATCCTACCAACCATGTCAAGAGGCATATTCTATTGGTTATACCCAACAAAATAATAGAAATCCTATATCAACAAATACTTAGCAAGTTCCATATGTTTACCATCCACCCATCCCTACTCAAGCCTTATGGCAGTCTACCAATATGTATCAACAACCCTGTGGGTGTATATGAGCAATGTTAGTATGCTAATAGAAACCAAATTTAAATAAAGCTTTTACAAACTAAACAAAATTCATAAACTTCAAGATAGACTAAGATGAGCTCTCAATTGAGAATATGAGCCATTAATGGACTCTCTCAATAAGAAGCTCTCTTGTTGAGTAGCTTTGTCTAAATAGATAGGATGTATGCTCAAGCTTTATGCTTCAAAAAGGGCTTCAAATGGAGTTGGAATTTGGGTGTGGATAGATGGCTTTAGTATGGATTTGGCTCTCAAAATAGCATTATAACTTTACTTCATGGATTGTGTTATTTTGCAAACGGGAAGGATCCAATTTATAGGCAAGAGGCTTGAGGGATTGAGGGCTAAGATGCAAGGATGGAAAAAAGCTCATGGAGGGCTTAGATTGCATGAGAGGAGAGCACATGGATTGTGCTTCCTTACAACCAATCAGGGAGTGACACATGTCACAAGGTGAGAGGATGGAGGAAAGGGCAAGGATGAGTCAACAAAGGAGGCTCTAAAGATAAAATCTTCATAGAGACCCTCATAATGACTTGTAAGAGCAATAAAAGGGCTTGGAAGAGTCATTTATGGCCTAGTGGACTTCATAAAGTTTTATGGTTGAGATATTTTGAGGGTGATGAGAGCAATTTTGACTTGGACTTGATTAGGAAGGTTTTAAGCTTGCTTAGGCTTGTGCAAATGATTAGAGGATGGATTAGGATGGTTTAGGATTAGCTTAGGGATAGGCAAGTGGATGGCATTTAATGAGGGTGGGTGAAGGAGGAGATATTTGTTAACTTTGGCTTGGGTTAGTAAGTCTTAACCCATTTTTAAGGAATGTGACAAGGTTAGGAGGGGATTAGGATTAGGTTTAAAGGCATTTTCTAGAAGAGTCTAGACTTTGGATGAGGATAAAGACTTTCTAGAATAGTCTAGAATTTCCTAGGATGAGGATGAAGACTTTTTAGAAGAGTCTAGAACTTCTTAGGATGAGGATAAATTAGATTTTTAGGAAATAAATAAAGTTTTATTTATTTCAAGGGTTTGGGTTGAGGAGATATTTATTAAAACTTTTTTAATAAACATGAGGATTAATATTTAATCTTAATTAAATATTTTGAGTTGGGATTAGGTGTAGGAAATGATAGGATTAACCTTTAATCGAAATTAAAGAAGGATTAGAAGATTTTGGAAGAGGTTATTGGTCTCAAGAAGATTGGCCAAGTTTTGGGCAAAAAATAATTTTTTTATTTATTTTGGGTTTTTTGGTCAATTTATTAATTAAATAATTAATAAATAAGGAAATAATGTTTAAATAAGATTTAAACATTTTTGGGAGGGATTCCTTAATTAAATATTTTTAATTAAGATAAAGGGATTTAATGGCATAAAAATTAATTAATTAATTAATTAAATAATTAATTAATAAATGATGATGTCATCAGGGATTTTTTCAAAAAATAAAAATACTTTATTTTCTAAAGGATTTTTAGGTGTCTACATTTTGCCCCTCTTTGATGTGATGCCGCAAGTGGCATGGCATCAAAGATAAGAAAATAAGATGCCCAAGGCTAGAGCAGAAGAGGAGAGAATGGACTGTGAGATGCCCCCTCAAGAAGGCGGCGGGGAGAGAAAGCAAGGCTCGATGGCTTCTTGAAAAGTACAAGAATCTCGGACGAGAAAGGAAACTCAGATGGGCAAAGAGAAGGGGCTAAATTAGCTCAAACTCTCACTATGGGAGAAAGATAAAGGAGAATCAGATGCATAAGAGGAAGCAAGCTTAAGACTTTAGGGAAGGTGGAGGATGAAGGAGCAGAGCGCTATAAAAAGGAATCCAGGATAGGGAGATGGATGAGGGGATTATAAAGCTGATGCAATAGGATTTCAAAGAGTCAGATTGGTGGAAGATGGGTTTCGAAGATCCCTAGGACTAGGATTGTGGATCTTGAAAGATGAGGCTTGGTGAATTGATTTGGATTGCTGGATCCCTAAGACTAGGATTGTGGATCCCTAAAGCTAAAGGTGAGGAGTGATTCAAAGAGATACTGATGCATAAGCTGGGGTAGGAGGGATGGATGCTGGATATGGATGGGGGATAATGGAGATGAAGGAAAACCATTGAAGCTTTTTGAGCGGGGGGGATACTTCAAAGAGAAGTACCACCATGTAGTTGAGCACTAGATTTTCTATAGGACTGTTGGTTAATTGCCAAGGTTACCAAGAACATCAAGGACTTTTCACCAACTGTCTAGAGGACTGATGGACTGACTCGAAACAAACACACAAGGATTGCCCCAGCATCACACATGAAACCCGAAGGAAATAGTGTGGAACTAACACTGGGTAACCCACAAGCAAAAAAGAAACAAATGATAGACTTGATCAAGACCTTACGCCTAGATTGCCCCATTCACAGTATACCATGATATGAAAGATCGTGGCACCTTTGAGGAGGGAACAAAAAGATTGTTTGGAAAAGATACTTAAAGACCCAAAAGGGAAGAGTCCAAATCAAAAGAAAGCGAAAATCCAAAAGAGAACCATTTGCCAACGAGATGGGTAGGATGAGGTACTAACAGACCAAGATCAGACATGAGGAAAGCTATATCCTACAAGGATCTATCGGAGAGCACCTAAGCTGATGAATCTAGATGGGTGATGCGTCTGGCAAGCTGAACTAAGAAGGATAACACTTTGGTCATACGAAATATAGCTAAAGGATACATTGGAATAGCTAACCAAGATGTGTGATGGGTGCAAGATGCTGATCAAGGATGAACTGACACGAACGTTGGATAGATACATTGGTACTAAGCTAAAGAGGATGTACAAGCTGATGGACCAAGATATTTACAAGCTGAAGCTAACCAAGATAGTTACAAGAAGGCAAAAGCTCAGGATGATAGGATAGCAGGATGGTTCGATGTTGTGCAAGATACGAAAGCTAAGGGTGGGGTGATAGCGAAAGATATGGATTTGGCAAGATGCATCCAATGATGATGAGAGATTTTGTGACCAAGGATAGCTAGAGGAGCAGGATGAGATGGCTGGATAGGATGGTAGATAGCTAGGATTATGATGGATATAAAGAGATGACATTGGGTTTGCATGAGGATAGCCTAGAGCTAGATACCAATGACAAGGGAGGATGGACAAGACAAGATCTCCAAGGAATATAGTGCCCCCAATCAGAAGATAACATGTGGAAGGAGGTCTTATGATGGATGTGATAGGATTGAAGCTAGGATGGAAAAAGCTGAAGGGGCTAGGGAGATGGATGATAGTTGGGATGGTTGGCTGAAGCTGCATAAGATTAGTGGATGGTGTGAGATGGAAGCTGGAGGATGGAGGATAGGTGGATAGATTGGAAGATGGAGGTGGATGTCAAGAGATGACCAAAAGCATGAGGGTGATAGGCTAAGCTGGGGATGGCAGGATTACGCATGACACTTGTTTGCCAAGTTTTCATCATGGTACTTGTCCAAGGTTCTTGAATTGCCAAGTTTTCACCAGTGGACACTTTATTTTTCTTTTGTTTTTTTGACTTTTTGACTTTGGACTTAGCTGGAATGATTTTGGCTTTCTTTAGCTATTTTGTCTTTTTTGGGATTTTTCACTAGCTGTTGGAATGTTCAATTTTGTTGCTAGCTGTTGGTACACCGGATGTGTGATTTATGCAATAGATCAGATTAGATGGGATTGATGGTAGGAGATGGAGGGATGAAAATGCTGGAAAGGAGCATGAGATGGGGATGCTTGCAAGAGCAACATTGGCACATGTTGGGACGGGTGTGAAAAGAGCATATGGGGGATAAATGGTAGATGCGGGCATGATGGAGGATTTGTGGAAATGTGCTTGGGGATATAGGCACCCAAGATGGAGTTAGGAGATGGGGGACATGAGTCACTAGATGGGGGATTAGCAATGGTGGATGCCATTATGCATTGGGTTTCAACTTTTTTCTTGGGGATCCACATGGTTTTGGATTTTCTTTTCATAGGCTTTTGCATTGTTTTGCATTCTTTGATTGGATTTTGCCTTTTTGGAGTATGTCTTTTAGAATAGACATATGATTGCCTAGGATGTGGATTTTTAGCTTTATGCATTTTGAAGTTGGCATTTACATTGTTGTGGTAAGCTTTGTGAAGATGGTTAGGAGAAGCTTTGTGAGATGGAGAGGATATGAAAGAGCATGTAGGGGGATGATGATGGATGATGTGCCCTAATATGTGCCTTTGTTGATCTTGCATAGGAATGGATGGAATAGGATTTTTATGATGGCTAATGGGAGGATGGAGGATGGTAGATTTTGGGACATAGGGACCCAAAATGGATTTAGCGGATGAAGGGGGGATATGGTAGGTTGTTTTGGGTTGCAAAGATGGTGGAGGGGGGATGACATAAGATTTCTTGAAGGAGTGATGGGAGGCTGGCATTGTGGGCTTTGAGATAGGCTTGGTTTGGGGGTGTGGTGTACCAACACCTTTAGATGGTGAGCCTTTGGATACATATCCAAGACCATGAAATCCTAGATTTTTTTGTGCAATAATAGGCTCTCTGATTCCTTGCTCTTGTGTTCCTAAACCTTGACCTTGATAATGCCATCGATTGAGCATTTGAACAAGCTGAGGAAACTTTTTGCTTGCAAAAAATGGTAGAAGTGATTTATTAGGTGTATTGCAATGGGGAGATACTGTTCTTAATTCTTCTGCTGAGAGAGGGCCACCGTGGATGAATGTAAGTTAACGAAGAGGGTAGATTATAGATGGTGGAATAGCTTGGATAGGTGCTAAGATGGAAGCATGGAGTGGGGGAGATGGAAGGATAGGATCTTGATGTAGCTGGTGGGATGACAAGATATCTTGTAGTGGAGGAGATATGGCTCGAGGTTTTGGAGATGGAGGAGATGGTGACTGCACTATGGATGGAAGACATGGTACGATGATATCTTCATTTATGCTTTGGGGGATGTCAACATGCTTTTGGGTAGGATCTTGATAGGATTGGTTTGGAGTGGATGGTGTGATAGGAGGTGAAGGGATGGATTCTTCAAAGGCAGTGGATGGATAGATGGGAGATTCAGTAGTGGAGATGGGTGAGTAGAAGATGGATGCATAAGGGTCATTACGAGAGATTTGGGAAATGCTTGGAGGTGATGTGGATAGGATTTGGAGGGATTTGATAGGTGGTGGGATTTTGATGCTTGCAGGAAGTGGAAGGATTTTAAGCAATTTGATGGATGGTATGGGGATGATAGCTATGGAAGATGGAGGTGATATTATAGATGGGTAAGCTTCATCACTGACTACTTCACATGGTTGGATTAGATGACATGGCTTATCGACTATTGGAGGCAAATTTTCTTGTATTTCCTCTAGGGGATTCCTTGGAGACTCGTGTGTCGAAGGTGGAGGTGGATTGACAAGAATAGCTAGTGTGATGGGGGTGGAAGATTGGAAGCTTGGTTGATGGGGTGATGGAGGGGAAGCTGGAATATCGGATGGCATGACTAGATAGTTTGGAATAACTCTTGGATTTTGGGGGATGCTTGAGGGAATGTTTCTAAGGCTTTCAATATACCCATCATAGTCAACAATATTTTCATCATCATTGGAATAGGAGGTGGCGGGAGCAAGGACAATGCGACCAAACACATCATGATAGGATTGGTACTTCATGCTTTGTCGATGAGTCTGATGGGGATGGGGTCTTACAGATGGATGAACACGGAAGCTCATGGTTGGATTTGGATTAAGCACAGATTTTGGATTGGCGAATGAAAGATTTCCTAGGGAGAGTCAAAGCTGTATGACAGACCTAAGGAGGATTGGCTAGAGATTTTTGGCTTTCTTGTGGGTGGAAGAATTCAAGGGTATGCTATCAAAAAGTGAGATTTTTTCTTTCCTATGTGTAGGATTCGTGGTGATTGTGTCAACTTAAGGATAGACTAGTGATCCTATGGCATGACACGAGATTGACCACTTGTGGATCCCAACCTTTAGCTCAAGGTGATGAGGGATACAAGTGACAAAGCTGGATTACCCTAGAGAATGCTCTGTCAAAGGGATAACCTTGGTGAGATTGGTTGATTGGTCAGATTGATTGGATAGAAAATTCTAGCAGAATGACAACAACTCTCTAAAGGCTTGGGTGTGATTTTGGATTGGGTTTCTAGCTGGCTAGGGGGGGATGATTTGGATGGACTTTGGATTTGGGATCATTCTAAGGCAAATAACTAGATAGATTCACTTGCATCGGGGGAGCTTGGATGATTTTTTGATAAGGCAGTGACTACGCTAAGTATGCCTTGAGTTGGGAGATTTTTGCTTTTCTGGGATTTTGACCAAAATTGGCAAATATTCATTCAAAAGCTATGAACAAACAAGCAGACAAAAGTTTTGAGCAAGCACGTCAAACACACCAACATCTTAGGAAGCTTTCTACAAGGATTAAATTTGGTTTAGCTAGGGAGTCCTCGATATATGCAAGGTACGTGAGGCCCAAATCTGTAGATGAAACCAAAAAGATGTCACACAGCCGAGAGGAGCGGTAACCCACTTCTCCTCTTTCACTTCTCAAGGGTATAAAGTTCCTTGAGGCTTAGCCCGAGTGACAAAATTTTGATCCCAAGAGAGGTGTCTTTGGATTCACCTCCCGATCTTTATACTCCGCCGAAACGCTGGAGTTGAGGTCGTCCCAAGGGGTGATGAAATCCCCAAGCAGGCCTCCTAAAAAGCTAAGACAAGATTTTAGATCCTAATCTTATGCACCCAAGATGGCCTCGAAAGATGACAAGGGGAGAGAAGACTTGGATGATCTTGGGCTAAAAAACATGCTTGTTCTTTTACCAACTGATGCTTAAGTTTTCTGATCTAGACTTTGCAAGCACTCATGCTTAAGATACAATGTTTATTCCAACTTTGAAGCATCGACAAAAATAAAATTGATCAAAGAATGTGAACAAGAAGAAGAGTTAGGGTCAACAAGAAGGTAAACCCATGCACTCGAAGGCCCTCCACGTCAAGATTTGTCCAATTTTTATGCCCAAATGAAGTGTGAGCGAGATTAATGCACATTCAAGGAATTTTCTAACCTAGAAAAACCACTAAAAACCCAAGTGAGTGGAGTTTGATTTGCGTGGAGCACTTAACACCCTCTTAGGTGGACCCATCCCCATAGATGACACTGAGATTGCAACCAATGGTTAAATTGATGGGTGATTAAAGAGGGTGAGTCCAACGAAAAACTCACTCAAAGCATTTTTATTTGTTTTTATAACTTAAAAGATTACAAAAATGTAGATTCTTTTTATGCTCCAAAAGATGATTATTTGATCTATGGCATTCAAGATTGGATTTGTTGTTTTAATCATGCATTCATAAAAAAACAAACTTTGATTTTAATCCATGGCACTCAAGAGTAATTTTAGCAACATGCATTCAAAGACAAGTGATTAAACATTCAAGTTTTTTCCTTTGAGCATTCAAGATTGAGATTTTGTGTGTTGTTTTAAGAACTTTGAAGTGCTTTGTTTTAACCTTAGATCATTCAAGATTGTTTTTGGACTCAAAAGTGAAAATGACTCTTTGGACTTTTCTTTTCATTCAAGATTTTGTGTTCTAGTTTGCATGTTTTAAGCCCAAAAATGATATTCCTAGATAGTTTTGATGCATAAAAAACTTAAGAAACATTCAAGATTTTGCAACAAGACATTTGTTTGGAACAAATAATAAAGCTTTTTAGGACAATTTTGGCAACCATTTAGGACTCTTAGTTTTCATGAGATTTTTAAAAGAACTTTAACATATTTGCAAATAAGGTTCATTTTATCCTTGATTGATGCTTTGAGTTTGATTTAGATTTTAGTGTGCACTTAGTGTTGATTTTGAACCTTTTAAAATGGAAACTTGAAGTTCTTTTTAAATTCCCAAAAATGAAGTGTTCCTAACTTTGCATGAATGCATCTAAAACCTTGATGTTGCAAGGATGCAAATGATTAGATTGGTTTAGTTTCACTTGTTAAACGATTTTTTCTTTTTTGCAAATTTTTAATTTTTTAATGGATTTAAGTATGATTTGGGGGTTCATTTTAAGCACTAAAAAGAAGTGTGTATGATTTTGCTTCCTTAAAAAAAAATGGCCAAGATCTCCCATCCCTACTCAAGCCTTATGGCAGTCTACCAATATGTATCAACAACCCTGTGGGTGTATATGAGCAATGTTAGTATGCTAATAGAAACCAAATTTAAATAAAGCTTCTACAAACTAAAAAAAATTCATAAACTTCAAGATAGACTAAGATGAGCTCTCAATTGAGAATATGAGCCATTAATGGACTCTCTCAATAAGAAGCTCTCTTGTTGAGTAGCTTTGTCTAAATAGATAGGATGTATGCTCAAGCTTTATGCTTCAAAAAAGGCTTCAAATGGAGTTGGAATTTGGGTGTGAGTGTATGGTTTTGATGTAAAATGGCATTACGAATTTACTTCATGGATTGTGTTATTTTGCAAAGGGGAAGGATCCAATTTATAGGCAAGAGGCTTGAGGGATTGAGGGCTAAGATGCAAGGATGGGAAAAAGCTCATGGAGGGCTTAGATTGCATGAGAGGAGAGCACATGGATTGTGCTTCCTTACAACCAATCAGGGAGTGACACATGTCACAAGGTGAGAGGATGGAGGAAAGGGCAAGGATGAGTAAAAAAAGGAGGCTCAAGAGATAAAATCTTCATAAAGACCCTCATAATGACTTGTAAGAGCAATAAAAGGGCTTGGAAGAGTCATTTATGGCCTAGTGGACTTCATAAAGTTTTATGGTTGAGATATTTTGAGGGTGATGAGAGAAATTTCGACTTGGACTTGATTAGGAAGGTTTTAAGCTTGCTTAGGCTTGTGCAAATGATTAGAGGATGGATTAGGATGGTTTAGGATTAGCTTAGGGATAGGCAAGTGGATGGCATTTAATGAGGGTGGGTGAAGGAGGAGATATTTGTTAACTTTGGCTTGGGTTAGTAAGTCTTAACCCATTTTTAAGGAATGTGACAAGGTTAGGAGGGGATTAGGATTAGGTTTAAAGACATTTTCTAGAAGAGTCTAGACTTTGGATGAGGATGAAGACTTTTTATAAGAGTCTAGAACTTCTTAGGATGAGGATAAATTAGATTTTTAGGAAATAAATAAAGTTTTATTTATTTCAAGGGTTTGGGTTGAGGAGATATTTATTAAAACTTTTTTAATAAACATGAGGATTAATATTTAATCTTAATTAAATATTTTGAGTTGGGATTAGGTGTAGGAAATGATAGGATTAGCCTTTAATCGAAATTAAAGAAGGATTAGAAGATTTTGGAAGAGGTTATTGGTCTCAAGAAGATTGGCCATTTTTGGGCAAAAAATAATTTTTTTATTTATTTTGGGTTTTTTGGTCAATTTATTAATTAAATAATTAATAAATAAGGAAATAATGTTTAAATAAGATTTAAACATTTTTGGGAGGGATTCCTTAATTAAATATTTTTAATTAAGATAAAGGGATTTAATGGCATAAAAATTAATTAATTAATTAATTAAATAATTAATTAATAAATGATGATGTCATCAGGTATTTTTTCAAAAAATAAAAATACTTTATTTTCTAAAGGATTTTTAGGTGTCTACAGTGGGAGTTAGTCTATTTCTAGTTATCATGATGATTTTTAGAATCAACCTCAACATGTTGCTAATACATGACTTGATGACATTTTATTTAACTTTCAAAATGAGATGAGAAGAATCAACAACGATCAAGAGCATATTCTGCAATAGGAGGAGTTAGCTTACCAAGCTCAAATCAACAAGTGATAGATTTGTAGCAAAGGCATCATGATGAATACTTTGAATGGGATATTGTTGCAAAAGAAGAGAAGACGAGATGGGTATCTTCTCAACTTCAAAACGTAAAGAACCAATCCCCTTGTGTCCCTAGTTTCAAATCTAAATCTCATGAGCGTATCAAATTTACTAAAATAAACTTTATTTAAATTATTCAAGTCACCATTTCTAATATTTTTTCATAAGATATCGACTGATGAATTGCTTACCTTTTCTATTTTCTCTTCTTCATCAGTGTCAGGTTGAGCCACATACCTTCTTCTTTTCCTTGGCTCTTCCCGTGATTCCTTGACTCATTTCATCTTGGTAACTTCCTCTTTAGCCTTTTGAGTAGAGGCTCTTGTTGATGCTCATGTTGTTGGCTTTTGAGGTGATGGAGTGGCAACTTTCTTTGATCTGGGCTTGGCTGAAGGCTGTTCTGTTGCCTTTCTCTTCTTTGGCTCAGCTTCAGTTGGTGCTTCCTTGGCTTCTTCTTCCTCTGCACCTTCCTCCTTTTCCTCTCCAAGACCTTGAGTTAGTTCCATTGGCCCTTGTTCCTACTCATCTTCATCCTCACTATCATCTTCTTCTTCTTCTACCTCAGCCTCAATTTCTTTGCCAAACTTCTTCTTGATCTTCTTGATTAATTTATCTTTCTTCTTCATTGTAGAAGCAATTTTTAATTCCATGTTATTTTTGATCTTACCAAATCATAAGTGCCAAAATGTGGTGCATTTTTATCTACTTCCTCTGCCAATAATGCAGTTATTGCTGCTAATGCCTCATCAATATTGATTTCGTATCCAAATGGCCTTAGCCATCTTACTCTTGGTATTACTACTTGAATGTAAGTAAAATCAATGTCAACTAAGAAACATATATCATTAGTATGCTTTTCCACTAATTAAGCTGTTATCCTTGACCTTTGCTTCATGGATTTCTTGAAATCTTCAAAATAGTTTGTCATCAAAGTATCAAAATTTTCTCCCATTTGCTCTATATATTCATTAATTTGTGCAATGATGGTTCTATCATTCCTCCATGCTACTTTACCAAAAGAAGGAAATTCATTCTGTACATAAAAGAATATGAAAAATAGGACTGCTCCAAATTTGCATTGTGTGCCCTTTGTTCTTCTTATGGCAGCTAGGTTTTCATTGATCTGTTGCAATTGCAGTTCTGCAAGATCATAAGTATGATCCTTTTTCACCAATTTGTAACCTACATCTACTACAATGCATGGTACACTGTTGAGTCTAACAGATTGATAGAATTTGTGAGCAATGACTCTAACAACAAATTCAACTAGAGGATCCTATATGGTATGAATTGCCATTCCTCTTTTGTTCAATTGTGCACCAGTATTCCTTTCAATGACCTCCTTTGATTAACTTCTTAGGGTTTTGTACCGATCTAGGGTTGGGTACCCTGTTACTCTATGTATAATTTCCTTTGTCAATTTGATGGGCATATCTTCTAACTACAAGTTTCCACCATGGATTTTGCTTAATACAAGTCTAATCCATTCAGTTTTGAATACGATGGAAAAACTTAAAACTCGGGTCAAACCCTTTCTTTCAATGATTTTAAATTCTTCTTTCAGTACTCCATCTACACACAGTTTATCATAAACTTTCTAATTTCCATGTCTCCTAGAGCTCCTATCTTGCAATTGTAACATTTCCTCACATCTTGAACCATTACAACTTTTGGGGGAATGTGGGAGAGAGCTCCAACTGGGTCATTTTTGTAGGCAACTTTGAGAATAGGGTAGAAATTAGGTTGCTTGACTTCATTTGAAACTAACTGGACTTCAAATGACTCTTTTTCCTCGACTTTCTTTGAACTTGATGCCATTTTGTACACTAGGGTTTATACAACAAATGAGTATGAAACTACGTAGCTCGATGCAAATGAAAATACCTTTAGATCAATGAAAAATGTGTTGAATGTGGTTGCAATCTGCTTAAAACACTAGATTCTTGCTATGAAGTTGCTCAGCTCTCTTTCTTCTCCTTTGCTTCTTGATTGCAATATGAAAAATTGATTGAAATCGTGATAATATACCCTAATTTCATCGCATTGAATGCTCAACTACCAACTCGGCTTCTGAAGAAATTTTTACCTAACTTAGCTTCCACTATATTTCACTTTTACTTGGCTTCCATTGGAGTTTTCCAAATTGGCATCAGTTATTAGCTCGGTCACTGTTGGGAGCTCGGCATCTGTTTGAGTTTAACTTGGTATCCAAAGTCACCTCAGCATCAACATTTAGTTTTTGTCTTGACAACTTGTTTCATGTAGATTTATACCTTGCTTAGCTTCTTTGTTTTGGGACTAATGTGTGAAATAGCTTTATACATCAGTCTTGTGTACTTCTCATGCTTACTTCGATGAAGTGTGATCACTTGACCCATTGGGTGAAGTGATCCCTCCACTTGATGTGTTGCACTCTTCCTTCTTTTTCCAAGTCTTATTCATTTGCCCTCTTATCTTTTCAACATCAATCTTTCATTTTCCTTTGTTATCTTCAGTCTTGGGTGCCTTTGATCTTGTAGGATAGTTTCCTTTGAAATGTGTTCTTATACAGTTCTGTGGTATATGTCCATATTCTTGACAATAGTGACAACTGTACCTAGTGTTGTAATCCCAATGATAATGACTTCCATTCCCTTCTATTTTTGCTAGTTGATTTGATGTCCACATAGGTTTTGATCTGCATTCAAATGCCCTATGGCCATACTTTTTGCAATTATAACAATGTCCATCAAATCTTTGAGTCCTTGTGACATTGGATCTGCAATTTTGTGTCATATGTCCTTGCATGTTGCACTTGTGACAGAAACTTTAGGGTATGTTTGATTGATTGAATTTTCTGCTCCTGTACACATTAGCTGTATGTCCCTTCTTATTACAGTAATGACAAGTGGGTTTTGAATTCTTACTTTTGTCACTTCTTTGTTCAACACTTTTTGATGATTCTCCAACTCCAGTGCTATTGTATCCTAGTCTTGATGTATCATGGGCAGATTTTGGTGATTTCAGCAACTGTTCAAAATACTTGATGGCTTGACTTGATTTATTGAGATTATTTCCTACCTCTTTTTCTCTGTTCAATTCATTATGCATTTGTTCATTCTGCATTTGTTCATTCTGCATCTTCAAGGTGGAGATCTCAATATCTTTTACATTGAGTTCATGATGAAGGTTCATCATTTGGGTATGTGTATCCATCTACATGTTTGAGATCCTTGTCAGTTTAGTACATTTTTCTTCAAGTCTGTTTGCAAGATTTATTTTATCATTTTCCAACATCACTTTATCTTCAACTGCTATTTTCTTGTGTTCAATAATTTCACATATCATTATGGCCTGTGATTCATGTTCCATCTTGAGAGATCTTATCTCATCTATTTGAATTTTATTTTTCTCCATCAGTTTTGCTATTGCTGCATCAAACTCTTTAGTGTCTCCACTGGAAAATATGTTGGTGGTATCAATCTCCTTGTAGTGTATATCATTTTCAGCAATGGCTAGATCCTTCCTCTTTTTTAATGAGTTTCTCAACTTGTTTTTGAATTCCTCCAAGCTATGCAAAGCAAGTTGCACATCTATCACCTAATTTTCAATGATCTTTCCAAGTTTGAAAGCTTCCATCTTTAGATCTTTTCCTCCAAGCTATTAGGCTTTTCCTTAAGAGAACCTGGATTAAGCTTTGATACCAATTGTTGGAATATTCAAATATGGAAAGAGTACTTATGAGAGGGGGGGGTGAATCATAAGTATCATACTTTAGTCAATAAAACTTTTGACTGAAAGTAAATTGCATGCATGTAAATACATCAAATAAACATGTAACAAAACACATGCATCAATAACACTTAACACTAGAATTTGGTAACCCAGAAACCCTCGAAGAATAAGAAGGTAACACTGGGGTGGGGATGATACCCACAAAAATTATTGCAGCAATATTGTTCAACCAATTCGGATGGTTTTCCCTATTAAAGGCCTACCCTGTTAAAGGCTTTACACTATGTCAATAGTGACCTGGTTAGAGGCTTTCAAACACTTAACATGAAGTGTTACCTTGTTAAAGGATTTCATCACCTAGTTAAAGGATTTATCGAAATAGCTGTTAAGCTAGCCTATCACCATAGGATTTTCATTCTAATACAATTGCTAGAGAGTATTAGGTACAATAAACCTAACTGATTACAATCCTTGATTGCTAAATGCAGGCACTTGTTCTGCTTTCTCTGATCTGGATCCTTTTGTGATATGATAATCCTCACTTCTAAAAATAGAATTCCTTGCAAACCCTTGTATGTCTTCTCATACCTCTCATCTCTTACACTTTACAATGAAGTTTCATCTTCCTTATAAAGACATTTGAAGATTTAGGATTAGGTATGGATCTATGATCCATATTCAATCTTCATTTTTCTCTCAATACTTATCTTTTGCTGATTGGTTGCATGCCTTTAGCATTTTTCTTATTGGCTACATGCAAATTGCATAGGAAAAATAAAAGATTCGATCTCATCATTAGATCCTTCAAGATTTACCTTATGTCGGCTGTAAAAATTGTTTGCATCATAGTTTGTGCAATTACAAAATCTTATGCTGATCTACTGAGTTACTCGGCTCCTGAAGTATTGCTAATGCTCGACACATGCTGTTCCTTGGATAGCTCAGAACCTTAAAAAAATTGTATTACTTAGCACCATATGTTACTCGGCACTTGTTAACACTCGGCACTTATACTTCACTCGGTATCTGATCTTCACTCGGTAGCTGATCTTCACTCGGTAGCTGATGTTCACTCGATAGCTGATCTTCACTTGGTGGCTGATCTTCACTCGACATCTAAAAATTACTCGGCACATGAAGATCACTCGACATGCACGATGTACTCGATATCCAATGTGGAATATGATTAAGTGTGTTGGCACTAAAGTGTCAAAAACATTATGATGTTAACAGAACCCTTGCAAACAACTGTAGTGGCAAAGCATTCAAAGAGAAAGTTTCCTAGCTTTACATAAATTGACTTTCCCTAGATTCCTACTCCAAGCTACAAGCATGTTGAGCCTCCACAACTTCCAAGTAGGCCTCCTAATTTTGAAATTCCATGTTTCAAGGGTCATAGTTTGCCAAACGAGATAGAACATCCCATACATGAGACTTCAAATGAGAAAAGTCAACTAGGTCACTCTCTTAATCCTCAAGTTGAGCCTAAGTTTGATGGTCAAAGTGTCAAGAGACCATGGTAGCCATCTTGGATCAAAAATCTTGATTTTCAAATGACAAACCTTTTTAAAGTTGTCCCATCTGAGTTGGTTCAAGATCAAAGGGTTGAAGGAGTGGATAATCTTGTTGACTCTATGTTGGTAGAATCATTTTAGGAGGCTCAAGAGAAAAGGCACGATGATGTTGAGGTTGCTAGTTTTGATTTGTTGGCTATGCTCCCTACATATCTTGAGCAAGATGGTGAGAGGTTGGCTGTCCTTGAAAGTTATGACTCCCCATTAGCTATAATAATAGAAGATCAAAAGGGGGATGTCATGGCTTGGGTGGATGAACTGCCATCCTTTGTTGAGAAAGCTGAGGAAGCCATAGTTGAGGGGATGTCTTTAGAAGACATGGAGGCTAATCAAAGTATGGAGGCCCTTTTCAACAACATCATTGAGGATTTATATGAGAATATTTATTTTCATATGTCAAATGTTTTCTTGGTGGAAGAAGATATCTTAAGGCCAAAGAATTTTCCTATTAAGGATGAAAATCATATTGTGGAGTATGATAATGATGAACCATTTGGATTGGAACTATTTTATAATAAGACTTGTAATGATTTGGAGGTTTTCCAATAGAAAATGATGGCCCTTTGGCCATGGAGGAAGGGTTGAATATGTAGGACAACCATGGACTAGAGATAGAAAGAGAAAATCCCAACACAAAGTATTCTACTTCACCTTCTCAAGAGGTTTCCTAGTTAGATACTTGTCTCAGTTTGAGATAATTTAATCAACATTAGTGATATCAATGCCCATATCTAAGGATGTTGATGAAAAAGAACAAATAAAACATTTTGTATCATTTTAGGATGCCCATTTGTTCTTTTAGCTTGATGAAGTAAGTAATGAAAATTTTGTACTTCATGAAGTACTGCACCAGATGGTCAAATATTGGCTTTTTCCATCTCTTTATATTTTCCAATAGACATCTCTACCATTGCAAACTAAAAAGGAAGGGAAAATATTTCAGCCAACTAGTGATTGGTTTTGTCTAGCATTTCTTGTTGTTGATTAGTCTAGGATAGGTTCGTTTTGTTTTCCCTAAGTGTTGTTCTAGCAGAAGTTTTCCTTAGTTTTAGTTTTTCTTGCTTTCAATAAAAGGTTAACAAGCTTTTGAAGGCTAATGCAATAGTGTTTTCTCATATTCTACACACCTGAATTAACTCTATGCCCAATTGAGTGTTAAGGCTACTGGTTTTGATGTCTAGCAGGCAGTCATATAGCAAAAGTTGTCAATAATGTTACCAAAAATTTACCACCCTCTATATTGGTAGAACTACTATCAACTTTCTTAGAATAGTGCTATCTCATGTTGTAAATAAAAAATATGAAAATCTTTCTTATGCATGGATATCCCTAAGTCTTTTGACATCCCTTTTTTATATTATGATCTTGCCTCTTCAATCTTCTAAGTTGCAATGTTGTGAAAGTACCTCATTCACAACATCACTCCTATTTTCTTGCTAACTGTCAAGTTCAAGATGTGAAAAGGCAAAACAATAGAGATCACATAATCATGAGTGGTAAGAAAAGCTTTAAAGTTTAAGTCGCAATTATGTGAAAGTTAGATAGCATCAATCAACTTCAATTTTTTCTCCATCACAGGTGATTAAAGGAAACTCAAGGTTAAATTAGTGAAGAAGTGAAGTGTGTGGTTAGTGATGTGAAGTAGAGACATATTTTTTTGTGGCTTCAAAGGGGTTAAATGGTCAGTAAAAATTTATGTTGTGACTGGGAAATCAATGGTTAAGGTGTGGTTGTCATGACTTTACAAGGTTTCTAAATTCAATTATATTTTGAGTTGTGACTGTATGATTAAGGTTACCAAATGGTTAAGCTCAATGGATCACATGGTCACATGGGTTTATTTTGCGTTAGACTTTCAAGTCAGGATGACATGAATGAATAGCACCTATAATAGTGGGCCCCCTTTATAGTTCAAAGCTATGCAGATTGTGATTGTTTCCTAGTTGTTAGATCTAGGGTTGTCACTTTACCAAAAATTGAAGATGGTCAAAGTTTAGTGGAAGTGGGGAAGGAAAATTTTTCCATGTGGAAGTGGTGGGCCCATAATGAAATTAAAGTGGTGTTACGATATTATGCTCAATCATATGATCATAAGGCAAATAAGATAGAGTTGTGAATGCAAGATGCATCTTCATAAGTTCACATGGGTTTATGTTGATTGGTTATGATGTCATGCCAGCTTTTGTGAGTTTTTAATAGTAAGTTTAATAGGTTATTATCTTACATTAGTTGTAAGGTCACAAGGTGAGACATCTTCGTGTACTCGAAAAGGAAAAGGAATGGTCTATTGAGATCTTACACTCATCATAAGATCAAGAATAGAGAAATAAAGTGATGAGATGGTATGTTGGTTCATGGAATCTATTTTCTTTTTAGAATGCATGCCCCATTTCTCCTAGAAATGGGAAACCCCTAGTGATTTTTGTTTCTTTCCCAAACCCCTAGTCCAGGGCCTGACTCATTTTTGGGACTCTACTTAGAGTCTAGGTGAAGCCTTAGCCCTTTAGTTAAAAAATCTAAATCTTAGAAACTAAGAATTTTGGAGGAAAAGGGATTTTTTAGTGCTAAAGGGCACACTTTCACATCTGGGGCACATGCACACCTTTCTAGGGTGTACAAGTGTAGTAAATGCGCAAGTGTGCACTTGTCTCCCTTTTGAGATGTGCACCTATGCACATGCACTCCTCCAAAGGGTGTGCACCATCTCTGGCCTATAAAAGCATGGGACCCCCCTCCCCTTCCCAAATTTTTCTCCTCTTAGCTTCCATGAGTGCACCTTCACACCCTCAGAGGTGCACCAAATCTCCACCAACCTGTACACACAAAGACACTAAGTTAACAACACAAAGGTATACACATGCACACATATCCAAGGTGCGCATGTGCATACCTTTATTTGAAAAAACTAAACAAAACTTTAAAAACACCTAGGTAAAGGTTTACATGTGTGCACAGTTCAAATACAAAACACCTAAGAAAACCATAGACAATGGTGTGCAGATGGGCACCTTGCTAAGGTGCACATCTGTGTACCATTATTCTCCCCTTAGCACCAAAACTCTAAGGGTGCACACATGCACACCCCATTAGGGTGTGCATGTGTGCACCCTTAGTAAAGCCAACTTAGCCCCCTTTAAGCATATACTATAGCATGTGTATCGTAGCACACATGGATGCACTCCACAAGGGTGTGCACCTTCACAGGTCTACTAATACACACTAAATAACCTTCTAAGGGTTATTTAGTGCAACTTGCACACCAATCAAGGTATGCAAGGTGTAATAAACTACATATTATGAGATATTAGGGAGGTTTTTTGCTAGGGTTTTAGTATTTTGGGTCTAGTTTTTTTGGTAATTAGGGTTTGTCTAGGGTTTAAATTTCAACATTTTAGACTAATGTGTTTATGTTTTGTGTAGATAAAATGGCTTTCTCCTCATCCTCACTCATAGAGAAGATTTATCCAAAACCTATTCTCTTCAAGTATCAAGGTGAACTAAGGAAATCATGTTTTCAGGATCAACATTTAGAAATCTAAGTTATAGAGTTTTGACATATAGATTGGAATGCATTCATGGTGCTCTATAATAGACCCAAATATAGGTTCATTATGGTCTCAAAACTTATCAAATTAGGCTTGGTTAATGTATCATCTCATTCTACACTAGTAGAATCTTCAAAGCTTGTCATGGCATTAGCAAAAAACTATGTCAGAAGAAAGAGTTGCGAAGAGCATCACAAGGAAGATAGTCCTATACCTAAGATTGAAGAACATTGACAATATTTTACATCTCTTGAGAGTCGATTAGTATGTGAAGATAACTTATATTCAAGTGGAAAGATGGTATAGGGAGAATGAGAAGAAGGCAACATAAGTCATACAATCATCATTCTTGATTGATAGAATGCTAGTGGGATGAAGAGTAAGAAAGGTAGATATGACCAAAGGATATATTAAGGACAATATCAGATACTCCATTGTACTTCTAAGAAGAGTCATGGGTCTATCACTATGAGGGTATCTCAACATTTTGATGGTACATTTCATAGAGAACATTAGAACAACTAAAATGTCAATTGATTGGGCTACAATGCTAAGTGAAAACTTAGATGAGTAGTTGGTAAGAGTCAAAGCCAACCCTAAGTTTTACATGACATCATACTTGGTATATTTACTAGTGGCAAGGACAACTAACTATTTAGTACTATTCAAGAGGGGAAGCATGCAAGATGCTAATGCTTGGCCCTATGTGGTATACCCACAACTAGTGAATAAGAAGCTCTCAGGATATAGAGGCGAGGACTTTGTTCAAGCTTTCTTCTTCTTACCTACTTCTTCTTTCTTTGTTTTAAGACATGTAAAGGCTCATGCACTCATTAATTGATATAAACAAGAGTGCATTTCCACTTAGCACCATTTAGAGAGTCACTTTATACATAAATAGATTTTTTTTATTAGTTTAGAAGCATATGATTGCATTAATAGATCTCTCACTATCAACACAAATTGAGGAGATGATTTCTTATAAATTCTAGAATGTAATTTGTATTCTAGGCCATTATTTTGATGCAATAATCTATGCTATTTCTCTCATTTAGAGTGTAGTTATTCTTGCCAGAGTGTGTTATTTTTTGTGATTTCATGTTCATGATAATAATGGAGCCAATAGTTTTGTTGTGTTGATTTGATTTTGTGATCTTTTAGTTCTGGTGTTGTCACATGTTGATGAATTTTGCTAACATACTGAGTTGGAGAAGAGATCACCCTATTGTTCCTACATATCCTTTTGTTGAGCATGAGTGCACTTCCCATGGCCTTGTGATTTGATGATAAGTGAAACATCTTTCATTTTTTGCTAAGTTCCCATTGACAATTGCATCAATGGATTTGAGGAAGCATTGCTCCTATTTTCATTAGTTTCCTACTTGATCTTTTCAATGATTAAACTCACAAATGTATTGTTACCATGGTTTATGTCCATTAGGAATTTCCCTTTCAAGTTATTTTTTTATCTCTCATTACCTTATCTTCATTATTTTCTTTGGTAACCCTTGGTTAAATTAGGAATTCATATAGTTGCATTGTTAGATTGCATTTCATCATAAAAATAGAAAATACCAAAAATATATCTCTTTGTGGTTACTATTGGAAACAACAAAGCAAACATCTTATCCAAATTTTTTTAGATCAGTAAAGACCTCCCTATGAACAAATACATTTATCTTTAACTAAGTGGATTTTAGTAGGTTGCAAGATTAGCTAAAACCTTGGAGTTAGTCCTCGGATTAGCTTTTCAAAAGAGGAGTTCAAAAGGATTCTTGTCATTAAGCATCGTACAAAATGATAGCTAAATAGAAGTTGGTGCTAGAAGGAGGGCCTCAAACCATTCAGAATAGAAAAATAACTTGTTATTTTCAAAATTCTGAAATTTTCACAAGTTCAAAAAAATTTCCATTTGTCATTGTCTGAAGGTGCACAAGGTATGCAAGGAGTGCAACATGCACCATATTTTTAAGAAAGTGTGCTTTTGCAGAGGTGTGGTTTTTTCAAAATTGATGCAAGTTGGACGATCCTAATCCATCATCCCCTTATCAAGAAGCTTCAAGATCTACAAATGGTGAACTTGAGTTCTTAGAACTTAGTCATTTTCACAAGCCTCATAGTGACAAAGGATTTCCTAGAGTTCTACCACTTCCATTCAACATTTTATCATCTTCCTCAGTTCTACCTCCAAATGAACCACCCATCACTCCACCAAATCCTCCACCAATGGTCTTTTTCACAAATGTTGTAAACTCACCAATCAAATTGAAAGGAGCATTTAACAAACTTCCTAAGAATCTTAAGAATTTTTTCCCAAGGTTCATTTATGGAGAGACAAGAATAGTTAAGGATCACATAAAGATATTCAAATAAATTTACAATTGAAAGAAAATTGCTAATGGGAATGTGGCTCTTCACTTATTCCCATACTCATTGGGAGAAGTTTTCTTTAATTGGTATGTCAATTTACTACCAGGATGCATCAGAGACTAGGACACTTTCAAAAAATTATTCTTGGAACAATTCAAAACTTTCATCAACCAATCTATGATACATCATCAATTCATATCAATTAAAAGGGACCTAGCTAAAATAATTTCACACTTCAACCATCTCTTTCATATGGCCTAGCACAAGCTAGAAACACCTTACACTATATTGGTTGAAGCTAAAATTCAGATCTATCTGAATTCTATGGACCATCTTATGGTTATTTTCCTAAGAAGACATCCTACTACAAATATCAATAAATTGGAAAAAGTCTTCTCAAAAGAAATTACATTCATGAAACAAGACAATCCTAGTGGAGTAGGATTGATGCCACCAACTCAAGCTATTACTACAACACCATCATATCCTATTGGAGCACTGGTGATGCCTAGCCAATTCATACCAATAATTCTAGTCCCATTATAGAAGGCACCCACTCCATAGGTTCCAACTATAACATACCCAAGATATGAACCTCCAAAAGATGCATCCATTGAAAGAAATAGTAGTGTTGCATCTAAACATGGTCGAATAAAGAAGACCATGTCAAAAATTACTAATGATATGACCCATTTGAGGCTGTCATAGGGATAGAATAACAATTTCCAAAGAACAAATATTGGTCCTTACAACAACAACAATTTTAGTCAGAACTAAAATTAGGAATATCAATAGAAACAACAATGCTACCCACAACAATGCAGGTAATAACAATGTGAGGAACAACAATGGAGGAAACAATTTCAATCCTCCTGATCACAACAATGGTTTTCAAAGGTAGAATAAAAAATGGAACACTCGTCCAAAAAATGGGAGTTTCCCTACTACTAATAACAATAATGATCAATATGTCAACATCAACCAATATGACAACAATCATAGTATACCTAACGATGGCGGCTCATATTACAATGGGAATCAAGAGATGAACCAAAACTCACAAGACAATAATGGTGAGTCTTCTATGTAGTATAACACCATGGTGTTAGAATCTTATGATTCTCCACATAATCAACAAATGGAACAACTAGCTAGTGAAGAATTCACTTTTCCTTTCAGTCAAGAACTAGATCCTCACCAAGAAGAGATGCTAGCTTTTCAAAACTACAACCAGAATACCTACAATTTAAGTAACCGAAGTGAACTTATGACTGATCAGATTCCTCTTGCCTTGCATCCAACACCTCCTAATCCAAAAGCCAATGATAATCCAATTCCTACTAGAGAACCCTACATTGGGAAACAAAACCAAAATCAAGGGAATGTACCTACAATATTGAAGAATCCTATACAGGAAATTGAAACATACAATATTGTGGAAGATCTAAAGAGAACCAAGGCTAACATGTCCATGTTTGATATGCTATAAAATCACCCTAATCAAAGAGAAATATTACTAAGAGCTTTGGATCATATAAAGGCAACACCAAATGAAAAAACAGTCCCTCAAAAGATGACATCCCAACAAGTCAATACTTTGAAAGAAATGCCTACCATGTACAAAGACAAGGCTGAAGTACCTCCTTTCTTACTTAGCCTTAGAATTTTTAGAAAGAACTTGCATAATCATCTTAGAGATTTAGGAGCTTCTTGAAATGTTATTCCACTTTTGATAGTTGAAAGGTTGGGAGTTGTTGGCGCTCAAAATTGCATTCACATTTTGAGCATCTATTTGAAATTTTGAGTCAAATCAAGCCCCATAAACACATGTGTACTCGTCTGTACCTTTGAGGCCCCTGAGGTGTTTAATGTTTCTAACACCTTCCATTTAGCCCGTCCACACGTTCCATGATAATAAACTATCATTCCGAGTCATTTGGCAAAGTCCTATTTTGAGCAAATA
Source organism: Cupressus sempervirens (assembly GCA_028749045.1). Taxonomy (NCBI): domain Eukaryota; kingdom Viridiplantae; phylum Streptophyta; class Pinopsida; order Cupressales; family Cupressaceae; genus Cupressus; species Cupressus sempervirens. The sequence goes on from CM053792.1 coordinate 748,967,816, forward strand.
TCAAATCTGCATTTTTCACCAAGTGTATAATAATGACAGAAGACCTTGTTTGCATCTGAATATCTTGCACCCAGAAATGTTTTGTGATTTTCCACTTTGGGAATATCTAGTGTCCATACCTAAGAACCTATATTTAAGATTTCAAGTCATTTTGAGTTCGTTTGATTAGGTTTTGAATCCCTCATAGTTGGTCAGTTACTGTTTCATGCTTTTGTGTAATTGTGCAAATTTCTAGGAAGCCCTGTTTGATGTGTTATAAATTTTGACCAGTTGACCAAAATGTTGAAATTCCTATTGCGTTGCATTAAAAACATCAAAGACTTGTGATGTTTCAAGTTTCAGCTTATGACAAATTTGTTTGATTAGTTTTCAAACACGATTCCAAATGTAATTTCTAAAGTTTTACTGGTGTTAGTATTTGCAGATTGTTTGGTACCCCTATTTAGGACATCATAACTTGAGATCCATGATTGGTAAGATAGAATGGATTGTACCCCTATGTTTTCCTCTAAAAATACTCCAAGTATGTCAGTTTTTAAGTCATGACGAATCCATTTGCACACTTTTCCAGGTCAATTCCATTTGCAAAAATTGATTTCTTGTCATTCTTTCCAATTAGCAAATCCAAGTAGCTCACTTTGACTGCTTGCCAAATGCATCTTGTTATTCATCATGAGCCCAAATTGTAGATCCATAATGTCCTCATGACAGAGAACCAATGTCCCAGTTTTCATTCCCCCATGTATCCATTTGCCTAGTTTTCAAGGCCAAATCCAAACCCAGTTTATTACTTTCTAACATGTTTTCTTGCAGGAAGTTCTAAAAGGTCAACTTTGACAACGGATATCTTTTGACCTCAAATTTGTCATGAGATGAGATCTGATAGGGTGCAAGAGTGTGGAGCAAAGAATTAGTGTGCTAGGTTGTAGAGCTTGATTAGGTGCTGGGGTCAGTTTTTAACGCCAGTCAAGGGACCTCCTGGCACCAAATTCAGAGTTATAGAAAGAGGTGAAATAAGTTTTGAAATGTTAAAAAATGATGCAAATTGATTGATTCTTCATCAAATTAGTGTCAGATGTTTTAAGGGATCTACTTGATAGTCCAGTTGTCCACAAAAAAAAAAGATTTAGCTGGACCCAGTTTGGGGTCGGACTAAATCTATCTGATTGATAAGGCATGTTGAAGTTTTCAAAGTGACTAAGATGGGTTCGAATGATTTTTATTTAGTAAAATGTCACAATATAAAGGCAATAATGATAGATCCCACCATAGTTTGAACTCAATGATGTCGAAGCAAGAATGGAACAGTAGACTATGGCATGAAGTCAATACACAATAGGCTCATACATATTTGAGACTTCTAGTTACTATATTGGTCCCAATAGTTCACTTCTCATGAATGGAGGCAATTCATCACATTTCTATGGTAGCAATGTTTCACTGGGCTATAGATTGTCTAGCGATTATTTTCCAAGAAGAAATCATGTTTCACCTCTATTATAGTAGGCAATATGGTCTAGACAAGTTTCCCAAGATATAGTGGCCACTGATGTCAAGTAACCTAATAAAGCAGGCAGAATATCCATTGTGACATGGTCCATGACATTTGAAATCAGATACAAGTAACTTGTCCAAGAAATTAGAAACATATATTCAAATACCCATGCAGTCAAACAATGGGAAGCTTTCAAAGAAGCTCATGACTTGAAGAAGGAGACTCCCATGTGTTAGAAAGAGACAACTACTACTATGTGAATCAATGAAGCTCAAGGCCACTAATTGCATAAAGGAGTTAAAGGCGGTCACAGATAGTTGGAGAGCATGGGTGACATTATAAAGACCAACTCCCATCCACATAAAAAGTAGTTCCATGCAATTTAAAGGGGAGTTGGCTGGCATAATTTAAGGGAACCCGCCTGCTCAACAAAGAGAGGAGCATGCGGCAAGCATGTATAAATAGAGGTAGTCATTTCAAAAAAGAAAAGGACTCCACGCCATGTATGACCCTACGCAAAGGAAGCCATCAGTAAAGAGAAGAAAGCTCTATGCCTGCACAAGATTCCCAAATGACAGGAAAGGCATTTTGAAAATAAGGGAGCCCACGTAGAGGGGCACTATCCCAGTCATAGTGTAAGGCGGCATCCATTAGGTGCAATAAACAAGGAACAACCCATGCCATGCAAGGAAAGAGGCAAGGATCATATGCAAAGTTTAAAAATACCCACAACTTCGATTTCTAGGGAGCGGCATAGAAATAGAGCCAGCGTAATAAATGTAAGAAGGAAGCAGGAAGCCTACACTAATGAAGAAGAGGGCTCACAATAGATAAATATGCCCACACAATACTAAAAGAACACATAGTAAAATGGAGAATTTAGCACTTTAGAGAGTAGCAATTCAAGGAGGGAGCAAGTCCACGCAAGTAGATAAAATGGGTCTCCCACTACAACCCATAAAAAATTCATGTTTACAGCATCTAAGGGCGGATTGGAGGCAATGAAGAAGCACATGCATGCAATGTTGAGAAGAGAGACTCAATAGAACAACAGATCCCACATAAAGCCAGGCCATGGCATAGAGCAATTAACACAAGAAAATTCATAAGCTGTGGTAAAAAATGTTGAAGCATGGAGGAACACACATTAAAAACAAGCCACTTCAGAAGGAAAAGATGCCATGGTTTTAAGCAGCACCCTCCATGCAGTCAAAAATAGCAAGGAATCTTCACACCATTCATTCTTTCAATGAAATTCATCCACTAAAAAAATTGCAATCATAGGAAGACACCATGTTTAAAGGAAGCAACAGTATACAGAGCAGAGCGTGGCGTGAATAAAAGAGAGTTGGAGGAGGCATTTTAAAGCCTTTATCCCAAATTGCTCTCAAAATGAACTTCTAGCCTCCTTAAATACTTTTCCACTCATACGGCTTAATGTCAATAAGACGTGTGCCTTTTGGAGCCAGGCTTGCACAGGTGGGGCCCATGGTCGACCAGTTGAAGGAAGCTAGACAAAATTTTAAATGTGCACACAAAATGAAGTGTCAAAAAATTTAGAAACAAAGTCACATGAAAAGTGGAGACTTCCAATGGTCACTATGTTGCCATCGAAAAAAGGAAAGGTTTTTCGGCAAGCAACATAGCGACTTGCTAGAAAATCATAAATCCAGCCCGAAAAATCTAAAGATCTGACGAGAACAATGTGCAATGATTGGATGCTAAGGTGGATTTGAGAGCCAACCATGTGATGACAAGTGGCATCATGTGGAAGAGTAGAGGAGTTGTTGGAAAAATATGGCTGAAATCCGGTGGTCGCTATGTTGCCATTGGAAAATGAGAGATTTTTCGGCTAGTGACATAGCAAGTTGTCGAAAAAACTCAAAAATCTGGTGAAAGATAAAAGAGCTCAGAATGAGGAGATCTTGCTACATGTCCTAATCGTGTGGTCATTGCTACGTCGCCGAATGGAAGATGCACGAAAGTTATTATAGCAACATAGCGAGTGCCTAGGTGGTGGGGCTAGCTGGAAATGAGGTGGTGATGATGTGGTGCCCAGGTGATAGGGTTTGATGATGAAGCAACAATGAGCCAATCATGTAATGACATGTGGAAACTTGGTCAAACAAAGTTCACCCAAAATGGAAGATAAGGGTAAAAAATTAAATGTTTTGTTTAAATGATATTTTTGAATATCTTCCCTGAATCACGTGTAGTCAAGTTTTAAATAAAGTCTGAAACTTTATATAGTTCAAACTATATAAAAGTTTACATTTTTGCAAAATATTATGTGCAAACCTAAGATAGAGGCCTAAACTTTAGAGGGCCATAACAGGGACATTTTTAATCCAAAATATGCAATGTTATATATCGCCGAAATCAGGAGAATCTAAATTTTTTGATTATGCAATTAGTTTCTGTACAGGATGCAATTTGTTCGAGTTATAGGAGGATTTCTCTCAGGTTTCCAAATTGTAACTACATTCAGGTGAGGAAGTTCAGAACTAATTTTTTAACAAGGAAATGACCTAAATTTGGTTAAAAGGCAGTGGAAATGCAGTTTGGGTCAATCTTAATCACTTTTAAGTCAATAAAAACTCAAATTTCACCAACATTTTCAGTGGGTTTTTAGATTTTAATGACTCAAAAGGTTTTCATCATTTATCAGAGGATATTTTCAAATTAGTTATAGAGTAATGATGAAAAAAAAATCAGATCAAAGGGGTAGAAAGATGAAACAGATTTTTAGTTGCAAGAGACTAAATTTCAAGTGGATAGGTGTCAGTTGCATAACAAATCCAAGAATTCACTTCTTGCTATATCTTTCTTTCTTTCATTCATTATAGGGGTTGGCAATTTTCTCCGGGTAATACTAGTAGGGTTCCAGTGTTTTACTATGAAACAATTTTCTTCAGCATATTCTCTCTTGTATGTGTATATGAGCAATGTTAGTATGCTAATAGAAACCAAATTTAAATAAAGCTTCTACAAACTAAACAAAATTCATAAACTTCAAGATAGACTAAGATGAGCTCTCAATTGAGAATATGAGCCATTAATGGACTCTCTCAATAAGAAGCTCTCTTGTTGAGTAGCTTTGTCTAAATAGATAGGATGTATGCTCAAGCTTTATGCTTCAAAAAGGGCTTCAAATGGAGTTGGAATTTGGGTGTGAGTGTATGGTTTTGATGTAAAATGGCTTCTTAAAATGGCATTATGAATTTACTTCATGGATTGTGTTATTTTGCAAAGGGGAAGGATCCAATTTATAGGCAAGAGGCTTGAGGGATTGAGGGCTAAGATGCAAGGATGGGAAAAAGCTCATGGAGGGCTCAGATTGCATGAGAGGAGAGCACATGGATTGTGCTTCTTTACAACCAATCAGGGAGTGACACATGTCATAGGGTGAGAGGATGGAGGAAAGGGGAAGGATGAGTCAACAAAGGAGGCTCAAGGGATAAAATCTTCATAAAGACCCTCATAATGGCTTGTAAGAGCAATAAAAGGGCTTGGAAGTGTCATTTATGGCCTAGTGGGCTTCATAAAGTTTTATGGTTGAGATATTTTTAGGGAGATGAGAGCAATTTCGACTTGGGCTTGATTAGGAGGGTTTTAAGATTGCTTAGGATTGTGCAAATGATTAAAGGATGGATTAGGATGGTTTAGGATTAGCTTAGGGATAGGCAAGTGGATGGCATTTAATGAGGGTGGGTGAAAGAGGAGATATTTGTTAACTTTGGCTTGGGTTAGTAAGTTTTAGCCCATGTTTAGAGAATGTGACAAGGTTAGGAGGGGATTAGGATTAGGTTTAAAGACATCTTCTAGAAGAGTCTAGACTTTGGATGAGGATAAAGACTTTCTAGAATAGTCTAGAACTTCCTAGGATGAGGATGAAGACTTTCTAGAAGAGTCTAGAACTTCTTAGGATGAGGATAAATTAGATTTTTAGGAAATAAATAAAGTTTTATTTATTTCAAGGGTTTGGGTTGAGGAGATATTTATTAAAAAAATTTTAATAAACATGAGGATTAATATTTAATCTTAATTAAATATTTTGAGTTGGGATTAGGGGTAGGAAACGACGGGATTAGCCTTTAACCAAAATTAAAGAAGGATTAGAAGATTTTGGAAGATGTTAGTGGTCTTAAGGAAATTGGCCAAGTTTTGGGCAAAAAATAAATTTTTTATTTATTTTGGGTTTTTTGTTCAATTTATTAATTAAATAATTAATAAATAAGGAAATAATGTTTAAATAAGATTTAAACATTTTTGGGAGGGATTCCTTAATTAAATATTTTTAATTAAGATAAAGGGATTTAATAGCATAAAAATAAATTAATTAATTAATTAATAAATGATGATGTCATCAGGAATTTTTCAGAAAATAAAAATACTTTATTTTCTAAAGGTTTTTAGGTGTCTACAGTATGAACAACATTAAGAAGGTTAATACAGATAGTTCAGATCTGTTAGGTTGTTTCATGTTTTTTATTTCATGCATATGACTGTATAATTTCAAGGAAATAATACAAAGAGCAGCAGATGATTGACTTTAAGTTGAATCTTGTCTCCTTTATCAATAATCTTCAATGTTTTATACTCTTTGACATAGAGCTTAAGTTTTAGTTGCAGTCCCTTAAGGTTGTATATTATTTCATTGTTTCCTGTAACTCAAAGGGTTATGCAAAAGCTTTAGCGAAATCAACAAGGTTGTAAGTTTACTGATGGGGATATCATGTAAGAATGAGGTTCAGATTGAGCATAGGTGTCTATTTACAAGTTAAATAGATAGATCAGATATCTAAAGATACAAATATGTCTCAGATATTCATATGTTTGTAATTAATTCATGGAATTGCCCAATAGATAAGGCACTGGTCGGTTACAGGATCATTAGGTCTTATTGCTGCATATTAGGGGTTTTCTAAAATCAACATTATTAATCAAACGTGTTTTGCCCTTTTATGTTGAAGAGCTATCAAAGTTTAACCCTCACTCAGGTTGTGCATTTCGTAGAGTTGTAATTAGCTACTACACTTCTTTGTTACTACATAAGGCTTTAGGAGATATAAGGGGTTTTCATCTGCTTAATAGATTCAGGGATATGTTTTTGTACTAGTACAATTTCAATTGAATCTAAGGTCCACCACTCTAGGTTTTGCAGAGCCTAAAGTGAAGGAGGAGTTATTCCTTATAGTTGGCCCAAGACTGTAGTCAAATGTATCTATCATAGGAATTTGCTAGGCTTAGATGCATTTGTCTAGTTTCTTGGTTGTTTGTAAAACTAATAAATTAGGAGCCAATAGGAGTCACTCCTCAACCCTCAAATCGGACAGTGATACAACTTGACAAAATAGAGGTTAAAGTTATTGGGGTACTGAAAGATGTTAGAATATAGTTAACTATGGACCCCTGAATTCAAGACATTATAGACATATATGTGTTTGAAATCATTGAAAGTAATGGATTGCTGCTAAGTAGAGAATGGACAAGGTGTTTGATAGGATGGTTTTCCACTAATTTTACTCAATTATGGCTACCTTGGAAGAGACTGAATAATTAGATTAAGATTGATGCTAAGCTAAAGATGAAGATAATGATCACATATTACAATGCACCCAATCAGGTAGAATTTTTCCAAGTTGAGTTAGGATCTTACAAAGTGATTCCTATTGACATAAATACTGCTAAGAAAACCAACCATCTAAATAAAGAATCTATGATTCCAACTCCAAAAGAATAAATCATTGCTCAATTTGTAGATAGTATGGTTGGAAAATTACAATTCTTAGGAGAGGAAGAAGACCCAAATATTTTTCTTCTAGCAAGATTCTACAAATTACACAAAGTTATCCATTCTAAATTATAATGCTCACATTGTCAAGAAGCAGTTACTAAAGTACTTACATAGATAATGCAATACAAAAATGGTCAAAATCCAAACAAAGTAATGTAGGAAAGTTCAAGTTTTATAGATACATCTAAAGTGGTTGAGATTTGTGAAGAAGAAATGGAGGATCCCAATGCATCATATAGTGACACTTCTTCAGATGGTGGTGGTTTATCCAATTCTCCACTTGGAATGATCAAAGTTCAAAGAAGGAGACATTTTATAAAAGGCCAAGGTTGGACCTTAGTGGTCATTTTTCCAAAGCCTCATATTGAAAAGATAACTGAATTGATTGGGGATATTCAGACTTAACAAGAAAAGAAAATGGCCCCTTTATCCAAGATTAATTTTGGAAATTCACAAAGTCCACCACATGAAAGAATGCAATGGGTTCCAAAGAAATAATCTTTCAATACTCAAGGAAAATCTACATACAAATAAACACAAGGTTGGAAAGCCAAAAGAATAGCCAATCTAGACACCGAGGTTTGATGGCTCTAAATGCAAACTAGGAGCCAACGTAGGTATTGAGCTAATCAATCCAAATGATAAGACTTTTTATGTAGCATATCATTTATAGTTTAGATGTACTAACAATTTTGCAGAGTAAAAAGCCTTAATTCGTGGACTCCTCTTTGTGTTGTAAAAGGATGTCAAAGCTCTTGTAGTTGAAGGAGTCTCTCAATTAGTCATCAGATAGGTGAAATAAATCTACTCTTGTAGTGATAAGAGACTACTTGTGTACCATAAAGGAGTTTGGGACTTGTTGGAAGATCTTGAGGCCTTGAACATAAGGTCAATCCTAAGGAAAAAGAACATGGTATGCGATGCTCTTTCCATTTTAGTAAGTGTATTGCAACCCATTGAAAGGACAAAGCTAAAATGATTTTCAATTGAATTGGTTACTGCCCCATCTATTCCTGATAACATTATGAACTTCCACGTTTTCCAAGATGATCAAAATATTCTCAGGTTTATCATGTGCAATGGCCTTTTCAATGGGAACGATGTTGATGATACTCCAGATGATAAACCTGAAGAAGATGAGCTAGAAGACAATGAAAAGATTATTAATTTGAAGACTAATACTATTCCTAAGGGGATGGTAGAGTTAGATCACATCTTTGATCGAGATGAATCAATGTGTAGTAAAAGGAATGTTGAAGAAAAAGAGGTCAAAGGATGTGGTTCATACAATTTAGGCATGAAAGAAAATCTAAATAGGGTGAAAATCAACAAATCTTGTAACCCTCAAGGACGAGAAAACATACTTGAATTTCCTATAGAGTATAAATATGTTATAGCATGGAGTTACAAAGAACTCAAGACCTACAATCCTAAGATCATCACTCACGACATTCTATTGAAACCTAATGCTAAACCCTTTCATCGAAGACAAAGACCACTGACTCCCATAATTGAACCTTTGATAATGAAAGAACTAAAAAAGTTACTTGACGCTAAAATTATCTTCCCAATTTGACATTCTACATGGGTTGCTAAATTTGTCCTAGTAAGGAAAAAGACTAGAGAAATTTGATTTTGTGTGAATTTTTGAAATTTGAACTTGGCTTCTCAAAAGGATAGTTACCCATTGCCCTCGCTCAATGAAGTGTTGCAAATTGTGAATGGGTCTAAAATGATGTCTTTCCTAGATGAATATTCTAGATATAATCAAGTGATGGTTGATGAAGAAGATAGGCTGAAGATGACATTTACAACAAAATGGGGAACCTTTGCATACTGAAGGATGACTTTCAGGCTGATCAATGTAGGAGCCACCTTCCAAAGAGTGATGGATGAAGCATTAAAAGGGCTAATTAACAAGTGCATAGTCATATGCATGAATGAACTTACTATCTTTTCTAAAGAAAGGAGTACTTAAATTGTAGAGTTGAAGCAAGTGTTCAATCGATGTTGAACGTATGATATATCACTGAATCCCAAAAATTATTCATTTGGGGTCACCAAAGAAAAATTACTGGGCCATCTTATTTTTGAAGTTGAGATATCTATTGATCCAAAAAGGATAGAAGCCATTCTTAATCTGTCACCTACTCATAGTCATAAAGAGTTGAAGTCTTTCTTTGCCAAAATCAATTTTGTACATAAGTTCATTAGTTGATTAATTGAGATAGTATGTCCTCTTAATGATTTTCTCAAAAAAGGAGCAAAGACTAAATGGGTTCCTTAAATAAATAAATCTTTCAAAGATGTCAAAGTGGTAATCTCTACAGCCCCAATTCTTTTGAGTCCAGATTATGATTTACTATTCAAAATCTACTCATTTTCTTTAGAACATTCATGTGCTAGGATTATTACACAAAAGAAAGACAAAGAAGATGAGAGACCTATCACATTCATGAGTTGTCCATTAAAGAATGCTGAGCTAAACTATTTTAATCTTGATAAAAAATCTTTTGCATTGATTAAAGTAGTCAAGAAATTTCACGATTATATACCCAAGAGCAAGGTGTATGAAATTGTACCTGATCCTGCAGTTAAGAAATTGCTTATGCAAAATGAATTAGGTGAGAGACGATGAAAAAAGATGGCAATATTACAAGAGTTTGACTTGGATATTCAACCAATGAAGTTGGTAAGAGGAAAATGATTAACCAAGATGATAGCTTATCATGAGATTGATAATGATAAACAAATTGATTTGATGATGAAATCAACACTGGTAATCAATAAAAGATCATTGTGTCTCAAGTGGATATTGATCAAGGGATAATCACTGATGTTTGGTATCAAGATATTGTTTACTATCTTTTGCAAAACCAATACCCTAATGGGATGAATAGTTCCCACCATATAGGACTCAAGATGAAATGTGAATCCTACATGTTGCAAGATAGAAAACTTTAATAATGGAACTACAAAGGAATTTATTTAAAATGCTTGGGATGAGAATAAGTGAGGGAAGTTTTGGAACAATTTCATGATATATATTGCATGGGACACAAATCAACAAAAGCTACAACACATATGATTTTGAAATTTGGTTATTTTTGGCCTACCATCTCTATAGATACATTTGAACATGTATGTTCTTGCCATATTTTTTAGAAAAGTGCAAATGTGGAGAGGCGTCCTACTATGCCCTTACAACTAGTGTTTGAGGTATGCCCTTTTGCTAAGTAGGGGCTGAATTTTATTGGTCCATTAAACCCACCATCATCTACATGACATATGTTCATCCTCATAGCTATAAACTATTGCACACATTGGATAGAAGCTAAAAGTTTTAGAAATTGTACAAAAAAGGTAGTTACAGATTTTCTTGAAGAACACATTTTCACAAGATTTGGTATGTTGTTCTTCTTAGTGCGTGATAATGGATCATCATTTGCATCAATCTTGATTACTTAATAAGAATTAAACAATCAGGTTATAATCAAGTTCTCTTCAAACTACTATCCCCAAGGGAATGATGTGGCCAAATCCACGAATAAGAACTTGATCACAATGATAAAGAAATTGCTATAGATAACCCAAAATATTAGCACACTCAGCTAAAGTATGCACTATGGATAGATACCATAAGGATGAAATTTTTTTTGGGGCCATCCCCTTATTTACTCATCTACAGACAAAAACTAGTGTTCCCACTGAATCTCAAGATTCTAGTATTGAAGTTTATGAAGGGGTATGTTGAAGAGATAGATAGAGTTCATATTAGATTAATGAATCTCTTGGAATTGGATGAGAAAATAATGAAATCTTTGGAGCACATGCTGAAACATTAGGCTTTTGTGAAATGGTGGTTCAATAAGTACGACATGATAAAATATTTAGAATATCTAACCTTGTTCTTCTGTGGGACAAGGCGAAAGAAAGGTTGGGTAGCCACACTAAGTTTCAATGCTTGTGGATTTTCCCTTATCAGATTGTGGAGATTTTGGGAGAAAATACTTTTAGGATGAGTTCTTTACAAGGGGAACTGGTTCCATTGCCCGTAAATGGCCAGTTCCTGAAACATTACTTTGAGGCCTAAAAGAAAAAAGCTTTTTACAAAAAATTCTTTCTACAAGTGTGTTTACTTTTTGCATGTGTATTTAATTTTTGTAAGTGTGTTTTCTTTCATTCATGTTTTTAATTTTAGTTGTGGGTTTGCTTTCAAAGTTGTGTCAGTCTAGGGGTTAGGCGCAATCAACATTTTATCTTGACGCATTTCATAAACCACTTTTCTAGTTTTGACATTTGCGAAAAGGTATTTCTTTGTGAATGCATTTAGATGATTTTTTTTCTTGTACCAACTGAAAAATGGATGTTACTTGCATTAATAAAGGAATTTTAGTCTTGAAATCAAAATTATAGATCAATAGTTCTCAACACTTTGCAAATTTAAAAGATTGACTTAGTGTTTTCAAATCAAAGTTGATGATAGAAAGGGATAGTCCAAACCCTACTAGCTCAAATAAAAGGTTGTTTCAAAGGAATTGCTAAAGTCATTGTTTGGTGTGAGAGTTTCCATAAAGTTCTCAAAAAGATGAATGCAAGGGATGTCAACTAAAGAATGAATCTAAGAAATAATACCAATGCCTTGGTCACCTAGTTTTTTGGTGTTTTTACATTGTTAAGAAACAAAATACTTAACACCAAGATGATAAAGATCACAATAACCTAAGGATTAGCTACTTCACATAAATAGTTATATGTTCTTTAGATCTAGACCCAAATTCAACAAAATCATGAAAGATTTTCTACTCTTTTGGCTTTGCAAAACCAAGGCAAGTGCACCCAAGGGATGAAGGATCCACAACCTAATATTACATACATATGCTAGATATAATTGTCTAATTGTGTGTTGACTTTGATTTTACACAAATGTCATATCAATTGTCTGTCAGTACTTATCGAGCTCATTTGGTCAACAAGAAAATTTTCCTTATCTATTGATCATTCTTGAAGATTACACTATGAAGACAGTGTCTACCATGCTCACTCGGGCGTCAAAGGAATTTAGGCAAAAAATAGTGTTAACTGAGTTCACATGGTTAGCAAAGAAAAGTTGGATAGAGTCAGTATTCACCAAGTTCACTCAGTTGCCAAAGGATTTTTGCAAGTTCATAGTGTTAACCAAGCTTTTGTTGGTTAACATAGGAAATCATCTCAGAACTAGTGTTTATCAAGCGGGGTTGACCAATGAAGAATTTTATTGTTTTGGCATACAAAGCTTATTTATTTTAAGTATTGTTTCTAGCCAACTATGGTGATGATTATTGGTTATTGTAATTTGAATCTAAGCTGACTTGACTATTTGAATGGTATAAATGAAAGATCAAGTTGAGATTTTTAGTGTGTATGCAAGTGTGTTGATTGAATTGAGAAATAAAGAGTGAGAGAAAACTTGAAGGATAAGTAGGTATCCTTGTGGAGTATAAAAGTGTTATTCGATGAGGAAGGATTAAGTATGAAGCAGAATAGAGATCTATAATCAGTAATTTAGTTACATAAAAATTAGGTCATTTAATTGTTACTCTCTAACCATTGTAGCAATGATCTAAAATCTCTTGAAAGAGTTCATTTAATAGCCAGTTATAAATCCTCTATGAATTTTTTTAGGACCTCCTGCAGGACCACTCCTAATAGGGTGATTAAATCCTCTAACAAGGTCACACCTAACAGTGTGTTTTGTAAGCTTTAACCAGGTTGGCTCCTAATAGGGCTCACTTCAGAAGAGTAAAAATAGTAACTAGTTACATTGGTGGTTTTTCCCATAATAGGTTTCCACGTTAAATCTTGGTGTCTCATGTGTTCATGTTATTTCTCTTATGCTTGAAAATTAATCAGTGTTAATATTTTAAGATTAGCTAAAAGTAAATCACACTCTGCATTTTGCCAGTTACAACATTTTCTGTGTGTTTACCGAATATTATTAGCAATCAATTTTTATTATTGAAATCTAAGAGATGTGGGATATATTTTGGTGGCAACTGATTCACCCCCCCTCTCAGTTACTTCTATATTTTCAAAAATTGGTATCAAAGCTTTTGTGCTTGCAGGAAGGTTTAAAGGACTTAGGATTTCTTACAAGGGAGAGATTCCAAAGCTAAATAGAGACAACTTTTCAACATTGTAGGGACTCATGAGACTTCATCTAACCTCCATTAGTGATTCAAGCTTGAAATACCTTTATGAAGAATACACAACTCCTAATGGTACATTATCTATTGGAGATATTGCTGAGAAAAAGAACCATAGCACCAAGATGATTGATATTGCATCTACTCTTAGCTATGATGAATTTGATGAGATTGAGGTCTTCAAAACTACTTTTGATACATGGAATAAGCTAAAGGACATCTATTGTGGGGATGAAAATGTGAGGAGAGCCAAAGTAGAAAGCCTTAGTGGACAGTTTGATCAAATAAAAATGAGAGAAGGTGAAAATTTTGCCAAGTATGTGGAAAGAATCAAAGCTTCTGGAGGAGAAATCAAGGATGAAACCATTGTAAGTAAAGTTCTTAGAACATTGCTTCATATCTATCTAATTAGAGTATATTCTATTCAAGAAAAGAGTTGTGTGCCAAATCACAAGATAACTTTGGATACCTTAGTAGGAAGATTGATAGCTTTTGAGCTAGACAGCTATGACAATTATGTTCCAACTTCCAAAAAATATTGAATTTGCATTTGAGGGCAAAATTTCACTCAAAGAGAAAAGTAAGAAAATAAAGGACATTTAGTTAGAGAGTGACAAGGAATTAGAGGAAAGTTGTAATGCCCCGCTCGGGAACCCAAGAGAAATAAACCTAATATGTTACAATGTTTACTAAACTTTTTTTTTAAAAGTTTAAACAACATTAAGATAACATTAATGTGGAAGCAATATAAACATACACATCAAATACACCTTTGCAATTATAGATATAGTTTCAATTCCTAAAGGGTTCCTTTACGTTGAATCACATTTAATAATTTTAAATTAATTAGTTTAAGTTTCAAGTACAATGCCACATGATCATAAAGAAATAACAAATACATAATCATATAAGAAAAGCATAATTATAACTAATACAATGAAAGTACATCCAATTAATAACATCTACTGCACATGTCGCAGGGTATGTGTCGATAAATACAATACATCAGAATACATGATAGCATTATTACATTAATTGAAAAGAAGTCTCTAAGATAAGAATAAGAATGATAAAGGTTCATCTCTTGCAACGAACATCCATCAGCTGGCAATATGAGGGAAAACCCAAATGGTAAGAAGACACTACCTCCCAACTGTGTGGTTACCTAGTCAGGCTTCGACTCCTACCGTGCAGGGAAGATAATGAATGATCCACATATGGCTAATCAAACATAAAACATTCCTAGGCAAGGAATTTCCTAATAGCCAAAACTACCTCAAAGGTAACACACACTACTCAAAAGGATAAGATAATCCAAAAGGAAAGAACACTCAATCCAGTACTAATCATCATACATGAACCAAGTATAAATCAAATACCAAGATCATAAGATAAAGTCAATGAAAGATATTCACCCCAAATCAAGAACCACATGTCAAAAGAACATCATCTATGAATCACCAATCATCATCAATGAAAGTAAATAACCACAATAAACACATTCAACAATAAGTACACCACTAGAGGTGCACAAAATCTACAAAGGAGACTCAGGCTACATACTAGGGAGTGTCATCACATGGCTGCTTGAGTTACCCTAGACTAGTCTCTCAATAGACCCCAAACCCTCAAGCGTTGAGTTACCTTGGATTGGTTACTCTGAACCTCAGACCCTCAACGTGACACATGTGGAACTAGAAAGCCCTCTCATGAAGATGAGGCAATCATCCCATTCCCATCCTTAGTCTATACAAGCACTCAAGGCATAAGCGAGTCAAATATCTCTAACTTATCTTTTTAGTGTGTTTCCCCCCAAAAATTTTAATTACTAGATTATCACTTATTACATAACTTACAATAGGTTACGCTGGCACTGACCACTTTGGGTCTTGGACCCCTACTACAAGCCACTCTCAAGTCATGTACCTAGACAACCTCTCCTAAGAACATAAAAACACAGTTGTGTTCCGTACCACAACACTCGTAATGATCAAACTCGGTTCCTTAACAGACAACCCAAAAATAAGTTGGTTCTTCCACCCAAGTACACATAAATGCTTCACAAGTAAATCTCATAAATATAATTTTCAATTTGAATCACAAGACACATCATGACATCCAATCACATAAATGGTATAAAAGAAACCTCACAGAGCCTTTGGTGTACATCCTAGTTTGGCCAACTAAACACTCAAAGGAAAACCATCATGAAATTAAACCACAACACTTCAAATGAAACACATAAAACATACAAAGATTCATTCACAAAATAAACTCAATTGTATTTCAATAGTCTAATTTGACCATAAGAATAGATAAAATAATAATAATAAGAGACCATATACAATTATATGTATTTAATTATAATTAATTTTTTTTAAAAATCTTGCTAAATTATATTTAAATTATTAATTATTCTTAAAAATAATAATTTACAAATCAATTATAAATAAGTCTCATTTGAAAAATTCAAATTAGCTTGATCGATTTAAAAATTCTATTATCATAAATTTATCTTTAAATTAGATAAATTTTAATTTAATATGGAGGAATTCAATTTTACTAAACTAATTGTTTTTCAACAAACTAACTTTAACCATCTTAAAAAAAACTAATTAATTTCAAATTACCTAAACAAATACTAAACTATACTAAAATTATTTTAAAAACTAGTACCCTTTCCCTTTTGAAATTACGTATCCTTTCTTCTCTTTTTATTTTATTTTAATAATACTAATGGATATGGAGGCCCCACCTCTTATTCCCACTTACCCACGTGAGGAGGAAGTACATAACTATTTTTATAAAGAAAATAAACAAAGTAATATGCTTTCCCTTAAATTATTATTTACTGTGAGTTTGTTAATATTTTTTTTTTTTCAAAAACTAAACTAGCGCATTCCCAAATAGCCACGCGGCTCTCTTAAAAGACCTTCAGCTTTTTAATGTCCCATGCTCATTGCAAGTATAGGCATGTACATGAGCCTCCAACACTAATAAATGGTAAGTGGGAATGGGTTTTAATATCATTTTTTAAAAATTATTTTTAAATTAAAACTTTATAAAACGTTTTCCACTAATATATATTATTTTTAAAAAAACAAAAGATTTTTGTTTAATTAAATAAACAATTCAAACATATTATAATATATTATTATTATTTTTAAATATGTTTTATTTTAAATATAATTTATGTATATAATAAAACCTCTCCCTCATTTTTTTTTAAAAATAATTAATTTATTTTTTAAAAAATATTTTATTTTTAATAATAAACATTCACAGTTAAAATTTGATAGAGAAAATAATTTTAACCATTCGAATTTTTCAATCTAGAATTTTTATTTCTTTCAAACCCTACGTGATTTAATTAATTTTCTCTATGATTTTCCTTTGTAAATATAAATAAGAATCAAATTTCATTCATACAGGTTTGGGAAAGAAATAACTAGAGTGACAACATGATTCAAGCACCCAATCAAACATAGAGCAAACAGATCTTTTCCAACTGAAAATACATTCTTGAAATTTCAAAACCCTACCTCGTACTGATGCTAAAATCTGATAACTAGATGAGAATTCCTACTGCAAGCAAGATCCTTCAAGCCACGAAAATTCCCTTCTTTTCCAAACCCTCTGAATTTCTCTCCAAAACCTATGTGTGCCCTGAAACTTGTGTGTGTAATAATGACCCGAAAACCGTTAAATATAAAATCTAGTTACCTTTTAGGGTTTCTGTCACCACCAGTTCTAAATTACAATTATTTTATTTAATTAATTCTTTAATGTACAATTAGTTTGCTTTTAATTAGGATATTATTTTATTATCTCTTTCATGCATGCCAAATGAATTATTAAATTACTTTATTTAGTTTCCACTCGACTTCTATTTTAATTAATTTATAACTTTAATCTCATGCCCACTTTATTAAAATATCTTAATCAATTTCACATATTTTCTCATTTTAATTAATTTCTTCTATTTTAAATCTCATGCACACATTCATGCGAACTTAAAACTTTTTTTATAATTTAATATATTTTGACTTCTTAATTTATTTTTGAATGTTTAATTTGATAAATATTTATTAACTTAAATAACAATAATATTTAGTATTTACTTAAAAATGAACTCTAAATATATTATTATTAAATTAAATTAATATCATCACATCCTAAATTTATTCTTATAACTTTTATCTTTGAATTCAATTCTTTTTATTTAATTAATTTCTCAATTAATTAAATATTAAAATGTCATAATAATTTTCCATTAAATTAAATCATTAAGTTAATCCTTTAATTAGACTCAATTAACAAAAAATTCATCAAAGAATCATAAAACAACATACGCACAAAAGACTCACGGGTTTTTAAAAAATGGTAGACAGTCTATTATGAGTCCTCCTTGCAGGACAAGTATTATAGGCTATGGTTGGGATTGGACTTGATCATTATCTTCCCATTCTCACCATTTGAGTATTTGTAATTGGGCACGCTCATCCTAGCAATTCAGGGAAGTCGATGCTCAGTACCTCCATCCTACATAAAAGATGAACATGTACATGTATATAATATATCTAAACTAAATAGGCAATGGCAAGGAGTGGTGCATCGTGTAGATCCCGACTAGTAGGTGACTATGACTCCCTCCCCTAACCACATCAAACACATCAGACATAAAGATAAAATAAATAGGCACACCATACACATGCAAGTATGGGGTAGCTATCATAAAAATCACAAGTCTAATATCAAATGTGTACATATAATAATGCATCTCTATCAATACAAACATAATCATCATTAAAGACATCACGTTATCGTTGTTATGAAAGAAACCACATTTACTAATTAGGAATCATCAAGACATCATTAACAACACGTGTAATGAAATCAACTAAGCAATTATAACCGATATATTTGTTTTCCAAGACATGAAATAATATCATAATGTTGCAAATCTAATATCTCTAAAAATAATCAATGCATAAAGTTGACCTAAGAGAATTTGACAATGATAGCAAAACATGCGAACTAGGGGCAGGCAATAAAAAAGTTCTAATAGTGATCTTGAAGTCGTTAAAGCTTTACTTGCAAAGAAATATTGTAGAAGTAGAGGAAAATAAAAAGGTAAAGTTCCCCTAATCTATTTTTCATGTGAAGAAATTGGTCATATTGTTGCCAAGTGCCCAAACAAAGAAAGAAAGGATGAAAAGAAAAGTCACAAGTGCAATGGAAAGAAGGATTTCAAAATTAAAAAATCATTCAAGGACAAAGGTAAAAAGACTTTTTTTATGGCTAGCAATTCTGAAAATGGTGAAGATGAAATAGTATACATTGTTGTGAAAGATGAATCTAATAAATAAGAATATAAGATGGGACTTATCTCTCATGTCAGTAAAAATGGTACATCGATCATAGATAGTGGATGTTCACATCATATGATTGGAGAAAAAAAAAAGTTTGAACACTTTGAAGACTATGATGGAGGTAGTGTAAGGTTTGGAAATAATGAACCTTGTTGCATAAAAGGGAAAGGATAAATCTCATTAACCAAAGAACTTGTATGTGACAATGCCTATTGGGTTGAAGAACTAAAACATAATCTACTAAGTGTGGCACAACTAATCAACATTAAATTCAAGGTAGAGTTCATGCATGGAAAGGTAAGACTGCTAGATGATAAAGGGAATCTGATTGGATTAGGCAAACAAATAAGAGGTAACCTATTTTATCTTAATCTTAGTGATTGTTCATGTTTTATTTCTCAAATGGGAGAAAGTTAGTTATGAAATAGAATATTATGTCATGTAAACTTTGATAATATGGTCAAGATAAGAAAATTCAAAAAAGTAAGAGGTATTCCTAGTTTGAAGAAACCAAATGTTGGTTTATGCAAAAAAAATTAAATTGGCGAAATGGGAAAGACTAGTTTTAAAAGAAAAAACTATCATTCTGAAGATGTCTTGGAAATTGTGCATACTAACTTATATGGACCTATTGGAATAGAAAGCTATAGTAGAGAAATATTCTTTATTCTTTTTTTTGGTGACTATTCTAGAATGATGACTGTTGTGTATCTTAGAGAAAAGTCAGAAGCATTTGAGAAATTCAAATGGTATCTAGCAAGAATAGAGAAGGAAACATGGAAAAGATTGAAATTCTTAAGATCAGACAGAGGTGGTGAATTCATCTCCAATGAATTCAATAACTTTTGCATTGAGTGAGGAATTAAAAGATAGGTAGTAGCCCTTAGTACTCCCAAGTAGAATGGAATAGCTAAAAGAAGAAATAGATCTATCATGGATTGTGCAAGGACTCTAATGATTGAAAAGAATGTTGCTATCAAATATTGGAAGGAAGCTATCAGCATTGCAGTTCATACTTTGAACTGAGTATAGTTGAAGAAAGACTCATATAAAACTCCCTATGAATTATGGTATGGCTACAAACCCAGTGTAAGTTACCTAAAAGTATTTGGAAGTAAATGATATATCTTGAAAGAGTCTACAAAAGGCAAGTTTGATGTGAAAGGTGATGAAGGTATATTCTTAGGATATTCTTGTAGAAGTAAGGCATATAGATGTTTGAATTTGTCTACTCATAAAATCATAGAAAGTGCATATGTGAGAATTGATGAGTTTGCAGAAAGGACTAAAGAAGAAAGCAAAAGGGAACTAGAAGATTACAGTAGATTTGTTTACTTTGAACCCAATACACTACCAGACACATCTATCAATAAGGAGACTTCAACTCCTAAGTCTTCCTCAATTACTGAGTTGCAAGAAGTTCAAACCAAGTCACAAGGACCCGTGTCACATTCTGAAGCTACTAAGTCAATGCCTACTGAATTTGAGAAACAAGAGCCAAAAGTTGAAATTCAAAATGAAGATAGTACAATTCATTTAAAAGGTAAAAAAACTATATTGGCCAAGTATGTCAGAATTCATCATGCACCTAATCAGATTATTGGAGATAAATTAGAAGGTGCTATGATAAGAAGCAAGCTATAAGGTACATATTTACTTGTCAATTTTGAACCTAGAAATGTTAAAGATGCATTAGAAAATGAAAGTTAGATTGAGGCTATGAATGAAGAAATAGAAAAAATAGAGAAGAACAAAACTTGGACCCTTGCTCCTAGGCCTAAAGATAAAAATGTGATTGGAACAAAACGGGTATTCAGAAATAAGCTAAATGAAGATAGAGAAGTATCAAGAAATAAAAAAAGACTGGTGTATAAAGGATACTCTCAAGAAGAAGGAATTGATTATAGTGAGAATTTTTCTCTTGTTGCAAGATGAGAAGGTATTAGGACTCTACTTGTGTATGCTACTCACAAAGGATTCAAAGTATATCAGATGGATGTTAAATCTATATTTCTCAATGGTATTCTTGATGAAGAAGTCTACATTGAGGAACCAGAAGGTTTTGTTGATCTAGACAAAAGGGACATGGTTTGAAAATTACACATAGCATTGTATGGTTTGAAACAAGCTCCTAGAGCATGTTATGAAAGGTTGCACAACTACCTTATACAGATTGGTTTTTAGAGAACTAATGATAATAGTAGTTTGTATATCAAGGAAGGACCAGATAACAAGACTGTATTGGCATAAATATTTGTGGATGACACTCTATTTATAGGAAATGATGATCCATGTAAAGAATTTTTAGAAAAAATGAGCAAAGAGTTTGAAATGTCCAAGTTTGGTGAGATAAAATTCTTTGGTGGACTACAAATACAAGAAAGCAAGAACGATATCTACATTACTCAATCTAAGTATATGAAAGAGATACTCAAGAAATTTGGAATGGAAGATTCTAAACCAATTGGAACCCCCATGTGTACTAGACTAAAACTTACCAAGTATGATGATTCAAAAGAGGCAGATCAAACCTTATATAGATCAATGATTGAAAAATTAGATTATGTAGTTCATACAAGGCTTGATATTACTTTAGCAGTTGGGATAGTGGCAAGATTCTTAGCTAACCTAGAGAAAATCATATGATGGAAATCAAAATAATTTTGAGATATATGAAAGGTACTAAAGACTATTGTTTATGATATAAACTTGGAGGAAACTTAGACCTAAAGGTATTCACTGATGCTGATTGGGTAGGAAATCTTGATGATAGAAAGAGTACAAGTGGTGGAGCATTCTTTATTGGTAAAAGTTTGGTATCTTGGACAAGCAAGAAGAAAAACTACACATCCCAATCTATAGTAGAAGTAGAATATGTTGTAACAACAATGAATTGTTCTAACATTATTTGGTTTAAATAGTTGTTGGAAGGCATAAAGGTTGAGATCAAAGAACTAGTTGTCATGTATTGTGGTAACACTAGTGCAATTACCATATCAAAGAACCCAATGATGCATTCCAAAACTAAGCATATTGTGATAAAATATCATTTTATCAGAGAATTGGTGCAGGATAAATAAATCAGATTGGAATATGTTTACATAAAAGAACAAATTGCAGACATATTGACCAAGCCATTACCTAAGGATGCATTCTTGTATCTAAGAGGTAAGTTAGGGGTCATTCCCCTATCTAAAGCTCACTAAATAAAATTTTAATGATGCATCAATAGGAACCAAGTTGAAGATCAATTAGTTGATGTAGCATAGTCAAAGAAAATATTGCATATGAACTAGTACTCAAGGTACATTGATACTAATTTGGTATGTGTTGTCTTTGGCATATGTTGTCAAAGAGGGAGAAGATTAATGTCATATCTTTCTAAAATTTATTTATATCTTTTCAGGAGAAGTATACTATCATACAAGTTATGTAATTCCTTCATAGAGGGAGATTATTGCATAAAAGAGAAGAAGCTTTTAGTAAAAATCTAAGAGGGAGAAACTTTCTATCAAAGAAAGTCTTATTCTCAAATTTCATTGTGCTATGACATGTTGTGTTGTCACCAATGCCAAAGACGAAGATTGTTGGATAAAATTGTCTAATTGTGTGTTGTCTTTGATGTTACACAAATGTCATATTAGTTATAAATCAGTGCTTACCGAGCTCATTTGGTCAGCAAGGTAGTTTTCCTTGTCTATTGAGTGTTCCTAAAGATTACTCTATGTAGACAGTGTCTACTAAGCTCACTTAGGCATTGAAGGAATTTAGGTAGAAAATAGTGTTAAACAAGTTCTCATGGTTAGTGAAGAAAAGTTGGACAGAGTCAATGTTCACCAAGTTCACTTGGTTGCCAAAGAATTTTTACAAGTTCATAGTGTTAACCAAGCTTCTGTTGCTTAACACAAGAAATTGTCTTAGAACTAGTTTTCAGCAAGCAGGGTTGGCCAATGAAGGATTTTTGTTGTTTTGGCATAAGAAGCTTATTTATTTTAAGCACTGTTTCTAGCTGACTATGGTGATGATTATTGATTATTGTAATTTGAATCTGAGCTGACTTGACAATCTAGATGGTATAAATGAAAGGTAAAGTTGAGATTTTTTAGTGTGTATACAAGTGTGTTGATTGAATTGAGAAAGAAAGAGTGAGAGAAAACTTGAAGGATAAGTAGGTATCCTTGTGGAGCATAAAGGTGTTATTATATTAGGAAGGATCAAGTACAAAGCAGAACAAAGATCTGTATTCAGCAATTCAATTGCATCAAAATCAGGTCATTTCATTGTTACTCTCTAACCATTGTCGCAGTGATCTAAAATCTCCTGACAGATTTGGTTTAATAGCTAGTTGTAAATCCTTTAACAAGGTCACACCTAACAATGTGTTTTGTATCCTTTAACTAGGTTGGCTCCTAACAAGGCTCACTTTAGAAGAGTGAAAATAGTAACTAGTTACATTGGTGGTTTTTCCCATATTGGGTTTTCATGTTAAATTGTGGTGTCTCATGTGTTCATTTTATTCCTCTTATGCTTGCAAATTAATCACTGTTAATATTTTAAGATCAGCTACAAGTAAATCACACTTTGCATTTACCAAGTTACAACATTTTTTGTGTTCTTACCAAATATTAGCAGCAATCAATTTTTATCATTGACATCTAAGGGATATGGGATATATTTTGGTGGTAACTGATTCACGCCTCCCCCTCTCAGTTACTCCTCCTATATTTCCAACAACATATTTCACTCATTCCATTACATTTTTCAACAATATACATCCCTTATATCAGATTGGTCACAATTCTTCTTAGATCTATAGATAAATCTAGGCAATAGCAGCTAACTAAAAATCAGAGATTAAATGTAAACAAGTTTTAACTAGCTTTGACATTCTTCAAACATTAAGGTAAATTTGGTTTTGATTTTAAGCTTGATGCTTATTCATGGTTTCTCCATATGTAGACTAAACTAGTTGATCAATGTCTCATCCATTGGGATTCAGAGTCTATCTGATTTCTGTACCTAATTGACTACATTACAATCAATATTATTAGTAATTGTCACTAAAATTCATTCACATATATCCTCTCCACTACTATGGAGATCCTATCATATTCACTGAAGCATTTATCTAATTTATTGAATTAAAAGTAGTAGTGAAAATGATACACAACTTTGCCTAATTGCATTCAATTGAATAATCTTTGCTCATGCAATTTCAAGATAACCAAGTAATAAAAGTGGAGACAAGATTCAAGAAGAAAAGGTACACGGATAGAAAATATTTATATTAATTTCCTTTGAAAATTGTATAACAAATGTAATAGAACTAAAAATGACTCAAGGTAAGACATCAAGATCCTATAACATCAATGTATTCTCATATACTTGCAGAGAAAATACATCATAAAGTTTGCACCAAGACTGGACCAAACAAAACTTAGTAGAACTAAAACTATGCAATGACTCAGACCTTTTTTCTAGCCTTGAGATCTCACTTATATAGTGTGAGATGCAACAAGCTTTAGGCTTAGAGAGTATTGATAGTTGTCCTTAAGATAGAAAAAATACTTACATTGTGTCATGCAAAAAATACAAGGGCATTAACACACATAATATTTATTTTTTTAAACAATAATAATTAATTCCACTAAGTCTAATATGTTTGTTTCATGAGTTAAACCATAGGTACATTGCAAGACAGATACAAGTGCTGACATCCCATTTAAGTTTAAAATCAATGAGTGGGAATAGATCATTAAATTTGAAAATTCATTATCAAAATGATTTCAACATTTGTTTCATTATTACATTAATTTTAAAACAATATATTTAAAATTATTCAAATAACAATAAAAATAAGGATAAATCAAACTTTTTTGAAACATTGTAATCCAAAGGACTAACTAAATAATATAATCATCTAATAATAAAATAATTAAAATTTATTTAAACTTTACTCTAAACTAATTATATTTAAATCTAAAATCTATTCTAACTAAAACATTTCTAACAATAACGATAATTAAAATTATATAAAACTAAATGACAATTCTTCAAGCAAACTAATTAACTTAACTTGGAACATACTATCTTAACATTAAATTAACAAATTCTAACTTTAAGTTTATATTAAAACATTTTAAAAAAACAACTTACTATCTAAATTCTAATATTTACCATATTCTAAAACTAATTAAATTTTACAAATCAAATTTAGCACTACCTAATACTAACACATAAACTAAAACTAAAACTATAATAAAATAAACTTTATCACTAACACTACTTTAAAAAAAATCTAATACTTAACTACATTAATAAAATAAAACTAAAACTAAAATTAACAACTTCTAATTCCTATCAATTAACTTTACTACTATTTAAAAACCCAGAAATTAAATTACTAAACATAAATTTGACAAAATTTTAAAAACTTTATAAAACAAACTTATTAACCTACACATTAACTAACACAAAACTAAATTAACCTAACCTCTAACTACCCCCAACCCTACCCCACTAAGTTTTCAACCTTTCCCAACCCACTTTCCTGCCCACGTATTAATTAAATTTACTAATAAATTTTCAAAGGGAATCCTACAAAAATGTTCTCTGTTACAACAAGGGAATTAATTCATTTTTCCCATACAAAATATAGAGAGTTTTTACTCTTAGGATGCAAAATTTTTCTAAGTGTTGAAATTTTCTAACTTATATAATTTTTCAAGAGGAATATCTTTTTTTTTGTCCTATATTTTCTCCTCTAAGTATTGGATTGATACCATCATATCTATTTGACCAAGGGGGGCGTTATCATATATTTATTTTATTTTCTTATTGGATTTAAACATAGGATTATAATGTATCATGGGTACAATAATGTAGGATTCATTCCCCGTTCAATCAAATACGAAAATGTGAGAGGAGATTTTCATTTATGTAACTTGAAATGCACTTGACATAATTCAAATTTAAAATGCATAATGTGATATGTATTCTCATTTTTAATTAAGCTTAATCAAATGAATATGATTTTGAAACATAAGAATGTCACAGAAATGTAAAACATTATTAGATCTAATTTTCAGTAAACATATGCAAAAAACTAAAATACTAGAAATCTCATATGCATGAATATTACTCAACTTATTTTTATTGAACCACCTGATTCAAAGGCTCCACCAGGAAAGAACTAGGAAGAAAACCCAACATCGTTGCGATTTCAACAATAAGCTTAAATATATCATTTTTATGCAAGATTATTATCTTGAGGAGAAATCTCCCAACATAACTAAATTTCAATAACAATTTTGAATTTCCTTATTGGCTCCACAATAGGGAAACCATTATGAAGTCTGCAACACATACAATGATCATGGAGAGAATGAAAATTGACCAAGAGACAACCAATCATAACATGAAGAAAAAATCAAACATTTACTCCCATCCTAGTTTGCATGACAGGTTTGACATTGAACCAGACAAGGGAGAAGGTGAATTTTTCTAGTAGGAGATGTTAGACACAACACTCTAACAGGTGCCCTTTTGGGGCTATAAACTCAAAAACTTTCATTCTTCCATATCTTAATTTTCAAAACTCAAACACATAGTTTGTGCTAACAAGTAGGGGCCCATAACACCCTACTCTCTCTCCCTCTTCTCATCATGAGAAGAGACTCTACACTATTGGAGTCCAAGTAAATACCTCCTCCCATACATGGCCACTTCTATCCTATCTGAGGGTGAGTAATGCTAATACAACCCATATAATCCTTTTGAAAATCAAAGAAAAAAAATACGAAGGAAAATATTCAAGAAAAACCCATTTCAATCCCTCCCAAACATATTCAATAGAAACACAAATATAAATATGCAAAAAAAAAAATTTAAGAATGAACCCAACATGAACAACATGAGCTAAGGGATTCCTACCTTCAAAATTGGGCAATGGCAATTGAACAATTTGAGATGAGCATTCCCTTCCTTTTCCTTCTCCTTTAATCCTAAATTACACTCTAAAATTAGAGGTTGGGTGAACACCTAAAACCTCTCAAATTTGCCTCTAAATAAGACACTAAGTCAACCAACACCAAAAATGCAATAACTCCCCCACTTGCCTAAAAGTTCTAGAGTCTTCTAACTCAACTAGTCACAAGGCTAACCTTAGGGTGGAGTTAAAGTTATCCAACTCATGATGAAAACATTCAATTTTTGCAATAAAGCATAAATGGGGCTTTTGGTGACCATAAAAGTCAAAAAAAGGGGCTAGGAGGGTGGCAAATGCCCCCAACCCATACCCATACCCCTTAGGTACTCAGATTTCATGATTTTGGGCCTTTAAGACTAATTAGGGACCTATCAAAAAGCTTGGAGATTTTAGGATTTTCTAACAACTTTCAAAAATGTAGATTACTCGCTAATCATGATTAAGGTGATTAATCTTTATTACTAACTGATTAGCAAAAAGGTCACTAACCTAGTCTAGCTTAGATGTTTAGGTTACTTGGTTAATCCTAACCATCATGTTGGACACTGAAAAATCATTGTTACAAAACATTAACACTTAATGATTAAAAAATGATACATTCATTCAATTCATGATACAAATAAAATATGAACAATAGGGTTTGCATCTTTCATTAGATTTAACCCTAGTTTCCACAAATGGTACATAGGGTTCAGTTTTATTTCTCTGTTAGATTTCTTGGCTAAAATATCCTACACACTGATTGCACACATCAATAGCTCAAGAAAATCACACACACACACACACACACACACACATATCAGGGAAATCACATAAATTAAAACATCTATCTTTCAAATAACTAGTTGTTTATCTCATTTCTACTCATATTTTTAACTATTAAAATTTCATAACCAAAGTGTTAATTTTAAATTCACTTTCTACACTACTTCATCAGTATACATGTTCATAAAATATTAAATAGCATAATTTAAACATCTGAAAGTAAAACATTACACAACATAATAACATAATAATGTTTAGTGTATTTGATAGTGTCTCAACATATCGAGTCATGAGTATCAAAATAATAATGTATCCAATATGCTATGATGGATAAGGGAAAGGCTTCACATCCTCCCCCACTAGGCATTAACTTCCTCCTAGAGTTCATAAAAAATATATGGGTACTGAGATCACATCCATCCTACATCCTCCCATGAAGCCATGACCTCATCATAATAATCCCACTAGACCCTAACCTAGTCTAGCTCTCAGCCTCGAAGAGCTAGGGTCTATCGGGCAATAACACAGATAGGCTCCAGTGCTAACTACCCACCCGACTCCACCTACAAGTCATTCCAATCTATAATGTGAGACTCATCATAAATGCATCCTCTGAGTACTTAATTTGAAACACATTGTGAATGCGTGATAGGCTAGGTGGAAAAGCTAGATGGTATGCAATTAGTCCTATCCTCTCTAGGATCTCAAAGGGTCCAACGAATTGAGGTGCCAACTTAGAGCCCTTTCTGAATTGAATTAGACACTTGCATAGTTGCACACTCAAGAATACTCTATCTTGAACCTGATACTCTTGATCTATCCTCTTCACATCAGCATACTTCTTTTGCCTATCCTGTGCCTCTCTTAGGCACTGTCTAATCAAGGTCACCTACTACTCCATCTCCTTGACTAACTGAGGGCCAATAGATACTCAATCCTTGATCCTATCCCAACTCAAGCGTGTTTTGTAAGGTCTTCCATATAAGGCTACATAAGGTGGCATACCTATGGAGAAATTGTGCCCATTGTTATAGGAAAACTTGATGATAAGTAAGTATTCCTCCCATTTAACCTGATGGTACATCACATACATACGTAGCATGTCTTTTAAAACCTAATTCACTCACTCAGTCTGACCATCAGTTTGAGGATGGTACATTGTACTAAAATTGAGCCTAGTACCCAATGTTACCTACACCTCTCTCCAAAAGGATGAAGTGAATAGTGAGTCTCTATCAGAGATGATCTTATGGGGAACACCATGAAGTCTAACAATGTCCTACAAAAACATCTAAGCTATGTCTCATGTTGTGTAAGTAGTACATATGGGTGAGAAATGTGAAACCTTGGTCAACATGTCAACTGTTACCAAAATGGGATCATGGCGGTGAGATGACATGGGGTCACCAATAATAAAATCCATAGATATAGCATCCCACTTCCATTCTACAATCTCATGAGGCTGAAGAAGCCCATTGAGATGATGGTGTTCTACTTTCACCCTCTAACACTCAAGGCATCTCACAACTATGTTAGCAATCTACACTCTCATACCTAGCCAATGATATAACTACCTCAAATCTATATGCAACTTCTTAACACCTAGATGCACTACATAAGGTGCTATGTGAGCCTCAAGTATAATGAGCTCATGCAAACCTCCAATGGAAGGTACATACATACATCCTCTATGATGCAAAATTCCATCAGACTCCAAGGAATACTCTAAATACTTCCCTTCTAAGGGTCTTTGAGAATGCACCATCTGACTAACTTCTGCATAAAGTTCATCTACTAGCAAATGATGTAGAATCTGCTCTCTCAAGTTAGTGCAAGTTTTCATAAATGAAAGCTCATGGTGCCTTCTACTTAAGGCATCTCCAACCATATTCTCCTTTCGCTTAATGTAATGAACATTAGAATCATACTCACAAAGGAACTCCATCCACCTTCTTTGTCTAGCATTAAGGTTTGGCTATGTAAATATGTACTGCAAGCTCTGATGGTTTTAATGAAGCTTGAATCTATGACCTTAAAGGAAGTGTGGCCACCTCACTAAAGCATGAACCACTGCTGCAAGCTCTAGGTTGTGAGTAGGGTAATTGAGTTCATGAGTCTTCAACTTCCTAGACTCAAAAGAAATAGGTCATCCCTCCTACATAAGGATTGCCCCTATACCATCCAAAGATGCATTCATGTACACCACAAAATCCACAAAAGGATCTAGTACTGCAAGAATCGGTGCACTTGTGAGGGCTCTCTTGAGCTCTTGAAAATCTCTATCACACTTCTCTATCCACTCATATTTCTTCCCCTTTTTTGAAGAGATGTGATTGGGTGTGCCAATCTAGAGAATCCCACAATGAAGCATCAGTAATATCCTACTAGTCCCTTAAAGCACCTCACTTCAATGACACTGGTGGGTGCGGGCCAATCCATGATGGCCCTAATCTTCAATGGGTCTACTAAGACACCATCGCCTGATATGACATGACCCAAATAATGTATCTTAGGTCTATAAAATGCACAATTTGATAAGCTGTCATACAACTAGTTCTCTCTTAACTTCTATAATACTTGTCACAAGTGCTCTTCATGCTCCTTCTCATCAAGAGAAATATCATAATCCATCAAGGAAAATGACCAAAAAGTTATCCAAAAAGGTATGAAATACTCCATTCATGAGGCTCATGAATACAGTTGAAGCATTTGTGAGGCAAAATAGTACCATGGTGAACTCGTAGTGACCATACCTCATACAAAATGTAGTCTTGGGGATATCACTATCCACAATCCTCAACTAATGATAATCCAACTTTAGATAATCTTTGAAAATTTTAGAGCACCCTATAACTAATCAAAGAGATCATCAATCCTAGGAAGTGGGTATCAGTTCTTGATGGTTACTTTATTCAACTGTCGATAATCAATACACAACCTTAGTGATTTGTCCTTCTTTATGAAGATCACTGGTGCACCCCAAGGTGACACACTAGGTTGAATATGCCCTTTCTCTAAGAGTTCCTCCAACTAAGTCAATAGTTCACTAAGCTCGTGAGTAGTCATCCTGTATAGTGCTCTCAATACTAGCTTGGCTCTTAGCATGAGATCTATATGAAAGCCCACTACTCTAGGTAGAGGCATACCAGGGAGCACTGAAGGAAACACATTTGCAAACTCCTAGAGGATTGGAAAATCATTAAGGGATAGCTATCCCTTTGAATCTTCATCTCTATCACTAATGGTGATAGTAAACAACTAACATCCCTTTCACATGCACTGCCTAAGCTACATAGTGAAAATCATACAAAAGGATATTGGTCTCTTTACTATGAAGATCACTCTAGAGATACCATTTTCATCCATACATTCCACCCTCTTCTATCGATAATCCATTTTGGTACTATGGGCATAAAGTAAATCCATGCTAAGGACAAAATCATAAGATCTTAGAGAGGTAATGCATAAATTAGACATCATGGTCATGTCTCCAATTTGAATTGAGAAATTATGCACCATGAAATTAATTGACACTTTGGCTCCTGAGGCTAACTCTACTTTCCAACTAACATCCTATCTAACGGCCACTAGCCTGCAATGCTCCACTACATATGGAGATATAAAAGAGTCAGTAGCTCTAGAATCAAATAAAACAACAACCATCCTACCCTATTTTATACTTGTGGCCTCAATAACTGTGGCCTGATGCTCAACCTGGTAGTTGTTAACCACTACAAAAACTCTATGGTATCTACCCATATTGCCAACTTTCAGCTTTGAAATAGCCCCTCTTTGACCACTAGATAATTGTCCCTATAGACACTCTCTATCTATATGACCCATGCCACCACAAGTGTAGCATGTTCCTTGGGTATAAGATAATAGACCCTATGATTCAGACTACTATGGGCCTCTTGACCTGCTAGATTCACTGTATCCACCCCTAGAAGATTTATGAGTCTTCACTAACTATGACTATGGGGCATGTACCTTTTGATCCTATTTGGGACCTGTGACTACCACTACTTGGGCTTGGAGCCCTGATAACACTATGAAGGTTTCTATTGCTATTGCTATGGTTTTTACTATTGAGACTGTTCTCCCTTAGAGGATCCTAATGTATAGTTTTGATTCCCTTTCCTAGGGGGTTTCTACTAGGTAGAGTTTTGGTTCTGAGATTGATCTTGTGACTCTTGTCTACCCTAAGTATCATTAGCAACTAGTGCTATCTCAACTATGTATCTCAAGGTGGTAGGGAAGGCCAAACATACTAGACCTTGGAGTGAGAAATTTAGGCCCATGATGAAGTGATGTACTCATAGTTTCTCATCCTTCATGTCTTCAACATAAGAACAATCTTGAGAAACCTGCTCTCATACTAAGCTACTATGAGACCCCTCTGATATAGAGAATGAAATTTATCTATCTTCTTTTGTTTGAAGTGTTCAGATAGGTACCTCTCTCGAAATCTCTCCAAAAATGACTCCCATGTTAGGGTATCCATCCTCACTCTTATAATCTCCTCTTGATGCCACCAATTGGAGGCATCTTCCCTTAGCTGATGGATTGCTAGACATGCCTTCAAATTAATCCCACAAGGATGTAATCCAAAGTACTACTATAGACTCTGTAACTAGGCCTCTACTACTATTCCCTTAGTGGAACCAATATAGAATGGTAGCTAGAGTCATATCAAGTCCCATATATCATCTCCTATATAACTTACTATCTAAATTCTAATATTTACCATATTCTAAAACTAATTAAATTTTATAAATCAAATTTAGTACTAACTACTATTAACACCTAAACTAAAACTAAAACTATAATAAAATAAACTTTATCACTAACACTACTTTTAGAAAAATCTAATACTTAACTACATTAATAAAATAAAACTATAACTAAAATTAACAATTTCTAATTCCTATCAATTAACTTTACTACTATTTAAAAATATAGAAATTAAATTACTAAAGATAAACTTAACTAAATTTTAAAAGATTTATAAAAAAACTTATTAACCTACACATTAACTACTAACTTAATACTAAATTAACCTAACCCCTAACTACCCCCTAACCCTACCCCACTAAATTTTTACACTTTCCCCACCCACCTCCCTATCCATGTGGAATCTCATTTGCCAACTTGGGTGTGTGTTCCAAGTGCAAGCCAAGTGGCATGGGAGTTGTACATGGTCCAAGGCTGCCCATTAATTTTTATTGGCAGAAATTCGCATGGAGTGGGGTTTGTGGTTAAAGTCCCTAGTCAAGCTAAGGTTTAACTCAGCAATAAGGACATTGACTTTAATTTAAACTCCAATCTGCCCTTATTTCAAAACTGATGCACAAAGGTACCTGCAAGAGTAGTTGAATGCTTAGGGAAAATGGAGGTATTTATTATTAAAAGTTTATTTGGTAGGGATTAGGATAGGCTTAGGATATTCTTAGGTAGATATTTTATTTTATTTATTTAGTTATTTGTTGATAAATTCTTTTTGGTATTAATTAAATTTAGCAATAGATTTTTGAAGGGAATCCTACAAGAATATTCTCCATTACAACAAGCAAATTAATTCATTTTTTCCATACAAAATCTAGAGATTTTTTACTCTTAGGATGCAAAATTTTTCAAAGTGTTGAAATTTTCTAACTTATATAATTTGCCAAGAGGATTTTTTTTTGTGTCCTATATTTTTTCCTCTAAATATTGGATTGATACCATCATATCTATTTGACCAAAGGGGATATTATCATATATTTATTTTATTTTCTCATTTGATTTAAACATAGGATTATAAGGTATCATGGGTATAATAATGTAGGATTGATTCCACATTCAATCAAATACAAAAATGTGAAAGGAGACTTTCATTTATGTAACCTGAAACTTACTCGACATAATTCGAATTTAAAATGCACAACATGATATGTATCCTCAT
This sequence comes from Cupressus sempervirens, assembly GCA_028749045.1. NCBI lineage: Eukaryota > Viridiplantae > Streptophyta > Pinopsida > Cupressales > Cupressaceae > Cupressus > Cupressus sempervirens. Next base: position 749,001,361 of record CM053792.1, read on the forward strand.
TTTTTAAATTAACCTTAATCAAATGAATGTGATTTTGAAACACAAGAATGTCACAGAAATGTAAAACATCATCACATCTAATTTTAAGTAAACATATGCAAAAAATTGAAATACTAGAAATCTCATATGCACGAATATTACTTAATTTGTTTTTATTGAACCACTAATTCAAAGGCTCTACCGAGAAAGAACCAAGAAGGAAACCTAACATCATTGCCATTTCAACAATAAGTTTAAATATAACATTTTTAGACAGGATTATTATCTTAAAGAGAAATCTCCCAACATAACTAAATTTCATTAACAATTCTAAATTTCCTTCTTGGCTCCATAATAGAGAAACCATTATGAAGTCTACAACAAATCACATTTATCATGGAGAGAATAAAAATGGACTAGGAGACAACCAATCATAACATGAAGACAAAATCAAACATTCACTCCCATCCTGGTTTTCATAACAGGTTTGAGATTGAACCAAACTAGGGAGAAGGTGGATTTTTTCAATAGGAGACATCAAAAACAACACCATAATAGTTCCCTTTTGGGGCTATGAAATCAAGAACTTCCATTCTTCCATATCTTAATTTCCAAAACTCAAACACATGGTTTGTGCTGACGAGTAGGGGCCCATAATACGCTACTCTCTTGCTCTCCCTCTTCTTATCCTAAGAAGAGACTCTGCACTATTGGATTCCAAATAAAGACCTCCTCTTGTACATGGCCATTTCTACCCTATTTGAGGGTGAGTAATGACAATACAACCATATTATCTTTTCAAAATTCAAAGCAAAAAAATATGAAGGAAAATATTCAAGAAAATCCCATTTCAATCCCTCCCAAACGTATTCAATAAACACACAAACATACATATCAAAACAAAACTACTTAAGAATGAACCCAACATAAACAACATGAGCTGAGGGATTCCTACCTTCAAAATTGGGTTATGGAAATTGAAAAATTTGAGATAAGTATTCCCTTTCTTCTTCTTCTCCTTCAATCTTGAATTGAACTCTAAAACTAGAGGTTAGGTGAACACCCAAACCCTTTCAAATTTTCCCCTAAATAAAACACTAACTCAACCAACTTCGAAAATGCAATAACTCCCCCACTTGTCTAAAAGTTCTAGAGTCTTCTAACTCAACTAATCATAAGGCTAACCTTAGGGTGGAGTTAAATTTATCCAACTCATGATGAAAACATTCACTTTTTACAATAAAAAAAAAATGGGGTTTTTGGGTGACCATAAAAGTCAACAAAAGGTGCTAGGGGGTGGAAAATGCCCCCAACTCATACCCATACCCCTTAGATATGTAGATTTGATGATTTTTGGCCTTTAGGACTAATTAGGGACCTATCAAAAAGCTTGGAAATTTTAAGACTTTCTAACAACCTTCAAAAATGCAGATTACTCACTAATCCTGATTAAGGTGATTAATCTTGATTACTAACAGACTAGTAAAAAGGTCACTAACCTAGTCCAACTTAGATCTTTAGGTTACTTGGTTAATCATAACTATCATGCTGAAATGCATATACAATTCACAAGTGTCAAGTGACACTGAAAAATCACTGTTGCAAAACATTAACACTTAATGATTAGAAAATGATACATTCATTCAATCCATGATACAAATAAAAAACAAGCAATGGGGTTTGCATCTTTCATCAAATTTAACCCTTGTTTCCACAAATGGTACATATGGTTTAGTTTCGTTTCTTCATTAAATTTCTTGGCTAAAATATCTTGCACACTCATTGCACACATCAATAGCTCAAGAAAATCACATGCATATATATAACTTATTAGGGAAATCACATAAATTAAAACATCCATCTTTCAAATGACTAGTTGTTTATCTCGTTTCTACTCATATTCTTAACCATTAAAATTGCATAACCAAAGTGTTAATTCTGTATTCACTTTCTACACTATTGCATCGGTATACATGTTAATAAAAAATTAAATAGCATAATTTAAACATCTAAAAGTAAAAAATCACACAACATAATAACATGATAATGTTCAGTGTATCTGATAGTGTCTCGACATATCGAGTCATGAGTATCAAAATAATAATGTATTTACTATGCTATGATGGATCGAGGTGAGGCCTCACACATTGTTACTATCATAAAATATAAAATTTTGTGCAACATAATATCTCTCATCATGAATGTTCTTTGGTGGGACCACTTTCTATTGCATCCTTTGTTGTAATTCTTTATTGATAAGAAAGTAATGATTGGCTTCATTATTGTTTTTGCTCCTTGGAAGATGTAGCCAAAAAATCTATTTGTGTTGGACCTTGCTCTAATTTATATAGACTTACTTTAACTTGAGGCACTCCATCCACATCATCATGAACTAACAAGATGACATTTATATCTAATTCTTTCTCCGTCAAGTCACAAGTTTGGATTTCTATGCTTGCGCAATTGGTTTCTCACCTTTGTCCTCCTCTCTTTTCATTGTGGTATAAATTATTTGTAGGTCATCTTGTTCCATTTCTTCATCATCAGTTTCACCACATTCTAACTAATTAGTATGAACAAATTCTTTCATCCACTTGTCAAATAGTGTGTCATCTAGCCAATTAAAATTTAGATTTTCATTTTTCTTTCTCATCACATATTCTTATAACTTATCTATCTCAATAAAATCTTTCCTCGATGAATAAAAGAATAACCGAACTTTTAAAACTTCTTCAGTTGTAACTACCCACCATGTGCTTCCCCCTTCATTTATGACTCTATTCATCCTTAGACACAATAGGTCATCTCATTCTTTGGCCAATTCCTCCTTATTTTTCAATCTATCCTTTTTATCTATAACATGTGAGAATAGTTTAAAATTAACACTCTTATACTTATCTAGATAACTTATGATCCTTCTTTGCAATTCAATTCTCTTATCATTAAATTCTAATAAATCACTAGTCAAATCATAAGTGTTTTCTATGTGTTCATAGGATAAACTGATATAAAAAAACACATACGAGTAACATTTCTATTTCTTTTACTCCATTTGTTAACAATTGTCTTGAGGGTGTCATCACTCACTTTCAGCTCCTTGCATGCATTTACTACTTTTTATAGTTTCTCATTGAAAGTTGGCCAATCAATTTTATCTATTAAATAGATAATAGCTTTCCTTAATCTATCCTCATATTGCACATCCAATTCCACATGTAATGCCCACAATTTGCTCCTTTCTTCTTCAAACTCTTATGTAGTATAATATTGTAGCCTTTATGGTGTGTCAAGGATTTCAATGAGAGTAGTGGATTTAAAAGGCACCACTAGTGGATGAGGATAGGTGATTCTTGGCCTGGTAGATCATCTCATTAGTTTATTTTCTAGTTCAATCCTCTTTCAAACTTCCTTATTGTAGGCAACCAAAACCTTCTTATAATTTTCTTGCAATTTCTACCTCTCTCTTTTGTCTCTCTAAGTGATGGCTAAGGTGAGACTAGTTGATCGAACACCTAGCTCTACAACTTCTTCACTAGTAGTTTCTTCAACTCTTTTTTACAATTAGGCTGTCTATCAAGCTAGTATCATCAGGCTGGCAAGACCTAGTTTGGACCCTTTTCTCATTGACCATATCACTAGTGCTACGTGGTCCTCACTAAATTTAGCACCTTTTAGTTCCTTCTTCCTTTTTTCCTCTGTACTCAATTTATTTGTGATAGAATTGAAAACCATGGCATCTACAATGTCTTAATTAGGGATCAGCAAAACCCTAGATGCTTTTATCATTCAACTACCTTCTTTAGGAGTCAAGCTTTTGAATTCCTACATCATTTTTTATTTTATTTGGTTTTTACATCTGCTTCTTCCATTTCAAGATGCTCTATTTTCAATTTACTGCATCTTTCTTCAAACACTCCAATGTTTGTTCTACAAGAAAATTGGTAAAAGGATTTGGACTTGACAATATTGTCATTAGAAATGAATTCTTGGATGACCTATTCTACAATAGGGTACAACTCTTTCCCTCTATAATCTATAATATTTAGCTCAAGGCTTGGCATAGGAGGTTCCTAGGGATTTCCTTCCTCTAATTCTATTATAGTAATGAAAACTCCCCCTTGGGATCCCAATTGCTCCACCTGCTCCCTAGTGAGCTATTCATCTCCTATTCATAATGGGGAATGGGTGGGTGAATATTCCTCTATTTGATGTATTTGTTCCTTTTCTATCCTCTACCTCTTGGGCATAGGATCATTAGGTCACTCCTCCAAAAGGACACTAGTTGACCCCATTATTTGTTTTCCTTTTATCTAATGTAGCCCTTTTATTAAGAATTATGTTATACCCAGGCCTTTTTTGGACAATTAATTGCCTTGATCCTAGTGGAGGGGTAAATGACAATCAACTGATGAATTCTCTAGCCTTTTCTGGAAAAGAATTAATAAATAATAGTTTTTTCTCATTCATGACCTCCATAATTTTAGGAAAAGTAGTCATTAGTGTATTCAATTTTTCTACCTCTATTTTTGCATCAACTAGAAGCTTATAGTTATTATCAAAATAATGAATGAATTCCAAAACCCTAGAATAATCCCTCCACTTTTCCTTTTTGATCTCTCACTCTTGCAAGGAGAACTCATTCCTTATTATATCTTTAGGAAAGTATGGTTGATGTTCTTTAGAACCAACTTTAGCCCTTTGTCTAAACACATCAAAAAACCCCTCAGTATCACAAGAATGGGGATGAGATACAACTGTCTTGCACTAGTGCAAGAATTTATACAAGAATAACCAACCACCCTTTGTGATTATGAAATAGTGGGCCATAGTACAGCCGGGGAAATTTGAGCCTTTGTTTCTTCTAACCAATTGTGCTTCCTTCAATCCCCCTATCTGCCACAACATCTCATCTCTCCCTACCTTTAGAGGCACTTGATAGCATAGTACATGGGGAGTCCCTTGGAAACCATAAACCCTAAAAACTATAGAAATAGGGTAAGGTATAACATTTACCCAGTTATGGGATACTTGCAACCTAAAAGGATTGTCCATGGGCCTAATGAAATCTAGCAATGCCTTGGGAATTCTGGGATTGTCCCTTGATACAAGGCTTCCTAGCTTGGAAGTGAAATACCTATCAAATCTAACAAAACTAGCCTCCTCTAAATCGCATGTCATATCTGCACTCCATAAGTAGATTGGCAATGCCTCTCCCTCATACTTTTGGTTCAAAACAATCTCCTTTTCAAAATAGGTACCTTCTTTAAATAAGAAAATGTGCATCAATAGTGAGTAATGGCTAAATGCATTTTTCCACCTTGCTCTTTGCAATCCCAACTAATCCTATATGGATCTCTTCTACTATATAAGTTATAAAATCAAAAATAATATTGACACCAAAAGAAGATATTTGTTTCATCATATACATGAATCTTGTTGGCATAAATTTTTGCTCATCCTCACCAAAAACCCTACACAAAGTCATGTATATATCTAGGGCACTAGTATTGAAAAATTCCTTCTTAAAAGGCTCTTTAGTGAACACTGTAAAAAAAATTAAATTTCCAATGGAGGCTAACTGTGCTCTCAATGCACCTTGCTTGACTTGATCACTTTTTGACAAGTATTCCTTTTTTTAGTCTTGGTAGGTCAATGGTCTCATGATAATCTGAGAGTGGCTACAAACAAAAAACTTCTCAAATTTCTTTATTATTTATTCTTATTAGGAATTCTCCATCTATTCTTCTCACTATCCTAGCTATTGGGTCATAATTTTGGGCAATGGCTATGAGTAGGTCAGAATCCATGAAAATGCCAGGGACTACTAGTTTTCCCAAATCAAAATTCCAAATATTTCCATGGGGAGAAAACTATTTTCTTTTTAAAAACCACTTCTTAAAAAGATGGAGCCCTATTTTAGAAGTAGTAGGATCCCTAACCCAATTCCCTTTGTCATATAAGCCATCCACAATTTTGAGCCTACGGTTCATAGGAATTAGCTTTTTTATCTGGCCAGACTCATTTGTGGACTTAGTTAACTGTTCAAGGAAGCCATCATGTATATTTCTACTTGCATAATCTACCTTCCCCAAAAAGACCTTCTTTGGAGGCATTTTTAAATGATGTAGAATACCAAAATTCTTTATTTTTTGATGGATTAGGATTCTTACTTGACCTCTTGTTACTCTTAATTGAAATTCTACAACAAATGGTGGATACTGAAAGTTCTTTAGCAACTTCAACCAGGCAAGGAACAATTCTTCAACAAGCTCTTAGCTCTCTCAAATTTGGAAATTTTTTTTTGTAGAGAAAAACTTAGTGAGATCTTGCAATATATCTCTAGTTCTACTTTGCATGGGGAGCCTTAATTTTCATAATGGGTTGTAAGGAACACAGGGTGGCACCATCTTCTAATTTTGAAAACATGTCATAAATTTAAAAAAATCTAACAATCTAGGAACAAAATTGCTAGTGGCTCAATTTCAATAGGCCAAGTTACCATTCAACTAAATCAGATTTCTCCACATAAGCCTTTGCTTCCACTACTGGCAAGTTATACTAGACCTACTGGTGTTTTTCAAGTCATGCTCTCGCTATGTCGCTATACATAAACATCAAGAAACTCCTTCTAATGACATAGTGACCATCATTGATACAATCTTGATCAAATGGAAAAAATTCAATAATTATTTCATTATAGCTATGGTGGATCCTTCTTATTTTCCTATGGTCACCATGTCATGTGTTGGTGCTCAAAATTGTAGCCCAAATTTTGAGCACCTATTAAGAAAATTGAGCCCTATAAATGCTTTTAAATGCATATGTACCTAGCTATCAAGTTGAGGCCTAAGAGGTTTCCAATGCTTCTAGAACATTTCATTTAGTTTTTCTATGTGTTCCATGATGTTAAAGAGTTATCTCGAGTCATTTGGCAAAGTCCTATTTTGAGCAAATGTCAAATCTGCATTTTTCATCAGTGTTAAACAACACCAAGAGGTTGTGTTTGCCTTTGAATATCTTTAACCTAGAAATGTTTCATGATTTAAAAATTTGGGAGTACCTAATATCCATGCCTAAGAACCTATGTTCCAGATTTTGAGTCATTTTGAGTTCATTTGATTAGGTTTCGAATCCCTCAAAGTTGGTAGTTTAATGTTTTCATGCTGATGTAGTTTGCACACATTTCTGGGAAGCCCTGTTTGATGAGTTGTAACTTTTGACCAGTTGAAAAAAATGCTAAATTTCCTTTTACATTAAATTTTAGACATTATATAATTTTTATGTTTCAAGTTTTAACTCTTGAAAAATCCATTTGATCAATTTTCAAATGCGATTCCAAACACAATCTCTATCTTTTCATTGGTGTTAGCATTTGCAGATTTGTTGGAACCCTTGTTCGTGGTGTTATATCTTGAAATCTATGATAGATGAGGTTGAATTGATTGTACCACTATGTTTCCCTCTGAAAATAATTTAAGTGTGCCAGTTTTCAAGTCTTGACGATTTCATTTGCATACTTTTCGAGGTCAATTCCATTCGCAAAAAATGTTTTCTATTAGTGCTTTCAATCTGCAAATTCTGACTAGCCCACTTTGACTGATTTCCAATTACACCCTATTATTCATCATAAGCCCAAATTACAGATTCATAATGTCCTTATGATAGAGAACCAGGTTCCTAGTTTTCGTTCTCCCAAGTATCCATTTGCCTAGTTTTCCAAGTCAAATCTGAACCCAGTTTATTATTTTCTGACATGTTTATCTCTAGGTGATTTTAAGAGATCAACTTTGACAAAAAATATCTTTTGTCCTCAAATTTTTCATGAGACAAAATTTCACAAGGTGCAAGTGTGCAGAACAGAGATTCAATGTGCCAGTTTCCAAAGCCTGATTAAGTGTTTGGGTCAGTTTTTAAGGCCAATCAATAGAGCTTCTAGCACCAATTTGACAATTTCCAGATAAGTGATAAAATGAGGTTTGAATTGACGATTCAATGATCAAATTTGATTTCTATCAGTATGAGATGGTCAGTGGATTAGTTCTGCAGTTCAAGTGTTTGGAAAAGAATATTTTTTTAGCTAGACTCATTTTGGGTTTGACTAATTACTTTAGAATGATGGATTGATTTAAAATCTTGGTGAATTAGATTAAGAGGGAAATCGCTGAATCGCAAGGCTAGGGAGCCAGAGGCCCTTATGAAAGGATTGAAGGGTGAAGCAGTAGACTATGGTGGAAAGATTAATGAGTCCCAGAGACAATTTTTTAATGGATAGAAGGAAGGCTAAACAATTAGAGGATGATAATGATTCTTTCTTGTTCTAAGGCATTAGAAAGCTACTAGTGTTGCTTATTATTTATTTCTAATGGATTAGGAAAACCGTGATATTTTCCAATCTTCTTCTTATTCTTGAGGAATCATTTGGAAGCATGTCTTAAAACTAAAAAATTGTTAGTGAATAGGATTATTGCATGAAAGATGCAAGAGTAAACCTCTATGAAGCTTTCTCACAAAATTTGTATGATTCTATTGGGCTTTAAGGGTGTGCTCCTTCAATGATTCAGGTAAGCTACTTTCTTTTAGAACTTGAAGTGATGCCACAATTTTTTGGTCTTTGAGCTTGATTCTCTAAAAGAATTGGTGGCTATTAATTTCATGGTTGTGATCTTGCCTATGGCTAGCCAACTCTAACTAGCTACACTCATCCATGAAACACACTGAATCCTCATTGCAAGTTGGAGTAGAAAGTGTTTGGTTTGACTTTCCCTTCAACTGATCTATCACTCCTGATTTGGAATTTGACATTAACTTCCCACTTAGATTTCTTTTTACCTGTAGTATGTAGCTATCAGTAATACCTATGATATCAATAGCATCAGAATTAGAATTAGATAATTTAGAATGTGGAACACCTACCTCTTCAGTAATTTTACACATTGCTGCTTTAGTTAAAGATGTGGCAAAGCAAGTGTGAGTTACATTTAATGTTGTGTCATATGGTATGCATGATGCTGTGGGAGGGAAAGAATTTTCCATACTGAATTTGGACATGTCTAGATTGGATGCAACATTATTCAAGGTACTAGGCACAGTTTTGGCTGCATTGCTCATTATTGATGGGTTTCCTGTATAAGAAGATTTTGTATGATATTGTTGAACCGGTGTAAGATGTCTAGAGAAACTCACGATTTAGGAGAAAGATACCTTGCAATAGCTATCCATGCCAAAATAGAGGCAACATTTGAAATGAGAACCCAAGCAATAGAAGCAAGCTATTGAAGTTTTGGAAACTTATGAAAAGACTCCAGAGGAGGAACTCTGCATTTTAAAGAGTGGAGTAGAAGTCACTAAGGATAGAGCTTTGAGATCATGCCCAACATTGAGCAGCTCACGTAAATCCATCACCACAGTGCATGAATAGGAGAAATCTCACATGGCAAAGGGAACAAAGAAGCTCAAAATGAAGAGGACACTTGAAGAGGTAAGGATGTTTAAGAGCTCAAGCCGACTGAAGTAGCAGAGGACCTATGATCAAATTTTATAGATCCCACATGGAGGGGCAAAGGCATCTAAGAACAATGAAATTGTAGAGCTAGAGGAAGGCCACGTCCATTAAAAAGAGGCAGTCAACATATGATAGAAGAGGAGACGGCCTACCATAAAGTCGTAGGTAGCTAGAAAAAGTAGTCAACGCATTAAGAAGTAAAGGCAACCTTTTGTTGGAAAGAATTCCTATGCATGTTAGAAGAACCCACGATGGGCAAGGGAGGTAGCAACAATCAAAACATGCCAGGAGAAGTAGCTGTCCATATAAAGAAAGCAGCAGTATGTAAGAAAAACCCTGTGTTAAAAATTTCCCCAAGAAGCATATGAATATTCATGCATTGATATGGCTAGGCAGTGTGCACAATTGGGAGAGATATTTTAAAAACATAGTCCCGCATATCCCAGGTTCCAGGAACTTTAGTCTTTAAAGACAATTACACATAGTATGTATTGTAACTTAGAGAAAGAGGCTTTTGGAAGCCATGGAACATGTGTAGGACCCCCCAATCTGACCCAAAGGAGGATGATGTCAGCCAGATCTGAAAAGAGCATAATTTTGAATGGGCATGCAATTCAAAAGCCAATGACATTAGCAAATCCAAGTGACCAAAAAAGTCAAAATCTGGCTAGTCACTAGCCAAAAAATCCAAAAAATCTGGCTAGCAACATAGCGAGTCACTGGGAAAATCCAAAAATCTAGCGAAGACAACTGAGTTCAGATGGAAGAAGATCGTGACACGTGTCTAGATCAGAGGGTCATCGCTAACTTGCCAAATGGAAGATGTACGTCATTTACCATAGTGACATGGTGAGGATTGATGCAGTGATGACATGTGCTAGCAGGTCCAGGAGATGGTGACGTGGCGAGCAAGTTTCTGAGATGCATGAGATTGCGACACATGGCAGATCATGTGGTTCTTGTTATGTCACTAAGAGAGAGATGCACACCAGTTAGTATAGTGACATAATGAGTATGACATGGTGGCAAGTAGGCATCCAATCAGAATGTGCCACATGGCATTCGATCAAAGGAAGTTTGACCCAGGTAGAAAATGAGGGCAAATTTGAGACTTTTCAAATTTTAATATTTTATTATTATTTTTCCTCAAATCCACGTGGAGGTCTTTTAAATAAAGTTTGAAACTTTATTTAGTTTAAACTTTGATGAAAGTTCAATTTTTTACAAAAAATAATGGCAAACCTATGAGCAGAAGTCTAAACTTCAAACGGCCACTTCTATGGCATTTTTCACCAAAATGAGCACTCCAATATACTACTGAAACCAGGAGAATTTGAATTTTCTAAATTTGAGGTCGGTTCTTTCACAGGTGTTCATTGGTTCACGCTATAGGTCAATTTGTAAAATTTGGGGCATTGGCAACAGAATAGGCAAATTTGATGATGGAGCATCAAAATTTGTTAGAAGGCAGTTCTAAAGGCTTGTTGGGATTTGATTGTGAGGAAAATCATCTTTAACTAGTTTCTTGCATTTTGGAAGTTATATTTCAATTGATTAGTTACTTTTACCTTTTAACATAAAAAATTAGTTGTTCTTTCATCATCAAATTTTTGAGATACTTGATGTCATTGGAGGCAAGTTGATCAGTGATTTGATTTACCCCTAGAGAAGAGAAGGTAGCGAGATTCTTTTCAGCTCCTTGAGGAAGAATTTTTTAAGGACACATGTTAGTCACATAATGAATTTGGGAATTGCTTCCTCTCTATTTATGCTTTCTTCTTCTCTTTTGTAAGGGTTGGAATTTTGGAAAGTTTTCTCTAGAATGAAGATAGTTGGTAGAATTGGCCTTGGAATTGATGAAGTCTGAATGGAAGATTTGGGATGTGCTAGTTCCAGACCATGAAGCTTTTACTTTAGCTATGATACCCCCTTCCCATCCCATCAGCTTCTCATTCTCACCAATTTCTCTCTTGTATGATACCATTTGTTATTATACAATCTGGTTTATTAGGTAGCTTGTGAGTTAATTTCATGCATTTTCATGTATTATTTCAAGGAAATCAATACAAAGAATAGAAAATGTGTGTTTCAGTTTGAAACTTGTCTCCATTCTCAGTGAGTTGTAATGTTTTATGGTCTTTGAACGAAGAGCCTAGATCATAAGTGTAGTCCCTTAAGGTTGTATGTTGTTTCATTATTTCTTGTAATTCAAGGAATTATGTAAATGCTTTAGAGATTCAACAGGGTTTCAGATTTATTGAGAAGGATATCAAGTAAGAATGAGATTTAAGTTGAACATTGATGTCTATTTACAAGGTAAATAGATAGATCACATATCTGAATATATAAATGCATATCAGATATCCAAAATGCATGAGGGAGATTCATGAATTTCCCAATGGATCAGGCACTAATTAGCTACATGATCATTAGTTTGTTGTCTATACTTGGTTTTCATCCGCTTTCCCCAACCACATAAAATCAAAAATCAAATTCAAATCATCTTTATATTTTATGTTGAAGAGCTAGAACAATTTAGCCCTCATCAGCTTGTCCATTCCATAGATTTTCATTCAGCTATTGTAGATCTCTGTCATTGCATTAAGTCATTAGGAGATACAAGGGGTTTCAATCTGCTTAATAGATTCAGGGATATGTTTTGCACTAGTATGATATCATTTGAATATGAGGTCTACCCACCTAGGTGTAGCAAAGCCTAAAGTAGAAGAAGGGTCTAGCCTTATAGTTGGCCCGATGTCTGAAGTGGCACATTGGAAATGGGAGTTAGCTGCCCCTAGATGTGTCATATTCTCATGGGGATAATTGAAAACCCGGTAATGTTTTCAAACACCAAAAAAATGGTGACTCTGTTGGGGAATCTGTGAAGTAATTCACAGTTAAAAGGACAAGAATCTCTGGTGTATAAGTTGAGCATTTCAGTCCTACTCTCAATTGGGTTTATGCCCATCTGAGTCACCAACAAGATGGTGACTCTGTTGGGGATTGCATATAGAAGAAGCTAAAATCTCTGGCATGAAACAAATTGGATACAACAAATATATAGCAAGAGGTGTTTCTTATTTCCTTGTTGAAGTTTCATGCACCCTAGTAAGTTTTTATCCATTTGCAGCAGTAATTCCAAGGTTGAATATAGATTGTGTTACTAAGTTTTATTTCTAGTCAATTCAACCAATTGTGGTTTTAATAATACTGCTGAAAATTCAAAGTCAAAATTTTTTTAAAGAGGTTTCTCTCTTCAAGGTGTTTAAAGTTTTGCAAAGTTCTACAAGTTGAAAATCTTGTTTAGATCTGTCATGTTTGAATCATGTGTGAAAATCTTTCTCACAATTGTGAGTGGCAACTCTCTAAAGGATTTCTAAACTAGTGTAGATCGGTTATGTATAAACATTTTCAAAGAGTTTTTAGCTTGGTGATGCAGATCTAAAAGTTAAGTTTTAGACAAGAAGAGAGCTATATGAATTTCTGACTGATAAGTTTAGAAGTGTTGTTTGATATGTTGTCTTAAGTTTTGAAATGATAAAAAATGAACCATAGTAGTGATTTCATTTAGTTCTCCTCAAGGAGATGGCGACTCTATGAAGGATATGATCAGTGGTGTGAGGAATTGAGATCACCACTAGGCCAACCAGCAAATCAATGTTTTCAGTAGCAACACTTGAGGTATTTTACATTCTCATGTGATTTTATTTACATGAAAGTAAGATTCAAAAAAGTTTCTCCACCAAATGGTTTTCAGCATTAAATAGGAGAATGGTTTAGTATAATTCAACATACTTTGTGAGAAGTAGATTCAGCCAAGGTGTTCTATATTTCGAAGTATGTTTGAAGTTGAAAGTGGTAGAAGATTTTCAAATCTGCTGCAAGTTATGAATTCTGAAAGTTTTTAATGTTGAATGAGTCTTTAGTTTGAAGAATGTTGAATTTCATTTCACCTAGGATGCAGCTAGTTAATGAAATGTCTAGATCCATTTCTACCAAGTGATATATGCCATTGAATTTCAATGGTATTCATGGTTTCCCAAATGTCATTCTTAATGATGTTAGGAAATGTTTGCCTAAGTTTAGTGGGAACCATCTTGTATCAGCCAGTCATCATATTGAGTTGTTCATTGATTTGATGGGTGACTACAAAATTGCTCATGAGGATGTGCACATGAAGCTATTTGTTCAAACCTTAGAAGGTGATGCTAGAGAATAGTTTTCTTTTGTACCAGCACTTTCTATTTCATCCTAGAGTGAGTTGCATTCAGCCTTCATGGAGAAATTTGGAGAATGGGTAAGCCTATCTAATTCTTATGATAAGTTCTTGAAGATTCATATTCAGAGTGATGAACTTGTCCCTCAATTTAATATCAAATTTGCAAGAGTTTTGAATGAAATCCTTGACAATCATAGACTTGATGATCAAATGTGTTTAGCTATTTATTTTGATGCATTTGATAAGAAAATGAATTTCTAATAAGGGATAAAGAAATGAATTTCTACTAAGGGATAAAGAACCATAGACATTATATCAGGCTTTTATGAACACTAGAGATATTGAGAATAATATGAAGTATGGATTGACTAGAGGTCATTTTTCCATGAATGATTTTAGATATAATGTGTTTGAAAGAAAAGTGGAACACAGTGTTGATGTTTCAGTTTCAAAAAAAAATGTCAACACCCCTGCTGTAGGTTTAAATCAGATTGAGAATTTAAATCAGAATATCTGTATTAGAAAGGTTAGTCTAGTTGCAAATAGAAACACACATGTTCATGATGCTACAATAGTGAATATTATTTTAGACTTTGATAGGTTTCAGCGACATGTTGATTTTACAGATCAAACATTAGTTACAATAGAAAGTTCTTCTCATGACAGTTATGTGTATGATGATGTTACTAATGTTTCCAATTTTGAAGTTGCTGAACCCAAATCTCAGTCTTGTGCAAGTTAGAAGGCTAAAAGTTATCTCTCTGATCATGAGATTGATGTTGTTGATCCGAGATGCCATGGAGAGTTAACAAAAAGTGAAGAGCATGAATCACAATCATCTTAGCCACAATCAGAAGAATAGAATGCACATGTTGATAATGTTTTAGTAGTAAATGGTAAGATGTATTCTTTTAATCAGTCGGATAGGAAAGAATTGAATTCTCTTATTGAGTGGTTGCATTATGCTGATAATGAATTAGAAAGATATGCATCTCAATGTGGGTACAAAGAAGCTGTAAGTCATCTTCCAAGTGATGACAATGAAGTTGTTTATCTAATGTACAATCAAGAAGCATCATATGAAGCTGATGCTGAGAGTGGTTGCTCGAATCATAGTGAGGAAAATAAAACTATATGTTTGTCTTTATATGAGTTTGATCTTGATTGGGAACGAGAAAGAAATGATGTTAGTGAACGTTCATCCGAAGGTGAAGGTATGATGTCTTCTTCTAATTCTGAAAAGGAAAGTGCATCTCAACTTTTGCATCATACAAATCAGTTAGCCAATGAAGAAATTATGAGTGATTTGTCCTCAAAATATGAAGATAAGACAATGTTGAGTTCAGTTAATGATAGTGAGTTTGAAGACTACAGTAAAGGGTTTTCAAATGCTTTTACATCAGACAATAAAAATCCAACATGTAGTGAGGTGTTTAGGAATGAATCATAGTCTGTTCATAATGCTTATCCTAAACAAGCTAATGAAGAGAGTGTAACTATTAACACTATATGTTTGGTAGAAGAAATAGAAAAGGAGTCTTCATACAGTTCTAAATTTTCGTCATAAGCTGAAAGTTTCCATGAGGATAGGGTGGGTAATGAATTTCAAGTCTATAATAATGTTTTATATGATGATGCTTGTGAGGATGAGCAGCCCATATTTTTTCCTAATGTTCAGAAAGGATCAGTGCATGGAGTCATTAACCCATTGTTTGAAGACAACATGGAAGTTTTAGGTTTAGCAGGGTTATATGCAAATGGTGATACACTGTCATGTTGTTGTAATGTATCAGATTATTGTTCTTCTATTTCAGATTTTGAATCTTCTAATGATGCTTTATTTGGTGAGTGTGAAGATGAAGTGTTCAATGGAGTTGTCTTTGAAGAGAAACTGACACTTCATGGTAAGTTCTATGATGATTCAAATGAGGAAAAAGCTAATCAACACTTCAATTATGAGAATACATCAGAAGGTTATGAAATATTTTCAGATTGTGATGATGATGTTATATGTGAATACAAATCTGATTGTTCATTTGAAATTTAGCCAGCAACACTTGAGGAAATGCAAAGTCAAGGTGAGTTAAAAATGCATGATCTATTTAACTTTTTCTGTGAAGTTGAGAATGCGCACTTTGCATTTCTGGTAGATAGCATGCATGAATTAGCCAGTAATGATGAGTTTCAATTTGACAGTGATATTCATGAGCATGCTGATTAGTATTTTCATAATGAGCTAACGGTTGAGAATGAAGCAAGTTTTTATATGCATTATGAAAGTAAGAGTGATGATTTTGTTTTGCAAAGTGATTTGTTATATGATGATAATATGATTGGTGGAACTAATAGGAGAAGAAATTTTAGTTTACCTCATGAAAGTTTAGATGAGAATTATGTTTATGATCGAGGTAAATAGTTTTGTTGAAGTTCGATGGCCCGAGGCCATCGTGTGTACATAATCTTGGTAGTTGTAGTTGTTTCCTTGTTTTCAATAAAGCTATTCGAGAGAAGTTTTTGCTATTAGGTGTGTGGTTTTATTCTACTAGAGATCTGAATCCTTGTTGTACCCACAAGGGGCATGCATCCCTAGACAGAGCCACTATTGGCACTCAAAATTGTAGCCCAAATTTTGAGCACCTGTTAAGAAAATTGAGCCTTATAAACATTTTTAAATGCATATGTACCTAGCTGTCAAGTTGAGGCCAAAGAGGTATTCAATGCTTCTAGCACCTTTCATTCAGTGCATCTATGTGTTCCATGATGTTAAAGTGTCATCCTGAGTTATTTGGCGAAGTCCTGTTTTGAGAAAATGTCAAATCTGCATTTTCACCAGTGTTAAACAACAACAGGAGGCTATGTTTGCCTATGAATATCTTTAATCCAGAAATGTTTCATGATTTTCCACTTTGGGAGTACCTAATATCCATGCCTAAGAATTTATGTTCCAGATTTCAAGTCATTTCAAATTCATTTGATTAGGTTTCAAATTCCTCAAAGTTGGTAGTTTAATGTTTTTGTGTTGATGTAGTTTGCACACATTTCTGGGAAGCCCTATTTGATGAGTTGTAACTTTTTATCAGTTGAACCTAATATTGAATTTCCTTTTGTGTTGCATTTTAGATGTTAGAGACATGTTATGTTTCAAATTTCAACTCTTAACAAGTCCATTTGATCAGTTTTCAAACGTGATTCCAAATGCAATTTCTATCTTTTCACCGGTGTCAGCATTTGTAGATTTGTCAGAACCCCTGTTCGTGGTGCTATATCTTTAATTTGTGATAGCTGAGGTCAAATGGATCATACCACTATGTTTTGCTCTGAAAATACTTTAAGTGTGCCAGTTTGCAAGTCTTGACAAATTCATTTGCACACTTTTCTAGGTCAATTCCATTCGTAGAAAATGTTCTCTTAGTGCTTTCAATCTACAAATTTTGAGTAGCCCACTTTGACTGATTTCCAATTATGCCCTATTATTTTTCATAAGCCCAAATTGTAGATTCATAATTTCCTTATGATAGAGAACCAGTGTCCTAGTTTTCATTCTCCCAAGCATCCATTTGCCCAGTTTTCCAAGTCAAATCTGAACCCAGTTTATTATTTTTTGACATGTTTATCTGCAGGTGATTTTAAGAGGTCAACTTTGACAAAAATATCTTTTGACCCCAAATTTTTCATGAGATGAAATCTGACAAGGTGCAAGTGTGCAAAATAGAGATTCAGTGTACCAATTTCCAAAGCCCGATCAGGTGTCTGGGTCAATTTTTAAGGCTAGTCAACAGACATTCTGGCACCAATTTGACAATTTCCAAATAAGTGATAAAATGAGGTTTGAATTGACGGTTTGATCAGATTTGATTTCTATCAGTATGAGATGGTTAGTGGATCAGTTCTGTAGTTCAGGTGTTTGGAAACAATTTTTTTTTTGAGCTGGACCCATTTTGGGGTCTGACTAATTACTTTAGAATGATGGATTGATTTGAAATCTTGGTGAATTAGATTAAGAGGGAAATCGATGAATCACAATGCCCGGGAGTCAGAGGCCCTTATGAAAGGATTGAAGGTGAAGAATTAGACTATGGTGGAAAAATTAATGAGTCCCAGAGACATGTTTTTAATGGATAGAAGGAAGGCTAAACGATCAGAGGATGATAATGATTCTTTCTTGTTCTAAGGCATTAGAAAGCTACTAGTTTTTCTTATTATTTATTTCTGACGGATTAGGACAACAGTGATATTTTCCAATCTTCTTCTTATTCTTGAGGAATCATTTGGAAGCATGTCTTTAAACTGAAAAAATGTTAGTGAATATGATTATTGCATGAAAGATGCAAGAGTAAACCTCTATGAAGCTTTCTCACAAAATTTGTATGATTTTGTTGGGCTTAAATGGTGTGCTCCTTCAATGATTTAGGTAAGCTTCTTTCTTTTAAGTGATGCCACAATTTTTTTGTCTTTGAGCTTGATTCTCTGAAAGAATTGGTGGCTATTCATTTCATGGTTTTGATCTTGCCTGTGGCTAGCCAACTCTAATGAGCTACACTCGTCCATGAAACACACTGAATCCTCATTGCAAGTTGGAGCAGAAAGTGTTTGGTTTGACTTTCCCTTCAACTGATCTATCACTCCTAATCTAGAATTTGACATTAACTTCCCAATTTGATTTATTTTTACCCATAGTATGTAACTATCAGTAATACCCATGATATCAACAGTATCAGAATCAAAATAAGATATTTTGAATGTGCAACACCTGCATCTTCGGTAATTTCACACATTGCTTCTTCAGTTAAAGATGTGGCAGAGAAAGTTTGAGTTACATTTAATGTTGTGTCACATCGTATGGATGATGCTACAAGAGGAAAAGAATTTTCCATACTAAATTTGGACATGCCCAGATTGGATGCAACATTATTCAAGGTACTAGGCATAGTTTTGGCTGCATTGCTCATTGTTGATGGGTTTCTTGTATAAGAAGATTTTGTATGGTATTGTTGAACTAGTGTAAGACATCCAAAGAAACTCATGATTTAGGTGAAAGATGCCTTGCAATAGCCATGCATGCCAAAATGGAGGCAGCATTTTAAATGTGAACCCACGCAATAGAAGCAAGCTGTTGAAGTTTTGGAAGCTTATGAAAAGACTCTAGAGGAGGAGCTCTGCATTTTAAAGAGAAGATTAGAAGTCACTGAGGATAGAGCTTTGAGATCATGCCAAGCATTGAGAAGCTCACATAGAAAAATCACCATAGTGCATGAATAGGAGGAATCTCATGCAGCAAAGGGAACAAAGCAACCCAAAACAAAGAGGACACTTTAAGGAAGTTTAAGAGCTCAAGCCAACTGAATTAGTAGAGGACCTGTGATCAAATTTTATATAGTCCACGTGGAGGGGAAAAGGCATCTAAGAAAAATGAAACTGTAGATCTAGAGGAAGGCCATGCCCATTAAAAAGAGGCTGTCAACATATGATAGAAGAGGAGATGGTCTGCCATAAAGCCGCAGGTAGCTGAAAAAAGTAGTCAACGCATTAAGAAGTAAAGGAAACCTTTTGTTGGAAAGAATTCCCACACATGTCAAAAGAACCCACGATGGGCAAGGGAGGCAGCAACAATCAAAACATGCCAGGAGAAGTAGTTGTCCATATAAAGAAAGTGATAGTATGTAAGAAAAACCTTGTGTTAAAAATGTCCGCAAGAAGCATATGAATATTCATGCATCGATATGGCTAGGCAGTGTGCGCAATTGGGAGAGATAGTTTAAAAACATAGTCCCACATAGCCCAAGTTTGAGGAATTTTAGTCTTTAAATACAATTACACATAGTATGTATTGTGACTTAGAGAAAGAGGCATTTGAAAGCCATGGAACATGCGCGGGACACCCTAATCTAACCCAAAGGAGGATGATGTCAGCCAGATCCGAATAGAGCATAATTTTGAATGGGCACGCAATTCAAAAGCTAGTGACATCAGCAAATCCAAGTGACTAGAAAAGTCAAAATACGGCTAGTCGCTAGCCAAAAAATCCAAAAAATCTGGCTAGCAACATAGCGAGTTGTTGGGAAAATCCAAAAATCCAGTGAAGACAAATAAGTTTAGATGGAACGAGATCACAACATGTGTCTAGATTGAAGGGTCATCGCTAACTCGCCAAACATAAGATGCACGCAATTTACCATAGCGATATGGCGAGGATTGATGCAGTGATGACACGTGGCAGTGGGTCCAAGAGATGGTGACATGGTGATCAAGTTTCTTACATGCATGAGATTGTGACACATGGCAAATCACGTGGTTCTCATTATGTCACTAAGGGAGAGATGCACAATAGTTAGTATAGCGACATAGCGAGTATGATGTGGCAGCGAGAAGGCATCCAATTAGAATGTACCACGTGGCTTTTGGTTAAAGGAAGTTTGACCTAGGTAGAAAATGAGGGGAAATTTGAGACTTTTCAAATTTTAATATTTTCTTATTATTTTTCCTCAAATCCATGTGCAGGTCTTTTAAATAAAGTCTGAAACTTTATTTAGTTTAAACTTTGATGAAAGTTCATTTTTTTGCAAAAAATAATGGCAAACCTATGAGTAGAAGTTTGAACACCAAACAGCCACTTCTATGGCATTTTTTCACCGAAATGGGCACTCCAATATACCACCAAAACCAAGAGAATCTGAATTTTTTGAATTTGAGGCCAGTTCTTGCATAGGTGTTCATCGGTTTGTGCTATAGGTCAATTTGTAAAATTTGGGGCATTGGCAATAGAATAGGCAAATTTGATGATGGAGCATCAGAATTTGTTAGAAGGTAGTTCTAAAGGCTTGTTGGGATTCAATTGTGAGGAAAATCATCTTTAAACAGTTTCTTGCATTTTGGAAGTTATATTTCAACCAATTAGTTACTTTTACCTTTTAACATCAAAAATCAGTTTTTCTTTCATCATCAAATTTTTGAGATACTTGATGTCATTGGAGGGAAGTTGATCAGTGACTTGATTTACCCTTAGAGGAGAGAAGGTAGGGAGATTATTTTCAGCTTCTTGAGGAAGAATTCTATAGGGACATATGTCAGTCGCATAATGAATCCGGGAATTGCTTCATCTCTATTTATGTTTTCTTCTTCTCTTTTGTAAGGGTTGGAATTTTGGAAAGTTTTCTTTGGAATGAAGATAGTTAGCAAAACTGGCCTTGGAATTGATGAAGTCTAAATGGAAGATCTGGGATGTGTTGGTTCCAAAACATGAATCTTTTTCTTTGGCTGTGATACCCCCTTCCCATCCCATCAACTTCTCATTCTCACCAATTTCTCTCTTGTATGACAACATTTTTTATTATACAATTTGGTTTATTAGGTAGCTTGTGAGTTAATTTCATGCATTTTGATGTATTATTTCAAGGAAATCAATACAAAGAACAAAAAATGTGAGTTTTAGTTTGAATCTTGTCTCCATTCTCAGTGAGTTGCAATGTTTAAAGTCTTTGAACAAAGAGCCTAGATCACAAGTGTAGTCCCTTAAGGCTGTATGTTGTTTCATTGTTTCTTGTAATTCAAGGAATTATATAAATGCTTCAGAGATTCAATAGGGTTGCAGATTTATTGAGAAGGATATCAGGTAACAATGAGATTTAAGTTGAACATCGATGTCTATTTATAAGGTAAATAGATAGATCGCATATCTGAATATATAAATATGTATCAGATATCCAAAATGCATGAGGGAGATTCATGAATTGCCCAATGGATCAGGCATTGATTAGCTATAGGATCATTAGTTTTTTATCTGTACTTGGTTTTCATTTTCTTTCCCCACCCACATAAAATCAAAAATCAAATTTAAATCATCTTTACATTTTATGTTGAAGAGCTAGAACAGTTTAACCCTCACTTAGCTTGTGCATTCCATAGATATTCATTCAGCTATTGTAGATATTTATCATTGCATTAAGTCATTAGGAGATACAAGGGGTTTCAATTTTCTTAATAGATTAAGGGATATGTTTTTCACTGGTATGATATCATTTGATTATGAGGTCTACCCGCCTAGGTCTAGTAGAGCCTAAAGTAGAAGAAGGGTCTAGCCTTATAGTTGGCCCGATGTCTGAAGTGGCACATTGAAAATGGGAGTTAGCTACCCCTAGATGTGTCATATTCTCATGGGGATAATTGAAAACCTAGTAATGTTTTCAAACACCAACATCATGAACACTAACGATTGAGTAATTTTTTTTGTGATATGGCAACCACTGTCAATTTGGGAGAGATTTGATGACACCAATCAACCAATATCCTTTTCTGAGTATGAATCTGTAGATGCTCAAAAATGGTTTGCATCTATGACCTCATCACTTCTTCATACTAATTTTTTCCTATTTTCTCATTCTACTAACTTTGATCTTTTGGCTAGATTGACCATATTTTGTCATTTGTATCCTCTTTCACATCAATGTCATGTCGACTCGAAATCATATCAAATCAATTCAAAATCACCACAAATCAACTCAAAATCACTTAGAATCAATCCTAATCAATCCAAAACATATCAAACATCCCAAATCAATCATCATTTATCCACTCCTAGGCATTTTTGTGGCTTTCAGTGTCTTGGAAACCTATCAACTTATCAATCTTATCAATCTGACCTTAGTACTGTCATGGCTCTCAGTACTAGGTCAAAATATCATTCATTTCATTCAATCTTTGATGTTGTTGAGGCTTTCAATGTCAGATCATGGCATCATCAACCATTTTAATAATATTGACAGTGTCCGTCGATGTTATTATGACCAAACCTTATCAATCAATTTCAATCCTGTAGCATTTACAATGTCGGTTAAATGTTACATATCAATTTATTCATGTCATGTGTCCTTGGAATGTTATCAATTTTGATCTATCAATTAATTTGACCATGGCTTTGGTCTACCTTTTCATCATCTTATTTGATATCCATCATCGTCACATTTTCATCAAAGGATATGGTCGCATTCATTTAATCAATTTGGCCAATCATCTACTAATTTTCTCTATAGGATTAAATAACCCATAATTAATTAATTTTATTAATTAATTTTATTAATTAATTGATTCATTATCTGCAAACCATGGAAATTTAAAATTTCCTAAGTTCCATTTTCCATCATTAATTCCATTTTCTACTAATTCTTATTTTGGGGAATAAGAGGATTTTTTATATTCCATAAAATACTCCATCATCATGACACTTGGATGTGACACCTCGTGGATTCTCCTTTAACACTTGGCTGAGATTTGTCATAATCAAATATTATTACCTCTTACACATGTCCCTATTTTTCCTATTCATCATAGATTCTTGGCTTTAAGTGGGTTGAGGAATCTTATGACGCGTCATAGATTCTCTTCCAAATTTGACTCTCGTGTGTCATAGAATCTTACTTTTGGCATATTCTATCATATGCGTCATAGGAATTATTATTATCTCTTACACATGTCCCTATTTGGTTTATTCATCATAGATTCTTGGCTTTAAGTGGGTTGAGGAATCTTATGACGCATCATAGATTCTCTTCCAAATTTGACTCTCATGTGTCATAGAATCCTACTTTTGGCATATTCTGTCATATGCGTCATAGGAATCTCTTGCCATCTCATGTCTATGGGTGACAAATCCAATGCTCTCACCCTACATGAAAATTTTAAAATGAACACTCTTTCTCTCATTTTGGGTCCTTGAATCCATCTAGAATGCTTAAGTCTTGAGTCCTTGAATCTTTGAGTTTTTGAGTCTCTACTAAATTTGCATTTTGCATTCTCACTCTCACAATAAAATCACACTTCAAGTATTCTCATGGCTTTATCCCTATCATAGGATTTTGCTTCAATCTTGTGTGCACTATAGGAAAATTGGAGCTACAATCATTTGGAGAAGAAAGAAGGACATGGGAGCTACAAACGGAAAAGGAAGTTTTTGATTATGTTTGCTTTCTTTTTTTTAGTTTGGCTTTCATGGTAGACTAGTGGGTTCTAATACATGTTGATTGAGTTTGTGATTTTCTCATAGTGTGTTATGCTTCTAACCCATTTTTGTAGTCCTACATTTTGGTGAACTCGACATGAACATGCATATCTAACTTGGGTTTTCTTGTTTGTGCTTGTAGGTGCAAGGAAGGAGCTCACTTGGAAGGGTATAATGACTATATGCTCTTCCTTTTCACACATAGATTAAGTAGGGGGTACAGTAAAAGGCTTATATGCTATTGTTTCATACGTTCTATTAGCTTGCTGTCCTAGCACACACTCTGCTCTGTTAGGGTGCACTTGGGACCCCTAGGAGCAGTTTTAGGAGCCCAGAAGAAACCAAAGCCTCTTTTTGCTGTTTCCAACTTACCAACTACACCCATTTGGGCCCCAACTACATCTATGATGCAATCTATGCTATTTGGGTGCACTTGGGAGTGTAGCTCTAAAATTTTCAATTTCTGGGTCTTGACTAGGCACCCATTTCCCCACACCCTGCACCTGACTTCACAACTACACCCAACTGGGCCCCAACTACATCATTGATGTAGTCTACACTATCTAGGGGCACTTGGGGATGTATAGAGCCATTTTGGCCTTCTAGGGAGCAATTTGCACTGTCGGAGCACACCTAGGTTCACAGTAAGCACATGCATCAATCAAAATTTGCATCTAAGGTTTCTATCACTCTCTAGGACATAGATTAGGTGATTTTGTGTTACTGATGGTCTATTTGCAGCATGTGGCGATCATGGGATGAAGGCATTATCATAAACTACTAATGCTTTGTTTGCAGGACATTGTCGAAGACTTTGTGTGTCTTTCAAAACTATGTGTGTGGATTTCCTAGATTAGATAACATTTTGTTTGGTGCTTAAAAATAATCTTTTTCTTTTCTGCCTGGCATGTCTATGGTATTAGATCCCTAGGAGTTACATTGGATGTATCCTCTCCCCTCGCCATTCGTGGATCTTGGGCGTAAGAGAAATCCATGTAACTTCTATAGGAGGCCTGCCTTGGACCAAGATACTCGATATTGGGTATGCCAGGGGATGACCTCAGAGTGGTAATGGGCCAAAGCCAGGTCAATGTTCTAGCCACTATATAAAACTTGATTACGGTGAAAGCTATGTCGGTGGTATTGCTGCGTGATAGCTATCCTCTAGTACCCTTGTGGTGCATCAAACCTCAGTTCTCGGGGCTGGGAGACCTTCTATGGAAGTTTATCATTAACTTGCCGAAAAAAATGCCCTTACTAAATACCATGTTTTAGTGGCCAAAATCCTTTCTATCCACTGGCTCAAGGGGTCACCCATGCCCATGAAGACATCCTACATTCTCTTGGTCCTTAGTAGAGGCAACAGTCCCTTGGGAAATCATGCCCCTTGGGAAGCGGATCTTGGTAGCCCCGAGAAGTGAGTGTGCTGTAAGGGGGAGCCTATGGTGCCAAGATCCTAGGTTGTCTACTCTGGATAAGCATGGCTAAACTTTGGTTCAAGTAGGAATTCAGTGGATACAGTCTTAAAAGCCTAGGTTGTGGTGTGTTTGTTAACTTTTTACAACAACTATTCTTGTCTTAATGTGTCTTGCGTGTGTGTAAAATATAATCAAGATAAAAGCCAAACTTTTAAATTAACACCTTGGATATCATTTGAACTTGTTAAAACATCACACATTGCAAAAACATTTCAACCTTTATCAAACTTTGTAAACTTTGGTTCAACACACTCAAACCTTGCAAAACATGTTGACTTGTGCTCCTAAATGTGCTTGGCAAAATGTAGATCTCACACTTGCATAGACTTCACTTGCATTCAACCTAGTATAGGCCTCATTCATGCATCATATAGACTTCATATTTCACCTTATAGCTCTCATTTAGTATCTATTACCTTTGATATTGCATCCATTTAGGTTCAGTTTACTTTCCTTAGTTTTTGCATTCCCATCTCAAAATCAACACTTTGCATTCACCACCTTGCATCTTTTCATACCTATTCATCATATTGACCACTTTATCCATCATTCTGAGTGTCCTAACCATCATTTTGAGCATCCAAACTAGCCCTAACACTATCCTCTACCATTTACCTCTTTGTGACATCAATCCTGAAACCATAGGTTCCAAAATTGCCTCAGTTTCAGCCCAGCTTACCAACTGCGCCCAAAAACTACCAACTGGGCCCAACTGGGCCCCAACTACATCATTGACACAATTTTCACTATCTAGGTGCACTTGGTGGTCCTAAGATCTAGTTTTGGGTTAAAAATAACATTTTGGGGCTTCAACAGTGTCCTTAGGTACTTTGTTAACTCCCCTTGCACTAGCTTGCCCAGATCTGCATTCTACATCACCTAATCATCATCACCTTCACTTATTACATCATTCTATAGGTCATAACCTTAATTTTGCATCTCCTAACAATCCTAACATCAACCCCAGCATCCTGGCTTCCTAGCATGTCAATTTGGTAACTATACCCCTCAAAATCAGCAAACATTCTTCCTAGCTTATCGATTGCGCCTAGAAACTACCAACTACATCCAAACTGGCTCCAAGTGCATCAATTACGTAGTTGGTACTATTAGGGTGCACTTGGAACTATTAGGGAACACTTGGGGACCTGCATGACCATTTTGGGCCTCCAAACTGCACTTTAGGACCCCAAAACTGCATCTAGGAGCCTCTAGACCTCCCTGTTGTGCACTTGACCCAAAACTGCATCTTGCACCCAAAACCCCCTTTTGCATCATAGGAATTGTCTGTATCACATATCCACTTAGAATCGGCATCATTTTGAGTCCTCAAAACATCATTTTGAACCCCCAAAACCTTTGAATTTAGTTGAAAATCTAGACAAAGTATAAGTCTTAGAGTATCTCCTAGTGTTGACGGATAATGGATCTTGACTAGTCTTTTTACCTCTTTGTTTATAATTTTCTTTGGCAAAAATATATCTATGTCTTGATATATTTGACCTTTTCATCTTTTAACAATTTTATCTTTTTGTCTTTTATCAGTTTTTGGTCAAGATCCAAAGTTCTTTATCACAAGGTTAAACTCCTAGACAAAATACTTTCTAAAAGATTTTACCTAAGTTGAAAACTTTCCATATACCCTTGTCATAGAATAATCATATCCCTAGCATCCCCAAACATCATTTTGACTTACCCTAGTGGTATATCCCTATCATATTGCATTGATCAAAATCCTTAGCATCATTTTCACTACCAAACCCTATCAAATTGTCCATCAACCAAATTGTCTTCTTGAGCATTTACCCTCATTTTGCATGTCCCAAACATCATTACAAACCATAGAACACCATCCTTTTCATAGCCTACCTTACATACACCTACCTTTAGTATCATTACCAAGTCCAAAATATAACCCTAATTGTCATTTTGCATACCTTAGAGTCATTTTCATCCCCTCTGGTCAAACTTCAAAACATCACCTTGCATTTTGCATTTGCATAATATCCCTAGGACATTTTCACTTTGCACATCAAAACCATAATTCATTTAACATTTCCTCACATTTCATAACATTCCTAAACAATTAAAAATCCCAAAAAACACTCATATATTTCATACCCACCACTCTAAATCACCCAAAACACTCAAAAATTCCATTGCATTTGCACTCTTAGGTATCATGCCAGCACTTACTAGGAGACAATCAGCTCAAAGACCCAAGGAAATCTATCAACCTTTGTTTTCTGAGACATAAGCACAACCACAACCTCATCCAAGACAAAGAATGAGCAAGAAAATCCAACAAACCTTTGATTAAGACCAAATCAAGGCATCACAACCATTACTAGCAGACCCCTTGAACATGTTTCCTCAAGATCCTCATAATCAAGCTATGGCACAAAAAACCTTGAATAATTCACCTACCATGAGATTTCCTCCAAACACTTCCCCCACACATGGGATGGTTCAATAGAGTCCTGACTTTGAACCTATATTCATGCCAATGCCACCAGGAGGAGGAAGTGTACCAACCTCACCTGAAAATGAACAATCACATGCATTTGAATTCAGCCAACCTAACACATCAAACATACAACAAGGTATTGTACACCTAAGTGATGACTCTGACACTGATTATGGCATCATTGATGAAGAAATGGCTAGGGCATGTCAAGACAAAAGTTTTCGCAAGAACTTCAAATGTTTGGCAGCCTAAGAAATTGTCAA
Organism: Cupressus sempervirens; assembly: GCA_028749045.1. Taxonomy (NCBI): domain Eukaryota; kingdom Viridiplantae; phylum Streptophyta; class Pinopsida; order Cupressales; family Cupressaceae; genus Cupressus; species Cupressus sempervirens. The sequence continues at coordinate 749,029,260 of CM053792.1, forward strand.
ATTTAACCCAAACTTGGAAGGTCCTAGGTCAGAAAATCAAGCCAACACAACAATTGAAAACATCCAACCCATGATAAATTTGGCCTTAGACAAGGGAAAACAACCTTTGGATTTTTCAAAAACAATAATGGCACCTATAAGGTCCCATCAAGAACCAACAATTGAAATCATCCAAAGTACATTTGAACACATCAATGTTAACCCCTTGTTTGATGAAATACCACCAATCCCTAAACACCCCAAAAGGACATTAAGACTTGATTTTAGTCACATGATGCAACAACAAGATGCACCTAAAGGGACTTGTGCTCTGGGGATACCGGACATACCTTCTTTGGAGGCAAATCAATAAAGTACACCTTTGCTCCTAACTTTACCAAGTGTTATGGCATCAAACACTATAGAGCCTCTCATAAATACAATATGTGAAACATCAAGTGCAACCATCCCTATGGACACACAAAGGAAAAGTCTTATTGACATTATGCCCATTCCCAATAGGGACACATCTCATAGTCAAGTCAATATGATGTCACAAGTAGGAACATCTAACACACAAAGATACCAAAACAACAATACGAACATGACGTTCAATTCTCAAGGACTTAGTCAACCCCCACGACAACAACAACCTACAATGGTGCAAGGACCCAACACTTCCAAGGAAAAACCAAGTCTACATCCACTTGACACACATCCAACATATCAACAACAACATCAAACACAATGAAAACAACCACAAGTGGGGCGAACATCCAACATTCCTTACATGCAATTGCATATGGACTCACTTGACTTACACACAATTTATCAACAACAATTTCAGTAGCAATTCCAACAACAAAAAATGATGTTTTCTAAACAACAAGAGCAACTCAAGCAACAGTTGGAATACCAAAAATACCTTGAGCAACAAATCACATACCAAAAACATTTGTTACAACAAAAACATGTGCCACAACAACCTCAACAGATACCTCTAGAAGAACAAGCATGCACATGGTCTCACATACAACCAACAGAGGTATCCCAATAACAACCACAACACATGACACAACAACAACACATGGTAAAACAATCACAGTCAATCCCACAAAAAGTACCCCAACAAGAAGGACCTTCCTGTCTTCGAGGTGTCAAAATACCTCCACCACCTAGTGACACTTCATCAGACTCATCAGACACAGAAATGTCAGAACCAAGTAGACATAGTTCTCGCCACAGAAAATGGTCTACTCATAGACACAAAAGACTTGAAGGAAAGACCATCATGCAAAACCCGAATGAAGAACTATTACAATAATTAAACAACTTTCCAAACAAGTCAAGGCATTGGGAGTCCAAAAGAAATAGGCTCTATATACAAAAAGGGACCTACGTCCTAACCCATTCGATAAAAGTCTGTATATGCCTCCATTCCCAAAACACTTTGAAGCTCCAAGGTTTGAAAAATACCGAGAAAAAGGAAACCCTATTGATCCCATCCAATAATTTTGTGCTTCATGTACTGAACTCAGTGATGAACCCACTTACCTTATGAGATTGTTCCCTCATTCTTTAGGTGGGCCTGCACTTGAGTGGTACTCCAAATTTCTTGCTAATATCAAATCTTGGTCAAAGCTAGCAGACAAGTTTATCTCCCACTTTGCCTTTAACATCACAAATGAGGTGACACTTTCTGATTTGTGCTCAACTAAAAAAAATATGAGAGAATCATTCATCACATTTTTACTATGTTGGAGAAGCTTAGTTAGTCAATTCTCACTAGACATTCCTGAAGAACAACAAGTAAACTTGTGCATTGAAAACTTAGTCCCGAACTTAATGTATGAACTCAAAATCAAGAGTCCAAGCACCATTTCTAAACTAATGAAAAAAGGGGCTAGTATTGAAGATGCTCTTATCCATAAGGGAATCCTCAAGATAAACAAAGAAAACACAAATACCAACTTGTCTAATGAAAAGGAAGAAATTTTCTCCAAAAACAAGAATGTGACTAATGATGGCATTGTGGATGCTTGCACGATTAGCACAACACCACCTCAACTGACTTTGAAAGGTGTAAACCCTACAAATTCACAAACTCCTAATCAAACAACACCTCAACAATAGAAAACTGAGACTTCCACACAAGACAAAAGACATCCTAGAACCAAAGATAGGAAATTCACACCATTGGGAATAGCACTTGAGACTGCATTACAATAGTTGCTGAGCAATAACTTCCTGCAATTACCCCCAATCAAAGATGAACCGTTGACTAAATTCGATTGGTGGGATGACAAAAAGTATTGTGATTACCATTGCACCAAAGGACACAAGACTTCATCATGTTTCCAATTGAAACATGCAATACAAGACCTTATTGATGATGGTGTAATCATAGTTGATCCATCATTGTTAGCATTCAACTCTGATCATACTATTTTCAAAGATCCTTTGGGTAATCATGACAAAGAGAAACCCTCAAGTTCAAACTCCAACTTACAAGGTAATGTGAATTACACACGCACTAGCTATGACTACACCATCAATTTCTTTAATGAGTCTGACTTCCACATATTCACATTCACATTGAAAACCGAAGACCCTTGTTGTGTTGTCACTACACGTCATAGAAAGATCACCCTACCTGGAGCCCCATCTAGACATACTGCTTCTACTAGACCTACACCCCCAAGTAGACCTACTGCTCCTACTTCATCTGATTATACCCTTTTTGAACAACTGAAAAAAAACCCTGCAAAAATATCCATTTTGGACCTACTACGTGCATCTCCCCAACATCAAAAGATATTGGATCAAGCCCTTAAAGAGTCAGTAGTCCCAGATAACATTGATGTTGCCTAGTTCCAAACCATGGTTGGGAACCTATTTGCATCACAACATATCACTTTTTCACCTTGATATATTCCGAAGGACAAACCTAACCATAATGATCCCCTTTATCTCCAAGTCTTCATCCATAATGCCAAAGTCAGACGTGTCTTAATAGATGGAGGAGCAGGACTAAACATCTGTACTCTTAAGGTTGTCAAAAGTTTGGGTTATTCTGAAGATGATGTGGATCCATCTCAAAGAATCACAATAAAAGCTTATGATGATGGTGAATGCTTCTCTAGGGGCATCATCACATTACCTATCTGAGTTGGTCTAGCTACTAAAGACACATTGTTCCATGTCCTAGACATCGAAATGAATTGCAACATGATACTAGGACGCCCTTGGCTTCATGCTATGAAAATAGTCCCTTCTACATATCATCAATGTTTGAAGTTTTCCTATCAAAACATAGAGGTTACCATCCCCAGTGATCTAGATCCTTTTCAATTTTGTGCTAATCTAAGAGATGCTACTGCATTCCAAATCCCAACAAACAATGAAGCACAACCCAAAAATTCCTCTAATTATGTGAATGCCGATATACTGCTTAGTAAAGCCAAGGAAAAGATGAAGATTGAAGAAAATGGGTGTGGAGAGTACTTTATGTCTCAAGTCTCTCACATTAAGGAGTCACCACTTTCTCCCATCAGTACAAAGAATGATACTTCTATCAATGAGAATACATCCATATGTATTGAGAAAGAAAAAGCAGAACGAGAACCCACTTTGATATCTCCTAGCAAGTATGGACTTGGGTTTACCATCATGCAGAAACAAGGCTATGATGGCTATAGTGGTCTTGGATCTCAAAAACAAGGAATCATTGAACCTATCACTACAGAAGGACAACCTCCTAGTTTGGCGCTTGGATTTAAACCATTACGAATAGGTCCTCCTAGTACCACAGTACCTACATGTAAGACTATGGATGTTTCGAATGATGAAAAGGCATCTGAGGATATCCCACTTGAAACCAACAAACCCCTAGCCTCTGAGCATAACCCCAATGACCCATTTGAATCAGTTACCCATATATCTACCCTCAACCAAAGCCCATTCAACACTGATGATGACATCTCCTCAAGTTATCCTGAACCTTTGGATTGGGACCAACATGGACGACCAATTTTTGATCGATTCGACAATGATGACACTCTTATAATAGAATTTGAAGGCATTATGACTAAAGATCATAAAGAAGTAGTTTCTCCTAAAGAGAACACATTGGCATATTTTGGGGAACCAATTCCACTTTCTAGTTACAAAGCAAAAAGAGAAAAAGATAGCAAGCATAGGTCTCTTGGTGAAAATGGAAAAGCACCATTAGACCATAAAAAATCAAAAGCTAAGCAGCTCCCAATGATACAAAATGAAAAATATGATGCCATGAATATCAGTGTTCCAGTGTTCAACATGCCACAAAGTCTTTTGGAGCTCTCTCAATCAGCATTCATGCGGAAGGTCATTGGTCTCAACCCTGCCAACCCTCCCTTATATCCCTTTGTTTATCCCCCAATCCAGCTACCTAATTTGTCCTATAACCAAAATCAGTCCTTTATCCAACAAACCTTTGCATATTTCCTCATCAGTGACATCCCACATTACATTTCTATTGACCCATTTATCCTTAGATGCCTTGATTCGCAAGAGATAGACATTGTCTTACATACGGTACACGACGGTATCTCTCGAGGCCTTTCTAGTGGTTTGATTTTAGCTACAAACTCGAAAAAACTCTGAAATAGTTATGGTCAATCATGGATCTAGAGCTCATCAACTGGCAACACCAACAACAGCTATCTTCTCAGCATTTGTCAGTGACATTCTTGATTTCATCTAAAAGTCCCGAAAAAATATCAAAAAAGAAGAAGTAAAAAGTCATGAAAAAAGAAAAGAAAAAAGCGAAAAAAAGTCATGAAAAAATGGATGCCTTGATGAAAACCTGGCAAATAGGCATCTTGGCACAAAAATTTGAGTCAAGAGAAAAATTTTGTCCAAAAGTGAAAACCTGGCAAACAGGCGCTTTGGGCAAGTATCATGGTGAAAACCTGGCAAACAGGCACCATGTGTAATTAGTTATTGCTCCTCCATCTATCAGGATTCCATCTAGTATTTTCCCCCTCTATCATTCCTTGATCATATCCTTCATATTGCAAGACATCCTTGGTTCCTTATCATGGCTCATGAACTAGTTAATGTCCTTCATTACCTTGCTTAAGTATCACCTGTCTGCACACACACTCTGTCATTTGGCCTTTGTACATAGTTTGTGTCTTGTCTGGGGGCATATTACCTACATGGTGCATGAGTATAAATTTGAACTGGGGGCATATACCTAAGTTCTTTTTATCCATTAGATCTATCGCATAACGGATTGGAGCTAACACTTGTTTATGCTTATATGATCCTAAAAAAATTCCTAAAAATCATAAAATGTCTTGAGAAAATCACTAAAAATCACATAATGTCCTGAAAAAATCCTAAACATTCACATAATGTCCTGAAAAAATCCTAAAAATTCACATAATGTCTTGACAAAATCCTAAACATTCACATACAATCCTGAAAAAAGCCCTAAAAATCATAAATTGTCCTGAAAAAAACCCTAAAAATTGTAAAATGACCTGAAGAAATCAAATACATGAAAAAATCAAATATCCTCAAAAAACCCTAAAAATCACAAAACTCGTCAAAAATTTGCAATAAACCTTGTACATATTCACTGTGGATAACCACCCCTTTTGCATTCACCCTTGCACTTTGTAGATTGAAAATCAAAAAACTACACTTCAATGCCAATCACAATATCTCAACAACATGAACCAACAATCAATCCAATTAGTCACTATGAACTTATCAACTAAATCCACAACCAAAACTATCACATTATCAATATGTCGAACACTATCTACACACCTAAAACATTAACAAGAATGTAATAATGGACAAGAATAGTTGTTGGCTCATGTTGTTTAGTGAATGATTTATTTTTGCTTTGTTTTTTTCTTTGATCATGTCCCTAGACTACTCGATGATATAAATTGATCTATAAGAGTGGCCAGGATGGTTCATGGTCATCTTTTTCTCTTTCTATTTGTTATAATGTACCTTTGAGAGTCTGAGGCATGTACATATGCCTTAGGAAGGACAAGGTCATTATCTGTCTGCATAGTGCTTGTTTATGCAAAAGGATTGCATTTGCGCTCTGGCCCTTTATGCCATGATGTGTTGCATTCCATTTGCCATATCAAAATAAAGCTCCATTTGACATATAGTGCACTTTCTAGAAGCAAAAGTCTTTCCATCATACTAACATCTCCTCATCTCATCTTTCTTCTTCATCTCATTCTCCATCACCATGATCATGTCTTCTAATTCACCAAATCATCTTCATATTGCATTCAGGAATTCTTGCATCATCCTATGCTATCAATCACCTTTCTGTGGCTTTCCACCTGGTTCAATCTTAGTCTGACATTTTTCTCTATGGTTTTTTCTTCTTGTTGTCAATAAATTGACTTATCATATGCTTATCTTAGTCAATTTCTCAAGGGGGAACCCATATATATCATCCCACTGGGGCATGTTGTGGCTTTCTCATCAGTTATTCTTTGATACAATGCTCTAAATCACATTGTATCAAAGAGGGGCAAAATGTAGATGCTTGAAAATGGTTCGCATCTACAACCTCATCACTTCTTCATACTAATTTGTCCTATTTTCTCATTCTACTAACTTCGATCTTTTGGCTAGATTGACCATATTTTGTCATTTGTATCCTCTTTCACATCAATGTCATGTCGACTCAGAATCATATCAAATCAACTCAAAATCACCCCAAATCAACTCGAAATCACCCAGAATCAATCCTAATCAACCCAAAACATATCAAAAATCCCAAATCAATCATCATTTATCCACTCCTAGGCATTGTTGTGGCTTTCAGTGTCTTGGAAACCTATCAACTTATCAATCTAATCAATCTAACCTTAGTACTGTCATGGCTCTCAGTACTAGGTCAAAATATCATTCATGTCATTCAATATTTGACATTGTTGAGGCTTTCAATGCCAGATCATGGCATCATCAACCATTTTAATAATATTTATAGTGTCCATCGATGTTATTATGACCAAACCTTATCAATCAATTTCAATCCTGTAGCATTTACAATGTCGGTTAAATGTTACATATCAATTTATTCATGTCATGTGTCCTTGGCATGTTATCAATTTTGATCTATCAATTAATTTGACCATGGCTTTGGTCTACCTTTTCATCATCTTATTCGATATCCATCATCATCACATTTTCATCAAAGGATACGATCGCATTCATTTAATCAATTTGGCCAATCATCTACTAATTTTCTCTATAGGATTAAATAAACCATAATTTAATTCTATTATTCTCACTAAGTATTCTTCCTAATTATCATCCTCAATTAATTAATTTTATTAATTAATTGATTCATTATCTGCAAACCATGGAAATTTAAAATTTCCTAAGTTCCATTTTCCATCATTAATTCCATTTTCTACTAATTCTTATTTTGTGGAATAAGAGGATTTTTTATATTCCATAAAATACTCCATCATCATGACACTTGGATGTGACACCTCATGGATTCTCCTTTGACACTTGGCTGATATTTGTCATAATCAAATATTATTGCCTCTTACACATGTCCCTATTTGGCTTATTCGTCATAGATTCTTGGCTTTAAGTGGGTTGAGGAATCTTATGATGCGTCATAGATTCTCTTCCAAATTTGACTCTCGTGTGTCATAGAATCTTACTTTTGGCATATTCTGTCATATGCATCATAGGAATTATTATTACCTCTTACACATGTCCCTATTTGACTTATTTGTCATAGATTCTTGGCTTTAAGTGGGTTGAGGAATCTAATGACGCATCATAGATTCTCTTCCAAATTTGACTCTCATGTGTCATAGAATCCTACTTTTGGCATATTCCGTCATATGCATCATAGGAATCTCTTGCCACATTGCATGTCTGTGGGTGACAAATCCAATGCTCTCACCCTACATGAAAATTTTAAAATGAACACTCTTTCTCTCATTTTGGGTCCTTGAATCCATCTAGAATGCTTAAGTCTTGAGTCCTTGAATCTTTGAGTTTTTGAGTCTCTACTAAATTTGCATTTTGCATTCTCACTCTCACAATAAAATCACACTTCAAGTATTATCATGGATTTATCCCTATCATAGGCTTTTGCTTCAATCTTTTGTGCACTATAGGCAAATTGGAGCTACAATCATTTGGAGAAGAAAGAAGGACATGGGAGCTACAAATGGAAAAGGGAGTTTTTGATTATGTTTGTTTTCTTTTGTTTACTTTGGCTTTCATGGTAGACTAGTGGGTGCTAATACATGTTGATTGAGTTTGTGATTTTCTCATAGTGTGTTATGCTTCTAACCCATTTTTCTAGTCCTACAGAATCCATGGTGTTACATGACATCATACCAACCTTACATGTTGGTAGGGCTCCTTATGACAAGTAGTATTTATGGTACCACTTTTGAAATTATGTCCCACCACATTCTCATTTCATAGGGGGTTGCCATGTCATGAAAAACAAAGTTCTTACACTTTCTAGTAGTGATATAGTGACCACTGTATACTTCAAAAAAATTAGGCATCATGAAGAAAAAACATGCTTGTTATGATATTTTACTATGCCTAACACTTCTAACATCCCATCATGCTGATGAGGCTTACTAATGAAAAACAAAAATATGGTGCCTATCTTTAGGTTTAGTTTCACCATGTTTCTCTTTTACAAAAGGTTGCCATGTCACAACCGGTAAAAACCTTGCAATTTTTGGTGGCAACATAGTGACCACCACTAATCTTAAAAAGATTTGATGACATGGATGATTTAGCTTGAAACCATGCATACATTAACTAGATCCCATGTGTAATACTTCCTTGGTTGCCCTGTTGCATGCAATGAAGTGTATACAAATTTTTATAACAAAAACATGACTACTATAGATATTAAAAAGTTATGATGATAAAGATTATTTTGGAAGATTATGGAACAAAAAAAAAGTCTCTTTAAAAGGTTCCCAAAAAAGGTATATACTATTTAAAAAATGATTTTCTGGGTTGACTATAAGGTAAGGCATATGACCTAAAGGGCTTGCTTAGGGCACAATTTTGTATAATTAGGGTTTTTCTTAGGGTTGACCATTTTAAAAGAGACCAAACCCTAATTTGTAAATGAAAAACTAGGAACATTCATAGTGAAGCATACCAAAAAAAAAAAAGGCAAAAATAAGACCAACATAGTCTAAGTGTGGTTAGGGTACAAAAAGAAAATAAAAAAGGAAAAGGTGGTGTTTAAGAATGAAAGATTCCAAAAGGGTCTAAGAAAGGTAATATGACAATAGGGATATGCACTCCAAATTGGCTATCCATTATCAAAAAAATTTCTTTATGGAAGAATCAAATTGTGACATATGAGCTACATGAAAAAAAATTTAGAAGATTACGTACAACCCCAAATGAAAAATAATAACCCATTGAGAGCCCTCAAAATGGATTCTATCATCTGGTAAGATAAGTGATTAATAAACATATTTTGCAAGGATTCCTGATGAATGGATTGGTGGAGTGAAAGACTGCATCCAAGTTGCTAAAAGCTCATGATAGAGTTCATCTTGAGACGTCAAAAGGAAATGAATACACTAAGCATACATTGAACATAAAGATTCAAGATTCTAAAGTCTTGACTATGAAGCAACTCAAAATTTTCTTGAAATTTTTGGAATTCAATTCGTAATTGACACAAGATTAGAAGGATGCTTGTTGATGAAGAAATGTATTTTTTCATTTCTTCCCTTTTTTTGGGGCTATTTTTTGTGGTTTCACAATGCACACCCTATTTCTCCTAGAAATGGGGACCCCCTAGTATTTTTTGTTTCTTTCCTAGACCCCTAGTTTGGGGTCTAAGTTATTTTTGGGACTCTACCTAGAGTCCATGTCAAGCCTTAGCCCTTTAGTTGAAAATCCTAGATCTTAGAAACTGAGAATTTTGGAGGAAAAGGGAGTTTTTAGTGCTAAAGGGTGCACTTGTGTGCCTAGTGCACCCTTCCAGGGTGTGTAAGTGCACTAAGTGTGCAAGTGCACACTTGTCTCCTTTTGGAGATGTGCACATGTCAAGGTGTGCACCTCCAAAGAGTGTGCAACATGCCAGGCCTATAAAATTTGAGGACCCCCCTCCCCTTCCCTCATTGTTCTCCTCCTATCTTTTTTAAGCGCACCTCTACACTCCTAGAGGTGCACCAAATCTCCACCAACCTGCACACACACAGACACTAAGTTAACAACACAAAGGCATGCACATGCATACCTATCCAAGGTGTGCATGTGCACACCTTTGTTTCACAACCCTAAACATAAATTAAAAAATACCTAAGTAAAGGTGTGCATATGTGCACCTATCAAAGGTGTGCATGTGTGAACCTTTCAAATAGAAAACACCTAAGGCAAACATAGACAATGGTGTGCAGATGTGAATCTTGCCAAGGTGCACATCTATGCACCATTATTCTCCCCTTAGCACCAAAACTCTAAGAAAAGGGTTCACACATACACAACCCATTAGGGTGTGCATGTCAACACCCTTAGCAAAGCCAACTTAGCCCCCTTTAAACACATATTGTAGCATGTGCGCAGTAGTACACATGTGCATATGCACACTTGTACATGTGCACCACTGCACACTAAATAACCTTTCTCCTCATCCTCACTCATTTACAAGATTGATCCAAAACTAGTTGTCTTCAAGTTTCAACGTGCACTGAAGAAATCATGCTTTCAAGATAGACATTTAGAAATTAGAGATACAGATTTGGTACATATAGGCTAGAATGCATTCTTGGTGCTCTAAATAAACCCAAACACAAGTCCTCGATGGTCTCAACTCTTATCAAATTAGACTTGCTTAATGCAACATCTCATCCTACATTAGTATAATCTTTAGAGCTTTTCATGGCATTGGCAAAAAACTATGTGTTAGAAGAAAGAGTTGGGAAGAGCATCACATGGATGATAGTCCTTGACCTAAGACCAAGGAACATTGAGAAAGTTTTCCATCTCCTAAGAGTTGATCAGTATGTCAATATAACTTATCATCAAGAAGGAATATAGTATAAGGAAAATGAGAAGAAAGCAATAGAAATCATACAATCACCATTCTTGGTTGATAGAACACCAGTGGGATGAAGAGCAAGAAAGGTAGATATGACCAGAGGATATATGAAGGACAATATTAGATACTCCATTATACTTCTAAGTAGAGTCATGGGTCTACTAGTAGTGGGGCATCTCAACATTTGGATTGTACATTTCATAGAGACCATCAGAACATCTAAAATGCCAATTGATTGGGCCACAATACCAAGTGAAAACTTAGATGAGAAATTCATAGGAGTCAAAGTCAACCCTAAGTTTTACATGACATCATACTTGGTATATTTACTTATAGAAAGGAAAAATAACTATCTAGGACTGTTCAAGAGGGGAAACATGCCAAATGCTAACTCCTGGCCCTATGTGGTATACCCCAAACTAGTGAAGAAGAAGTTCTTAGGATACAGAGGCAAGGACTTTGTTCCAACTTGCTTCTTCTTATCTACTACATCTTTCTTTGTTATAAGACATGTAAAGGCTCATGCACCCATTAATTAATATAAACAAGGGTGGAGTCCTACTTAGCACCATTTAGAGAGTCATTTTGTACATAAATATATTTGTTTCATTAGTTTAGAAGCATATGATTGCATTAAGAGATCTCTCACTCTCAAAAAAAATTGAGAAGATGATTTCTTATAAATTCAGGAATATAATTTGTATTCCACACCATTATTTTGATGGAATAATATATGATATTGGTGCTCTCATTCTGAGTGTAGCTATTCTTTCTAGAGTGTGTTATTTTTAGTGAATTCATATCCATGATAATAATGGAGCCAATGGTTTTGTTTTATTTATTTGATTGTGCAATCTTTTAGTTATGGTTTTTTCCACATGTTGACAAATTTCGCTGATGTACCAAGTTGGAGAAGATATCACCCTATTGCTCCTACATGTAGCTTTTTGTCTTACATGAGTGCACTTTTTGTGGCCTTGGAATTTGATGAGAATTGAAACATCTTTTAGTTTTTACTAAGTTCCCATCGATGATTGGATCAGTGGATTTGAGGAAGCATTGTTCCTACTTTCATTAGTTTCCTACCCAATCTTTTCAATGATTTAACTCATAAATATGTTGTTATCATGGTTATTTCCATTATGAATCTCCCTTTCACATTATTTATTTTCATCTCTCATTACCTTATTTTCATTATTTTCTTTTCTAACCCTTGGTTAAATTTGGAATTCATATAGTTGCATTGTTAGATTGCATTTCATCGTAAAAATAGAAAATACCAAAAATATATCTATTTGTGGTTACTATTGGAAACAAGAAATCAAACATCTTATCTAAATTGGTTTAGACCACCAAAAGCCTCCCTATGAAAACATACATTTATCCTCAACTAAGTGGATTCTAGTAGATCACAAGATCACCCAAAACCTTGGAGTTGGTCCTTGGATCAGCTTTTCAAGAGAGGACTTTGAAAGGATTCCCATTGTTAAGCATTGTGCAAAATGATAGATAAATAAGATGGAATGATCATTTGATCATCTGATTGGTAATGTTAAGAAAATGTGGGGCTAGGGGCATAAGCAAAAGGAAAATATGCATGTGTTAATTTAGCCTCCCAATCTTACAAAGTGTAGTGTGGTCATGTGATCATAAAGGCTAACTAATGAGTTTTTTAGGTTATGATAGATAATGCATTGTATGATTGTAAATAACCAAAGGCTTCCAAAGTTACAATCAATTGTGACTATGAGATCAAAAAGAGAAAGGAAAAGGCTTTCCAAGTAAAGATAAAAGGGAAGATAATATGTTGGTCATATGTTTGTAAAGCTAAATGATTTGACTCTTGAGGCTATGACAAAGTGTTAGCAAGGCTACAATTGAAGGATCATACGGCATGATGGAAGAAGGCTTGATGCTTCGAGTGGCTACTATTGTATAATCATAAAATGAGAAAGGACAATGTTCAGGTTTTCAAAGAAGTTGCATTTTTAGTAAAGTTAGATAAAGTTTGATAGTTTTTGCTGCTTTGAAAAGGCAGTTAGGTATGATCTAGGGAAAGTTGCAAAGCTACAATAGGGTTACTATGTAGTCAAGTTTTTCATCTTTCATAGCATCAACCTAGTATAGCACTTAACTTAGGCTAGTATGGAAAAGTGGGGAAATGATCAATCACATCCTCATAGGGTTAAACCTATGGTTAATTTCTAAGGATGTGACATTGTGAAATAAAGGAAAAGGTAATCATAGAGTTTAAGGCCTTTGTCACATTGTTGCATGGTTATTTGGGTGATTAATTTTGTGGTTGTAAAGTTTCAAAACCTACTTGAGGTCAAGAAATTTGTTAAGGATGCCCTCTTTATGTGATTGTAGCTAGAGATGAAATTAATGGTTAAACTTCTACAAAGAAGAAACAAGGGAGGAAGTGTATCATAGTAGGTATATCTTTTTGCAGTTTGACTTCAAGGCCTAAAAGGGTGAAAAGATGATGTGGTAGAAAGTCTAGCCTCTCAAATAATGACACATGGTTCTCACTAGAAAGTTATATGGAGTTTGACTTGAGATGGCAAAAATATTGATATGTAGATTTCTAGAGCTAGACAAGAAGAAATGAAGCTTAAGGATGAATTTATTGCTTGAGCTACATAGTTTTTATGAAGATCAAAATTTTAGGTGGAGTAATGTTACAAGGAAAATTAGATAAAATCAAATTCATTGAATGACCACTAAGAAATAAGTAAATATTTTCAAGGTAGCTATAGATATTAAGACTATATTAGAGGAGGCACTTGAAAAAATTGATGATTAAAGGTAGTAGAAGACAAAAACACAAATTAAGTTGAAGAATCCTACAATAAGTGTGTACTACTAGCTTTGCAACTACTTCCTCCTTTTTTATTAGAATGAAAAGAATGTTTTAAATGTATTATTATAGAAATATCTTTGTAGTTTGGTTTCTAGTCAGTTTCTAACATGTGTCCTCCTCTCATCTATAGCTTGTTGCAATCCTTTATAAGTATTTCCAAGATGTGGAGAATGGGTTCCTATTTTGTGCAAGAAGTTATTTTTAGTTGTGATCTCTTAGGAGGCTTTCACAATATTTCTTTGGACATTATTTTGTAACTACTCTAAGTAGATGTTGTTGAACTCCCTTTGAAACTGAAATACAAGAATAGTTTAGAAGCTCTTATTATGTTCATCTTACTATGAAGGATATTAGTTTGATATGAATTTTGAGATTTATTCTAAATCCCTTAGTTGTGTCCCTTTTTTATCTATAAGTTAATTTTTAGAACATTCATATAGGTTATAAGTCATGTTGTCATGTTTCTTTTCAAAAATGTTAAACTATGAATGTTATCATTCCCTTTAACATGTTTGTTTAAAGTTCAATCCTTCATGTGAAGCATTTATGTATGAGTTTTTGAAATTCAATATTTTTCTCCCTTTAGTTGTTCAAAAAAGATTCACTATTTTAGGCCAACAATATTCTCATCTTAAAATTTTGGTGTATCACCTCAAGTTTACTTTTCAGTATTTTTTTACATTCATACAAGTAATCCTCCTATCTCTTTCCCTCCAAAGTTTACATTTATGTTTGAAGAGAAAATCAATGATAGCATCATAAGGAACTAGCCTAGAACCTAGAGATTCACTCCTAACTCTGGTACTCCCACTACCTAGGAGTGTTTCCTTGTTACTCAAAGTGACTAAATTTAGAATCTAGTCAAGGTGAAACTTTTAGAGATAATAGGTATTAATGAAGATATGAACAGGAAAAAAACTTCTTGAAGAAAGGATTTTTTTTGGATTTCATAGTTACTAGAGGTGTTCCCATCAATGCCAAAGAGTGAGACTTTTGGAACTACAATTGGAACAATTGTTATGCTTGTTAGACTGTAAAGTCCACCAATAGAATTGAGAAGGGTGGGGGGGTGTATTAGTTATGAAACTATTATAATAACTGTCAACCTTATTAATCCTTAACCATATGAGAAATATCATTCACTACCATAACAAGGTACTCATACACAATAACACTAGATATGTTAACTAGGGAAACCCTTGATCAAAGGGAAAACCTTGATGGGGATGGTACTCACAAAATGATGTACTAATATAAATATTCATTGTTAGAGGATGCACCCTATTAGGAGTCTATGAAATATATTTAGTACATATCAGTCCCCATTAGGAGATTTTGAACCTCTATTAGGAGACTTTGAATCTTTGTTAAGAGATTCCAACCTTATTAGGAGTTGCCCCAACCCTGTTAAGAGTTCTAGAAGGAAAATAGACCCATTATCCAAATAGATTTATAGGAAAGACCAATGAACCCACTATCCAAATGATCTTTGTACTATTCCTTACAAAATAATAGAAATGAAATCTACTTGTACTACCTCTTCCTCTGTCCTATTAACCAGAATACTCTTCTTCTTTTGATCTCAATATTAGATAACCAACCTTGACTCTAATAATCCCTTTGACTGGTTATATGCATTTATCAAATACTTGTCTCTTGTTCACACTCTGTCGATCACAATACTTTTCCACACACTTCTCAAAAAAGGAAAATATCTTTCCTTTATAGCATGTCCTCACAAAAACTCCTTGAGTTGGCCTCAAAGCTTTCCTAATTATTTATAATAGGACCACATTAAGATAATTAATTTTTAAGCAACCACACAATACTGTCGACTCATAATATTTACAACTTCTCACACATATGACTCCAGACCTTGCACACTCATTGATGTGACCACAAAAATTTCCTATGTTATTGAATAACTATGGATATCACAATTCTATCTCAATTAGGAGATAGAATCCATTCATTAGAAATTTCTTTTGAGATACTCTATCTGTATACTGTTCTCTTGAAATCAATCATATCTTTTGCATACCTTTGACTTACTTGATGCATACTTAACCTCATCATCAAGAGATAGTGTAGAACATGTCCTTAACCACACATCACTTGAACATTAAACCTCGATATGGACTACCACAATCCCTATCTTCTACTATGTTAGTCTTCATAGAAACCATACTATGATGTCATCAATGACAAGAAAATTCATGAACACAACATATCAATCATGCCACCAACCTTTACTTTATCTATAAATGCTTAGGATACTCCCTCAAAGGAATACCATTAGAATTCATGCTAAAAATCCCCCCTTTGGCATTGATGGCAACATAGATGAAAAGAGATCTAAGTTCCAATACTCTTCTACTACTACTACTATTCTCTTTCTTTTTAAATCATATTTATCAATCAAACCTAGAAAACTACCTTGTTCTACATCTTTGAGGATTGGCATCAGTTGTTCACACACTAAATTGTTGGATACAATTGTTAATTGTGTATTGTCTTTGATATTACACAAATGTCATACCAGTCATCAGACAGAGTCTACTGAGCTCAGATGATCAACAAAGCAATTTATAGTGTTGATTGAGCTCCCAAGGTTAACAAAGAAAATTTAATGTTTATCGAGCTCACTTGGGCATCAAAGGATTTTGTAACAAAAAGTTAGTGTTAACCAAGCTCCCAAGGTTAACAAAGAAAAGTTAATGTTTACCGAGCTCACTCAGGCATTAAAGGATTTTGTAACAAAAAGTTAGTGTTAACCGAGCTCCTAAGGTTAACGAAGAAAATTTAATGTTTACTGAACTCACTCATGCATCAAAGGATTTTGTAACAAAAAGTTAGTGTTAACCAAGCTCCCAAGGTCAACAAAGAAAAGTTAACGTCTACTGAGCTCACTCGGTTATCAAAGGAAATGTGGCAAAGAGTTAGCTTCTACTGAGCTCACAAGGTCAGCAAAGGAAGGTCAGTGCTAATCAAGTTCACTCAATCTCCAAAGGATTTTTTGTAGGGTTTGCAATGTTTACCAAGCCTCATTTGGTTAACACTAGAAAACCATTCTGGAGCAGTGATCATCGAGCTGGGTCAACCAGTGAAGAATTTTATTGTTTTGGTATTAAGTTTAATTATTTCATGCAGCCGACTGATGTAATGATTTTTTTAGTTGTTGTAACTTATATTTGAGCTGACTTGATAATATGAAAGGTATATATCTAGATGTTCAAGTTGTGAATTACAAAAAAGAAGAGTGAATATATGGATGAGGATGGAATAAGAAAATATTGAGCAAATTTTAATGAAGGATTAGATATCCTAGAGGAGTTGCAAAGTTGTATTTGATTAGTAAGGATCCAGTGAAATTGAATAGAGATCTGTAATCAACAAAAAATAAGTTGCATATCATTCAGGTTAGCTCATTGTTTCTTTCTAATCATTGTAACAGTGAATCTAGAATCTCTTAACAGAGTTGGTTTAACAACCATTTTGTAAGTCCTCTAACAAGGTGATAGTTTAGTTGAATTTTTCTAAAGACCTCTAACCAAGCCACTCCTAATAGAGTTACTTGGTGGTTTTTCCCATATTGGGTTTCCACATTAAATTTTGGTGTCTCTTGTGTTCATTTATTTAACCTTTGCATGCACATTAATAACAATGAAAGATAGATGATCAGTAATTAGTTAACCTACCAAGTTACAGTATTCATGCACTATTTACCAAGTATCAGCAGTAAGTAAGTATTATAGACATCTAAGAGATTTTTGGAATTGTTTTTGTAGTAACTGATTCACCCCTCCCCTCTCAGTTACTTCATCTATATTTCCAACAATTGGTATCATAGCATTTGGTGCTTGCAGGGAAAGATTTCAAGGATCTAAGCCAAAGATCAAGATGTCTTATAAGAGGAAAATTCCAAGACTTAACAGGGACAACTTCTCAGCATGGCAAATGTTGATGATACTTCATCTAGCTTCTATTGGAGATATAGGACTAAAATACCTTGACAAAAAATATGCAGAACCAGCAGGTACATTATCTATCAATGATATTGCTGAAAAGAAGACCCACAACATTATGATGATAGATATAACATCTGCTCTAAGTTATGAATAATTTGATGACATCAAGGACTGCAAATCTGCTTTCAAAATGTGCGAAAAGCTAAAAGAAATCTAAGGAGGAGATGATAATGTAAGAAGAACTAAAGTAGACAGTCTGAGAGGACAATTTGATCAGATGAGGATGAGAGAGGATGAAAACATTGCAAAATATGTTGAAAGAGTCAAAGCATGTGCCGGTGCAATCAAAGCATCTGGAGGAGATATCAAGGAGGAGATAGTTATAAGTAAAGTTCTTAGAACTCTACTTCCCATTTATGCAATCAGAGTTTCTGCAATTCAAGAAAGAAGATGTGAAGCAAATCATAAGATAAATCTAGAGGCCATAGTTGGAAGATAAACTGCATTTGAACTAGACAACTTTAACAACTATGCTCCAGCTTCCAAAAACATTGAATCAGCATTTGAAGCCAAGCTTTCACTCAAGGAGAAAAGTAAAAAGAAAAAGAAATCTCAATTAGGAAGTGAAGATGAATCAGACCAAAGTTCAAACAGTGATCTTGAGGTAATTGAAGCTCTACTAGCAAGAAAATATTCTAGAGGCAGAGGAAAATATAAAGGTAAAGTTCCTCTAATCTATTTTTCATGTGAAAAAATTGGTCATATTGCTGCTAGGTGCCCAAACAAGAAGAATGAATATGAGAATAAAGGTTACAAGTACAATGGCAAGAAATACTTCAAAACATTCAAGGATAAAGGTAAGAAAACATGCTTTATGGCTAAAGATTCTAATGATTCTAATGATGAAGAAGAAGATGAAATTATCTACATTACTATGAAAGATGAGTCTGATAATGATGAGGAAATGACACTCATTTCTCGTATGAGAAAAAATGATGCATGGATCATAGATAGTGGTTGTTCTCATCACATGACTGGTGATAACACTAAGTTCGAGTACTTTGAAGACTATGATGGTGGTAGTGTAAGATTTGGTAACAATGAACCTTGTTGTATAAAAGGAAGAGGAAGAATCTCTCTAACCAAAGAACTTATATGTGATAATGCCTATTGGGTAGAAGGACTAAAGCATAATCTTTTGAGTGTGGCACAGCTACTCAATAATGGATTCAAAGTAGAATTCATGCATGCAAAAGAAAGACAGCTAGATGGCAAAGGAAAACGGATTGGCTCAGGAACTCAAACAAAAGGTAACTTATTTTATCTTGAACTTGGTGAGTATTCATGTTTTATTGCTCAAGTTGAAGAAAGTTGGTTACGGCATAAAATTTTGTGTCATGTGAACTTTAATAACTTGGTGAAGATAAGAAAATTCAAGAAAGTCAGAGGCATTACAAATATAAAGAAACCTGAGGTTGGTCTATGCAAAAATTGTCAAATTGGTAAAATGGGGAAGACTAGTTTTAAAAGTAAAAACTATCAGTCTAAAGATATATTAGAAATTGTGCATACTAATTTATGTGGACCCATTGGAATTGAAAGCTATACTGGAGAAAAGTTCTTCATTCTTTTTGTTGATGATTAATCAAGAATGATGACTGTCATGTATCTAAGGAACGAATCAGAAGCATTTGAGAAATTCAAATGGTATTTGGCAAGAGTAGAAAAGGAAATAGGAAAAGGATTGAAATGCTTGAGGTCAGACAGAGGAGGAGAATTCATTTTACATGAGTTCAATAACTTTTGCATTGAAAGAGGAATCAAAAGACAGGTATCAGCCCCTGGAACTCCTAAACAAAATAGAATAGTTGAAAGGAGGAATAGATCTATCATAGATTGTGCAAGAACCTTAATGATTGAAAAGAAAATTGCTATGAAATACTGGAAGGAAGCTATCAGCACTGCAGTTCATACCTTGAACTGAGTACAACTTAAAAGAGACTCATTCAAAACTCCCTATGAGCTATGGTATGGCTATAAACCTAATGTAAGTTATCAAAAAGTATTTGGAAGTAAATGTTACATTTTGAAAGAATCTAGAAAAGGAAAATTTGATTTAAAAGGTGATGAAGGAATATTTTTGGGATACTCTTGCAAAAGTAGAGCATATAGATGTTTGAACCTGTCTACTTACAAAGTCATAGAAAGTGCACATGTGAAAGTTGATGAGTTTGTAGAAAGGACTGAAGAAGAAAGTAAAAGGGAACCAGAAGATTATAGAAGGTTTTATTTCATTGAACTTGATATAGTACTAGTCAATCAGGAATCTTCTACTCCCAAGTCATCAGTAACCGAGTTACAGGAAATTAAAACTAAGCTACAACAACCCAAGTTACATTTTGATGCTACCGAGCAAGTTTCTACCGAGTCTGAAGGACCTAAGCCAATATCTACCGAGCTAGAACAACCAAAACCTGAAGTTGAAGTGCAAGAGGATAACAATAAAATTCATTGAAAAGGCAAGGAACCTGTATTAGCAAAATATGTCAAGAGACATCATTGAATAGATCAGATCATTGGAGACAAATCTAAAGGAACCATGATAAGAAGAAAGTTGAAAGGTACTTGTTGACTTGCTGATTTTTAACCTAGAAATATCAAAGATGCATTGGGAAATGATAGTTGGATTGAGGCTATGAATGAAGAAATATAACAGATAGAGAAAAATGAGACATGGACTCTTGTATCCAGGTCTAAAGATAAAAATGTGATTGGAACTAAGTGGGTATTCAGAAACAAGCTGGATGAAGATGGTAAGGTATCAAGAAACAAAGCTAGACTAGTATGCAAAGGATATGCTCAAGAAGAAGGAATAGACTATGGAGAAACTTTTTCTCCTATTGCAAGATTGGAAGGAGTCAGAACCTTATTAGCATATGTTGCTCACAAAGGATTCAAAGTTTATCAGATGGATGTCAAGTCAGCATTCCTCAATGGTATACTAGATGAAGAGGTTTACATTGAACAACTTGAAGGTTTTGTTGATCCAAATAAGAAGAACATGGTCTACAAATTACACAAGGCATTGTATGGTCTAAAACAAACCCCTAGAGCATGGTATGAAAGATTGCATAACTATCTTATTCAAATTGGTTTTCAAAGAAATAATGATAATAGTAGCTTGTATATAAAGGAAGGACTAGATAATAAGATTGTCTTGGCAGAAATATTTGTAGATGATATTATTTTCACAAGGAATGATGATCTTTGAAAAGAATTATTAGAACAAATGAACAAAGAATTTGAAATGTCTATGTTTGGAGAGATCAAATTCTTTGTCGGTCTTCAAATTGAGAAGAATAAAAATGGTATCTACATCACTCAATCAAAATACATGAAGGAGATATTGAAAAAGTTTGGTATGGAATATTGTAAATCAGTTGGGACTCCTATGTGTACTAGATTAAAACTTACCAAGGTAGATGAATCAAAAGAAGTAGATCAAACATTATATAGATTTATGATTGGAAAGTTGCAAGATTTTCAACAAAACCAAGAGAAAATCACATGATGGAAATCAAAAGAATAATGAGATATTTGAAAGGAACTTAAGATTATGGTTTATGGTACAAATTTGGAGGTAATCTAGTATTGAAGGTATGTACTGATGTTGATTGGGCAGGAAACCTTGATGATAGAAAAAGTACAAGTTGAGGAGCATTCTTTCTTGGAAAGAGGTTGGTTTCTTGGACAAGCAAAAAGCAGAATTCTACATCTCAATCTACAACAGAGGCAGAGTATGTTGCTGCTACAGTAAACCATTCTAATATTGTTTGGTTTAAACAGTTGTTGGAAGGCATGAAGGTGGAAATCAAAGAACCAGTTGTTATGTTCTATGATAATACAAGTGCAATAAACATATCTAAGAATCTAGTGATGCATTCCAAAACCAAGCACATTGCAATAAAATATCATTTTGTTAGAGAATTGGTGCAAGATAAGGAGACCAAATTGGAATATGTGCATACAAAGGAACAAATTGCTGACATATTCACAAAGCCATTACCTAATGATGCATTTTTGTATCCAAGAGGTAAGTTAGGGATCACTCCCCTATCTAAAGTTCACTAAAATGAAGTTTTAGTAATGCATCAATGCATACCAAGTTGAAGATCTATCAGTTGATGCAACACAATCAGGAAATATTGCATATGAATCAATACTAAAGGTACATTAAAATTCATATAAGTTATGTTGTCTTTGGCATGTGTTGTCAAAGAGGGAGATTTTTACTGTCATATCTTTCTAAAATTTGTTTGAAAAGAAAAGTTTGGTATGAAATTCCTTCACAGAGGGAGATTACTGAAAGAGGGAGAGTTTGCTATCTAATAGAGAAAGTTGTTTTGACAGAAAAAGGCTTGTTAGACCTATTTTCAAATTTCATTATGCTATGACATGTTGTGTTGCCATCAATGCCAAAGAGGGAGATTTTTGGATACAATTGTTAATTGTGTATTGTCTTTGATGTTTACCAAGCTCACTTGAGCATCAAAGGATTTTGTAACAAAAAGTTAGTGCTAACCGAGCTCCCAAGGTTAACGAAGAAAAGTTAATGTTTACCAAGCTCACTCGGGCATCAAAGAATTTTGTAACAAAAAGTTAGTGTTAACCAAGCTCCCAAGGTTAACGAAGAAAAGTTAATGTTTACCAAGCTCACTCGGGCATCAAAGGATTTTGTAACAAAAATTTAGTGTTAACCGAGCTCCCAAGGTTAACAAATAAAAGTTAACATCTACCGAGCTCACTCGATTATCAAAGGAAATGTGGCAGAGAGTTAGCTTCTACCGAGCTCACAAGGTCAACAAAGGAAGGTCAGTGCTAATTGAGTTCACTCGGTCTGCAAAGGATTTTTTACAGTGTTTGCAGTGTTTATCGAGCCTCACTTGGTTAACACTAGAAAACCATTCTGGAGCAGTGATCACCGAGCTGGGTCGGCCAGTGAAGAATTTTATTGTTTTGGTATTAAGTTCAATTGTTTCATGCAACCAACTGATGTAATGATTTTTCTAGTTGTTGTAACTTATATTTGAGCTGACTTGATAATTTGAAAGGTATATATTTAGATGTTCAAGTTGTGAATTAAAAAGGCGAAGAGTGAATATATGGATGAAGATGGAATAAGCAAATATTGAGCGAATTTTCATGAAAGATTAGATATCCTAGAGGAGTTGCAAAGTTGTATTTGATCAGTAAGGATCTAGTGAAGCTGAAAAGAGATTTGTAATCAGCAAAAGATAAGTTGCATATCATCTAGGTCACCTCATTGTTGCTTTCTAATCATTGTAACAGTGAATCTAGAATCTCTTAACAGAGTTGGTTTAACAACCATTTTGTAAATCCTCTAAGAAGGTGACAGTTTAGTTGAATTTTTCTAAAGACCTCTAACTAGGCCACTCCTAATAGGGTGATTAAATCCTCTAACAAGGTCACACCTAACAGTGTGCATTGTAACCTTTAACAAGGTTGGCTCCTAACTGGGCTCTCTTTAGAAGAGTGAAAATTGGTGACTAGTTACTTGGTGGTTTTTCCCATATTAGGTTTCCACGTTAAATCTGGTGTCTCTCGTGTTCATTTATTTAACCTTTGCATGCACATTAGTAACAATAAAAGATAGATGATCAGTAATTAGTTAACCTACCGAGTTATAGTATTCATGCACTATTTACCAAGTATCATCAGTAAGTAAGTATTATAGACATCTAAGGGATTTTTGGAATTATTTTTGTAGTAACTGATTGACCCCTCCCCTCTCAATTACTTCATCTATATTTCAAACATAAATAACTCTTAGCTTCTTCCCCGTTCAATGTTATGTTACTCCTCATTGATATCAACAATACTTTCTTTTATACATAGGAGATTTCAATCTCTCCCAAATTAGAGGATCTTCTCTCCCATACCTGGTGCTTCTCTATGTGATATTCTCTCCCTTAGAATACTAAGGAGATTTTTTTCATGCACACTTATGTCCCCCATTGACATCAATGACAAATGCTTCATTATGTCAATCATTTGCTCCAAGTTTTCAATTAGCTCAAGTGTTTAAAGACAATGTTCAAAACTAGCTACCAAGAGTCCTAGATGACTTTGTTCATCTTAGATACTCTCCCACATAGGAAGTATCATTATTCAATCTATTCAAAAAATTGTGATCTATACCAATGGAGTGATGCAATCTTTGCATCCTCTACTCTGAAGTATGAAAGGGCATAGCCCCAAGCATACCTATCAAGTACTCAAATGTATCTTTAGGTAAAGGCTTTGTAAAGATATTTGCAATTTGATCTTTAGTATTGATATACTCCACTCTACTTTCTTTTTCTACAAATTTCTCTCTCAAAATATGATACTTAATAGATATATGCTTAGTCTTAGAATTCAATATAGGATTCTTTGACATACTCACTATACTTATGTTGTTACAATGTATGATAATAGGTTCTAAAAATTCTATCCCAGTATCCTTCGACATCTTCTTCATCCACATGATCTAATTAAAATTATTTACTATCGCTACATACTCTACTTCAGTTGTACTCTATGAAATACAATATTTTTTCTGTCTTAGCAAAGAAACCAATCTTCCTCCAAGAAAAAATGCTCCACAACTAGTGTTTTTTTCTGTCATCCATATTGCCTACCAATCCACATCAGTATAATCACACAAAGTAAAATTAGTTGATCTATCATACCATAATCCATAATTAGGTGTACCCTTCAAATATTTGAGTATCATTTTCACTTCTACATAATGATACTCCTTAGGATCAGCTTGAAATCTTGCTACTATCCCAACTACATTTAACTTATCTCATCTAATGTGAATCAGATATTGCAAACCTCCAATCATTGATCTATACTTCTTTCATTCAACTGTAGGTGTCTAATCTTTGCTAGATAACTTGTGACCAGTTATCATTGGTGTTCCAATAGGCTTACAACTTTCCAAGCCAAATATTTTCAACAAATATTTCAAATACTTATCTTGTGATATGAAAATACCATCTCTATTTTGCACAATTTGTAAACCCAGGAAAAACTTTATCTCACCAATCATGCTCATCTCAAATTTATTCATATCTTCAACAAAGTTATCACTTGCTCCATTATTACCTCCAAAGATTATGTCATCAACAAATATTACTATTATTAGCAAACCATTCTCAATTTCTTTCAAATATAAGTTATTATCTTTTGTAACTTTATCAAATCAATTTTTTTCCAAATACATAACCAACCTTGAATACCAGGTTTAACGTGCTTGCTTTAGACCATATAATGCTTTCTTCAATTTGCATACCATATCTTTTTCTTTTGTCAAAGGAAATCCTTTAGGCTTCTCAAAGTAGACTTCTTCTTCAAGTTTTCCATTTAGAAAGGCTGATTTGGCATCTATCTAATACACTCTGAACTTCTTATTTGCTCCATAAGCCAAAATAATTATCATTGGTTCCATTCTAGTTATAGTTACATTTTTCCTCATAATCTAGTCCTTCTTGCTATGAATAACCTTTGTATACTAGTCAAGCTTTGTTTCTCATAACTTAATTATGTTTGCTCATATTGTTTCTCAATACCCATTTAGTTCCTTTAAAATTCTTTTCTTTAGACCTATGAACTAGTTCCCATGTTTCATCCTTCTCAATCTAATCTAGTTCTTCCTTCATTGCTTGAATCCAATGATCATCCTTACATGCCTCATCTATACTCTTAGGTTCAACTTTAGAAATCAAACATAATTCCTCATGTACTCTAGTTCTTTTCATTACTCCTTTGTCTTTACTTCTAATTATCTATTCTATAGGGTGATTCTTTGTCAATTTCCTATTAGGTGTAGGAGTTTCTATCTCAACTCTTCTCTCTTCTCTTGGTTTTTTTCTCTATTCACCTCTTTGCTCAACAATTTGTACATCATTCTCCAACTCATTGTTTGTCTCAAAGAAAAATTCTGAATTTTCTCCAACAAATCTATGATTAACATCTTCCTCATCAAAATTATAATCCATCATCATTTCTTTAACTCCATGATTTTCATCCTCTTTCATATTTGCACATTCAAAAATTGTCTTTTTTCTATGATTAAAAAAATTGTACACTTTTCTCTTCAATGAATAACCAAGGAACATACCTTTATTCCTTTTTGGATCATACTTACCTATATCATCATCTCTCTTTATCTAACACTTCTAAAAATTTTGATGTACTTCACTAAGGGTGTATGAACAACCATAATTCAAAAGGAGTTTTATTTGTACCTTTTCTAATTTGTACTTTTTTCATGGTGTATACTATTGTATTAAGTGCTTCTCTCCAAAAAGTCTTGGATACATCATTCTTAAACATCATTGCCCTTGTTATCTCTAATATTGATATGTTTCTTATTTCTTCTATACCATTATGCTCAAGGGTCTTGGATGATGATAATTGTCTCTTAATTTCATTTTTTTCACAAAACATTTTAAACTCTCTAGAAGTAAATTCTCAACCTCTATTTGATCTCAAACATTTAATCTTAACACCAAATTCATTCTCAACTCTATTCTTAAATATCTTAAACTTTTCAAATGCTTCATATTTTTCTTTAAGAAATTCTACCCTCATTATTCTAGTGAAATCATAAACCAAAATCATAAAGTACCTTTCTCCATGAATCCTCTTGTTCTGGTAGGGCCACTTAGATATGTAAAACAATCTCCAACTTTTTTGTAGTAGGAAAATTCTTGCTAGGGAATGATACCTTCTTATATATAGCCATGATACATTCTGTGAGGCCTCACCTCGACTCGTCATTGAATAGATAATTTTTCTTGCATTTTGATATTCGAAACTTTGATATTTTTGATAGTTACTCGAGACTTAGATGGATAGTAGATTGTTTTATCTATATATTTTGATATTTTAGTAATGTGTTACATTTGTGATATGCACTAAGAACCTGATATTAGGTATGAAATGATCAAACACATATGGACATAGTTTTACAACATGATAGTTTTACATTGTAATGTGATGCAAAATGTTAACTGGATTATGATGATTTATGATAAGTAGATAAATGTTCAATTGGTTATGATGATTTATGATATGTAGATAAATGTTAAATTGGTTATGATGATTTATGATATGCAAATAAATATTAAATTGATTATGATGGTTTGTGATATGTAGATAGATATTAAATTTATTATGATGATTTATGATATGTAGATTTGAGATTCTAACATCTTGAATGATTTAATTGAAATGATTTAGAAATGAAATTTGAATTATGTTAATATGGATTTTATAAAATTTGATATTATGCATTTATGATATACATTTTATATGATCTCCTTGGACTACTGACGCTTGAGTTTAATGTATAGGAAGTGAAACAATAGAAATTCTTGGGGGGAACAAGTTTCCAAATTGTCATGAACATAGTTTAACCAAGGAAAATCTTTGGAAGATTCAAAAGCCTTGTTGCCAAAGTATTTTTTTGTTTTGTAAATGTGAGTTTTCTTGCATGTGGAAATGTTTAATCATAAAGGTTTATTAGGGGCATATCATGGTGATGTTAAATGTGTTTTATGTGTCACTTGACATTGGTGGAATTTGTGTCTAACTGACCTGTCATTTAGGGTTTTGATCATGATGGCAATTCACCCTAAAATTAATTACCCTATTAATGAGTAAATAAACTGACTTGACAAGGGGTAGGATGGGTCACAATCAAAAAGGGAATTTGAATTTGGACTTGGCTAGGGTTTTAGGGGTTATTAGGTGATCCCAAGGTGTCTTTTATGTTAAAATAAGTTACCCATATGATAGTATATAAATTTAGGGACCTAATTTTGACCATGTGAGTGCCTAGACAACCTAGGGGGGGCCTTTACCCATGCATTCTTCCATCAATTCGAATTTGAAGTTTTCACATGTGTTTTCTCCCATATTCCCACTAAGTTAAATATAGAAAATTTAGAGGAGACGAGTTTGTAAGAGGAAGTGGCTAGGTGTCTTTGTTAAAATAGTTAGTGAGAAGGCCTTATTAGAGAGTCTTGGTCAAATTAGTGGGTTGTTTACCCACTCTCTAAATTTAGAGATAGTTAGGTTTTTGGAGGGAGATTAAGGGAGCTCTACTACAACTAACATTACCTATAGATTAGACCAAGGTAGGTGATTGCAAACCATGTTCATTTCCTTTCCTTTTTTTTGTATTGAAAAACAATCTACAATCATGGAGTATGTGTCATGGAATCGTGAATTGTGTGGTGAATATTTGTATTGTAGATTTTGGTATTGTGTTGTGAAAATGTGAATATGTATTGTGTTAATTTAAATTTCTTGGCTTTCCTTCTTGATTTTCTTGTTTTAATTTGAATTTTGAATTTGGTCATGGGTGTGAAGGCTTCACTTACCCTTGGTAGGAAAGAGAAGCCTTGGCTAGAGGGATTAGTTGGGCTCAACAATGTAGTAGAAAGACTCTTCACTTGGAGAGAAGGGAGAAGATTTCATGGAGTATGGGCTCCATTGAGGCCAATGTCTTGATATTATGATTAGGGGGGATAAGTGGAAAAATGAATTTGGGGGTGATTAGTGGAAGATTGTGATGAAAAGCATGTATGGTGCAAGCCTTGTAGAGGTATGGTGAATTTGATGTGTGTGAAATGTATTGACATGGAAAATATCCTCTTGAAGACCCCACCTTCACCCAATGTTCTTATGATTCCAATGGTGAATCAATGTGTAAACTTTGGAAGGGAGTATTATGTGTTGTCTTTTGAGTTTCTCATGCATTATAATATGTTTTATGTGTGTATCTTGTTTGGATCTTGTTCCCCCACTTGGTGGGTGGCTTTACAGAAGCCTAGGATGGGAGGTGAGCCTCCATGGTTCCAAGTTTTGTGTTGTGTTATAGGTTTCGTGAAGATGGATTCCTTGGAGATATTAAGGTTTATTCTTGGAAATGTTTGAAACCAAGTGTGTGTGGACATACAAATCATCCGTATCATTGTAAAGGTATCAAGATGTTAAGCCTCCATGTTCATTTCATTGTAATGTAAAGAGGGATATTCTTATTATTGAATCTTGTTGAAAATGTGTAAGGAAAGATTGAAAAAAAAATATATATATATATATATATAGTTTATTTGTAAGGAAACATTTATTGTGAATTTTCTCATAAATTGATGCAAAATGGAGAGTGATGTAAATGAAACACTCCTTCTTACCATTCAATTAGTGTAATTATTTCATAGTAGTTACATCCTTTTGATATAGTTGATTTAATTCAATACATAAATGGTTGTACTATAAATATATATGTTATATATTCAATAAGATGGAATAAAGTTAACATATTTTGACAGTTCATTCATGTGCATGGAAAATTAGTTCACTTGGATTTCAAGTCCTAATAAGATTTTGGGTGACACCATCACACCATCAAACATATGTACCAATATCCCATGGTAGGATTAAAATAAAAATCAGCTTGAGAAAATATATAGTGGAAATATATGAGAAGACTTGTTCTAGGTACACATTTCCTCTTGGAAAATGTATGGAGAATGGAAAATTAATAATATTCATGGAATCCCTTTGAGACAAATATAAATAAAACTAACTAAGAGAAATAAGGTACATACATACATACATACATACATACATATACATATATATATATATATATATATATATATATATATATATATATATATATATATATATATATATATATATATATATATATATATATATATATATATAAGCAATGAATTAGGTATATGAATGCTTGGATGGATTAGACACTTCCTAGGTAATATTAGACCCTAGGAATACATCACTTTCAAAAAGTAAGCTAGACCTCTTTTCAGGGATGAGCACCTCACTCTCCCACATGTGGCAGCAAGTAAGGACAAAAAGAAAACTTTTTGGGCAGCACATTTCATTTCAATCTTAGGCATTAGAAAATTAAAATTTAAAAGGTGAGGAGGGAAGGATATAGTTTAAGAACTATATCCTAAAACCTTTCACATAATCCCACCTCCAAAGAATGCCTTGGAGAGATGCTCAAGAAAGGGAACATGTTTTAAAAGTAGATCTCTTGGTTGGTCACGTGAATCCATGGGAAGGATTTGGCTTGGGAAGTGTGTGAAGACAAATGGGAAGAGGATGTATTACCAAGGTAGGTTAGGTACTTTGTTAATTTAAGTAGGTCATATTTTATTGTTAATGTTTATGGTTAGTTTGTTTTCAAGTCATGTGTTAGAGATAAGGGTAAGGGGAGTTTATGGCATATTATGGGATCAATATTAATGTTATGGGAAAAAAGGTAAAGTCTTATGTGGGATAAGGATAGTGAAGGGAGTAAATTATGTTGTTTTATTTTCTTATTTAGGTATTGAAAAAGGAATGTAATAAAATGGAATTATTAGGATGGTTGGGGAAATGTTTTTTGTTTTTATTAATTGGTATTATTATGTTAATTTGGAAAAGTTCTTATTAGAACGATTAGTGGAATATTGGGGTTGATAGTGAAGTTATTTTTAAATATAAATTATGATATATTGTATATCTTAGATGTGAATTATTATATGAATGTTATAACAATTTAGCACTATATATATATATATATATATATATATATATATATATATATATATATATATATATATATATATATATATATTTTTTTTTTTAAAAAAATTTTTTTTTTGTATGTGTGTGTTATTAAGTCATGATCAACAAATGTAACACACTATAAGTAATGTGTGATATGATTTATAGGTAAGGATGAAATTTAACATTTGAAGTAATATGTTAGTCAGGACACGAGAAAATGAAATAGTAATTGATAGATTTTGATAACTCATATTGATGTATAGTTAGGACATGAAGTTATAATTCCTAGATTTAGGTGATCATCCCTTTAGTCAGATGCATGAAAAGAAGTCGATTAAATCATGATTATATGATCAATAATATAATAGAGACTAGTGGAGGTTCTAGGCTAGTAAGAAATGGAGTATTAGGAAGCATGTAAGTTTAGTATTAGAAATATTAAAATATTAATAATTAAAGATTTAACTAAATTTTTAGTGAAAATTAAAAAGGTAGCTAAATCTATAATCAAATTAGTAGAATATAATGATGTGTGAGAAAAAAATGATGAAATAAGTAATAAAATAAAATAATAATACAATTATAAGATAAAGTAAAATGACCAAGATAATAATGATAAAATAAAATGGATATATTAATTATGGATAAATAAGATTTTGGGGGTATCATTATATAGAAATGTGGAGGATAATTAATAAAATTTTTGGTAAATGGTAGTACTTTATATGATATGGATAATGAGTAAATGATAGATGATTTTAAATACCTAGCTATAATACTTCTAGTTGGTTAAAGTCATGCAAGGATATAAAGCAAGATTTTCATCGAAACAACCCTACTATAATAACTTAGGATCAAAACAAGTCAAAATATAATGAGCTATAGAATTTAATCATAAATACACTTCACAAAGAAACTATGAAATCCATTATAATAACATTGATGCAAGAATTGTGTTATAGAAATAACATACGTGATGTCTCACCTTGAGGATAGGATACAAATCCAATATGATAATATCACCTAGCTAGTAAGGTCAATTAATGAAAAGAAATAAAATTGGAACCTCATGGATAATTTTAATGCATGATATCCAATGAAAAAAATTTCTTTTTTTTTTACTAATTAGCTTTATTATCTTCAAACTCGATGATCGAATTAGTACCTTCTAACATCCTTGAGGAAACTTGAATTATGTTCAGACACTTCACAGTTTGATAGAATGTTCATAGCAAGAATAAACCTATGCATATTATCATTAGTACACCTTTCAAAAAAAATTTGTTGGTTGTGTTTGTAAAATTTTGGGCATGACACATTCCTTGCAAAAAACATTATTGGCTTCATGATTTTAGGCAAATCTTTGATTGCAAATTTACTACGCCTACACAATGTTATCAAAGTTTATATGAAAAAACCTTCTATGCCATAACCATTTGTTATCCACTTTTGCCACCAAACAAGTCATCTTAGTGGGATTTCATTAAAATATGTTAACTTTGGATCATGTACCTATTCCTATTAGCTTACCATCCTTATCTTTGACAATACAAGTCTTCTCTGTAAAGTGCAATTGATAACCCTTATCCACCAACTATCCAACACTTAACAAATTATGCTTTAAACCATCAAAAAATTAAACATCATTAGTGTTAGTTTTTCCATCAAGAGTAATAGATCCTATCCCTATGATGTGACAAAATATATTATTTCCAACTCTAACAATACCTCCATCATGATTTCTAAATTTAACAAACTTGGTCATTTCACTAGTTATATGATGTGAACAACCACTATCTATGATCTAATCAAATTTCTTTTCAACTTGAG
Source organism: Cupressus sempervirens (assembly GCA_028749045.1). Classification (NCBI taxonomy): domain Eukaryota; kingdom Viridiplantae; phylum Streptophyta; class Pinopsida; order Cupressales; family Cupressaceae; genus Cupressus; species Cupressus sempervirens. The sequence continues at coordinate 749,061,649 of CM053792.1, forward strand.
AACCTAGAGATTTTTCTTAACTAATTTCAATTTTAGAACTTTCTTCTTTTATAGCCACAAATCCTAATTCATCAACTCTTTCACTCTAAACTCTTTCCTCATATTCATCATCTTCATTTACCTACAAACAATCTCTAGGTATTCTATGCTGGAAATTTCTTTTATAATTTTTCTCTCTTTTAAGATACTTAGATCCATAAAGACCAAATTCATTATGAGTCTAACATTTAAAGATTTTCTTAACATCTAGTTATTTTCTTACAAGCAAGGCTATACCTTCTTCAATTTGTCTATGATCTTCAGATCTAGTTCTACTACTACTAGTATAATCTCCATGGGTGAATTACACTTCTGGATAATATCCAAATTATCTCAAACTTGATTCTACTACTTCTAATCTTCCAAGAAAAGTCTTTGTGGTGAACTTCTTATTAAAAGGTATCAGAAGTTCAATCATTTATGCTACTTTCTTGAATGGTGGTCTCAAAGTTTTCAAAATTTTCCACACAATCTTGTCTTCCACTTTGGATCCACTATAGGATTTGATTCTTGCAAAAATCTCAAATATCCTACCAATATAGCTTCTCATAGATTCATCTTCTAACATTTTAGCATCTTGAAATAAAAATATCCACTTCTTTAGTCTTATTGTCTTTGCATCTTTATCTTCTCAAAAAGTAGATTCTAAGGTTTTCCAATCTTATGAGATGTTTCTAGTAATTTTACCTGACTATATTTAATTTTAGGAAGGGATGTTAGTAATGATTCTTTGGCTCTCATATTTCACAAAAATAGATCTCTTTCTACTTCAATATATTCCTCAAGCTTTCTTTCTTCCATAATTTTTTTGTTATCCTTTGTCAAAAGCCAATATCCTAGACCTATGCATAGCAAATGGGTCTTAATATTATCTTTCCATCTATCATAGTTAACTCATAAAAATTAGGACATTCTTTTCTTAAGTGACTTTCCATTGATCTCCCAAAGTTATTAATCTTTCTCTTCAAGGACCTGAGGCTCTGATACTAATTGTTAGAATGTAAAGTCCACCAATATAACTTTAGGGGGGGGATGGAGGGTGAATCAATTATGAAACTATTATAAATATTATCAATCTTATTAATCCTTAACTATATAAGCAATATAATCAGAAACCATAACAAGATACTCATACACAATAATACTAGATATGTTGACTAGGGAAATCCTTGATCAAAGAAAAAACCTCAGTGGCAATGGTACCCACAAAATGATGTACTAATATAAATATTCTTTGTTAGAGGATGGACCCTCTTAGTAGTCTTTGAAATACATTTAGTACATATTAGTCACTATTAGGAGACTTTTAATCCCTATTAGGAGTTGTGCTAACCATGTTAGGAGTTGTAGAAGGCAAATGTACCCATTGTCCAAAAAGCTTCAGGGGAAAGTCCAAAGATCTTTGTATTATTCCTTACTGAATAATAAAAATGAACTATACTTGCACTACCTATTCCTATATCCTATCAACCAAACTTTTCTTCTCCTTCTGATCTTGATACTAGATGACCAACTTTGCATCCAATAATTCCTTGGATCACTTACATGCATTTACCAAATACTCTACTCTTGTTTGCACTCTCTTGATCTCAATTCTTTTCCACATGCTTTTGAAACAAGGAAAATAAATTTCTTTTATACCATGTCATCAAAAAAATTCCTTGAGTTAGCCTTGAAGCCTTCAAAATTAATTATAATAGGACCACACTAAGATAATTAATTATTTCACAAATACGTAATACTTTTGGCTCACATTCTTTACAACTTCTCACATGTGCAACTCCAAACCTTGTGCACTCGTTGATGTCATAATCAAATTGTCCTTTGTTATTGTCTAACTTTGCATATCATAAACTAATTCTTAGATAATTTATCTATATATTATTCTATGTAAATGAAGAATATCTTTTGCATAATTTTTACTTACTTTATGTGAACTTAACCTTGTCATTATGACACAATGCAAAACATGTCCTCAACCATGCATCACCTGAACATCAAACCTCTATCTATACTACCATGATCTTTGTCTTCTACTCTACCAATCATCATAGAAACCATACTAAGTTTTCATCAATGATAAACATAGTCATGAATGCAACATATTGATCATGATACAAATCTCATTAGGATACTCCCCCAAAAGAATAGCATTAGAATTAATGCTAACAATGTTGGCATTGATGTCAAACCTTATTGGTGAGTCAATTACTAACTAAGTAGAGTGTCATATCAAGATGATTGATGAAGATGATTTAATAAGAAAATGTAACAAATAGACCTAGTGGAAAGGTTCGGTTATGTGGAACTACAATGGGCACTTGATTAGTTGGACCTTGACAAGATGCTATATTTTATTGATTATACTAAGTAGAGAAGATAGTCTAGATTGAAGACTAGAAGAGTTTATTAGTAGAATATTTAATGCACAAGATAGACTAAGCCTAAAAGTTTATGTAAGTGAAAATAATAGTAGAAGCCAAGTGATGTCAGATGTGACCAAATAACAGTATAAGTCAAGCACTACTTTAAAAAAATTGGGTTACTTGATGCTTAGTTCCAATAATTATCAAGCTATACAAACCTTAACTACTAAAATAGTTTAGGAATGACTGGGTATTTTAGTGATGACCAAGTGTCAGAAGATAGTATTGATTGAGTGATAACTTTATAGTTTGTGAAAGAATTGTAAATTTGAGCCAAAAATTGTGAATTCTTGGAATATGGAAAGCATGTTGAAGATAAAAATTGATGAGCTAGAATATTTAATTAGAGGGAACCACGTTTGAGTATTTCTAGGCATGGATTCAAAGAGAAGTTTCTATAAAATAATAAGATGAAGAAGAAGGTGGATAGATTCATTGTATGAGTTGAATCTAATCATAACCTTAAGATCAATGGTGAAGTTTAAGTGGAAAAAGATCAAGCTACCTATTTAAGTAGGTATAAGGGTTGATCTTAAGAGAGTTTGGTAGAGTTGGTGAAGACATTAATAAGGTTGGAGAATTTGTTGATTCTTTTGGTTGGTGAATTTGAGCAAAAAAATTACTAGTGAAGAGTTGAGGTGAAGAAGATTGCTTGAAGGATTGCCAAACAAATCAGTGATGTAGATGATAATGAAGGTGAGTCAATGAGCTAGTTATTGAACCAAATTTATGATTTTTGTTTGCAAATAGATTTATATGTATTGAAATCAACCTATTGTCACTTTCTAACCTTTTGTATTAGTTTGAAATCCTTTAACCAAGGTTGACCTAATAGTCATTTGTAAATCCTTTAATCAAGGTGACATTCTAATAGAATTTTCTTAAATCTTCTAACAAGGCCACTCCTAATAGGGTGATTAAATTCTTTAATAGGGTCACACCTAATAGTGTTTATTGTAACCTTTCATAGGATTGGCTCCTAATAGAGCTCACTTCATAAAAGTGAAAATATTGGTGACATGTTTCTAGTAGTTTTTTGCAAATTGAGTTTCTATATAAAATCCTTGTATCATACTTGTGTGTATGTTATTTGAGATGTTTTATTATTAATTTTTTTATATATTTTTTAGTTTGTTACTATTGGACAATGAACTACAAGTTTTACATTACTAATATATTCCTATAGAGATTGATCAACTTAATGATTAGATTTGAGTTGGTTGAAGTGCTTAAAAGTATAATTGGTACATCTAGACCTGAGGATTACTTATTCACCCACCCTCACTTATTCCAAATAATTCTTATAATTTGTATCAAAGTTTGGTGCTTGTAGAAGGAAATATTTGAAGGAATTAGAAGCTAAAGATCAAGATGTACAGGAAGGAGATGCCCAAGTTGAACAAGGATAACTTTCTTGCATGGGAAAGTTTAATAAAGCTTTACATTGCTAGAATTGGAGATTCAACAATTTTCTACTTTGAGAATGAATATGTGCTCATTTTTGCACCTATGAAATCCCAATAGATAAAGGAGAAACAACAACATATCATGCAATGTTGGAGACTGCATAATTAGTCACTTACAAACAGACAACAATAATCTATCAAATAAATGACTAAATAAGTGATTGGATAATTAGTCACTAATAATTACTCATTTGTACATTTGGACTATCATGTAGATGGGAAACATTAACTAATAGCCAATCAATGAGCATCAATCATTTTAAACACAATCGAGAATTGAACATAAGACCTCATATATATGAGGCTCGTGATACACTATCACACTACAGGGTCATTCCCATAAGGGATTACATTTACTATATATTAGTAAAAAAATATTAATAAAAAATCAAAATCAAATATTTAAAAATTAGAATTGAACAAACATTTTTAATTGTAGAGAAATTAACCTGAATGGATGGTGTTAATACTTCACAATACCAAAAAAACTTACCTAATTTGTTTGTATTTGAATACATGTTTTAATTATTTGGAAAAAATTATTTTATAATTTGATGGATTCATTTTATACTTATTTGATGTGTTCCTTTTATAATTTAATAATATTTATTTTTCTTAAATTTTAATTTTATTAAATATAAATTTATAATAAATTCTAGAATAAAAAAGAGAAATTCTATTATAAAAAATAGTCATTTTATAGTAATATTTCCTGTTTACAAAAAACTAATAATTAAGAATCAACATTATCTAGAAATCAAAGACCTTTTTTATATTTAGTTGAATTCCATTATCAGTAATCATGGACAACTATAAAAAACTAATAATTAAGATTCAACACTATCTAGAAATCAAAGAACTATTTTATATTTAGTTGAATTCCATAATCAACAATAATCATGGATGACTATAAGGGTTTATTTGGGTAGAAATTGATTGCAAAAATTAGTATTCCAAAAAATCATTCCTACCTGCTAAGACTCTTTGGCACCAAGCTAAAAGCTCATTCACACAACATGATTCACAAAAATCTAGTCACCATTAATTATTGAATTCATTGACATGATTATTTCTTTTATTCATGATAAGTTGCAGTGGTTGGATGAGAAACAAGATTTCTATAGGTGAGCTTTACCAGGTACATTTCATCTCTGTTATATCCTTACTATGGAATTGCTTAAGGTTTTGCACAGACAGTCATTATTTAAGATCAATATTTTGGCATTGGCATCAAAAGTTGATGATCAATGTTGTATAAAGTTAAACATTGAGGGATTACTCAAAGAAATGGTGAATTGGAATGAAGATCTTATCAAGTTGTTGATTATTCATTAGATCTTCGTCAATTTTTTTCTTATTTGGTTGAGCTACATTGTTTTCTAGTTGAGATATTTGAGCTACTTGTTGTGTGCTTGAGCTTCTTGGTTGTTTAGTTGAGTTGCTTAAGCTACATGCATGTATGCTTGAGCTACCTATTGGCTCCTAATTTAATAGTGTTTTAGTAACCTAGTGATAAGAACACATACACCTAGGGGCAACTAACTCCCATGATCAACATACCTATTTAGACACTAGGGCCAATTATAAGGATATACTCCTTCTTCAAGCTCAACAAAACCTATGTAGGTGAACCTTAGATTCCTCATATGGTACTAGTATTAAAGGATACAACTAAATCTACATAGCAGATAATACCCTTAATCTTATAACACTTGTACAAACAACATAGACATGAATAGCTAGAATCATGACATATGAACTAGATAAACTAAGTGAGGGAAATACTTTTCAGCTCTTCAACAAAAAGGGAAAAGGGATTTGATTATAAAATTGACTTCAACATAACCTCAACATGAACAACATAATATTTTGATCCTATAGCTGATCAATGCTTTATCTATTGGATAATTCCATAAACTAGTAACATAAATCCTTGGAATCATTGAGACATCTCATATAGTAGGACTTTCAAATCTATCCATTCACCTTGTGAATCAGACATCTGCATCTCTTTTGAATCTCATAATTGACTGATCCATTCATGAAATTTGCAACTCTATGATGATAAACTAAGAACTTACATGACTCCTTGAGTCACAAGGAAAATAAATCAACATATACAACCTAGAATAGATTACAACTGAGTTCCATACTCTTTGTTTAAAAAACACAAATGATCACAAATAACATGAATGGGAGACTAGAAATTAGAATGAAGATTAACTTGCTATTGCATTTATATTCATTTCTTTGAAAATAATACAATAAGATGGATGAAATTGAATCATAAAACTATTAAATAGACCAAAACTATTTGTATTATTGTTACTTTTTCATTACAAGAGAAACATTGGGCATGCATGGTGGGATTATAGCTAGAGCATTGCTCAATAGTCTAGAAAGTAGCCAACCATCAACAACCCTAGAGAAAGAGAAAACAAGAGATTAAGAAGATAGGAGGGATTCTTGGATTAGATTAGACAAGCTTCCATTTGTCCACTTGAAAAGCTTCCACTTGTTGATGAAGAGCATATCTCTACCTTGTTTCTGTAACTAACAATCATATATTTTCTTTGTTGTTGAAAAATGCCTTGAGGTGGTGAATTCATTTCCAATGAATATCTTTTCTTTGGCACATATTGTAACTCGACATCTATATTATACTCGGCATCAACTTAGAAAATTTCTTAAGTGTGTGGACACTCAATTATCAAAACCAATCTGAGATCAACAATCTCCCCCTTTGACATGAGTGTTAAAAACACTTAACTATACATGGTGAATCTAATTTCTTCTAGTATATTATACATTCTATTTAACATATATAGAAAACTTCAAAATTATATTTTTGTGAAGGATTTTATACCTCAAAATTTGTAACTCACATTGAGTTGATGTGCCTTTGTTTTATCCAAAACTTCTCATTCTAGATTTATCTCATGTTGATTCTGATATGCCTTGCCTTATCATTCTTTCTCTTATCTACTCTATTCTAACTCCCCCTTTCACATATCTTCCCTTGCACTTATAGTTTCCTTTTGGTTTTTCTATTTCTCCCCCTCAAAATTTATCTCCCCCTTTTTGGCACTTATGTCAGAGGAGTCTATATATTAATTGAATATTTTTCCAAAAAGGATTTATTTACCTCCATTACTATCCTCAGAGTAGCATCCCAATTTTGTAGTGCAATTTCTAGTGATTTTATCTAGATGGCTGACTCTGCTAATAGGTGAACTAGGCCTTCTAATGTAGAAAGATTGGGGTTTTTCTTTAACACATTTTCAGCATAGGCTAGTTCTTTCTACAAAATTTCTATGCATGGGGTAATGGTAGATTGTATTTGGATGAATTTGGCCTTTGTATTTTCCTCATATGTTGTTGACACAACTAATTCCTTCTAAGTGTGAAGCGTATTGTTAAAATGCTTCTCACTCTAAGCTAGATCTTTGGGTAGTTGCATGCTTGATATCTTTAAATTCCTCTCCAAGCTCATTATTCACTGGCAGGTTTCGTGTGTGAAAATTGATGGGTTACACAATTTTGAGTAAAATGAGAATATGTTCTCAAGTATTCCATTTACCTTTTCAATTTTATTTGCTAGCTCAACCTGTGAAAGTGCAATTTTACGAGATATTTTCTCATTTACCTTCACCTAAAATTTAATTTCTGACCATTCTTGTAGTTTGGAATTTGTATCAAGGTCTTCATTTTGCACCTGGTCCTTGGATAGTTGCTCCATAATGGGCTTAGTTTCATCAGGTGTTTACAAGCTAAAGGTATCTAGAAAGATGTCCTTTATTTCAACTAATGCTTACCTCTATTTTTACTCATTCTTGAGTATCTCCTACTTAATTTTCCTCACTAGTGCCTCTTGCACTTCATTGAGTTTGTAAGGATACTGGATATAGGATATATGATATTGGATATTGGATATACGAATGCTCTGTTAAAAACTGCTATAGGATATTGGAATGGATAAGATGTAATGTTTTATGTTGTGAATGCCCTAATGAAATTGTGATTAGTTAATTCTTCCTTGTTCAAAATGCTTAGTGACTTGAGAACTACTGCATTATCTCGACTGTGTAAATATTAAAATTCTACTAATGAGAATTCAAGGTATTTTTCATCCAGTGATAAGGATGTTGATTTTGGTACCTCACTGATTAAGTTTTATGCTTTCAGATAGTTCAATATTCCTAAATTAGTGATGTCATGATGTTAGGTAGATGCATGCCTAACGATGATTATTCTAGTACGTTAATTTGAATTAATGAATAAGTTACGTTATATTGATTTTGTGTCTACTGATGATTATATGTGAGAAGAAATGAATTAAACAATTAACTATATGAAGGATTCATCTTTTTATTTATGTAACTATATAGATAAGTTTTGAATATATTTATGTGATTTTCTTGAACTACTAATGTGTGCAATTAGTGTGTAGGATACTTAACTGGGAAATCAAATGGAAAGACAAGACTGAACCCCTCGCTATTTGTGCTAAATTGCATTGTCATTCTTTGAAGCTTGTTATATAGTCTTAAAATTCTCCTAACGTTTGATGGGTTCCTATTAAGTCTTTGAGTCCTAAAATCATTAAATTTAAATGCCCTAGGGGTAAGGGTATGGGTGGGGAGTACTTTCCACCCCCTTAGCCTCCTTGGTTGACTTTTAGGGTCACTCAAAAACCCCACTTTTGGTTGATTGCGAAAATTGATTGTCTCCTACTTAAGTTGGTGACTCAAACCTCGTCTTGATGTTACTTGAAGTATAGTTGGGTTAAGGATCATACTTAGATGCATTTTGGAGTAGTTTTGGTTTGGGTTACCCAATCTCTAGTTTTTGAGAAAGTTTGAAGATTGAAGGAAGAAAAGGAAAAGCTCTTCTCAACCTTCCATTTTACCATAACTTGTTGTGAAGGTAGGAGTTCTTCACTCTTTTTAATTGTTTCTTCATGTTGTTCATGCTTGAATCATGCATAAGGCATTTTGTTTTTCTTGGTTTTTCTTTCTTGTGTGTTGGGATTGATTTGGAGCGATTTTATTTTTTTTTTTATGTTATTCTTATGCTTGCTTTGATGCCTTTTTTTTTAGGGTATTTCATGGGGATTTTTTTTGCATTACTCACCCTTGGATAGGGAAGAAGTGGCCATGTACAGGGGAAGGGCCTTAGTTGGACCTCAATGGTGTAGAGTTTCCTCTCATGGTGAGAGGAGGGAAAGAGGGTAGGGTGTATGGGCCCCTACTTGTCATCGCATACCTTGTTTGATATTTTGAATTCTTGATATGGAAAGGAATGAAAATCCTTGTGGTAATAGTCTCAAAAGGGCCTTGTAGAAGAATGAAAGTTCTTGAAGATTTAGCCTCGAAAGGGCTATGTTATGGTATGGTGATTGATGTCTCCCATTGGGAAAATCCACCTCCCCCCTAGTCAGGTTCTATGCTTGGACCTATTGTGTAAAACCAGATTGGGGTGTATGCTTGAATTGTTCTTGATGTTTTGATGTTTTACCTCAGGTCAGCTCTCATCTTCTCCTTGTTTGCTTGAGTTTTGAAGGCATTGTAAAGGATCTCTTGTGAAATTCCTTGAAGAGAATTCAATTGAATTGTAATATTTGTAAAAATGTATTTTAAATTTTGATGTATTTAGCAAAGACATCAGGTTTTCTTATTGGTTCTTTCCCGATGGAGCCTTGAACTAGGTTGAATAGTAGAGAAAGAAAGAAAAAGATTGTGAAAACCTTCTTGCATTGCTCTTATGTGATTTCAAATTATGCATATGTATGTGAGAAAATAGAGTGATAAATAATGTCTTCAAATTATGAATTCTCAAGGTTCAATTATGTTAAGCAAGAAATGTTATGTTGTAAATTTCAATTTGACTCATGCTTATTTGGAGATAAAACAAACCTCACTTAGTTGATAAACTAAATCTATTCAACCCTCTTGTTAACAAAATTATTACTGATTCAATTTGAAGAGGAAGTGGATATAAACCTCCTTCTATAGAAACCCTTAAGACAAAAAAATATGCCTTGGTGAGATCATGTATGATGGAAAATGTTCTACAATCAAAAGAAAATGTATACTCCCAGGAGAAAATTGCTCTTTGAAATTTGTATGTGAAGACTGAATTAATTCATTGTGCAACAGAGAATATCCTACATTGATTCCTTTTAAGATAATTACTTGCTATATTCTTTAAGTAATAAAGAAAATAAATTTTTGTCAAGACAAATTTCAATAATGCATAACAATGTATATTTTAATAGCATCCTACCTAAGGCCTCACCAATAAAACTTTTAGCAATTAATATTTCCTTTTCCCAAATTCAACACTAGCTTAAAGTTGATGGGAGATAAAGGAACTCATGGCAATATAAGAAAAGAAAAAAAGGAGGGGAATTTTAACTGTCACCAATCCAAATCTTGGATCGCATGGGTGGCAGACTGTCAGGGTTGCTGGGGGTCTAAGTCCTCATTAAACTAAATCAAGCAAGAGCCTCTTCCCTCCCTCTCTCTCCAGGCTAGCGCAGGATGATGGGAAGTTTGAGTGTGGGTCATCGTCATTTATATGGGTAATATTGGGGAAAAAGCATAGCCAAACAATTTAATTTCCCTCCACCATTCCTTGTTAGTACCTCAAGCATACCCCTCTGTAGTATGGGCAGTGCACTGCTACTTGGGGAAGCAGGCAGGTTCTTGGGAAGCACCACTATGTGGCAGGGCCACTTGTCAAGAGTGTAGGGGTAGGTCTTAGGGTAGTGGTTAAGTTAGTATGTTATTTGGTGGTTAGTTAGTATTTAGTTTGAGTTAGTATTTTTTCTTTGAGTGTTTAAAATAATGTTAGTATAATATGTTATTGTATAAATAGTATATCAATTTGTTAGCTTGTATTTCTCATTATTATTAATAGTTGTTAGCATTAGTCTTATAAAGTAATGTTAATAGTAATGATGGGTAACTTGTTTATTAGCATTTCATTTATTTAACACTTGTTAGATGTGTAAGTTAGTTAGTTGTAAAATTATGGATTAAGTATTAGTAGTAATTAGAGTTAGATGTTTTGTTAAATTGATAATGCTTAGTATTTCTTTTGATTGAATTATGTATTAATATGCTTAAAGTGTTAGTTTAGGACTTTAGTAATGGTAAAGTTGTTATTTTATAATTCACTTTAGTTTAAGTCATTTATAAGCAAAATGCATGTCAATATTAATTAGCTTAAATTGTGATATTGCTATCAGGATTTAACTACATGAGTTTCGAGTCAAACTCATTGACTCATAGCTTAAATCATTAGTAACTCAATTTATATGTTTTTTGTGAAACGTTGGTGATTTAGTTTCTTCCTATTGTTGACCATTATATTTGATATATTTCATTAAATTTTTAGTATATTTTAATGATAGTATTTTGTAGGGTTACAAATTGTTATAGAAGTTAGCAAGGTTAAAATTCTATTTACTTATTTAGTTTTTACTTAACTTTCAGATATGTGATTATTATTTTTGGAAATGTTTTATTTAGGATAGAATGTGGGTTTAAATGTAATTAGTTAGAAAAGAGTTAAAATTAAGTTTAGTTATGGTACATGCCATTATAATAATTATTCTTTTCATTCTTATGCAGTGAAATAATTGAACTCGTGCTCTTTTGGATCGTTATTTGAATTATTCCAATATAGTGTTTATTAATATTTCTTTTCTTATTAATATTTAAAGGGCAAATGTAATATGTTTTAAATTGGTTGTAAATTATTTTATAAGTGAGTTGAAAATTTGCATACAAACCATTTTAATGATTTAGGTTAATATTTAGACCTTTAAAGCAATTGTCTTAATTTCGCAATCGATTCTTGTACATTTGACTATCAAACTTGTGGTGTAACTAATTTCTTTTAAATAAAAAATTGGTGTGTCTTTGCCCTAATGTTTTTTGGGCATGACAGATTTAATCAATGTTCATAGTTTCATAGTCATACTTGGGGATGACTATGTCCTCATCTAATGTATGGTCTCCATGGTGAAGTACCCTTGCTATCTTGTTGAGCTCGAGCCTGGTGTAGATATTTGTAGTGGCATGGCAATAGTGCTTGGGTTCTAAAGGATTGTTGGAGTCCCTATTGTAGGAAAATTTACCAATGTTTGTATTACATCTTACTCCTTCTCCTTAGGAATTTTCTTATCCTCGTTAGATCTTTCCTTATCAATTACTATGATATGTGGGGCTACACCTTGTACTTGTGCTATAGAGACAGATGTATCTATCTATCTTGTTTGCTCCCTTGTAGGCTCTATTTCCTCTGTACTATGTGTCTATTGCTATTTGTACTATTGGTTGTCCACTTGTGGCTGTAGGGATGTGAGAATGTGGTTCTTGTGGATTCACCTTATCCCTTATGTTTCAGCTATAGCCTTTTGTAATTATTCCACACTCACCAAGACTAGATTTGTACACAATTGTGCTTGTAGTGTAGTCTGGTGAAGAATCTATTTGAGATCCTCTACAATCAATGGATTGATGTTCGGACTAGAGTTGTCAAGGGCATCCTTTATAGTTATTGTATTTGCAACTGTGGTGGTATCATGTAGAGGGGTCAAGGGTAGTAATTTTTTGTCTTGCACACTTTGTTCTTGTTGCTACTCCTTAGTAGTTATCACTTTATCTGTACTTTGTTGTGTCTACTCCACTATGTCTTCCTTTAACTTTTTCTCTGCTTCATCCTCCTTGTCATTCTCTTCTTCTTCTTCATTGTATTTATCTTCAAGGGGGTCCTCTTCTCCTAGTTTTACTGTGGTCAATCCATATATTAACTTCCATATATTTGTTGATTTATTTACAACCTCTTCAATGTTATTCTAAAGAATGTTGAAGACTCTATACTTGGGATAGAATTTAATCCCATGTTTTTTGTTTTCCTTAGTGATCTGACCTTTCGTTAGCTTAGGCATTACCCTAGATAAGGTAGATTCTCTTATTTCCCTTTCCATGATAAGGTAGTAATGCCATTTATTTTCAATAACTGAATACAAATATTTGGGTATTGAGTTGTCAAGTTCAAGTGGAGTTGTCTTGAACTTGGACATCATGGTGTAGATAGATTCTTGCACCATGTTTTTCTCTTCTCTACTCAACTTACCAAAATCAACACTTTTCAAGCCAATCAAGTTAGAATTATCCTTAATATTATCACAAATGTTCTCTAAATTAGATTTAGATGCATGACTTACCACTTTGAATTATCTTATGTCCTCTAACTTGGTCTTCTCTTCATCAAAGTTAGGTTGAGCAACATATTTTCTTCTCATATTTTTCTTTGCTAGCTCTTGTTGCTTTGTTTCCTTCTTCTTATGCTTGGTATTTTCTTTGACTTGCTAAGTGGTTTCCCTAGTGCTTGCTCTTGTTGTGGGCTTGGCAGGGCTTGGCTTGGCAAGTTTCTTGGGCATTGCAACTAGTTTGGTGGTATCTTTTCTTTTCTTTGGCTGAGGTTTAGTAGGTGCTTCCTTGGTTTCCTCTTCCTTGAAACCTTCTTCTATGTATTCTCCCATGCCTTGTGTCAAGGCAAGTGGCCCTTGATCTTGCTCTCCTTCTTCCTCATCTTCCTCTTCATCAGCCTTCACCAAATTTGGCCTTTAGCTTCTTCATCAGTCTATCTTTCTTTCTCAAAACTAATGTTGTCTTTAGTTCCATCTCCACCTTGGAGCTTACAACAACATAAGTGCCAAAGGGTTGAGCACTTTTATCTACTTCTTTTGTAAGTAAAGCTATTATTGCTACTAAAGCTTCATCAATATTGATTTCACAGCCAAGTGGCCTTAGCCATCTCACCCTTGGTACTACTTCTTGGATATATGTAAAGTCAATTTCAACTAGAAAAAAAATGTCATTGATGTGCTGCTCAACTAAGGAAACAGGTATCCTAAGCCTTTGTTTCATAGGCTTCTTCAAGTATTCAAAGTAACTAGTCATTATAGTTTCAAAAATTTCTCCCATCTACTCTATGTATTTATTAACCTATACTACTACTGACCTATTTGTCTTCCAACTTACTTTACCAAAAGATTCATTCTAAACATAGAAAAATAAGCATATCAAAATTGAACCAAATTTACATTGAACACTCTTGGATCTCCTTATTGCTTCCAAATTCTCCATTATCTGTTGCAATTGCAATTCAGCTAGATCATATGTATGATCCTTCTTGATAATTTTATATCCTACATCAACTGCAATGAAAGGTGCACTATTCAGTTAGCTTGACTAGTAGAATTTATGGGATATGACCCTAATAGAAAATTCTACAAGTGGATCTTTGATTGTATCAATGGTCATCCCTCTTTTATTCCACTTATCCCCAGTGTTCTTCTCTATGGCTTCTTTTGAATCACTCCTCAGGGTCTTTGGTTGTTCTAGGGTTGGATAACCTATGACTTGGTGAATGATTCTCTTGGTTATCTTTACTAGTCCTTCTTTTAACCATAAGCAACTATCATGAATTCTACTTAGAAAAAAATTGATCCATTCCATTTTAAAGACTATAGGGAAGTCTAGGGCATGAGTAAGTCCCTTTTTCTCAACTATGATGTTTTTCTTCCTTCAACATTCCATTGTCACATAGTTTATTATATGCTTCCCTAATCTCCATGTCTCCTATCCCACCTACTTTGTAATTATAGCATTTTCAAACGCCTTGAACCATGACTACTTTAAGGGGAATGATGGATAGGGCATCGACTGGATCATTTTTGTAGGACACCTCAAGGATTGGTTTGAATTCTAGTTGTCTTACATCCCTACTAACTAGTTGAACTTCAAAAAACTCCTTATCCTTGGGTTTTCTAGAGCTAGATGCCATTTTCACAAACTAGGGTTTAATGACTTCAAACACTACATAGCTCAACACTCAAATAAATACCTTTAGATCAATGAAATTGCTCTGAATCTTTGCTCAAATTCATTTGAATGTTTTTCTTTCACTTGAGATCACTTCTTCACTCTCCTCATTCTTTGCTCTACATTCAAATGATGAAAAATGGTCAAAAAATTCAAACAAATACCTTTTAATACCTGGCATTAAATGTTTAGTGCTCATACAACTATCCACTTGGCTTGTATGTTTTTCCTATGTTACTCGGCATCAATGCAATTTTTCTTTTTACTTGGTAGTTGGAGGATTTACCCTTACTCAACATCAACTAGCATAGTTTTACTCGACAACAACTAATCACTCAACTTCCACAAGTTCTGTCCAACAACTCAACATATACTATGATTTCACTTGGCAACTAAAAGTAACTTTTGGCAACAATATAAAAGCTTTTGAGGATAAACTTGCATCTTTATTCATACTATTTATATCCTTTGTAGTACTGACTTGTCTTGGAATTGATGTATGATAAAGCAACATATATCATTTCCTCACACCTTCTTTTGCTTAGTTGGATGAAGTGTGACCACTTGACCTTTTAGGTGAAGTGATCCCTCCATTGGATGTACTACTTCCATCTCTTTTCTTCCATATCTTATTCATCTCTCCTTTGATGTGTCCAACATCAACTTTCCCTTTTCCTTTGTTGTACTTAGAGTTTGGTGCCTTTGATCTTTTTGGGAAATACTTGCTGATGTGTCTTGTCTATAGACAACTGAAACAAGTGGTTTGACTCAACCACCTAAGTGTATTCTTATGTAGTTCTTAGGAATGTGTCCATAGTTTTGATAGTAGTGACAACTCTTCCTAGTGTTGTAGTCCCAATTTTAGTGATGTCCATGACTATTTGTCTTTGCTGGTTGGTTTGGTGTCCACATAGGCTTGGATCTGCATTAATTCTAGTCCTACAGTCATGTACCTAATGACCTTGCTTATTGTACATGTGACAGTGACCCATGTTTTTATCTTTTTCATGTTGAATTTAATTCTTGCTTCTACACACATTAGAGGTATCTCCCTTTTTACCACAAAAATGATAAGTGGGTTTTGTGTTCTTACCTTTGTCACTTCTCTTCTGCAGTCTTAGATGACTCTCCTTCTTCAATGCTAGTGTATCCTAGTCCTAAAGTGTCATTACTAGATCTTGATGATTTTAGTAGCTATTCAAAGTACTTGATGGATTCATCAGGTTTGTTGAAGCTTTTTTCAATTTCTTTTTCTCTTCTCAATTTATTTTGTAGCTATTCATTATGCATCTTTAGTGTTGAGATATCTATGTCCTTGACATTTAGTTCATGATGGGCATTGATCATTTGACTTAGGGTGTCTAGCTACATATTGGAAACTCTTGCAAGCTCACTTGACTTTTCCTCTAGTCTATTGGCAAGGTTTCTCTTGTCATCTTCTATCATAACATTATCTTTAGTGGCTCTCTTCTTCTGCTTAGTCACTTCACAAAGCATCGTGGCTTGTGATTCTTGTTCAATCTTGAGAGTTCTAATCTCTTCTACTTGAGCCTTGTTCTTCTCCATTAGGTGTGCAATTTCTACATCAAACTCCTTAGAATCTACATTGGCAAACACTTTTGTGGTGTCAATCTCCTTTTACTATGTATCATTCTCAGCTATGGTGATTTCTTTTCTTCTCTTTAGGGATTTCCTCAATTCTTCCCTAGCTTCTCCTTGAGAATGTAGATCTCCATTTCTAGATATTTTCTTCAAGTTGTAAGGCTTCTCCTTGTAAGAACTAGGCTCTGATACCAATTGTTTGAATTTACAAGTAGCAAGAATACTTCTGGGGGGGGGGGGGGGGGGTGAATTAGAAGTACCAAACTTTAAGCTATAAAAGTTTTAACTAAAATCAATACATACATGTAACATTTCTAATTAACATGAAATTAAAGGCATGCATGAAAATAGATAACACAATATTTAATCACGCAAAAACCCTCCAAAATAAGAAGGTAAAATTGGGGTGGGGATGACACCCACAACTTATCACTACAACAATATGTAACTTGTCAAGGTTACAAATTTTGACCATCATTAATGGTTTGCCCTTTGAGAGGCCTACCCTATTAAAGGCTCCAAAACTCTATTAAAAGTGTACCTATCTAAAGGATTTATAAAACAATCACTTGGAATGTCACCCTATTAAAGGATTTACAAAATGGTTGTTAAACCAACCTATCTTCATAGGATTTTTATTCTCCTAATACAATGGATAGAAAGTATAGTAGAATGTGTTGACCTGATAACTTACAATCTTCAATTGCTGATTTCAGATTGATGTTCAGTCCATTCTAATCTAATCCTCTTTGATCTGATATGATTCTATACGAAGTGCTGATACTCTATTCTAATGTTCACTGATCTGGCAATTCCTCTATTTTTCTAAGTCACCTTGAGTGTACTCTTCACCCTTCTATTCTTCACTGATCATATATTAGCTCAAAAATGGTTTACATGTTAGTTTGTGAGGGAACAAACTCTTACGCTAATTCTGTGTTACTCAACACTCTGATTACTGATGTTCGGAACATATATAGATTTTGTCTTTCTCGAAACCTATAGTTTACTCAGCACATATACTGGCTCGACATCTATTAGTCACTCAATAATTGAAACTTTCTTGGAACTATCTATCTTCTTGGTATCTGAATGACTCGGCACATATTGTAACTCGGCATCTATATTATACTTAGCATCGACTTAGAAAATTTCTTAAGTGTGTTGACACTCAATTGTCAAAACCAATATGAGATCAAAAAAGGTGATGAAGGAATATTCCTATGATACTACTATAGAAGTAAAGCATATAAATGTATGAATTTATCAACTCATAAAATCATAGAAAGTGCACATGTAAGAATTGATGAGTTTGTAAAAATGAGTAAAGAAGAAAGCAACAAAGAACATGAGGATTACAGAAGATTTGTGTATTATGAACCTACTACATTGCCAAATCAAATACAAAGTTAGGAGAATTCACCTCTTGAGTCCCCAAAATCTCCAAGAGCTATCGAGTTGCAACCAGTGCAACTTGAGTAACTATCTATAGGACCTAAGTCATAGTCAGAAGCTATTGAGCTATTGTAAGAGCAAACTAAGTTAGGTGGACCCAAGCTTGATATAGAAGATCACTGTGAGATTAGTGGAATGAGTTTCAAATCCAAAGTGCCTATATTAGTAAGATATGATAGAATGCATCATGCACCTAATTAGATCATTGGAGACAAGTCTATTAGTATAATGACAAGGAGCAAATTAAAAGGTACATGTTTGCTTGTTGAGTTTGAACCTAGAATAGTTAAAGATGCTTTGAATATTGAAATTTGGATTGAAGCTATAAATGAAGAAATAGAAAAGATAGAAAGGAATAAGACTTGTACTCTTGTTCCTAGACCCAAGGATAAGAATGTAATTGGTACTAAATGGGTTTTCAGAAATAAGTTGAATGAAGATGGAGAAGTGTCTAGAAACAAAGAAGGGTTAGTATGTAAAGGAGATTCTCAAGAAGAAGGAATTGATTATGGTAAAAAAATTTCTCCTATTGCTAGATTAGAAGGTGTTAGAACTTTACTTTCTTGTGCTACACATAAAGGTTTTAAAGTTTATCAAATGGATGTAAAATCTGCATTCTTGAAGAAGAAGTTTACATAGAGCAACCAAAAGGTTTTGTAAAC
Source organism: Cupressus sempervirens (assembly GCA_028749045.1). Lineage (NCBI taxonomy): Eukaryota > Viridiplantae > Streptophyta > Pinopsida > Cupressales > Cupressaceae > Cupressus > Cupressus sempervirens. The sequence goes on from CM053792.1 coordinate 749,080,200, forward strand.
CCTAAAAAAAGGGATATGGTTTGTAAGTTGCATAGAGTATTGTATGGTCTCAAAAAAACTCCCAAAGCTTGGTATGAAAGACTTCATAACTAATTGTTAACAATTGTTTTTCAAAGAACAAATGATAACAACAATTTGTATATCAAACAAGGACTAGACAAGAAAATTGTGTTGTTAGAAATTTTTGTGGATGACACTTTATTTACAGGAAATAATAACTTATGTAAAGGATTTTTAAAAGAGATGAGTAAAGAATATGAGATGTCCATGTTTAAGGAGATAAAATTCTTTGTTGGATTAGAAATCCCATAAAAAAAAGGATGGTATCTATATTACTCAATTCAAATATATCAAGGAGATACTAAATAAATTTGGAATGGAAGATTCAAGACCGGTTGGAACACCTATGTCTACTAGACGTAATATTTCTAAAAATTATGATTCCAAGGAGGTAGATTAGACCAAATATAGATCAATGATTAGAAAATTACAATATGTAGTGCACACAAGGTCTCATATTACATTAGCAATTAGTATGGTGTCAAGATTCTCAATGAATCCAAAACAAAATCACATGATGGAAATCAAAAGAATCATGATATATCTTAAAGGTACTAAAGAATATGGATTATGGTATAAGAAAGGAGGCAATTTGGACTTGAAATAGATGTTAATTGGGCAAGAAGTGTTATGATAGGAAGATCATCAGTGGTCAAGCATTCTTTCTTGGTAAAAGACTAGTGTCTTAGACAAGCAAGAAGCAAAATTATATCTCTTGGTCTACAACAGAGGTAGAATATGTGGTAGCAGTAGTTAATTCTTCCAATATTATTTAGCTCAAGCAACTATTGGTAGGTATGAAGAAGGAAATCAAGGATCCAGTAGTTATATTCTGTGATAACACTAGTGGAATTAACATATCAAAGAATCCTATGATGCATACCAAACTAAACACATTGCTATTAAATATCATTTTTTGAGAGAATTGGTTCAAGATAAAGAGGTAAGATTAGAATATGTGAATACAAAAGAACTAATTGTAGACATATTCACTAAACCATTACCTAAGGATGCATTTTTGTATCTAAGAGGTAAGTTAGGGGTCATTCCCCTATCTGAAGCTCACTAAATAAAGTTTAGTGATGGATCAACACAAGCATGTTGAAGATCAACTAGTTGATGTAGTAATAAAAGGAGCATATTATATATGAATAAGTAAAAAAATGGTACACTCATATTTTCTAAAAATTGTCTTTGGCATGAGATGTCAAAGAGGGAGAGTTTTCTATCATATCACATTATTTTTTTTGAAGATATCAAAGAGAAGGAAAATAGTATGAAATATTCAGAGTTGATATCAAAGAGGGAGAATTTTCTATTAGAAAAAGATGTTGAAGAGGTAGAGTTTTCTGACAAAGGGAGAAACTGAAGGTAGGATGAGTTCACACTAATAGAGGGAGTTCTCATGGATGAGAATTAGAATAAAACTAAGGATATGTTCCTTAATTCTTGCTCTAAAATTTCATTGTAATATGACATGTTGTGTTGCCATCAATGCCAAAGAGGGAGATTGTTGAAAATAATTGGTTAATTGTGTATTTTTTTTTATGTTACACAAAACTTCATATCATTGTTAGATAGTGTATGTCAAGCTCACTTGGGAAATAAAGATAGTTTTTTATATCTAATGAGCATTATAGATTATGCTTAGTTCAGAACACAGTATCTACCAAGTTCACTCGAGTGTCAAAGGGAAGATCTTAGAAATTGAGTGTTAATCGAGCTCACTTAGCTAATGAAGGAAATGTTGGATGGAACCAATGTTAACTAAGCTCACTCAGTTACCAAAGGAACTTTGTGAATATATAGTGTTAATTGATTCCACTTGGTTAACACAAGAGAATCTATTTTGGTTAGTGTCTACCAAGTAAGGTTGGCTAATGAAGTATTTTTTTGTTTTGGCATATTGAGTTTAAATTGATTAGTTTGTTGGTTCTAGCCAACTAAGGAGATAAATATTAAGTGTTCTAAATTGTATTCAAGCCAACTTGACAATGTGCAAGATATAAATATAAAGTTAAGTTGTAGATTGAATGTGCGGTGGAAGAATATAAGATCAGAAGATGCTTAGAGGAAGTGAATTAAAAGGATAAGAAAAATATCCCTGTTGAGCTACAAAGATACATTCAATCAGAAAGGATCAAGTATAGAAGCCAGAATTGAGATCTATAATCAGCAATTCCATTGCATCAAAAATTAGACCATCTCATTGTTATTATCTAACCATTTTAGCAATGATCTAAATCTTTTAATTGACTTGTCTTAACAACTATTTGTAAATCCTCCAACAAGGTGGCATTTCTAGATTGAAGTGTCTAAAAACCTCTAACAAGGCCACTCCTAATAGGGTGATTAAATCCTCTAATAGGGTCACACCTAACATTGTGTTTTGTAAACTTTAATAGGATTGGCTCATAATAGGACTCACTTAAGAAGAGTGAAAATAGTAACTAGTTGCAATTGGTGGTTTTTCCCAAATTGGGTTTCCATGTTAAATCTTGGTGTCACTTGTGTTCATGCTATTTCTTTTATGTGTATGCAATGAAGTTAAAATTAAGGTTAATCACATTAATATTAGTATATTTAGTTATTGTTGAGTTACATCATCTACTCGTATTAACTAAGTATCAGTGTTTTTTCCAAGTAACAATAGAATACAGTTTAATCAGAGTTTATGTTTTGATTTGTATTAATATCTAATGGATTAGGGATTTATTTTAGTGGTAACTAATTCACCCCTCCCCTCTCAGTTACTCCTCTTATATGTCCAATAGTTTATATTATGATATTAATGTATCCTTTCATCAAAACTACTATCCATTCTATGATACCACTACTAATCTTATGTAATATGTCTTATGACTGTAAGAATGCTTCCTCTATTAAGGAAAAATGAGATCAAAGATAAAACTTTATTCTTTGAATTATGTTCAAACTTGACTACTTGAATTATAATACTTAACATAGATGATATAACTAGATCATTCAAGAAATGGATCTTGATATATTACTTGTATTTGAATCCTTCAATAAATAATGTTGATGCTTCCTTTTAATTGTAGGTGGATATAAGTATGTAGATCACTAGTAATAGCATATGTTGTATTGATGTCTTTCAAAATGATCATGCCACCTTGTATATGTAAGGATTGAGGTGTTTTGTTTCATGTACAAACATGACTCTACATGCCCTTTGGGCACATAGGGTCATGTCTTTATATGATAGAACCCTTAATAATTATCCTTAATCATTAGTTAGGATCAATTATACTCAATCACATTTGGTTCTTCGAGAAATTCAATCATGATTGGTATTTAGAAATTCATAATTTCTAATCTCAATCGGTGATATAACATAATGAAGTATCTCATGATAATAGTGAATAATGGAATCATATACTTACTGTGCTATGATTGTTGCATATGTATAGAGTTTGAATAGATCAAATCAATTTAATACAGTTCATTAAAAAATTCTCATATATATATATGCATGTATAATTACATGTGTATATTTATGAGAGTATCTATGGTTCCTTTTGAGCAATAATTAGATAGAAGATATTTGATAGATGCTACAAATCCAACATCCTCATGCTTCATTATATGTTGTCTTTGTGTTTGCAGGCGATGGAATGACCTTTGAAGGTCTTAGAGAAAGGATATATAAGCCAAAAAGAATAAGTAAAAATAACTTAAAATTTTCATTTTTTACTATATGGTTCAGCTGGCATAGACAAAGCCTTGGTCATGTGATTGTCTAAGTCAGTAGAGTCCATGCTCCCTATGACCCCTGACAAGACTCTACAGGATTCGTTCAAGTTAGAGTGTAGTGGCTGAAAAATCTAAAGCCCTAACTTAGCTTAGGACTCACAAAGTCATGCCAAAACTCAGAGTTCTATAACACTGGGTATAGACATAAATAGGCCTCCATTCTACAACCTAAAGTTTGGATTCAAAATTTTTGGAGTTGAAGTAATAAAAAATACTTCTATTTCTATAGTTTCCTAAGGTTTTCTATTGTTCTTTTACATTGTATGGATTTGTATAGAATATTAATATTCTAAGGTTGATTTTGAATGATAGAGGAATGTTTTGGCTTTCATATGTACTTGATTCAATAGATTTTCATTGTGTTTTATGAAAGTTATGATGAAATTAGTGACAGACACTTCCAAATTTTTCTATAATAGTCCTATTGCAACAATTTGTACCTACATATTTCATATCTTGATGTCAAATGAAAAGATATGTGAATCTACTTTGTAATTCACCTCTCATTAGTATTTGTTTAGTTTGAAGAGCGATATATGTAATCAGCCCTACTGGCTCAAATCTATCCAACTGCCAAACCATTGTTTTAGTTTAGAGAAATGTGTATTTTTTGTGTACAATTAAGTCATTCAAACCTATTACTAATTTTTATTTTTATAGTTGTCACGGTTTTGGTCATAAAGAAATTGATTATAAGAAACCTTATTTTGATAGTAATCATAGCAATAGTAGAATGTTTAAATGTACTAACCATGCATGTAATGCAATAAGAAGATATAGTAAAAGGACATTTAGTAGATGCAATGAAGGAGAAATATCTAATGGAAAAAAGAATCATATTATGTTATAATTGTAACAACATTGGACATATAGATAGGAAATGTAGAACACTCGTTAACTAGTTTGGACCTAATCAGAGAAGAAATTGTTGGAAATATTTGATATATATGCTATACTAAGAGGGGAGGGGTGAATCAGTATACAATAATGGTTTAACTTATTTCCCCAATTAATTCTTCATATAATATCATGATCTCATTGCATGCATGAAAGAATGAAAGTAGTAAACATTCATAACACTTTGACTTAAGATACAGTGACCTAGAAACCTTCCAAATAGAAAGTAAAACTGGGGTGGGGATGATACCCACAAGCTTTAGTACTAGAATATAAATTTGGTCGGTTAAGGCTTACAATTGATCACTTCTGATGAGCTACCCTATTAGGAGCAATAAGGACTGGTAGGTCCACCTTGTGAGAGGATTTAGGAAAAAACACAATGAAGTATGTACTTGGTTAAGAGATTTTTCAAAGACTATTAAGTCTACCCTATTAAAGGATTTCATTGATACACCTGTTAGGATGAACCAATGGCTAATATCTAATCTACAACTTGATTTGTTGGTTGATATTCCTTTAGTTTTAATGATCACCTTGCTGGATAGATAAATCTTTATTGTCCCTTATACTACTTGTAGCCTTCTCAATTCACACTTCTTCTCTTCATATTCACTTTTTACTTCCATACATACTTATTTTGATATGAGACAATTAATTACATATACACCAATCCAAATCAAAATTCATCAAAGTTGGCTACAATACCAATTTCATCATAATTAAAAAAGTTGCCCCAACTATTGTAACTTGGGCTTTGAAGAAAAACTCGATGATGTTCTCATACTTGAAAACTACCTTCAATACTTGGCATCACCATGCACTTGGTAGATGTAGAAGCTCATCTCATACTAATCACTTCCAAGTAGCTTGAACTTGGTCAACACTATATGACTTGGTGAATACTATGAAACTTGACATATACACTAAATCACTTGATTGATACTCCATGGCTTGGTCAACACTAACACTATGAGCTCGGTATAAAATGAATCACTTGGTTGAAACTCTTTGAATTGGTCAACACTAGGTTCACATCACTAATACTACAAGCTTGATGGATATTAGAGATGATGGTTGACACTATGCAACTTGGTTAATACTGTGAAGTTCAATTAGCACTGTTACTAATCAACTCAGTAGATATTGCTCTGTGTGAACTATATAATGATTTTGGAACTTGGTAGAAAATATAGAACTTGGTAGTAATTGTATTACTCGGTAGTAATTGGATTACTCAACAGTAACTATATTGCTCCATAGTAACTAGTTAACACTGCAAATTGAAAGATAAGCTCGACAGTTTCTTAACCAATTCACTAAGTGTGAGTCACTAATAAACAAACTTTGATATTAATATAAAAAACCTCCCCCTTTGGAATTAGTGATAAAAACACTTATCAATCAAAAATGTAAATGCTCAAAATTTAAAAAAACATTTTTTTATCCCCTTCCTATATCTAGAACTCAGTAACATACTCTATTTTATAGATTTTTCAAAATTGTTTTGTAAAAGATGTTTTCTAATTATGTGTACATGTATTTGTATAATACTATGTTGCTCCCCCATACATATACTTCTTATATGCATCTTCTTCTTTGTATGTTACTTTTCTTTTATTATATAATATCTTCTCCCCCTTTTTGACATAAATGCCAAAGGTGTATACTACATGTTAATACCAAAATGTGACAAGAATTTAGAATCTAACTACAAAATCAATGCCATTGTCTTGTCCCAATTTTCCCGTAACACCTTGCTTGCATGTAATACAATCTTTACTTTTGCTGATAACTCCATCATATGATCAACTATAGAGAAGCTATTGTCATGGATGAGTGTCTTGACATGTGCAATGTGTTTCTATAATGCATCCATGTTTGGAAGAATCATGCCTTGGATGTCTATAAGTGCTAATCCTAGCTTCTTCCCTTAATAAATTTTCTTGCAAATTTGTTAGAAATTTGATCTTTGAGTAGTGAGCAGAACTATAGCTTGGGTCAAGTGACAACTAGTGTGCACTTGCCTTCAAGTCTTCATCTATCTTAGATATATTTTCTTTGATTTCTTGAGTGAAGATAGATGTATCACATAATTTACTGAATAATAAGTTACATTATTTATAGATGTTTCCAATGAACTAAGAACAGTAGACAATTCTACTTTGTGTATATCAATTTTCTACACTACTTGTTCCAATACCTTATTTTACAATTTATTTTCTGCTCTTTGTAACAACTTATCTTGTCCATTCAGATCTTCATTGAATTTTTGGATGACTTTTTTCTAACTAATTCAAAACGGGTTGTGTATTATCAACCTCAATACTTAGTACATCTGCAAGTATGTTCTTTACATCTTTAAGCACTTGGGTTTCCTTCTTTTTTTATCTCTAAGCATTTTTTTCTTAGCTCTCTTTTGAAATAATTCACCCATGATGTTCATTTGATCAAGATTTAGAGTAGAGATATCCCAATTTGGGATAACTATATCATCATCTAGATCAAAATCTTCTTCTTTACCCTTATCCTTATTTGAAACTTTAGTACTTGGTTGAGACTTGTTCCCAACTATCCTTGTACTAATTGAATGTCAAATAGAAACAATAGTAGAAATTGAGGGGCTAGAAACAAAAGTAGATATGCCACTGATAGTAGTAATACCTTGTTCTTGCATTGTCAAATCTAATGATGGAGGAACATGCTACTTGATAGATGAAGTGTTGGTCACTTTTGTCAATGTAGTACTTAGCTAAAAAAGTGCAAATATTAGTTGGGTGCATGGTGTTGTAGTGATTCCCACAACCAACTTGACAGAATCTTTTCTTGGAGAGTGAGGAAATGAGGCCATTATTACTTTGCAACCTTTTTTGCATCATTTTCCTCAATACTCTGAATCTCAGGGAGATTTTCCTTAGTAGCTTCTTGTTCTTCCTCTTTATCATCCAGATTTACTTCTTTTGTTTCCACATATTCTTCGTGATCATTGTTATCATCTTCATCATCCTTTTCTTCCACATTGATAGGAAAATCACTAGGTTGATGCAATTGGTAGATATCCTTCCATGTGGCAATGGCAGATTTTGCCACAGATTCTATGTGTTTCATTAGCACAAGATGTGTGGAACATGAGAGTGAGTTTTTCTTCATTTTTCTTCCAATAATTTTCACCTCTTTTTCACTAAGACTCAGAATGAGTTGCTTGAGAGTCTATTCAAATATGTCTTTTGTAATATTTCTTGCATTCTCCCATCTAGGTTTGATTTCTTGCATAATCTTGTTAGGAATCTATCATGCAAGCTCACCAAGTGAGTGCTTTCGCTTGCCTAGCTTGACATAAGAATATCCTCAATCTACTTTTTCTCATCTACATTTCTAGTTTCATATCTAAGAGATTTGAAATTTTCCATACCAGCTCTTGCATCTATTTCTTTTAATTTTTCTTGAAATGTAGGTGGAGGCCTTTTGAAAATAATTTGTTTGGGTTCCTCTTCACCTAACTTCAATTTCTTCCTAGATCTTGATGTTCTTCTTGTAAATACAGCTGGGGATGATTTGGTAGGTCTAGTTATGATAACCTTACCTTTCCTCCTTATAGGTTTTTCTTCCTTAGATTTGGTTTCCTCATCTACTTCATCCTTTGCATTGTCTTCTTCCACATCATCTCCTTTTCCTTCTGTCAACAAGAGAGTAGAGCTTGCTTGTTTCAATTTTTCTAGCCTCTTTCTTCCTTTGTAAACTACTTGAGGAAGCTTGATTTCATGTTTTATTCTTGCCTTGGATTATTTGTAAGTACCAAAATATTTAGCCTTGGGATCAACAGGTTCATTCAACAATGCCTCAATGATGTCCTTGGTGTCATCAATGTTAACTTCATAGTTTAGAGGTTTAACCCACACCACTCTAGTTCTAACTACTTGAATTTACACTTTGTCACATTCTACCATGATAAAAATATCATCATTGTAGTCTTCTACAAGTTTATTTTGTATTCTATATTTTTTGTTCATCTTTTCCTTTAATAAATCAAAATATTTGTCCATGATACCAATAAATTTTTCACGCATCTTTTTTATGTATTCATTAATTTGATATAAAACTAATACATCTATTCTCCATTCATCTGAACCTTTAGAGGGGAAGAATTTTTGTACATAGAAGAATAAAAAAATTAAGAGTGAACCAAAATTACATAGATTATTTTTGGAAGTTCTGATACTTTTAATGTTCTTATTGAATTGATTGAACATTAACTCAGCAAGGTCAAATGACATGTTATTCTTCACAACTTTGAATGCCAAATCAATTGCCTCACACAACACACTATTGAGATGATTGGAGCTATAGATCTTGTGAGAAATGATATGGATGTCAAATTTTAATTCCATGTTAGTTAAATTGTTGATCTTCATTCCTCTGCCATCCCACTCAACAAGAGTCTTGTTTTCTAGTTCTACCGAACTTAGGGTTTAGGTAGTCTCGGCTTTGTTCAACATTGGGAGCCTTGTGATTCTATGAATCATTTTCTTTATGATTTGAATTATTTGCTCCAACTAGAATTTCCCATTGTGTACATAGTTGAGGATAAACCTTATCCATCTTATTTGAAAGTCTCATGGCATGTGTGAAATTTGTGTTAAACCCTTGGTTTCCAAATGTTGATGCTTGACTTTCAGCATACTATTCACTCATAACTTCCTTTAGGGTCTCATCCATCTCTAGGGTTCTAAGTTCTTTTATTGAACAATGAAAATATGAATGGATATTTTGAATGAGTAATACCTTAGGTAGAATCTATGATTTTACTCTACTTAGGTCAAGTGCCTCTGTAATTGTGAGGCTCACCTTGAAGTCTTGTGCCTTGCAATTTATTTCTCGAACCAAAATCTTAGATCCTTTCCTAGCTTTGCTACTAGAAGATGCCATGCTTGGTAGGTTTAATGAAAACATGAAAATATTGAACAAAAAAAACATAGATCACTTGGAAGCACATAAATTTCTCTTTACAAATAGCTCTAAAAAATTCATAGTGAAAAATGAATTTAATTTCCTTCTTTTTAGCAAATTCCACTTTTGAATCACCATAAATACTTGGTACATTAACTCATCTAGTGATAGACTATCTTCCACTTGGTTCAACCTTGATGCTCAATAGATTCATTCATAGCTTAGCAGTCTCAAATTTACTTAGTATACTCTATAATAGCTCTATTTCCATATACAATACTTCAGTATAACCCAACTTTGCTTGGCAGGGTCTTGCAACCCAACCTAGCTTGGTAAGGTCTATAATTTACACAACTACTTGGTGATCCCTTTTCATCTTGAATGTTGATATGGATCTCTTCTTCTTGTTGACTAGAACTAATGAGAGATGTATGCTTTAGAATCTTCGTTCCAACTATTCCTATTGGAATTCAAGTTGAGATGCTTGAGTCACCCAATTCTTGAGTGACATCTAATTCATGACTTACACTTGCATTTTTAGAAGATTTTGGAATCCATTGTTGCTTCATTTTCTTTCTGATATTTTCAACTTTCAATTTCTTTTTATCTTCAACTCTTAATTGTTCATACACTTCTTGGCAAGATTTCCAAGTTCTATACAAATGAAACATCTTCTAATGGTTTCTCTTCTCCTCATGTGATGTTTTACACAATTTTCTCCAATGTGTCCAAATTCACCACAGTAGTGACATCTACACTATGTTTTGTTGTCCCATCCAAATATTGCTTTCACTATCTATTCTACTGGATTCAATATCTTTGTTTTGCATTCAAAAAATGTGTGTTCTTGTTTCTTTCAATTGTGACATTTACCTTCAAACTAAGGTTTCTCCTTGCATTCACTTGCTCTATGACCATGCTTACTACAATTGTAATGCTTTCCATTGAATTTTCCTTTACAATTACTCCAACATTTTTTTTTTGTATAACCTAACTTACTACAGTGATTGTAAGTATGCCTTTGATTCTTTTGAGCTCCTTTCTTGGATGATTCACCTTCTTCTATGTATCCTATTCATGCGTTGCCTTTTGGTTTGAACTAACTTTTCTCATTCAATTGATTCATGCTTTCTTGTGATTTCAACATTATTTTATTAGTTTGCTTCTCATTGTTTAGATCATTCTATAATATTTCATTCTCTAATCTTAGATTCATGAGTTCTTCATTTGCACTACTGAGTTGACCAATGAAGTTTTCTTGCTAAAGGGATAGATGTTGAATTTCATTATTCTTTTCTTCTATCTCTTCTTTGGATTTTTTCTTTTCTTCCATTACTTTGCATAATCTTATTGACTAGATTTATTTTTCTCTTTTCATCTTTCTAACTTCTTCTTGAAGATTGGAATTCTTTTCTAATAGGTCTTTGATTGCTTCGTCAACTTCATCTGAGTTTCTTTTGGATAGATATCTTCAATTCTTTCTTTAGTGTAGATATTGTCATTCATGTGTACTACAAGATCTTTTATTCTTTTCAATGATTGAGAGTGTTTCTCCTTTTCTTTTTTAAGTTTCCCAATGGCTAATTCCAAATCTAATATTTTATTGTCAATAGTCTTATCTAGATTTTATACCTCTATTTCCTCTCATCTTTTCTCAAGATGCTAATCTTCTTCTCTAAGAACCACAATGCTTTGATACCAATTGTTGGAAATATTAGATAGATATGATATATTGAGAGGGGAGGGGTGAGTCAATATACAATAAAACTTTAACTCATTTAACCAATTAATCCTTCATATAATATTCTTGTCTAATTGCATGTAGGAAAGAATGAAAGCAGTAAACATTCATAACACTTTGACTCAAGATATGGTGACCTAGAAACCTTCCAAATAGAAAGTAAAACTAGGGTGGGATGATAGCCAAAAGCTTTAGTACTATAGTATAAAGTTGGTCGGTTAATGCTTACGATTGATCAATTCTAATGATCTTCCCTATTAGGAGCAATAAGAACTGCTAGATCTACCTTGTGAGAGAATTTACAAAACACACAATGAAGTATGCACTAGGTTAAGAGATTTTTCATAGACTATTAAGTCTATCCTATTAACCAATGGTTGATCTCTGATCTCTAACTTAATTTTTTGGTTGAGATTCCTTTAATTGTAATGATCACCTTACTATGATAGATAAATCTTTGATGTCCCTTATACTACTTGTAGCCTTCTTAATTTTCACATCTTCTCTTCATATTCTCTTTTTACTTCCTTGCATACTTATTTGGATATAATACAATTCATCACATATATACCTATCCAAATCAAAATTTATCAAAGTCTGCTGCAATACCAATTTCACCATAGTTTATAGAGTTAGTACAACTATTGTAACTTAGGTTCTAAAGACAAAATTGCTAATGTTCTGATACTCTACAACCATTTTTAATACTTGGCATCATCATGCACTCAATAGACATAGAATCTTGGCTCATACTAATCACTTCCAAGTAGCTTGAACTCGGTCAACACTATGTGACTCAGTGAATACTGTGAAACTTGGCATATAAACTAAATCACTTGATTGATACTCCATCGCTTAGTCAACACTAACATTGTGAGCTTAGTACAAACTAAATTTCTTGGTTAGCACTCCTTGACTTGGTCAACACGAGATTCACATCATTGATACTACAAGCTGAGTAGATATTGGAGACCATGGTTGACACTATGTAACTTGGTTAATACTATGAAGCTTAGGTAGTAATATCACTAATCAATTTGGTAGATACTACTTGGCATGAACTATATAATGATTCTAGAACTTAGTAGCAACTCTAGAACTTAGTAGTAACTATATTACTTGATAGTAACTAGATTACTCAGAAGTAACTATATTACATGGCATTAACTTGTTAACATTACAAAGTAAAAGATAATCTTGGTAGTAACTTAATCAATTAGCTAAACAAAATTTGACCTTAATGTCAATAGAAGGACACTACTATTTTAGGTATGCAATAATTTTGGTCATACAGAGAGATTTTGTACAATGGGCATGAGGAGCATCAACATGAATCTAAATTTTAGATGGAACAATAACTAAAGTATTAGAAGGCATGATAGATGAAAAAACAGTTAGAAAGATGAGATGAGAGAACATGTAGAAGAGTTTAAAGAGGTATTCATCAAAGAAAAATGTAACACTACCAAAAAAAAACCCATACAAAAGAATCAAAGAACGAGAACAAAGAACGCAATAATTTTTTTTAAATACCACTTAATACAAGTACAAGTACACAGATTGATTACTCTTAATCTAAAAACCTCATAATACAAATAGACATCATCCAAATATGATTTCATAAAGATTCCAATACATAATGAGTTCAGTACAATAAAGAAGTACAATATCATTCTAGAATAGTTATGTCCAACATACGGACCCTACTAGTAATTGAATACTAGTTCAAGATGAACTTCATTAACATCCTTAGCTACTAGAAATCTTGAAGCACTTGAAAAACACATAGAATGCAACAACACACAAAAAAAAGGGGGCTCAGTATACACTGAGTTGAAAAGTGTAATCCACCTGCGTACATGTTAGATTAAGCATATACATAATCATAATGCAGATATTTGATTCACTTAACATAGTGCAGTTTCAAAATTAATATGCAAGAAGTAGACATTTACTTAACAATGCAAAATTAAACTCGCACTAAGAATAACCCAGAAATGAACCATATATATACTAAGGTTTCATCATTATGGCACTAAGATTCTGCATCCATATATGGTATGCTCATAGACTCACATAACAGTAAACTCTATTTTACTTGTCAGTGATAGAATAGAGTTATGCCTTGTTCTCCATACTTAACCATATAGGTTTAAGTCATAGGTAAGGCCAATTATATTTTATATGTAATTAACCCACCCAATAGATTTCATAGTTATCACTGAATTAATTAATTGAATAGGATAAACCAAATTCAGCCACCTTGATAAATGTTCATCACAGCTATTCTTAAAATACACATCAAACAGATTTACAAAAGAACATTCATGCAACAGATATAAATCAGTATTCAACATTATACTACATCCTTTAAACTATTTGAACTACATCTTATTCTATCAATTGCAAAAGTAATCTAGGTTACTATAACAACAGGAACCAAACTATAGCATTAAGATCCTGTAAATATAATTTATCTAAACATATCACATTAATGACATTTACCAAATCTTAATATTACACAATCGTACCCTGCTGTCATAATAAACTAGATTCATGTTTTACAAATGACTAAGATAATAGAATAATAGTAAATATGATATTTCTATTTTATCGACTTTCATTAAACTAATATCATAAATCTAACTTTTGATTACAATAACCATTTAATACTGAACAGAATAGCATATAAGAAAATAATTCCAATGTTCATACATATGTGTTTCACAAAGAAAATATCTCTATCCCATTCCATTCTAGATTACAATAATATTCAATACAATACCCTGCTGACTACAATCATCAATTTAACCAACATAAATAGTTTTCTACAATATTAATTAAACTACAGTTCAATCATTCCCAATTTCCTCATATAAACATTTCTTAATCAATAATGCCAAACTATTGTTTTACCTTAATTCTAAATTCCGAATAGCAATTCTATTATAATCAGCATATAGATTTTATTCAATTTTCATCCCAACACCATCCTGTTAAGACAAAACTATTGCCCGATTACAATGAAACAACTACTCTACAAACAACTTTCATATAACTTGATGACTAGAGAAACTACACTATCTTATTAAAATACAACAATGATTTCAAAATGTAAACATAATTTACTATCTTTATGTTTATGACTGTGACAAAGAACAACAACTTTTAATAGTTACCATATAACATATAACACTATAAACACTCGAAAAAGTAAATTCAGATAGCATCCTTCATTTTCAAACATTCATTTCAATCACCTCTTTCTTCCAAACTTTTTGAAGTCAAAGCAATAACTCAACTAATGTTTGACAAAGCATATTCAAGAAAACCAAAACATGGTTCAAAATGTGTTTGATAAAAAAATAGTGCTTAATGACAACACACAAACCCCATAAACTAATCGACACGTTTCAACTAATTTTCAACAATAAATTCACATCTTAACATCTTCCAGACCATACACAATTTAACATAATAAATATTCCATGCCAATTGTTTGTCATATTGTCACTGTTTTCTACAAATCAATTCAGCATTAAAACGTTTCAAGATAATTGTTTAACTAAATGTCATGGTTATCAACTGTGATCTCAAACTCAAGATTTTAATAAACTCGAATCTGAGACCGAATCTCCCACACCATATTCGTAAAGGCAGCTTTGAAACATGACGCTCACAGAGCCCGGCGAAAGGGTATTACAAACAATACACATATAAGCTAACATATATACTCAAACAGTCATGCCTACTATAATATGTATGTGTTCCTTACGCGGCTCAACTCTAAGAAAAGACACGGGTAAAAGAAACCCTTATTCCACTTCCATAACAGCAAAACACATTTTGCTTAAATATATGCCTATAAACAATTTTGCAAACAGACCGAGTTCAAACAAAAGCCCATTCAAACTATAAATGTAACTCATGTCGTAAACTCGTGTAATAGACAGATTACTAACCATTCATAGATGGAAATGAAACTCACAAACAAAATCATAGAATTTTAAAACCCGACATTGAAAACCCCTATTTTATCATTAACAATACCCAGATTTTAACAGCAAAACAAAAAACATGCAAATATGTGGAACACCATATCCAAGTGTGAATATACACAGAACTAGGCAACTGCTCACCCATTCCTTCCTATAACCACACTTGGGTATCAGTGAGCATCTTTTAAACCACAACTTTCATACTTTCTTCAGCAAAATAAAACTACAAGAACAATAAAATATGTAAGTTAGAAAATGCCTTCTACCTCTATTCACTGAAAGAGGAAGAACCCAATAAAACTTGATACCAAAAGCCCGAAATGCCCAACTCAACAACTTGAGAGAAACCCCAAACACCAAGAATAACAGAGGCTGTGTGAAATCCAACCTTCTCGGCCTCATAAAATGAAGCTTTTTCCCCAAACATGTTGTCTATATAATAGCAACGTCTCACAGATATATTACATCACAATGCAAGCAGCCCAAAACCCGGCCAAAACCAAACAAACACAAAACTAGATGAAATGGCTGACCCAGTCCTTGGGTACCATTAATTGCCTCATAAAAGAGCATTAATTTCAACTGCAATGTCAAGTACAGAAGGTAGTCCAAATCCACCACCAAACTTGGCTTACAAACAATTAACATAATTCCACATAAAAACATTTGAAACCCTCTAGGGTTTTAGGGAGAATAAACCTTCATAGATATTAAGATTGTGAATTAATCACACATATGCAAAGTTAACTAGAATATCTCCCACATTATATTTATGTGAATCAATATATATGAGTGATTATTTCACATTAAAACTTATATGAATTGTGTGTGAATTTTCATTAAATATTCCCATATATATATTAACATAGGTCTAATACATAAAAGTGAACTAAATTTCTCAAAAGTTATAAAAACATCATTATACAGGAGAAATTCCCAATAACACCTAAATGAATATTCCATATGCATGTTAAGTGTGATTAATTTCCAAAACTCAATAAAACATCTAAGCTCATCTTAAAAGAATAAAATTAATTCTTAACATTAATCGAATTAGAAGTACTATGTTGAATACATATTATTTCAATGCTTAAGTCAAGAAATTAATCATCAAATTAAATTCACTACCATCTAACTCAAACTTTAGTATCAGATCCGAGTTCAAACATGAACTAAGAATCAACGTATTCAGACAGATCAAAATAGCTAAATCCTCAAAACAATAAACTGACATAAACAGATAATGATCACTATAACTGTATCAGCACAGACCACATTTCAGCTAACTAAATTAACCAATAGATAAATAAAGTTTTATAATGTCATAACAATGAACTTTGAAACACAGCAACAACTGAAGCAACAAAGAGAAACAGGAAGAAGTAAGGTTAGACATGACAAAAAATATCCATCAAGTTCACAAATAGTATTGGAAGAATAGTATTTTGATGCACCTGATGAAAGATTGAAGTTAGCCATTATATGTGATTCATCCTATTTGAATTAAGCACTTATCTATTGAAGACTGAGTACCAAAAAGATAAAATTGAGGTTAGAGATTGAGTTAAGACTTGTGAAGTTAATAGGAGGAATAATAAGAAAAGAGAAAGCTATGATTAAGAATGCATGTGATTTGGAGATCACATGTATGTGCACAAATGAAAAAAGTTTACTAGTAACCAAGAACAACTTTTTGTGAATTGCATACTTGTGCAATTAATGTAGAGATTGATTTGGTAAGATATAAGACATGCGGGAAAGATTGTGTGTATCATTTGATTGAGTGAAAATTTAAGAAGTAGTTAAAAGAAATTTGATAATGAAGTAAAGGAGAATTTAATTTTTTTCAAGTGAGAATTGAAGGATGCCCTAGTTTAATGAAAACCAAGTATTTTCTAAAATTATAGTTGTGCTTTGAAGCTTTGAATTTGCAAAAATGGAGAATCTCATAGTTTATGATGTGAATGAGAGACCTAGGTATCAATTAAAGAAGCACCCATATGTATCATTGGAGGATGATCCTTTAGGAGAATTTTCACACATTTTTCACAATGTATAGAACATATATATTGCAAGCTTGAGAGCATTGGACATAGTGACATACATAAAGACCTAGACCTAGTATGTAATGGAGATGTCTCATTGAAGTAAGAGTATAAACATTTGAATTATTTAAACATTGCTAAGTATATGTTTTACACAAACTTTTACAATCATGAATGGAGGAGAATCATTCTAAGAAGAATTCATAAGGGAATGTTCCGGGTGGGAGACATCCCTGCAATGATAGATAATGAAATGATCCATAAACTCACTAGTTTGAGTAATGAATGTAGAAATATTGTAAATGAAAAGAATGTAAAGAAGTTTCTTGAATATAACCTAAAAATAAAGTTTTATGGAAGAAATATGAGGAATAATGGAAACTGATGTTAAGGTTATCATCAAAATCATTGGCTACAAAATGAACCACAATTCTAGAATAAACTCAATACCTATTAGATTTATCTATGCAACATACTTGATGATAGTAAAAAGGGAAAGATTTAATATGTGTGAGATTGTAAAATAACACTTACTTGTCAACATTGAAAGATTAAAGAAGACAAAGAATGTCATGTTTAGATTTGAATCCTTACTAACACACCTATTCTTCCAAGTGATTAGACAATCTTGTGTTATACCAAACCAAGAATGGGATAGTGATTAGTGCACAATGAGATTGATAACTCATTATTATAGGAAACAATTAGAGGAAAGTATAAGAACAGACATTTCAAGATTGATGAAAAGTTTCAAATCTAAAATGAAGAAGAGATTGAGAATTTGACCTACACTAGTAGAGAAACATAAGAATGACATATGTTTCATGGTTGAAAAAATTGTCACTTAAGTAGTAGAACCTAGAATGAAGTTGAAAGACCTCATGGGCTATGAGATGAGTGAAGAAATAGTAGAGGGTTATGCAAAGAATATCATCAAATTAGAAAGAGATTAGGAATATCCTATATGGGGGACATATAAAGAGAAAATCAAAGAAGTTCATAGTGAACTTTACGACAAATATATCAAGCAGAAAGTCATGAATAAAATTGATGCAATCCTTAAGGAGACAAGCATGATAATAGAAGAATATAGAGAGGTAATGGGAATAGTTAAGGAAATGAAAGAAAGTGGAAAAACTAAAGTTTTGTTAGCTACACCTTTGGTACTTGTAGTAGCAGTAGAAGGAGTCACAATAGCTAGACCTGCTACTCATATACCAAGTTCACCTATGCTACAATAGCATAGGTATAACCTTCTATTGTACAACCTATTCAGAAAAAGAAGGTTGAAGATGAGGTAAAGATAATAGGTGAAAAAACAATCACTCATCCCAACACATAGAAAATTATAAGACTCACCAAGGTGAAACAAGAGGCAATAGAGTCACCTTCCAAGAAGAGAACAAAGCAATTATCTAGTGGTCTTGGAAAAATGAGGAAAACATTGCAGATGATTGAGTCAGATGAATCTAAGGAAGAATTAGAGAAATCTGAGGACAAACTAGTTGAGAAGGTTGTGACTGAAATAAAGACAACTTCTGGTAAGTAGCCCTGGAAACCAAAAGTTAAAAACTTGAATGTTATGATTATTAATAATTAAATTTTTTGTATAATTAAATAAGTTTAACCATTTTTATCAAAACATGGATAGAATGCAATTAGAGAATGTTGTGGTTGGATGTATGATTTTGGAAAATAAGAAATTTGAAGATATTAAGAAGAATATACCATAAGATCTATTTAATAGATTGATAAATAGAAAAAAAAAGAGTGATAAATGAAGATAGAGGAATCAAAGAAAATCAAATAAGAAAACTCTATGAGGTTAACAATGGTGAAGGCATGAAAATAATAATGAAAGGTATTGAAACCTTGTTGAGAAACAAAAGAAAAACATTTTTGTTGTCAGGTGGCAACTATGAAGAGGTGAATAAAGAAATTGAATTGTCCATTGTTAAATTTATGACCTCTAAACCTACTATTGTTGAGCTAAGCAAGGAATTAGGGGGGGTGACACCTATGACAAAAGAAAAGAATGTACCAACTAAATTTTTAGTAACTGAAGAGAAGACTATAGGGAAGTTACTAGTAGATACATCAATAATAGAGGTAGCCAAGGACATTGTGATGACTAAATCATCACAGTAGATTACAATTGGTACTGATACCATGCAAGTGGAAAGTACACATATAACGGTTGATAATAATGAAGAGCCTTTTAAAAATTATGGTACAAACATTATTGTCAATTTAACTAGATGCATCAGCTCAAAAGATGAAGAAGATGAAGAAGAACATAAAAATAAAGAAGAAGAGGAGAAAAGAAAGAATGAGAAAGAAGAGAAAGGAAAGAAAGAAGAGGAGACAAAGAAGGAGGAGGAGGAGAAAAGAAGGAAGGAAAAAGAAAGGAAGAGAAAAGAAGATGAAGAGAAAATGAAGAAGGAAGAAGAGGAAAATTAAAAGAAAAAAGAATAAGAAAAGAAAAGAAAGGAAGAAGAAGACAAGAGAAAAGATGAGCTATAGAAGGATGAAAGAATAAAGAAAAACTAAAAAATTGTGATGCACGAATCAACATTCACACCTAATCTCAAACATGTTACAACAAAATATGACAAAGTTGAGTTCTAGCATGAGGGTAATATTCTGGTGGATACACATGAGAAACAAAAATCTATTAGTTAGTGGTGATTGATTAGGAAAGTATTGTACATACTTCATAAATTCTTTGGGGTTAAAAAATATTTGGGCTACTATTTGCAAATGGCACAAAATTTTTGGCTACTCTTCGCCATTCACCTATGGCACAAAATTTTGGACTACTATTTAGCAATTGGTTATTGCTTATATTCGCTAATTTATGGCTAACATGTTATAACTAGTTTTAACCCTAAAGTTATAAAAATACCTATATAAAAGTGCATAGGTTTAGGGATTGTTTGATAAGGTGTGATGTGAAATTACTTATTGTGGTGGTATTGAGCTATAAGGGATTACAAATTATAATCAAGTTGTAATCACTAGATCATAGTAATATTGGATTTGCTATTTGGTGGATGTAGCCCAAGGATTGGGTGAAACACTTTAAATCTTGGTGTCTTGTGTTCTTTTCTGTGTGATCTATTATTCTCTATTATTGGTGATATTTGCATGTAACTATTAATTTTTTCTGTGGACAAATCCTAAAAAGTGGTATCAAAGTGAGCTATTTATTTAGTTATTCACTATAGGAAAGTCTCATAGTTGAGTGGGAATCTCATGGTTGAGTGGGAGCAATGGAAAATAAGGGTAAGCTAAGGGTTAACAAGTTTAATGGGCAAAACATTCAATTATGGAAGATGCAAATGGAATACTATCTTTATCAAAAGGATTTATGGAAGTTGTTGGAAGGAAAGCCCAAGAATTAGGGATCTTTTAGATAGAAAATAACTTGGAAGCATTTGATTATGCTTGCCACCATCGGTGACATTTAATATTACAAAAGCAAAGATGACAAAAGAATTGATGGAAACCCTAGGGAAATTGTATGAAAAGCCCTTTGCTTCAAACAAAGTATTTCTCATGAAGCATTTATTTAATATGAAGATGGTAGAAGGTGGATCTATTGTATATCATTTAAATTAGTTTAGTACTATTACTAGTCAGTTATCTTCTATGGGTATTAATCTTGATGAATAAATTTAGGCACGCTTGATTTTGTGTTCTTTGCCTAAAAGTTGGAATGACTTGGTAATGGTTGTGAGTAATTCCATTTCTAGATCTAATACTCTAAAATATGATGATGTGATCAGTGTTATTTTGAGTAAGGAAACTCATAGGAAAACTTTAGGTGCACCTACATCTAGAAGTGCTTTGAACACACAAAGTTGAGGCAAAACGACTTAGAGAGTCCGAAGTAATTGTGGGAAATCAAGAGGAAAATCAAAAGGGAAGAGGTCTTAATCGAGAAGACCAAATGACCACTAGTATTATGGTAAACTAGGGCATAAAAAGAAAGATTGCTGGACTTGAAAGAAAAATGAAGGGGGAAAGAAAGATAGAGAGAAGGAAGAAATGTGAAGGTGTATACACTAAATAATTATGCTAGAAACACTAATTTACATGAAATGAAAGCATTTACAAAATTAAAAAGCATAACATATATGCTAGACAAAGACAAACCCTCAATTGAGAATATGAACCATTAAGAGGTTCTCTCAATGAGGCCTTTCTTGTTTTGGAGATGTGTCTATTTGTGGATTTGGGATGTATGCTCGATTTCTTCCAAAGGCTTCAATGGATTTTTTATGGCTTTTTGGTGTGAGTGACTAAAGTTGATAAAATGGCTTCTCAAAATAGCATGGTAACTTTACTAAATGGATTGTGATGATATGGCTTGGGAGGGGATCCAATTTATAAGCTAAGGGCTTGAGGGATGGAGGGTTAAGATGCAAGGAGAGATGAAAGCTTAAGGAGGG
This sequence comes from Cupressus sempervirens, assembly GCA_028749045.1. Taxonomy (NCBI): domain Eukaryota; kingdom Viridiplantae; phylum Streptophyta; class Pinopsida; order Cupressales; family Cupressaceae; genus Cupressus; species Cupressus sempervirens. The sequence goes on from CM053792.1 coordinate 749,102,116, forward strand.
CTAGGATGCACTCAAAGAGGAGCACATGGATTGTGCTTGTTTAGCACCAACCAGGGAGTGACACATGTCACAGGGTGAGTGGATGGAGGCAAGGGGATGGATGAGGCAACAAAGGAGGCTCAAGGCCTTAAAGACCCTCATAAATGGCTTGTAAGAGCAATGAATGGGTTTGTAAGAGTCTTTATGGCTTTGTAAGAGCAATGAAGGCTTGGTGGTTGGGATATTTTGGAGGGAGTTGAGATTGTTGACTTTGCTTGGCTTAGAAAAGTCTTAAACTTGTTTAGGGAATGTGACAATATTAGGCGGTGGATTAGGCTTGGGTTTAGGATTAGATTAGGGTTGGTAGAGATGTGCAAGTGGATGGCATTAATGAGGTTGGGTGAGTTAGTGGCTAAGCTTGGTTAGTATAGGTGGATGAGGTGGATTAGGCTAAATGGAGGATTAGGGATAAGTTTAGGGGTTATTAGATTTGAGGATTTTATTTATTAACTAAATTTGGGATTTTGCAATTAGATAGGAGAATAGGATTTAATTGATAAATGATAGGTTATTTGATTTATCAAATATGACTATAGATGATTAATTAAATTAATCAGCTAGGAGATGGCAAAGGATTAATTAAATAGGAATTTGTTAATGATGCCTTTAGAGATAGCTAAATAAGACTACTAAAGTGGTGTAATCAAATTTAGGTGTCTACAGAAGGTAAAAAAAATGAAGAGGATGCTTTTCTTCTTTCTTTAGAAAATGTTGATGATTCATTAGTTTTAGATTCTGGTGCTTCATTTCATTTTACACCTCATAGAGGTTATTTTATTGATTATGTCTAAGGGAATTTTGGGTTTTTTTATTTGGGGGTTAATGACCCCTTTTAGATTGTTGGAAAGGGAAAAGTTAAGATTAAGTTGCAAAATAGGAATCATGGGCTACTACATGAGGGAAACTCAATGATGAGGGTTGTGTAGTTACTTTTAATAATAAAAATTGGAAGGTTTCAAAAGGTTCCCTTTTAGTAAAAAAAGGTGTGAAAGTAGACATGCCTTATATCTTTGTACAGGTCATATTGTTCTTTATACTTTAATTGTTTAAGGAAAAAATGAATGTTGAAGAATAGTTGTTGCAGTTGAGCAAGGAGAAAAAATTGCTATTGTAGATTCTAATACAACACTATGGCATAATAGACTTGGGCACATGAGTGAGAAAGGTATGAAAGTAATTCATTCAAAGAAAGTTTTTCCAAGTCTGAAATGTGTTAATATGGATTTCTATGAAAGTTGTGTATGGAAAACAAAAGAAAGTGAGATTTTTGAAGACTAGGAAGGAAAATAAAAGGGAGAAATTAAAGCTTGTGCATATAGATGTATGGGGACTAGCTTCGGTATCTTCCCATGGTGGATTTCATTATTATGTTAAATTTATTGATGATGCAACTAGAAAAGTATGGATTTATTTCCTTAGATAGAAATTGGATGTATTTCAATCTTTTAAGAAATCAAAATGTTTTGTTGAAAATAAGACTGGTAAGAAATTAAAATGTCTTAGATCTGATAATGGTGGTGAGTATTGCAGTCATGAACTTGAAGATTATTGCTCCACTAATGGTATTCATAGATAGAAAACTATTCCAAGGACTCCATAGGAAAAAGGAGTGGCTAAATGCATAAATAGGACTGTAATGGGGCATGCGAGGAGCATGAGGTTGCATGTTGGGTTTCCCTTATAAATGTAGGTAGAGGTTGTCAATACTATTGTATATTTGATTAATAAAGGTCCCTCTACTCCTTTGGGTTGTGGTATTCTAGAGGAAGCATTGACTAGTAAGAAGTTAAGTTATTCTTTTTTGAAAACCTTCAGTTGTGAAGCATTTTCTCATATAGATTCTAAAAATAGAACCAAGCTAGAAGCTAAGTCAAAGAAATGTGTATTTATTGGATATGTCATTAATGAATTTGGTTTTAGGCTTTGGGATTTTGAAAATTGTAAACTTGTAAGAAGTAGGGATGTCATATACAATGAGAAAGTGTTGTAAAAAGATCTATTGTAGCAACATGAGAAGAAAGAAGATGATTATTTAGTATTGGATGATACTCCAAAAGATGATGTTCCAACAATTTCTCATGATGTGCAACAACGGCAACAACAAATACCACACACACTAGTGAATGTTAGATAGTCAATAAGGTTAATTAGACCTTCAAAAAGATTTTCTCTCTCTTTGTATTCTATTTTACTAACTAACATTGGTGAACCTAAATATTATGATAAGCTATGCAAGTGGATACAAAGATTGAGTGGGAGTCTACAATGAAAGACAAAATGGACTCCTTGCTAACAAATAAGACTTTGGATTTATGAAAGTTTCCTACAAGTAAAAGGGCTTTATAGAATAAGTGAGTTTATAGGTTGAAAGAAGAGGATGGAAGTAAGAAAAGATTTAAATCCAAGTTAGTTGTAAAAGGATTTGAATAGAAGAAAGGCATTGAGTTTGATAAGATATTCTCTCCTATTGTTAAGATGACTCCTATTCGTATAATTTTAAGTATTGTGGCTATTGAATATTTGCATTTGGGGTAGCCTGATGTTAAAAAAACCTTCCTTCATGGTAATTTGAATGAAGAGATATATATGGCACAACCATAGGGATTTGAGGTCAAAGGTAAGGATAATTTAGTGTGCAAATTGAAGAAAAGTTTGTATGACTTGAAGTAAGCACCTTGACAATGGCATCTAAAATTTGATAGTTTTATGCATGAGCATGGATATAGTAGGTGTCATTTAGATCATTACATTTATTATAAGAGGTTTAATGATGAAAAATAAATTATTTTATGTTTAGATGTTAATGATATGCTTGTAGCTATGTCTAACATGGGTCACATTAAGGGGCTGAAATACCAGTTAACACATGCATTTGCTATGAAGGATTTGGGGGTAGCAAAAACAATCCTTGGTATGAAGATTTGTATAGATAGGAAGAATAGGAAATTGACACTATTTCATGCTGATTATGTTCAGTAGGTTTTGCAATATTTCTCTATGGAGAATGCTAAAGTTGTTAGCACACCTTTACCTAGTCATTTGAAGTTGACTAAAGAGATGTGTCCAAAGACACAAGAAGAGGAGGATAAGATGTCTAAGGTACCCTCTACTTCAACTATATGAAGCTTGAAATATACTATGGTATGTATAAGGCCATATATTGCACATGTAGAGGGAGTCGTTAGTAGGTATATAAGTCATCTAGGAATTGATCATTAGAATCTAGTCAAATGGATTCTCAGATATTTAAGAACACTAAGTAAGTGTTTACACTTTTGGGGCTCTACTACTGACTTACATGGCTATGTGGACTCAATTTGGTAGGGGATATTGATACCTGTATATGAGAAAATGTTAGTATGCTAATAGAAACCAAATTTAAATAAAGCTTCTACAAACTAAACAAAATTCATAAACTTCAAGATAGACTAAGATGAGCTCTTAATTGAGAATATGAGCCATTAATGGGCTCTCTCAATAAGAAGCTCTCTTGTTGAGTAGCTTTGTCTAAATAGATAGGATGTATGCTCAAGCTTTATGCTTCAAAAAGGGCTTCAATGGATGATTGTGGATTTTTGGTGTGGATAGATGGCTTTAGTATGGATTTGGCTCTCAAAATAGCATTATAACTTTACTTCATGGATTGTGTTATTTTGCAAAGGGGAAGGATCCAATTTATAGGCAAGAGGCTTGAGGGATTGAGGGCTAAGATGCAAGGATGGAAAAAAGCTTATGGAAGGCTCAGATTGCATGAGAGGAGAGCACATGGATTGTGCTTCCTTATAGCCAATCAAGGAGTGACACATGTCACATGGTGAGAGGATGGAGGAAAGGGCAAGGATGAGTCAACAAAGGAGGCTCAAGAGATAAAATCTTCATAAAGACCCTCATAATGACTTGTAAGAGCAATAAAAGGGCTTGTAAGAGTCATTTATGACCTAGTGGACTTCATAAAGTTTTATGGTTGAGATATTTTGAGGGTGATGAGAGAAAATTCGACTTGGACTTGATTAGAAATGTTTTAAGCTTGTTTAGGCTTGTGCAAATGATTAGAGGATGGATTAGGATGGTTTAGGATTAGCTTAAGGATAGGCAAGTGGATGGTATTTAATGAGGGTGGGTGAAGGAAGAGATATTTGTTAACTTTGGCTTGGTTTAGTAAGTTTTAACCCATGTTTAGGGAATGTGACAAGGTTAGGAGGGGATTAGGATTAGGTTTAAAGACATTTTCTAGAAGAGTCTAGATTTTGGATGAGGATAAAGACTTTCTAGAATAGTCTAGAATTTCCTAGGATGAGGATGAAGACTTTCTAGAAGAGTCTAGAACTTCTTAGGGTGAGGATAAATTAGATTTTTAGGAAATAAATAAAGTTTTATTTATTTCAAGGGTTTGGGTTGAGGAGATATTTATTAAAACTTTTTTAATAAACATGAGGATTAATATTTAATTTTAATTAAATATTTTGAGTTGGGGTTAGGGGTAGGAAATGATGAGATTAGCCTTTAATCGAAATTAAAGAAGGATTAGAAGATTTTGGAAGAGGTTATTGGTCATAAGGAAATTGGCCAATTTTTGGGCAAAAAATAAATTTTTTATTTATTTTAGGATTTTTGGTCAATTTATTAATTAAATAATTAATAAATAAGGAAATAATGTTTAAATAAGATTTAAACATTTTTGGGAGGGATTCCTTAATTAAATATTTTTAATTAAGATAAAGGGATTTAATGGCATAAAAATTAATTAATTAATTAAATAATTAATTAATTAATAAATGATGATGTCATTAGGACTTTTTCAGAAAATAAAAATACTTTATTTTCTAAAGATTTTTAGGTGTCTACATTTTGCCCCTCTTTGATGTGATGCCGCAAGTGGTATGGCATCAAAGATAAGAAAATAAGATGCCCAAGGCTAGAGCAGAAGAGGAGAGAATGGACTGTGAGATGCCCCCTCAAGAAGGCAGCGGGGAGAGAAAGCGAGGCTCGATGGCTTCTTGAAAAACACAAGAATCTGGGATGAGCAAGGAGACTCAGATTGGCAAAGAGAAGGGGCTGAATTAGCTCAAACTCTCAGTATGGGAGAATGATAAAGGAGAATCAGATGCACAAGAGGAAGCAAGCTTAAGACCTTAGGGAAGGTGGAGGATGAAGGAGCAGAGCGCTATAAAAAGGAATCCAGGATAGGGAGATGGATGAGGGGATTATAAAGCTGATGGAACAGGATTTCAAAGAGTTAGATTGGCAGAAGATGGGTTTCGGAGATCCCTAGGACTAGGATTGTGGATCTCGAAAGATGAGGCTTGGTGGGTTGATTTGGATTGGTGGATCCCTAAGACTAGGATTGTGGATCCCTAAAGCTAAGAGTGATGAGTGATTCAAAGAGATACTGATGCATCAGCTAGGGTAGGAGAGACAGATGCTGGATATGGGTGGGGGATAATGGAGATGAAGGAAAACCATTGAAGCTTTTTGAGCGGGGGGATACTTCAAAGAGAAGTACCACCATGTAGTTGAGCACTAGATTTGCTATAGGACTATTGGTTAATTGCCAAGGTTACCAAGAACATCAAGGCCTTTTCACCAACCGTCCAAAGGACTAACAAACTAACTCAAAACAAACACACAAGGATTGCCCCAGCATCACACATGAATCCTAGAGGAAGCAGCGTGGAAACGACACTGGAGAACCCACAAGCAGAAAAGAAAAACAAACGAAAGACCTGATCAAGACCTTACACTCTAATTACCCCATTCGCAACATACCAGGATATGGAAGATCGTGGCAACCTTGAGGAGGGAACAAGGAGATTTCTTGGAAAGGATACTTCAAGACCCAAAAGGGAAGATCCCAAATCAAAAGAAAGTGAAAATCCAAAAGAGAGCCGTTTGCCAACGAGATGGGTAGGACAAGGCACTAACGGACCAAGATCAGACACGAGGAAAGCTATATCCTGCAAGGACCTATTGGAGAGCACCGAAGCTAGTGGATTTGGATGAGTGATGCATCTGGCAAGCTGAACTAAGAAAGATAACACTTTGGTGACAGGAAATCTAGCTAAAGGATGCGTTGGAATAGCTAACCAAGATGTGTGATGGGTGCAAGATGCTGATCAAGGACAAACTGACATGAACGCTAGATAGATACAATGGTACTAAGTTAAAGAGGATGTACAAGCTGATGGACCAAGATATGTTACAAATGTACAAGTTTTGTTCATGTTTTGGTTTTTGTGAGATGGAAATGTTTGTGAAGGATGGGATGTCTATAATAGGTGATAGGTGGATAGGTAGATGGTTTGCGAAAAGCTTAAGGAAAATGGAATTTTGTGTGTGCACGTGATAGTATACAAGCTAGGATACAAGATTATTTATAGGCTGGAATATGGTACAAACCTTGGACAAGATTTGGATAGACAAGGTATGGTACAAGATTTACAAGGTATAATACAAGCTTTGGTACAAGATTTACAAGCTGTACAGGAGGTATTTACAAGCTTCATCAGATTTTGGATATTTGGTTGGAACACCAAGGGAACAAGCAAGTGTGTCTTATGGGATGGTGGGTAAATGGAGGAGGGATAGGATAGTGATAGATAATGGATTAGTCTTTAGTACACAAGGCGCCTGAATTACCAGGTTTTCACCAAGGTACCTATCCAAGGTGCTTGAATTGCCAAGTTTTCACCATTGGACGCTTATTTCTCTTTACTATTTTTTTCTTTTGTATTTTTCAAAAGCTAGGTATACCAAGGATCTTCAAGCATAGAACTTCTTGAGATGAATGATGTTAGTAGGATCATTCAAGAGTTCTCCTTCTGGTGTAGATAGCTGATAAGCTCCAGAGCCAAAGGAAGCAGTGACAACATAAGGACCAAGCCATGTAGGTTCAAACTTGCCTTTCTTTTCTCGATCTACTTGGACTTTCATGTTTTCTTTGAGGACCATGTCACCTGGCTGAAAGTGTCGTGGAAGCACCTTCTTGTTGAAATTTCTTTTGAGACGAGTTTGATAGACTGTGAGATGATCATAGGCTTGTTGCCGCTACTCGTCTAAGAGATCTAGCTGGGTGAGTCGAGCTACTCTATATTCTTCATCTGATATTTGCCCTTGCAAAGATATGCGCAAGGAGGGAAGTTCAACCTCTATAGGTAGTACCACTTCAGCACCATAGACTAGGGAGTATGGAGTTGTGCCTGTGGATGTACGGAAGGAAGTTCGATAGGCCCATAAGGCTGGATTTATTTGTAGGTGCCAATCACGGCCGGAATCATTGACAACTTTCTTTAGAATTTTGAGGAGGGTTTTGTTAGTTGCCTCTGCCTGGCCGTTACCTTGTGGGAAATATGGGCTAGAAAAGCGGTGATGGATGCGGAGGGAAGTGCATAATTCTTCCATGTTGAGATTTTCAAAGTTACCTCCGTGGTCGGTGAAGATGGTGGATGGGATGCCGAAGCGGCAAACAATGTGGTACAAGATGAACTTGGAGACCTAAACTCCTGTAGCTGAGACTAGGGGGACTGCTTCCACCCATTTAGTGAAATAGTCTGTAGCTGTTATTATCCATTTATATAAATCAGATGAGAGGGGTGTGATAGTTCCAACTAGGTCAAGGCCCCAACAAGCGAAAGGCCAAGGTGGTGCAATAGGCTGTAGATCCTGTGCCGGAGCGTGCACAAGATTTGCATGCTGCTGACATGGGAGACACTTTCTGACAAAGTCACAGGAGTCTTCTTCAATGGTAGGCCAATAGTAGCCTGCTCTAAGGATTTGTCGCGCTAGGACAATACCACTTGTGTGGGCACCACAAAGTCCAGAGTGTACTTCCTTTAACACCATCGCGGCCTCATTTTGGTCTAAACATCGAGAGAGAGCATCGTGATAACCCCGACGATATAGGGTATTGGCTATGATAACATAGCGGGATGATTTTCGGATGAGGTTCTGGCGTTGGGTACGTGTGAGGTGAGGGGATATGATACCATCGTTAAGGTAAGCATGAATCTCATGGTACCAAGGGGATTGGGGACCAACCAAGATACAAACACGGTTTGAATCCTCATTCTCATAGGCGGGTGTGAGGAGCTGCTCCACTAAAAACTCATATTGTGTAGCTGCTTGGGGAATTTCCAAGAGTGAGCCTATAGTAGCCATAGCATCTGCTGCTTTGTTCTGTATTTGAGGCACTTGTGTAAACTGAAGCTTTGTAAAATGTTGGGTTAGCTTATCAACTAGCTCTTTGTAGGGTAATAGCTTTTCATCTTTGGTTTGATATTCATTTAGGGCTTGCTTGATGATGAGCTGAGAATCGCCAAAGATTTGTAGCTCAACAATGTTCCATTCTGCAGCTATCTTTAATCCTGCTATGAGGGCCTCATATTCAGCTATATTGTTGGTGCTAGGGAATTGTAGCTTGAAGGCTTTTGGAATGTAATCTCCTTGAGGTGTGACCAACAATATTCCTGCCCCTGATCCATGAGATGTGTATGAGCCATCAAAATAAAGTTTCCATGGGGGTTGTTCTTCAATTAGACAGATATGCTCATCTGGAAATTCTGTGATCAACGGATAACCATCTATTAGAGGTACATCAGCTAGGTGATCTGCTATAGCTTGCCCTTTGATTGCCTTTCTATCCACATACTGGATGTCAAATTCACTAAGGAGCATAACCCATTTGGCCAAACGGCCTGTAAGTGCTGTTCTAGAGAGCATATACTTGAGAGGGTCAATCTTGGAGACTAGTTGGATGGTATGACTTAGCATGTAATGGCGAAGTTTTTGAGTTGAGAAAACAACTGCCAAACAAGCTTTTTCCATAGGAGTGTAATTGAGTTCATAACCAACTAGGGTTCTACTGATGTAGTAGATGGCTCTTTCTCTGTTGTAGTCATCAAGCTGTGCTAGAAGTGCCCCTAGAGCAGTAGGTGTTGCTGATATGTACAAAATCAGGGGACGACCAGGAACTGGTGGAACCAAGATAGGGGGATTGATGAGATATTGCTTGAGATGGTCGAAGCTGCGTTGACATAAAGGATCCCACTTGAAGTTTTCATCCTTCTTCAGTAAATGTGAAAATGGTGTACACTTATCTGCAAGCTGGGAGATGAAGCGCCGAACAGATTGGAGCTTTCCTTGAAGAGAGCGAAGCTGTCGCAGTGTCTGGGGAGGAGGCATGTCTAAGATAGCCTTGACCTTCTTGGGGTCAATCTCTATACCTCGTTTAGAAACTATGAAACCTAGAAGCTTGCCAGATGTGACCCCAAAGACACATTTCTTGGGATTCAGCATGAGATGATATTTGGCTAACCTATCAAAGACTTTCTCCAGGTCAGCAAGATGATCCATGAAGGTATGAGACTTGACCAAGATATCATCCACATAATCCTCCAAAATGCTATGGATGAGATCATGAAAAATGGCTGTCATAGCTCTTTGATAGGTAGCCCCAACATTCTTTAGGCCAAAAGGCATCATGTTGTAGCAAAAGGTTCCCCAAGGGGTAGTGAATGCTGTCTTATGCTGATCCTCTTCTGCAATCTTGATTTGATTATACCCAGAAAATCCATCCATGAGGGACAAAATTTCATGTCCAGCTGTAAGATCTACAATCATATCTATGTTGGGCAAGGGAAAATCATCTTTTGGACAAGCTTTGTTAAGATCTCTAAAATCAGTGCAGATTCTGATGTCACCAGAAGGTTTAGTGACAGGGACCATGTTGGAGATCCACTCTGAGTAGTCGATAGTTCGGATAACCTTAGCAGCTAGCATTCTTTCTAATTCAGCTTTGACCAATAATGCCACCTTGGGGTGCATTTTTCTAAGCTTTTGTCTGACGAGCTTGATCTTTGGATCAACTGCAAGATGATGAACTACAAGCTTTGGATCAAGTCCTGGCATGTCCTGATATGACCATGCAAATCGGCCAATATTCTCTCTTAAGACCTCAAAGAGGAGGTCAGCTTGGTCTTGTGATAGGGACGCAGCAATGTGAACAAGTCTAGGGATCTCTGAAGAACCAATGTTGACTTCTCGAGTATCCTCAATTAGAATAGAAGACACCTCTGGTCGATTATCTTGAGGAGGCAATGCTAAATCCTCATGTTCTTCTTGTGGCTCTGGATTTTCTTGCTGAGGGGTTCTCTTCGTTGCCTTAGCTAGTCTCAGATTCACCTTAGTTCCAGTTTTGGGTGTATCGGAACTAGGTTGGGGATTTTCTCCAAAATACCCCTTGGGATCTAGCTTGTAGATATAGGCAAAATCTGGCTTTGTTTTCTTGTGAGGAGTTTCAGCTCCCATGAATCTTAGAAGTGCCTCCTCTGATGTGAACTCATCGATGTGTATGACACTTGGTTGGTCCCAATCTATGAGTTGTGGATGGGCGAGTGGTAGGTCAATGAGGTGGATGGATAGTTCTTGGAGAACAGAGTCTCCGAGGGAGATTTGGTCTAGGATATCGTCGTAGGCTCTCTTTTCAACTTCCTCAGGAATGTCTTCGATTTTGACAAGGTTGCGGTGAATGTTCGAAAAAGCGTGACCGTTCTCATTGGTGCCCCCAGTTGTGGATATGCCAAAGCCAAGACCTGACTTCGATTCCCACTTATGTGCGTCGATGGGGCACTGCATGCCTTTTTCTTTTGGTCCTAGACCACCACCTTGATAGTTCCATTTGTCAGTGATGAGCTTATGTTCTTGGGGATACTTTTGGCTGAAGTGATCAAGGCGTGCTTGATTTCTTTGAGGTGCATCCTTATGTAACCATTTGTTGATATCTGGAGTGAGCTCCTCATGAAGAGGGATTTTTGAGGATACAAAGGTTGTTGGGCCAAACTGTTTGTATCGAGGAGGTGGAACCTCCTTAGCTTTGTGATATGTCGGTCGTCCATGGGCATGTGGATCAAGTGGGAGTGCCCCGACAACAAATGCATCTGACAGACTATACTCTCCACAACCTTTGTTATTGATCTTCACGGTAGACAGGGTAGAGGCGAGGATGGTTTCTGGGTCATTATAAGTGTGGGATGAGCTGGCGATGGATGTGCCAATATCAATTCCAGGGCAATGGTTTGTATATGAAGCTTCAACCGCATTGCAGTAAGCAAAGGGTTCTGGATCGGCATGGATGGTTACCTCAGTGCCTTGATGCGGAAATTTGATGCACTGATGGTAAGTGGATGGAATAGCTTTCATGGCATGAATCCATGGGCGACCAAGGAGGATGTTAAATGGTAGGTTTAGATCAATAACATGGCAGAGTGTCTCTTGGATGACTGGCCCAACCTTGATTGGCAGAAAAATAGTTCCTTCTGTGGTTCTTTCCAAGTTGTCATAAGCTTTGATGGTGATAACCTCACTAATGATATCTGCCTCAGTATACCCAGCTTGTTTTATGAATTTTAGGGTGCAAATATTCAAGGCTGATCCATTATCTATCATTACTCTTTTTACAGCAAAGTTGGATACCATGATGGCTATGCGAAGTGGAAGGGTGTGATCTGGCTCGACCACGGGTATGTCGGTGGGTTTGAACGATAGGGCACATGAGGATGAGAGGTGTCCAACAAGATTACGAAAATCAGTAGCATTGATATCAAAAGGGACACGAGATTCTATGAGAGCACTATCAAGGATGTTCTTGTACACAGGACTAGTACGAAGAAGGTCTAAAATGGAGATATGGGCTGGCATGTTCCCAAGGTGTTCCAAGATATTGTACTGGCTTTTTGATGGAGCTGATGGTGTTGGTGTAACAGGTAGGCCTGCGATGTTAAATCGCGCTCTTCGAGTGGTGACTGCACACTCATTGTTTGGTCCTTGGATATTGATAACATTGACGGAAGGCTCTTTCTCGGATATACAACCTATAAGGCTACCATAGTCTATATAGGATGAAGTGTGGTCATTGTTCTTCCCATGCTGTTGGTTTGGCTGACGGTTGTTGGTGTTGTTGTTGTTGGTTTGGATAGGTGCTTTTCCAGGTTTTTGGTTGTGGTGTGGAGGAAAAGCATTTTGATAGATCTGTAAGCCTGCATTGGGAGAGGTTTGGGCACCAACAGTGATTTCCTTCCGATCAATGAGGTCCTGCACATAGTCTTTTAGTTTCATGCATCTGAGGGTAGTGTGACCTTTTACCCTATGAAATTTGCAGTACTCATTATCTCTGTACCATGCAGCTTTGGATTGGCTTGGGTCAATTTGCTGGGTAGGAGGAAATTTGATGATGTTTTCTTTGACTAATTTCTCAAAAATGACATCCAATGGCTCACCAAGGGGTGTATAGTTTCTAGGTGTAGGTTGGAATCTAGGCTTTTGTCCTGCAGCTACATTGATGGCATTAGCTTGATTGCTAGACCCTTGAAAGTTGGGTCTTGGAGTGTGGTTTTGATAGCTTTGGTTATTCTGTTGTTGGTAGTTGATAGCTTGTTGATTTTTTGGTTGATATGGTGGGTTGGACTGGTTGTGAGAAGGACCAACAATATTCACATGTCTGGTGTCAGTGACGCCATCTGTTGCAACGTGCTTGTTTTTGTTCCAATACCTAGACTTGTCATTGGAATGTGATTGATTTTGGTTGGCTTCCTTGTAAAGCTTGACCACACCATCTTTAATGAGTCCTTGCTCAAGGATCATTCCTTTCTCTTTGATATCTTTGTAGGTTTGCAAACAGTTCATGGTCATGTGGTGAGCCAAGCTAGGATGGGCATTATCAATAAACATTTTCACAACATGGCGTTCTGGCAAGGTGCAGGATATGCGGGTGGTAAGGGTTTGCCATCTTTGCAGGTATTCGGCAAGGCTTTCTCCACCTTTTTGCTTGGTGTGGACAAGATCAACTATTGATAGCTCTGTTTCAACCAGATGGGCATATTGGGCTACAAATGCCTCAGATAATTCAGCAAAGTTTTTAATTGTGCCATAGGGGATTCTATAAAACCATTCAAGAGCTGGTCCAGCCAAGCTTTTGGGAAAAAGGCGCAAGAGGAAGACATCATTGTATGCTACATCCTGGCAGTGCATGTAAAATTCTTTGATATGTGTGACAGGGTCTCCTTTTCCTCTGAATTTGTCAAATTTGGGTACCTCAAAGTGTTTGGGAAATGGTGTCATGGTAATGGCTCTGTCAAATGGGTAAGGACACACATTCTCAAACTTGAATGTCTTCGGATCATTCCCTTCTTGGATGGCTTTCAGAACTATCTTCATTTGCTCCCATTCTGAATTGATAGGTGATGGCTGGGGTGCCCCCAATGTAGGAGTGCCTTGAGGTAGGTATGTGCTGGATGGGGCCACTGAATATGGATGGCTATGAGGGATTTGCTGATAGGGATTGTACATTGTTTGGGCAATTGCATGATGGATGACAGGTTGCTGAGGGGGAGGTGGCGCATATTGCTGCATGTGCTGCGAGCCTTGCTGTTGATATGGGATTTGAGGTTGGGATTGAGGAACATAAGCTGGCTGTGGGATAAATGGATTGCTTTGTGGAGGTAAGGTATAAGATGGTTGAGAGGCTTGGGGAAAGGATCGGGGGGCTTGTGGGGTTTGACCAATATATGTGGGTTGTGCCCCCATTTGGGATGGTATCTGCAAATAATTGGTGGTTGGCTAGGGTGGTGGATTACCTCCTAGAAGTGGCATTGAAAAGTAGTTGGTAATTGGAGGTAATGGATTAGTTGGTGGTGGAGGTGGTGGGAATTGAAAGCTTGGGAATGGAACTGATGGGGTTTGATAGCTTTGTGGTTGGATTTGGAAGCTTGGTAGAGTGGTGGCAGGGGCTGGGGTCACTTGGGAGCTTGGTAGAAAATTGGTAGTAGCTTGTGGGATTTGATAGCTTTGTGGAGTGAGGGTAGTAGCTTGTAGATTTGTGGCTAATGGTATTGAGCTCCCAAGATCTAATGGAAATGATGGGATTGTGCTTTGGGCTGCAGTGAATAAGCTGGGGGTGATGAAAGGTTGATTACTTGGCCCCATGGGTGGCATCCCTATTGTATATTGCTGAGGTTGGCCAAAGATGCTAGCACTGATTTGGGAGATGGGTGGATTTGGAAGGCTGGGTTGGGGAGCAGCAGCAGCAATAGTGAAGGGGGTGAACGGTGAGCTGTTTTGGGTAAAGGGGGTTTGGAGCGAAGAGGTATGAACCAAGGATGGAGTGGTGGTGGCTGGGTTGGCTTGCGGCATGGAGATTTCAACTTGGGTGGATGATGGTATGTTTGGGTCTGTTGGATCATATGGATTGGCTGGAGGCTCTTCTTTTGGCATATATTGAGGATAATTTGGATCATAAGAGCCTATGGGTGGTGGTAGCTGCCCAAACAATGGGTGAGATGGATCTGATAATGGAGGGGGTCTTCCAAAGTCAAAGGTTCCTACATTTTCCCTTCGAAAATTAGCCATGATTGTCTCTTTGTTCTTGTCTATAATGGCATTTACCAATACTGCATTTCCTGGTTGGTTCATGAAAGCTTCAATGTCAGTACATGATGGCATAGCTTTCTCTGGGCTGAAGGATGGCTGAGTGCTCAAGGGGGGTGAGGTTGTTCGATCCAAATGATAGGGCTCCATTGTTTCTTTCTTCTTGGCTAAGCGAGTGACGGGTGGCATGAAAAATGCTCCTAGGGATGAGATGCAATAATGCTGATGGATGCAAAAGCGGGAAGGCTTCTCTATGCAAATGATTTCCTAGGTTAAGGCAAAGCTATATGACAAAACCTAAGGAGGATTGGGTTGGAGATTCAAACTTCAAAGATACGTTGCCAAAGCATGAAAGGTCTGCTTTCCTATGTGCAAGCTCGGTGGTGATTGTGTCAACTTAAGGATAGACTGATGATCCTTTAGGAAGAACACGAGATTGACCACTTGTGGATCCCAACCTTTAGCTCAAGGTGATGAGGGATAACAAGTGACAAAGCTGGATTACCCTAGACAAAGCTCTGTCAAAGGGATAACCTTGGTGAGATTGATGGATTTGGAAGATTTTTAGGAGTGGCAAACTTTTGGCAAAAGTGACAACAATTTTTAAGGCTTGGATGTGAGGTTTTGATTGCTGGCTAGATGGTTTGATTCTAAATGATATGGATGAGCTAATAATGCTTAAGGGGATAACCTAAGATGGCTGGCTTTTCTACAAAAATGACTCTAAAGTGAAGCTAATCCAAGAAGATGTGGAGAAACAAGGGTGTCTAATCATAGAAATCATGCCTAGTTGGTAAGGCATAAGCAGGATTAACTCCTGGATGTTGGCTAAATTTGATGGTGCGCTCTAACCAGGCCTCTTGAAGTGCTTCGTCGGTAGCTTTTGCCTCTACTTTGTGGAGTTTGGCAATTCGTGGGCTTGGTGTTATTTTTTTTCTCTTGGCTGAAAGTTCTTGGTATGCTAGAGATGGTTTGAGTTTAACTTTGTGGAACTTCTATTTGGGTTTGGGTTGCTCTGACATCAATTTCTGAATCTGCTTGGCTTTGAGAGATCTTGGTTGTTTTGCCTCAACTCATTCAACTTCTGGAATAGGCAGTGACTATGCTAAGTATGCCCTAAGCTAGGATTGACCAAGTTTGGCAAATATTTATTCAACAAATAAAAGATCAAGCAATAGATAGAAACAACCAGATAGAAGTTTTTGATTCTCAGAAAGTGATACTTGCGCCAAGGAGTGTGTATGTTCTACAAATGTTTCGATCAGTCACCTCAAACACATTAACATCCTAGATGGTTGTCTACAGGGTTGACAGTTGGCTTAGCTAAGGAGTCCTCGATATACCCAAGGTACGTGAGGCCCAAATCCGTAGATGAGACCAAAAAGATGTCACACAGCCGAGAGGAGCGGTAACCCATTTCTCCTCTTTCACTTCTCAAGGGTATAAAGTTCCTTGAGGCTTAGCCCGAGTGACAAAATCTTGACCCCAAGAGAGGTGTCTTTCGATTCACCTTACGATTCTTATACTCCGCCAGAATGCTGGAGTTGAGGTCGTCCAAGGGGTGATGAAATCCCCAAGCAGGCCTCCTAAAAAGAAACAAGGTTTTGGATCCTAATCTTATGCACCCAAGATGGCCTCGAAAGACGACAAGGGGAGAGAAGACTTGGATGACCTTGGGCTAAAAAACACACTTGTTTTTTTACCAACTGATGCTTAAGTTTTCTGATCTAGACTTTGCAAGCACTCATGTTTAAGATACAATATTTATTCCAACTTGAAGCGCCAACAAAAGTAAATCGATCGAAGAATGAAAACAATAAGAAGAGTTAGGGTCAACAAAAGCAAACTCGCGCGCCCAGAGGCCCTCCACGTCAAGTATCGATTAATTTTCTTTAAGGCATTCAAAATTGAGTGTGAGTTTGTTTTAAGCCCAAAACAAAAGTGTGTGAGATTCGATTTCAAGCGCGCGCCCGGAGGCTCTCCACGTCAGTTGTTGTTCAATTTTAGTGCCCAAACTTGAAGTGTGATCGATTTAATCTAGAGTTTTGATCATTTAAGAATTTTGATAAAGTTAAAGCAAACATTCAAAGACCAAGTGAGTGAGTTAGATTGTGAAACATTTAACACCTTTTTCAAGTAGACCCATCCCCATAAATGGCGCTGAGATTGCAACCAATGGTTAATATTTGATGGGTGATTAGAAAAGAGGTGAGTCCAAGGAACTACTCAAATTGATTTTTGCAAATTTGTATTTTAACTTAACAAGGTTTCTTAAATGTCCAAAAATCAAACTTTACCTAGATTGCAAAAAGAGATTTGTTTTGTTCAATTTTTAGAAGCTCCAAATGAAGTGTTTGATATTGCAATGGTTAATTGATCCTTAGAATTCAAGATTGAATTTGTTGTTTTAATCATGCATTCAAGGAAAATTTGATTTTAATCCATGGCATTCAAGAGTGATTTTAGCAACATGCATTCAAAGACAAGTGGTTAAACATTCAAGTGTTTTCTTTTGAGCATTCAAGATTGAGATTTTGTGTGTTGTTTTAAGAACTTTGAAGTGCTTTGTTTTAACCTTAGATCATTCAAGATTTTGTTTTGGACTCAAAAGTGAAAATGACTCTTTGGACTTTGGTTTTCATTCAAAATTTTGTGTTCTAGTTTGCATGTTTTAAGCCCAAAAATGATATTCCTAGATTGTTTTGATGCATGAAAATCCTAAGAAACATTCAAGATTTTGCAATAAGACATTTGTTTGGAACAAATAACAAAGCTTTTAGGACAATTTTTGGCAACCATTTAGGACTCTTAGTTTTCATGAAATTTTTTAAAAGAACTTTAGTGTGCACTTAGTGTTGATTTTGAACCTTTTGAAATAGAAACTTGAAGTTCTTTTTAAATTCCCAAAAATGAAGTGTTCCTAATTTTGCATGAATGCATCTAAAACCTTGATGTTGAAAGGATGCAAATGATTATATTGGTTTAGTTTCACTTGTTAAAAGATTTTTTCTTTTTTGCAAATTGTTAGTTTTTCAATGGATTTAAGTATGATTTGGGGGTTCATTTTAAGCACTAAAAAGAAGTGTGTATGATTTTGCTTCCTTAACAAAAAAAAATGGCCAAGATCTCCCACAAGAAGAAGAAGAAGAAGTAGATGGAATAAGAAGAATATAGACAAGAAGAGGATGAATAATCCCAAGTGCTTTCTCCACCTATAAGCTTGAAAAATCTGCAAACACTATGAGATTGACTATGAGTTCCTTTGTCTTCTTCATGCTCATGTAGACCTACAAAACCAATTTATACAATCCTACCAATCACAAAACAAGAAAAATTAGCCAAAATCAGCAAATGACATACAAAACTTGACTAAAAAAGCTAATGAAGATGACCCATGCGGGGTCCCACCGGGCGTGCCAAAATGTATATGAGAAAATGTTAGTATGCTAATAGAAACCAAATTTAAATAAAGCTTCTACAAACTAAACAAAATTCATAAACTTCAAGATAGACTAAGATGAGCTCTTAATTGAGAATATGAGCCATTAATGGGCTCTCTCAATAAGAAGCTCTCTTGTTGAGTAGCTTTGTCTAAATAGATAGGATGTATGCTCAAGCTTTATGCTTCAAAAAGGGCTTCAATGGATGATTGTGGATTTTTGGTGTGGATAGATGGCTTTAGTATGGATTTGGCTCTCAAAATAGCATTATAACTTTACTTCATGGATTGTGTTATTTTGCAAAGGGGAAGGATCCAATTTATAGGCAAGAGGCTTGAGGGATTGAGGGCTAAGATGCAAGGATGGGAAAAAGCTTATGGAAGGCTCAGATTGCATGAGAGGAGAGCACATGGATTGTGCTTCCTTATAGCCAATCAAGGAGTGACACATGTCACATGGTGAGAGGATGGAGGAAAGGGCAAGGATGAGTCAACAAAGGAGGCTCAAGAGATAAAATCTTCATAAAGACCCTCATAATGACTTGTAAGAGCAATAAAAGGGCTTGTAAGAGTCATTTATGACCTAGTGGACTTCATAAAGTTTTATGGTTGAGATATTTTGAGGGTGATGAGAGAAAATTCGACTTGGACTTGATTAGAAATGTTTTAAGCTTGTTTAGGCTTGTGCAAATGATTAGAGGATGGATTAGGATGGTTTAGGATTAGCTTAAGGATAGGCAAGTGGATGGCATTTAATGAGGGTGGGTGAAGGAAGAGATATTTGTTAACTTTGGCTTGGTTTAGTAAGTTTTAACCCATGTTTAGGGAATGTGACAAGGTTAGGAGGGGATTAGGATTAGGTTTAAAGACATTTTCTAGAAGAGTCTAGATTTTGGATGAGGATAAAGACTTTCTAGAATAGTCTAGAATTTCCTAGGATGAGGATGAAGACTTTCTAGAAGAGTCTAGAACTTCTTAGGGTGAGGATAAATTAGATTTTTAGGAAATAAATAAAGTTTTATTTATTTCAAGGGTTTGGGTTGAGGAGATATTTATTAAAACTTTTTTAATAAACATGAGGATTAATATTTAATTTTAATTAAATATTTTGAGTTGGGGTTAGGGGTAGGAAATGATGAGATTAGCCTTTAATCGAAATTAAAGAAGGATTAGAAGATTTTGGAAGAGGTTATTGGTCATAAGGAAATTGGCCAATTTTTGGGCAAAAAATAAATTTTTTATTTATTTTAGGATTTTTGGTCAATTTATTAATTAAATAATTAATAAATAAGGAAATAATGTTTAAATAAGATTTAAACATTTTTGGGAGGGATTCCTTAATTAAATATTTTTAATTAAGATAAAGGGATTTAATGGCATAAAAATTAATTAATTAATTAAATAATTAATTAATTAATAAATGATGATGTCATCAGGACTTTTTCAGAAAATAAAAATACTTTATTTTCTAAAGATTTTTAGGTGTCTACAATACCAGGTAGAATACTACATGTTATGTATTTACTGTTGGTGGGGTAGCCATGAGCTGGGTTTCTAGGTTATAGAAGGTTAATGCTTTATTCACTATAGAGGCAGAGTATGTTGTTGCTACAGAGGAAACTAAGGAGATGATATGTATCCAATTCTTCTTAGAAGAATTGGGACACCTTAGAGGGATAATTATTTGTTTACAGATAGTTAAAGTGCCATTCATCTTGCAAAGAATTCAGCTCTATATTCAAAGAGAAAATACATACAATTGTAGTACCATTTCATTCAGTTAGTTTTGGACAACTAAAGTTGGATAAGATACATACAGATGATAATCCAGTGGACATGTTTAAAAATGTAGTGACAAGAGAGAAGCCAAATTCCTCTTCAGCTTCGGTTGGTCTTCTAGACTAAATAGGACTAAAAGAGCAACAATGCCTAGGGTGATTTAATCTAGTGGGAGCCCCATGTGGTAGCACTATTGTTATAGGATCAGTCTCCAAGTGGGAGATTGTTGTCTAGTGTGGAGTCTAATTAGTCCCCCAAGTGGGAGATTGTTAGTTTGTGGTGACTAATTAGGGAAGTACTATACATACTTCATAAATTCTTTGGGGTTAAATATTTTTGGGCTACTATTCGCCAATGGCACAAAATTTTGGGCTACTATTACCTAATTGGCCATTGCTTATATTCACCAATTTATGGATGACATTTTGTAACTAGTTTTAA
The DNA here is from genome assembly GCA_028749045.1 of Cupressus sempervirens. Lineage (NCBI taxonomy): Eukaryota > Viridiplantae > Streptophyta > Pinopsida > Cupressales > Cupressaceae > Cupressus > Cupressus sempervirens. Next base: position 749,122,229 of record CM053792.1, read on the forward strand.
CCCTAAAGTAGCAAAAATACTTGTATAAAAGGGCTTAGGGTTAGGGATTGTTTGATAAGGTTTGATGTGAAATTGCATCTTGCAGTGATATTGAGCTATAAGGGATTATAGATTGTAATTAAGTTGTAATCACTAGATCATAATAATATTAGATTTTTTGTTTGCTTGACATAGCCCAAAGATTGGGTGAACCACATTAAATCTTGGTGTCTTGTGTTCTTTTCTGTGTGATCTATTATTTTCTGTTATTGGTTATATTTGCATGTAATTGTTATTTCTATCCATGGTTAAATCCTAACAAAATCTTCTATGATAACAATGCTATCCATTGCATCAAATGATGGTGATGACCATAAAGGACTTATATCATCACTAAGAAAACTATTAGTAAAGAACAAGAAAGTTAGAAATCTAGAGAAGACCTCAAAAGAGGTTCTTGAGAAATTATAGAAAATAGTCACGACCAAGGTGATAGAGAAGAATTTATTGTTGAAGGAAAATGAGTTAGTGAAATTATTTGATGTGGAATTCACTAATCTATCATTCATTGCATCAGTCCAATCTCATATCAACCATAATGCACACGTATTTTCTATAGTGTGCAATAATGTGAGAAATGATTAGCAAACTCTTGATATTAGCATCAAAGAGTTAAGAAGATGTCTAGAGGAAGGAAGAAAGTAGTATAGACAATGAACCATATCATACAATTATTTAAAAGATATAAATGATGAAATCAATTCAAAGGTAAATGAACTTCAATTATGGACATCTACATTGCACCATGTGAGGCCTCACCCCAACCCATCATAGCATAGATGATATATTTACATTTTAATACTTCTAACTCAATGTTTTGATACACTTTTGAGACTATATGGTTATGTTATATATATATATATATATATATATATTGATAATCCACACTTATCTTGTGTATTGTACTAGTATATTTTCCTTTATTTTTTGACCAAAGGCCATTTTGGCATATGATTTCTTTTTCTTTTTGTGTATGTCCTGAAAAGGTTGAAATTTTGACCATTTTAAAGTTTAATGTCAAAATTTTGACCAACACAGGATATAAACAAAAAAAAAAAGAAAATTAATTCTCATTTCATTTCATTTTGGCTATGCATGGGAGGGAGAAAGAGTTAATTGCAATCCATAGGTATGTAATCAAATCTTAAACCAACAAATGATTTGAAGGAGAAAATAATAACATTTGAGGAAAATTTAAAGATTTCACCAACATTAGGCAAAATATATTTGAGAAAATCTTGCTAAAAAAAAATCTAACTAGACTTAGTAGATCCTTGTAGTGTGAATTTGTCCCCAAAGATTTAAACACTTTGCTATAGGGTTTAAGGCATTTTTAATGCTATAACCCAAAATTGTTGTATACAAAGAAAAAATCCCAAGCTCAAGACATGCAATGTGTACCAATAAATCAATACTTTCCTCCAACATTTTGGTTGAAGTATGAAGTGCTATAGGATGTAACTAAAAAAATTGACTAGTTTCTTTCTTTGTCAAACTGAGACTTGTTGCATGTTTAGTTTTCACTTCTAAGGTTAAAAAACTAAGATATTTTATCAAATTGAGGGATCATGGAAATGCTACTAAACCTTCCAAAATGCCTATACTATTCTTCAAGGAAATACTCATCAAAATATGAGGCACCTCTCTCAAATTCTAGCATAGATGGATCTCTGTGCCAAAAAGAGCTTCAAAATGGAGGAATTCTAGGGGTGAAAATTTTTAAAAGATCAACCCAAGCAATCCAAGTGTCAAAAATATAATATGTGTTATGTCTTGAGTAGGTAACCCAAATTTTTTTAGAAATTCCAACTTGGGCTTCATAGTGAGTTCAAGAAAAGTTGGGTATCGAAGAATGGTAACATTAAGCTCATTTTCAATGAATCCAAAAACTTTGAGGAGATAAATGACCTTTCTAGTATTTTGGCTGGATTTTCTCCTCAATAGTTGTGGGTTTATTTTCATGATAGTTATCACTTGAGAAGAACAAAACTTAAAATTATTTAGCTAAAAGACTTGAAATGATATTGAGGGGGGCTATGAAATGAGATGGTTATGATAAATGTGAATGATGGTGATTGCACTTGGATTATGTTCATCTTGGAAAAATTGTATAACTCATTGACACATAAAAAATGATGCAAAGTTGAATATTAGATGGACATCTATGGAACCAACAAAGAAATTAATTTTGAACAAATAATTTTGTTACCCTCACTCTGCTAGGGCATCAGATTATTTGCACATGCATAAATCTCTTAATCTAAATCCATACATGTTTTAGAGAACAATGAGTCTACTTCATAATTCCTAAGTTCCAAGTATTTTGAACTATTATAACTCTAGTTATATTTTATATGTTCACCAAATATTTCAATATAATTAGTTTGACCACATTATGTGGTCTTCTAAAATAGAATGTTGCCTAGAATGTTCCAATCCCTTTCTATTTTTTAGTTACATACATGTTTCTTTCCCTACCACCATTTTATTCATCTCACTCTTTTATGGATGCATAGGTATCACCTTCATTTAGGTTCGATTTGCATACTCATATTTCTTGGTAACCTTTCTTGATCTTCATTTCTAATTAGAAAAATGGTTGGTTTCATTCTATTAAAGGTTGTTAATTAATATTCCTCTTTTACAACAACCATGTTTCCATCATTCCCTGCATTACACTTCTAATGTAATCCCACTAGGAATGTTTATGTTTATAACCTTTTGAAATTGCCAAGTTTCCTACAAAACTCATAAAAGCATGTCATCAAAATTATTGGTTAGATATTATCTCATGAGAGATTATACAATTTTTTTGGCATTGATAAAGGAATCACATAAACATTTTTCCATCAAACAACAACAAAAGGATTTCTTAACTCCTCAACATGATATCAAACTCTCTTTCTTCTAGGTCATAATGCATCGTGTTATTGTGGCCATTTCTTCTCGCCTGACGACCCATAACGACAATGTACATAATTTAGTAATCACTTTGCATGATTATCGCTTTATATGTATTGTCTATGTACTTGTGATTTTATAAATTCAAAATTCTTTCTTCAAAATTTATATCATATTCATAGATTTGGCTATGGTATAAAGATGTGTGTTGCCTTGATTAGATAGAGTATCCTTAATTGTATCCATTCCATTTATATGTTGTTCTAGTTGAAATATTTCTAAACAAGAATCTAATAAATCTTTAACAAACATATCAACTAATTCTTCTAAATAGGATTGTCCTTGAAAATCCATATGGGATGGATTATGTGTATCATCTCTCATGCTGACCAATTGAAGCATAAATCTTCTATTCACTAATGATTTAATACTCCCTCACTCTTTATCATGCTCCAATATAATTTCATAACTTCATGTCATTCTCAAGATCCCACTCATTTTTAGCATGTCAACTTAATTCATTTTATCAAGAAACATAATATAGATTTAGTCATTGATTTTTCCATCATGGGAACATCAATACCATCTTCTTGTACTTGAGCATCAACTCCTAAATATTTTGGATAACTTGAGATTCTTTCTTCCACTTCCCCATATCCCCTTTCTATATAATTTATTGGGTGTACATATGTATTTTATTCCTTAGGAAATTTAGTAAAAATTGTTGCTATCCTCAAATTCATCAGAGGGACAAGATGCAAAGATTCATAACTTCCCACTCAAAGAGTCCATGACATTCAATTCCTATTGTGCGCAAGTGGGCACTATTGGCATGTTCAAAAACTTGATACATGAACTTTTATGTAGTTTTTCATGCATTAAAGCATGGATTATATAAAATATAATGCTTTACTAGACCTTATCTTGGATACTAAAAGCCTTATTGCTTCTTTGAACCAAAAATTTCCTTCACATATTTCTATTTAATTCTTTATCTCGTCTACTAGGAATAAATGCATGTTATAGTTTTGGAGGCTGGTACAATAGAATATAATATATTACGTGCAATATACTTCCCATGTTCCACATTTGAAACTTATATCACTACCTCTAGTGTAATGACATGTTCAGCTCTTATAGTTATACTTTATCCTTAATCACTTCTTTTAAGAAACATTATTGTAAGAAGGATTATCTCCCATTACATCCCCCAATTCATATATTATAAGAAAGACATTGTGAAGTGTAAGGATAGAAGTGAAACATAGGGTAAATTTTCTTTAGAATGTTGAGTTTAGCAGTAGCTATGAGATAGATTCTACCTAATGATAATCTCTACTCTGGGTGGTTTTTCTCATGTTGTCATATTTTTCTCAAGTTCTTATGCTTGTTGCAGTTCCCTATATTTGTTTAGTTGGCTTTGTTTTTTAATAGTCATCATATTTCTTCCTATCAATCATCCTTGTCTTCATGTCAGTTTGGAATCCACATAGTAGCTTCTTCATTTATTTTTATGTATATGGTTTGTTCTTCTTGGTAAAGGTTGATGTTACTCTTATTTTGGTATGACACCATCTTCCTTATGTTTGAGTCTTTGATAGAAAATACTGATGGGGACACAACCCCAAGCATAGAATGGACACAACGAGAAAGAGAAAATTTTATTAACTATAAAAATATGCTAGTACACTTAGTGCAGAGAAAAAAGACTCCAAAACATGCCCTACTGGCTTACAATAGTATAAATCTAGAGATAAATTCTTCTCCCAATACCTTCTCTCAAATTTCACTCCGAACTGCCTTTTACAATGCTAGAAATATTCTTAAATAGACCCTAGAGAATTAAGGATTAGGAATACATTCTAGAAAGTGCTAGTTGGAATCCACCAACCAAATAGAAGGCTCTAGAAGTTGCATTAGAAGTTAGCACAAAATTAGAAGAATCCAGAAACGGTAACCGAACTTCTGGTAGGCATAACTTTTGAACTATAGCTCTGATTGATGAACTATTTATATTTCCAGAAAGCTCTTGAAGCACTCTATAGCCCTATTGACCAGCTTTTCTTGTCCCCCATTTTTCACCCCTGTTCAAGGTCATTTAATGTCCCTAACTTGACTTTGAAGCATTCTTAGGAGGTCTCCAAAAATTGAAAAACGGTGGGGCCTTTTGACCTGATTATTTTTTTGGAATGCTCTAAATTACAATGAAAATCATCTGGCCAATTTACACCTTCTAGTTCACCAAAATGATGGCTCAATTACATACTCCTATTTTTTTGACATTTACATGTATCCCAAGGTGTTCAAATACTCTATCCTAGAACCTTGACAGTGGAACTGCGAGAGTTGGAACCTTTATTTGACCCAAATGGGTATCTAGAAATGAAAACACATGAAATAGAAACTAAGTCTAAGTACATTTTTTTTGGTGACACAGGATTGCCCTTATACCTCTGGATGCTCCTACATCAGACACCCAGGGTAGATTGAAAAGTGACCCTTTCACTTTATGAATGGTAGAGGAAATCCCAAATGGGAAACCTCAGCTGTTGAAATCCAATTTGAGTCCTCTATTGGCTGTCCTTTACACTTGACCAAATATTCTTCATACTGCCTATTTTTGGTACTCCTACCCACATGACTATCCAAAATCTCCTCTATCTCCTCCTTCTTAGAAGTAGGAATTGGACATGGCTCTAACATCGACTCCTCATCTGCACCATCATCATGATACTTTGTTAAGTCAGCAATGTTGAAAATAGGAGAAATGTGAACACCATCTAGCAACTCCACCTCATATGCATTTCCTTAGTCTTGTTTCTTCACAATTTTGCAGGGGCCAAATTTCCTCATTTTTAGCTTGTTGTAAGTACTGGCTAGAAATCTTTCTTTTCATAAGTGTACCATGACTAGATCTCCTACTTGGAATTCTTTATGTCTTCTCCTTTGATCAGCCCTAGCTTTATACTCTTGATTCATCTTGGTAATGTGTGCCTAAACCTCCTCATGTAGATGCTTGATATGTTTAGCAAATTCTTCAGCTTCAGCACTTGTCCTCTCCCCTTACTCTATCTCCCTCAATTCTGGTGCAATCCTTGGGCTACTTCCATATACAATTTGGAATGGTGATCTACTAGTACTCCTATTTACAAAGTTATTGTAAGAAAATTCTGCTTGTGGTAGAATCAAATCCCATCCCTTAGGCTTATCCCCAACTAAACATCTTAGTAAATTGCCCAAACTTCTGTTTACCACTTATGTTTGGCCATTAGTCTACAGATGATGTGTGGAACTAAATTTCAAGTCTATTCTCAACTTCTTCCATAATGTTCTCTAGAAATACCCCACAAATTTAGTATCTCTGTCAAAAACTATACTCCTTGGGAGACCATGTAGTCTTACCACCTCTCTAAAAGACAAGTTTGCAATATGGATAGCATCATGAGTTTTGTGACATGGAATGAAATGTGCCATTTTGGAGAACCTATCAACCACCACAAATATTGAGTCATTACCCCTTTGTGTCCTCGGCAATCCAAGAACAAAATCTATACTTATGTCCTCCCATGGCTTTGATGGAACATGCAATGGCTGATATAGTCCAGTATTGTGACTAAATCCCTTGGCAACTTGACAAATCTGACAACTCTATACAAACTTCTTCACATCTTGTGAAATTTGAGGCCAAAAATAATGTTCTCTAAGAATAGCAATGGTCTTATCTCAACCAAAATATCCTACCATCCCTCCACTATATTTCTCCTTAATTAGATTTTCCCTCATGGAACTCCTTGGAATGCATAATTGACTGCCCTTGAATAACATACGATCCTAAATCCGATAGCCTAACCACTTAGTTCTATCTACAACAACAGGCTCTTTACAAGCTTTCCATGCTTTAGAAAAATTAAGATCCTCAGGGTACAGATTCTTGAGTTCACCAAACCCAACTACTTCAACTTGCATTACTGTAAGCAACAACTATCTCCTACTTAGTGCATTTGCAACCCTATTAGATTTTCCACTTCTATGCTTCAACACAAATGTATAGCTCTACAAGAACTCTATTCACATCATATGCCTCTGATTCAATTTACCTTTGCTATTTAGGTACTGTAATGCCTGGTGATTAGTATATAAAAAAAATTCCTTTGGCAATAAATAATGCCTCCATTTTTTTAAGGCCTAAACTATTGCATAGAACTCTTGATCATAAACAGAATACTTCTTTTTCACATCATTCAATTTTTCACTAAAATATGCAATAGGCTTACCTTCTTGGCTTAAGACATCCCCAATAGCACTACCACTAGCATCAAAATCCACCTGGAACACCTTTCTAAAATCTGGAAGTGTCAACACAGGTTGTTCTATCACCTTCTTCTTCAGCATTTCAAAACTTCTCGCAGCTACCGCAGTCTATTTGAACTCTTTTCTATCCCCTCTTATTGTGTCAGTCAGGGGTGCACATATGCCACTGAAATTCTTAATGAATTTCTTGTAAAAACTAACCAGACCATGAAATGATCTTACCTCAGTAGTAGACCTTGGAGTAGGCCATTCCAAGATGGCTTTTACCTTCTCTGGATCCATGTTGAGACCTTCAGGTGATATAACAAACCCCAAGTAGACTAACTCCCTTTTTGCAAAGATACACTTCTTTAGATTAATTAATAGTTTCTCTTCCCTTAACCTTTCAAGGATACTATGAATATGCAATAAATGTTCTTCCAAAGTCTTGCTGAAAATTAAAATATCATCCAAATAGACAATAAAATTTTTTCCCAAGAACTTCTTAAGTACCTCATTCATAAGCCGCATGAAGGTGCTTGGGGCATTCGTCAATCCAAAGGGCATGACTAACCACTCATAAAGACCCTCCTTGGTCTTGAAGGCAATTTTCCACTCATCTCCTTCTTGTATCCATATTTGATGATAGCCACTCTTGAGATCTATCTTTGTCAAATACTGAGCTCCGCTCAAGCAGTCTATAAGATCATCCATTCTTGGGAAAGGAAATAAATACTTGATGGTTATCCTATTTATAGCTCAAGAGTCTGTACACATCCTCCACTCTCCATCCTTCTTTGGTGCTAGTACTACAGGTACTACACATGGACTTAGGCTCTCTCGAATCAAGCCCTTCCTTAATAGCTCCTAAACCTGTCTATTTAGCTCCTCAGTTTTAGTAGGAGTCATCCTGTGAGTAGCCTTGTTAGGCAAACTAGCTCCTAGGATTAAATCTATTTGATCACTGATTTGCCTTACCAGTGGCAATCCTTCTAGAACATTATCAGAGATGATATCTCCAAACTCACCTAGTAAGTCTGAAACTTCAAGTGGTATTTCACTACTACCTTCTTTATCTTTCCTAGGGATCAAAGCATAGCACATAGGTTGATGTTTCATTCCATCTAAAAACTTCCTTCCATCAACAAGACAAATCCTAGCACTACTACATTCCTTTTCGCCTTCCTTTTTCATGGGCTTCAGTTTGTGGTGAACTCCATCCTTTGTTAGAGAGTATGTGTTTGCATGACCATCATGTACTGCATACCTATCAAACTGCCACAGTCTACCCAACAATAGATGGAAAACATCCATTGGAATAACATCATAGAGAACTTCATCATGGTAACTCCCAATTTGAACTTCACTAAACATTTTTCACTTACCAAAACCTTATGATCATCTTTCACTCAAGCAATCCGATAGGGCTGGGCGTGTTTCTCCCTCTTGAGCTTCAGCTTAGAGATGATCTCCTCTGATACCAAGTTATCAATGCTACCACCATCAATGATCATGTCACAACATTTATCCTCACACTTGCACCTGGTATGGAATAAACTCCTCCTTTTTCTTGGTTCAATCTCACCACTTAGTAGGACCCTTTCCTTTACTCTGAATGTGATGATTGTGCATCCTCATCCACATGAGAAACCCTAGCTTGACCCTCAGCTCTCCTATCTGTCCTTCCTTTTCATTGAAGGCATTCAAAGGAATGATGACCTTCTTCAGTGCAATGGAAATAGGTACCATGAAAATCTCCTCTTCCTTGTCCAGGTCCTCTACCTCTTCCTCTCTGATTTCCAAAGTCTTGATCATGGGAGTGGTTGAAACCCTCGTTCCTCTGGTTCTTGCTAGTACCCACATCTTCATTTTTCTTTTGGGTTTCATTTTGGCCTCTAGATAACCTACCACTACCCCTTCCTCCTTGACCATGCCCTCTTTGTCTCCCTTCAAACCTCTTATTTAGCTTCTCTTCAACTCGTAGGGCAAATTGGTATGCCTCTTCAATGCTGGTCATTCTTACTAGACTTAATTTCTCTTGGATGCTATGTCGCAACCCACTAATATAATGAGTAACCTTCTCCTTATTTTCTTCTACATGCCCAACTCTAATCAAAAGTCGATAAAACTCCTTTGTATATTCCTAGACTGATTTTCTTGCTTGTTTTAACCCATCCATCTTCTTAAACAAATCAAGCTCATAGTCAACAGGAATGAACTGCTTCTTTAGTTTGTCCACCTTGTGATCTTATCCTTTCCTCTTCTATTTCTTTCCAATTGAACCTCTTGCCACCAAATTTAGGCATGGCCTTTTAGTTTTTCCTTTGCAAACTTAACCCTATCTAGATCCCTAATATCCTCATACTCAAAGTACTCTTCCAGTTCATTGATCCAGTCGATCAACTCATCTAGTTTCAGATTTCCTGAAAAATATGCCCACATCAATTATAGGTATTTTCCCAAACTTAGTGATGGCCCTAAAAACCCTCTCCTCTACCTAATTTAGAACTTCCCTGTCAACTTCCCCTTTTGGTCTAATTTCTTCTTCTTCATTGTCGTCCTCACTTTTGTCACCTGTAGTAACATTTGTTCCTCTACAGAGCTCCTCCTAGAACGCTTGAACCTACCTTTGGAGGGCCCTAACCTCCTTAGGATTAATAGCTCTAGCCCTTCCACCACACTCTCTTCATGGAGGAATCTTCTTAACTCAAACCCACAACCAACCAGTCCTAGTGCAAACTACCTCATAGTCGGTGCTCTGTCTACACATTCAGGAAAATTGGCTCTGATACCACTTGATGGGGACACAACCCTAAGTACAAAATGGACACAATAGGAAAGGGAAAATTTTATTAACTATAAAAATATGCTAGTACACTTAGTGCAGAGAAAAAAGACTCCAAAACATGCCCTACGGGCTTACAATAGCATAAATCTAGAGATAAATTCTTCTCCTAGTACCTTCTCTCAAACTCCACTCCGAACTACCTTTTACAATGCCAAAAATGTTCTTAAATAGACCCTAGAGGGTTAAGGATTCAGGCTACATTTTAGAAAGTGCTAGTTGGCATCCATCGACCAAATAGAAGGCTCTAGAAGTCACATTACAAGTTGGCACAAAATTAGAAGAATCTAGAAATGGTAACCAAACTTTCAGGAGGCATAACTTTTGAACCATAGCTCTGATTGACGAACTGTTTACATTTTTGAAAAGCTCTCAAAGTGCTCTATAGCCCTATGGATGAGATTTTCTTGTCCCCCATTTTTCATCCCTGTTTGAGGTCATTTAATGCCCCTAACCTGACTTTGAAGCATTCTTAAGAGGTCTCCAAAAATTGAAAAATTGTGATAACTTTCAAACCGTAGGGCCTTTTGACCTGATTCTTTTTCTGAAATGCTCTAAATTACAATGACAATCATCCAACCAATTTACACATTCTAGTTCACCAAAATGATGGCTCAATTACATACTCCTATTTTTTTGGCATTTACATGTATCCCAAGGTGTTCAAATACTCTATCCTAGAACCCTGATAGTGGAACTATGAGAGTTGGAACCTTTATTTGACCCAAATGGGTATCCAGAAATGAAAACACATGAAATAGAAACTAAGTCTAAGTACATTTTTTTGGGTGACACAGGATTTCCCTTATACCTCTGGATGCTCCTGCATCAAATACCTAGTCTAATTTCACCATAACCAAAAACTAATTAACTTATTCAAAAACCACACCATACCCTTCTACCCCTATTCATTACAATGGATTGTATTTAATATATGCCATAGAAAATTAATTTTCAACTTCCTAAAGACTCCTATCTAAACCTACAAGCTTGATGACCCTTCATATTCCAAAATTGTCATTTTGCAAGAAAATATTGTCAATAATATTTTTGACAACTTTGCAATATTTTACAACTTTTTCCATTTTTGACATTTTATGCTACCACATTCCTACTTGGCACCTCAAATAGGTCCAAAGGCTTATAATGAGGATTTTAACATTATATTTTAATCTATACATTGCATTGCATGACATTTTACACCTTTAGAGTGAAAGTAGAGAAGTTAGGTGTGGGCTGATAGAGTGAAAACAAAGTAGTTAGGTGTGGGCCAAGATGGTAGGTGATAAGAATAAAGGACAATAATAGAAAACTATTCCAAGCATTCATTGCCAAAGAAAAATATATTTGTAAATCTTGTATAATGTTGTAATGTTTTATTATTTTGATTATATACAAGATACTACTAATGCTTGTATGTTTACATTAATTTGTATATTTATAGCTCAAATATTTTCCTTTTAAGAAAGACAACACCTGCCAATATGAACACAGAACAAAATAACAAGACAATTTCTAGATTGTGGTCCCGATTCCAATGGAAAGTTGATAAATGTAATTGTGCTTGCAAAAAGTGTAAGGGCTTAAAGAATCAAAGAATTCTAATCATAATAGCCTAGAGTCATTGTAGGCAATATGGTCACATTGAAAGGGGGTACAATTTTCTTCAATTGGTCATTGTGGATTTTCAACTAGAGGAACATAGAGGTGTGAATATCCAATCTGAGGATAATGTTCCCATGGAAGAAGATGATCCTATGGCTGAGAACACAATTGAAGATGATGGTATCAGCATAGCTAATAATGTGTTAGAGGACATAATTGAAGAAGATGGTATTGGTGTAGCTAATCAATATGATGATGATGATGAAGATGGTCTTGATATACCTATACTTCATAAGGCATGCAATCCCCTATACCAAGGCTCCCAAACAACTCTTCTCTAAGTTATAGTGTTGTTGGTGAAATTGAAGGTTATGAAAGGTTTATCCAATGTAGCAATGTCACATATGCTAAGGTATGCCATTTTTTTCATCTTCAATGTTAGAATACCATTACTATTTTTTATATTACCAAATCATATTTGTTTTTGTAGGCTGATAGTTGAGTTTTTGTTACCACCATCAAACATTCTACCACGTTCATACCAATAATTATCTACTAATATGAATCAAAATGGAATGATGTATCAAATAATGCATGCATGTACCAATGATCACTTTCTATATCATAAAAAACATGAATTTGTGGAAAAATGCTCTGATTGGCATATTAGCATATGATGGTTAGATCAAATAACAAAAAAGGTGCATCACAAGGTTCTTTAGTACATTCCCATGTTTCTGCATCTTGAACAATTATTTAGATGCACTAGCTTGCCACAATTTATGAATTACAATGCATGCAATAGAAGTCAAGATGATATTATGTGAATGCTTGTAGATCTTTTGATATTTGAGGACATAGAAGATAGATGCCCAATATTTAAAGAAGAACCTCATAATCTGAAGCTTTCATTAGTAGTAGATGGTGTTAATCCATTTGGAGATATGAGATTTGTTTACGTAGTGTGGCTTGTTTTTGTTATTAATAGTAACATTCTTCATTGGATGTTCATAAAGAGGGACCACATAATTTTTTCAATGATTGTACCAGGTATTTTTTAATTTAATAGTTATCTAAATTAATTTATAAACACCTCATCAAAATGGTCATAATAATTATGTAATGTTTCTGTTCATTCAACTAGGTAAGTACCAAGTTAAAGATATGAACATGTATATTGAGCCCCTTATTGATGAGTTGTTGAAGTTATGGAATGATATTACTATGTATGAAAACTCTAGACCAATAGGACAAAGACTATTTCAATTCCATGCAATGCTTATATGGATAATACATGATGCCCTTGGGCTAACTCATTTTTGTGGTATGTTTTATTGTTAAGGTCATATATTTTTGGTATGTTATAGTGCTTACACATTATTGTTGTATGTTTAAGTTGCACATGATAATTGTACATGATATTTTAGGTGTTGAGACAAAGGGAAAATTGGCATGTCCAATTTGTGGTCCAAAGATGAAATCTCATCATTCAAGAAGGTGTTTGATGAGTTTAGGAACTTTCTCCAAAATAATCATAAGTGTCAAATGATTGAAAAACACCTTTTTTATGGGAAAGAAGAGACAACATCAAGGTCATGAAGAATGACACCTCGTCTATAGAAATACAATAGACTAAATCATCGAGGCAATGTCAGTCCATCTGATGACTTTTGTTTAAAATTTATATTTTGATATTATCTTTTATTTAGTAATGATGTAATTAATGCCCGTGAAGGTTGTCAAGGCATCAATGACCAACTTCCTATAGCATTAAAAAGTTATCCTACTTAATTTAGTGGGTTGTTGTACTACATGGATCTCACAATCATGCATTTGTTTGATGTGATGCATATTGGAAATAATGTAATAGAGAAACTATGGAAAATATTTGAGGGAAGGCCTAATAAAGAAAAAAATTGTCAAAATTTGTAATGGCATTCATGAATCCAATCATGCACCAAAAATTTTTATTGAATCAAATAGCAATAGAGAATGCACAAATACAAGTGCCCTTCCTTGGTTATTAACGGAGGAAAAAAGTGATGCTTTAAAAAAAGTCATATAAAAAATAAAATTACCCAGAGGATAATTTGTAAATATAAGTAGTCTTGTATCAAAAAAAGGTGATTTTGGGCCAGGGTTGAAAACACATGATTGGCATAACTTCATCAAGGTAAGTCATGTTGTCTATTTACAATATATTTGTAAAATTGTATGCACATTTTATTGCATTATTTTATAATGTATTTAAAAGATAATTTTTTAATTATTGCAATACATTCTACCTCTATCCTTCCCACACTAGTTTAATAAAAATGTTAAAAAAGTTATATATGATCTTGGAAAATACATGAGGTTAGAAGTATTATTTCTTAGATTTGTTGTACATATATTATATTTATGACTTGCTTTACTTTTTATGTAATTTATTGTATATTTTTTTCTAAAATCTTGTTTATTAGAAAATCATATGCATGATGCAAACACCAAAGTAATTTGATAGATTTTTAGATTTGGGTAGATTAGTTTAGTAGCTATTTTAATCAAAGAATATGTCAAACCAAAATCACAAGAATCATGAATATAGTTTTAGTTCATTCATATTGAAATTTTCACTACATTTGAATTCAAGCACAGCTATGACAAAGTCACTTTCATCTTTGCATATAGGTATTTAATATAAATTTAAAGCAGGCTACATGGTTTAGTGTTATTACATGGGGGACAATGGTCATTGCAGGGTATGGTACTGGTGCTATTTAAGAATTTTTGGTTCAATCTGGCTATTCAGTCACTATGGTGCACAAAATCATGTAGGTTAGTTAAAGTTTATTTTGGTTATAGCCAAATTGCTTATGTATTCATAAGATTTTCAAGTAGAAACCTTTAATTGTGACAATTTTAAATAATGCTTTGGCAATGGGTTTGGTTGATTTACACTATTTAAAAATAATAGATTAGCTGATTTGTTGGACTTCATAAAAAAAATATCGACGAACATTTTATTGATTAGATTTTCATAAAATTTTGAGTATTCATAAAACTTCATGCCCTCAAATCTTATGACTATTTTTAGTTTTCTGAAATGGAGAGCTCCACTAACTATTTTATACATTTAAAAGAACTAAAGTCAATAGTAACTTCTCCCATGTCTCTAGAAAATGTAGCATAGGTTCGGGTCCCTTGGCTCCTAGGAATTTGGTTAGCCCAATAAGATACCAATAGAAATTGAGTAATCAATACAAAATTATTGTTTAACAAATATTGAAATAACTTACAACATTCAATCAATTGAATAATCAATCAAAGTAAACTTGAAGTTTAATATAAGGAACAAGATAAAAGAGACAGAGATGATATCACCAAAAGATCAAATGAGCACATGTAATCCTTGTATTGAAGTTGATATTGTTCACTATAGATACATGTGTTCTTGGTGCATATAGATAACACAATCAAAAGCGAACAAGAAAATCTATCTTTCTATTGAAAAAATGTCTATATGAAAAAATATGGTTATTTTATCTCAAAATTTGGTACTTATATTTATAGACAATGAATTGGTTACAATATGAAAAGCCATGACTTTTTGTTTACAAAATAAACTAAATCAACTAATTGATAAATCCATAAATATATGTTGTCTCATCCCCTGAATAGTGATCTATTTTACTTTTCACACTAATTTCCCTATCACTCATCACTATATAGGAAATCCCCTTTTTGTGACCTTTGATAGGTGTTTTCTCTATGGAGTATAGTGATCACAAGTTTCAATCTTTGTTGTGATTTTTTATCTTATCGCTATAATACATAGTGATACGCAAATGCCTATCACTCATCACTATGTCCATTATTCTCCAAATGCAATCCATGATCAACCTTGATCCATTTCTATAGGAAATGGTAACCCCTTTTGAAAATCACACTACTTTATCACTATAACACATGGCAATCAACCAATCTTATTGCTAATCACTGCAACACAAACTTCCTTTCTTCAATTACTAAAAGCACTTATTGCCATATAATATAGAAATACAACTCATTTCATTGCTGATTGCCAAAAAGAAAAACTCAATTCCTGCCAGCGATAACATCATCGCCCATTGTTGTAACCAAAACCTCATCACCTTTCTCGTTGATGATCACTAAAGGTTATAGTGATACACCTTTCTTTATTGCTCATCACTTTATGTTATTATGATATCTCACCTGACTTTGAAGATGACCCTACTACTATCACCACAGAATACATCGATACTTGATGCTTCATCATTATAGCTATAACAATATTTTTTTTTTTAAACCTTCTATATTTTCAAACATTCAATTGGTATGGGTCGAAACTTAACAATTTTTAGTCAAACTTTTGAGCAAACAAGGACATTTTTGGATCATTCGACCAACTCTTGCAAAAAATTCAACCAATTTTAGTAAAAAATAGAGGCCAATTCCACTACTGTTAGGACTTAATTGACATGTTTTAATGATTCAATCTCATTTTTTGAATATTGCATTTTTTTTTATGGAAACTAAATTATAGAAATGCTTGAAATGATAAGTTGTTATGTTTAAGTGGGAATTAATGTTGATGGTATGATATTGTAGTATTGCAATATAGCATGTGATATTGTTACTAAGAAGAGTTAACTAAAATGATTAAATATACAAAATGTGATGTTGAATGTGATTATGTAATAATGAGTTATTTCACTTATTATATATTTCTTATATAATTCTCATGGACTACAGATG
This sequence comes from Cupressus sempervirens, assembly GCA_028749045.1. Lineage (NCBI taxonomy): Eukaryota > Viridiplantae > Streptophyta > Pinopsida > Cupressales > Cupressaceae > Cupressus > Cupressus sempervirens. The sequence continues at coordinate 749,138,667 of CM053792.1, forward strand.
CTCGAGTTTAGTATGCAGGAAATTAACCATGGAATTGACCAAGGAATCAAGGCTCAAACCATTTAAATATAACATATCCAAGGTTGAATCTATGGAAAGATTCAAACCTCGGTGTAATGTGTTTCATTTCATAAACGTGAATTGTATGTGTGTAATAGATTTAAATTCTTGTTTTAGAGACATGTCATTATAAATGTAATGTGTTTTTTTATGTGTCACTTGACACTTGTGTTGTCCATATGGATATGACTCATCATTTAGGGTTTTGGGGAAGAGTAACCTAACCTAAACCTAACCCAATGTAATACCCAAGTTAACCCCTCATGGAAGAGTGATAGGAGAAGTCTCCATCAAGATAAATTCGAATTCCAACTTGCTAGTGACTTTAGAGGACCTAAGAGTAATCCTAGGGTGTTATATTGGTGAAAAATAAGTCCTCACATGATAGTAGTGTGGGTTGGGGGTCTAAATTTAAACTTTAGTGGGCCTAGATGACTTTAGAGACCCTCTAAACAAGTAACTTTCTTAGAGTTTCGAAATTTGAGTGTTCACATGTTTTCTTGAACTACCTCCTACATGGTCAAAGCTACAATTTTGGAAGGGGGTGAGGATGCAAGAAAAGGGAGGCTTCTTGTTAGAGCCATTTTTAGCTAGCGGGAAGTTTGAGGCCTTTTTAGAGGGCTTGGGGGAAATTAGTGAGCTGTCTACCTGCTCTCTGACTTTAGAGGATCTTAGGATTTTGGAGATTTGAGAGGGAAGGAAAAGGGATCTCTTCCTCAACTTTTAAATACCATTTGGAAAGGACCAAGGTTGGTTCTTCTTGCTCATGGAGTTTTGTTTCTTTTCATTTTGAAGTTGGATATTTGTGTTGCATTCATGAGCTTGTAGGAAATGAGACTGTCATTACAAGTAGATTGTATTAGGTTGTGTTGTGAAGTATATGGTGATTAATTGTATTGTTTTATTTATTCTTGTTTCCTTCTTTTTTCTATGAGTATTGTTATGGATGTAAAGACTTCACTCACCCTTTGGGAAGGGAAGAGAAGTTTTGGCTGAAGGAATTAGTTGGGCCTGACAATATAGTTGAGAACCTTGGAGTATGGACCCATTGTAGCCATAATCATTCATATCTTTCTTTGGGAGTGATAAGGGAAGTATGGTGGAGAGAGGAATTTTATGGAGTATGGGCTCCAAGAAAGCTATTGTTGATGGTAGTGTTTTTGGGAATTTATTGTGAAGATGAGGATGATTGTGAAAGCCCAAAAAGGGCATGGAAATTTCTTATTATAGATATTATTTGATATGGAAAGTCTCCTCTTTACAAATCCTATCTTCACCCTATGTTAATGGTTCCATTGTGAAAATACCTTAGGTTGGGATTGTTCAAGTTTGTTATTGTGGTGTTTATGCATTTGCAAGATTGTATGTGGTATCACATTTGAGCCTTGTATTCCCCTAGCTTGAGGGTGGTCTCTTTGGAGGCCTATGGTTGGAAGAAGAGTCTCCATGGTTCTTGTATAAATATTTTGTAGGTTTTTTGCATAACGGATTCATAGAAGAAAGCTTGGATTGCTCATGGGTTGAAGTAGCATGAAAAATAAACTTGTCATTTGTGCATTACATTTGTAATGGAGAAATCTCCATCTTTTTCACTAGTTGTGATGTATGGTTGCATGTGTGGCAATACATAAATTTGTAGAAATGTATTTGTATCATTATTTGGTGATAAGCACTTATAAGTAATCAATTAAGAATTGAATATAATTGGTGACATAGATGGAATTTAGGAAGATTTCATCTCACTTAGATGATCCATTGTGTTTAATGTTCATTGGAAGTCATCAAGTATATGTTGAATTGTATCCATTTTCAAGTCATGAAATGATATGAGGAGACTATATTTTAAATATGTTGATCATAAAAAATAAAATTCATAATGCAATTAGTTAAATGAAAAATATCATTTAATTTTTCATTGTAGAAGAGAGGAATGGAACTAGTAGATTTTAAATAGGTTCACTTTAATCTATTAGTTCATACTTGATCTTGATTCTAAATGAATTACATGTATTAAAACTAATGTTAAAGTGAATTTGATATATTATTACATTGAACATATACATTAGAATGTTAGAACAACATCAAACTATTACCAAAACAAAATTCATGTCACAATGGTTGAATAGATAAAATCAACAAAACATTCTTAAGAATATTCAAAATGTTAAATTTATAGAGGCATAGAAACTAAACAATTCTAACTAAAGCAAACAAGAATAAGAATATGTATCATTATTTTCTATTCTAGAATACATATCCCTATTCCCATATTCTTATTCCTATGGCCAAAAAGACCTAACATTATCCATTTAAATGGGTAAGCAAGTAGCGGGACTAAGTCATTAAATCCCATGTACATAAGTCACATTTAAAAGGAAATCATAATATAATACTATAAAAATCCCACATCAATTCCATATTTCCAATGCCAAACCCACTACCATTTTCAACTAAGTAAAAAAGAATAACAATAAACTAATTCATACATATGTTCCTTCTCTAATAAAGAAGTCAACCCACCTTTTTAGTGGACACTTTCCATTTTAAATAATATATACAAAAAGGGATAAGTCAAATCATTTTTAACCCATGCCTAGGGAGGTGACTAGACTTCCCACTCCCTCATAAACTATACCAAGTGTGTGACATGGATAGGATGGGATGAGTCAAGCAATTGCCACTAGAACTTTGGGCCTAGGAACCTAGGGTTAGGAGTCCAAGGCAGGGTGGGCACATGGAGAGTAGTACTAGGCACGTGACTTTTGGTGGAGCGCATGGTAGTAGGAAATGAGTAAAATTTAGGGATTTGGGAGGGTAGTTTAGGATTAGAAAATTTATATTTAGGATAGTGCTTTTTTTTGAGGAGAAATGTAAATATGTAGTATGTAGTATGTAATATAATATTGGGAAGTTAGAGGGAAAAGGGGTGTTGGGTGTATGGTAAGGTAGAGTAAGTGGGTAAGGTTGGGATAAGTTAGGAATCATATTAGTATGGAGATTGGGTATTATAAATAGGGTTTAGTGAATATTTAATTAAAGTAAGACAAGTGATTAGCAAGTAGTATAAGACATTATATATATATATATATATATATATATATATATATATATATATATATATATATATATATATATATATATATATATATATATATATATATATATATATATAATATTGATTAGTAAATAGTATTAAACAAATAAACATTATTTGGTAAATAGTTGTACACATATTTTAAAGGATACATAACTAGTTGCTAATTGATATTATGTATTTAATAATTTTAAAAAAAAAAAATTATGAATTGTGGGAAATAATTGTTAAAGGATTCATAGATAATCTAATAGTCGAATATTAGTCACATGGTGTGTTAGATACTAGTTCACTAAGTAAGGGGGGGTGTCGTATTAGTTCATCTATCTAATCATACATATTAACCATTCCATGTTGTTCAAGTTCAAACATCTTGCTGAACCCCTCATTCATAAACCATGGTTTAATTGACAACTAACATGTTCGATGATTCAACCATGACACACATTCATAGTGATTAGTATATATAAATATACTTTTATAATAGGATATTACATAACGTAAGCCTACTTTAGATGCAGAGTTCACGAGTCAAACGAGCTCGTGAATTCAATTTTGTACACTCACTTGAACTAATTCAATGATGAATCTATAAAAGGCCATTACCTAATTGAAAAAATAATAAACCCTAATATATTCTAGTATGGAGGGTTTATAGAAATAGGTCTTCTTCCTCCAACTCATTGATGTTGTATCATCAAATTGTCTCTTCTAATTCCTAATGCCAATTAGAGTAGAACCTTCAACCAACCTATTAACAACTATTTTGGTTAAGGATTGAAAGCATGTTGCAACTATATATAACTATTAGGTATCCAAAACTCCTAGCCATTTGATGACCTAGTTATTTATGTAATGTTCCTTGTGTGAAAATCCTAAGCTTTACTTCAAAAAAAATTGCAGTTGTGTTTTGCCCTAGAATTTTGGGCATGACAGAGCAATAAAATATTAGTGTAGAAGATCTTGAGGCAACAATATCAATTGTTCATGACGACATCAAAATAATTGAGCTTAGAAAAGAAAAGGCAATAAAATTATTCTCTCTACTTATAGAATGCTTAACATTAAAGATCAATAATGTGTGAAACAAGTTGGAAGAATGTCTTGCAGCCAAGGCATCTTATAAGAAATTTGCATATATAAACTTGAACACAGTTGAAGTAGCCACCTATGGACTATGAGCATAACATAGGTAGTAAGAGATACATGATAGAAGGAATTTGAGCAATTAAAGACATATTTTCTAGATTTTCTATATAGAATCTCAAATTTAGTTTGAGAAAAGCTAACAAAAATTTATTTGTATATAAATCTTGACACCTTTTTCATTGATGTCAAAGGGGGAGTAGTATAAGAAAATTGTATAAAGTATAATGTAAAAGGGAGTAATAGTATAATGTATTGATACTTTTAGAAAGGGGGAACATTATTTATGTGAAGTATTATAGTAGGAGATATAAGGAAAAATGGTTATAAATGTAATGATCCACAAATTTTAAAGTTTTGTAAAAGTTTTTGAACAATGTTTTGCGACTTAGCCAATATTCCCATATGTTACCATCAATGGAAAAGGGGGATGTTGTTGGAAATTTGGATAAATAGGATAAGTTGGAATAGTGTTAGTGTTGTCATTTATAGAAATATATACTTTGTGCAAAGAAGATATTATGCACAAATAAAGATTCTATGGTTAGACATGGAAAATTTTCTTAAGTATTAGATAGTTTAACTAGTAGAATAGAGACAATTTTGGTATACATGGTTGAAAAAAGAATTATTGGCATGTGAAAAGTTAGGTATAGATAGTGCAGAATGTCAAAATGATGTATGTTAGAGTGCAAGATAGTACAAACAATACAGGTGTTAAGGCAGTTTTACTAGTTGCAACAATATATAGGTAGAACAGAGCATAATAGTAAATGGGTAATTGTGGGTGAAGGAATTTTTTTATTATGAAATAATAACTTGATCAATTAGGGAAAACATCCTATATGTTAACCCTAAGAGTGCAAGAATTAATTTTGTATTTTTCCAAGTGTGTGAAATCTTGAAGGTTGACTAAACAAGTTTGTAAATTGTAAAGGTATAAATGAAACATAGCACTAAGGAAAGTCATGTGAAGTGTTATAAGAGATATGAAACTTATGTGAAAGCTATATGTATGATATGTGAACTATATGTAATGAAAATTCTAAAGTATGATCAGAGGTATGCAAAGAGCAGTAGAGGAAAGAATAGATATTGAAGATATTAGAATTGAAAAAAGGTTTTTTTATCTATCCCTTTTGTATCAAGAACTATATTGTATATTATATGTTTGGGAAGTGGGATCATCTTGTATACATTTTATAATTGTACATAACAAATCCTAATAGAGTTTAGGATTTTAACAAGGCCTAATCCTCAAACAAGGATTGAGACACTATATGCATGTAATAGACTCCTGACAGGGTGAACAGCCTTAACCAGATACTTTTGTTTAGTGGATCATTTTGTGGATACTATCCCCACTGGGGTTTCCCTTGGCCAAGGTTTCCCTAGTTAACAAAATATGGTGTTATCAGTTCTCTTATTGCATGGTTATGTTTACTATTTACTATTGTTAGTTTACTTTCATATGCAAGTTATAAGGCAATTAATAATATCCACTTTTGGGTGAAAGTTTATAGAATAGAAATTCACCAACCCCACTCTAAGTATTCCCTATTTATTCCCTATTTCTAATAGTATTTATTTATATTTTTTTCTTGTACATCTAGACATGGAGCCTATAAATCAACTTAGAAGGTATAAATCAACCTAGAGGTTATATTTCAACCTTGAACTATGTCTTGGATCACAAACTAGTCCAAAATTTTGTAACACTAATATTTGGCTTCCTAAATTAATCTAAAAAACAAGCTCTGAAATACTATGTTATAGCTTGACCTTGACCTATACATGACAGTATCATAACTTGGAATGAAATCTAGATCCAAAAAGTTCTACAAAAAGGGTCCCAAGATTTTTAGTCAAATCCTTCATCTAAAAGTATGTTTGAGAGGGTGGTGATATAGGGAATTTCCTTAGTTAACCCTTAAGTTTGGTGATATCTACCTCAACAAATAGTTTTTAGGAAAGTATAGTGTGTAGTGCTCATGAATATATAATGTGGATCTAGAATACAAGGAGATATGCAAATATAATGTAAAATACCAAGATCCAACCCTAGAGAGTAAAACCGTAGCATTAAAATTCAATAAATATGTGTTTAGATGTTGTTTAGTGAGATAAACTATGTGAGATGAATTCATTAACCAAACATTCCTTCACTAAGTCATATAATATAAGATAAAATGGGACTTTGAAACAAAATTCTCAATATAACCCAAGTTAGATTAGAAAATCCCAACTAGTATTAAGGGATGCTAATACTAAACCCAAACTATTTCAAGGAAGTATGCAACAAAGTCCTCTTTCATCCAAATTTAATTGATTTTAGATGTGCAATATGAACATAAAATTAAATTAATTGATTAGAGGATAATAGTAAGATAAATATAAGAACTAAATGTATGTAAAAACCCAATTAAAATGTATAAATAGTTATATTATAAGAGGAAAAATAAATGACAAATACTTTACCTCTAAAATGAAAGGGAATGTGTCATTTTACTCTAAGGGTAATGGATTTGAAACCATGATTACAATTTTGACCATGGATGTATGATCATGATAGAAAACCTTATTTTTCCTTGACATCTAGGAATATGTTGATTGAGAGAAAAATTGTATAGATATTTTATAGGATTATGGTCATGCACCTAGGGAACTATAGAAAAATTTACCCAAGTTCTTTTGAAATCTCTAAGTGAATAATTTTCAAATTTGTAATCAGAATTCAGATATCCTGCTCTTGTGCGCAAGACAATAGGGCTTTGATTTTAAGGGGAAGAATTTCCTTGGTAAATCCCTAGATTAAAGAATTAGCCTTGAAATAAAAAGTCATGTAAAGCATGAAAAGAATAAATATGGATACAAATATCCACCTTTCTTGATGAAACCCTTGTTACGAAGGATTTTGTAATGCTTGTGTGTTGTCAATGTTGAATTTGAAATGAAGGATGTATGAAATCTCCAAAAATGTAATTAATCTACCAATAATACATCATAAATCAATGGATGTAAATTTATATCAATGAATAAGATAATTAATGCAAAAATATAGATCTGCTCCCTTGATGGAAAAAAATCTAGATCTTAAATAAGAAATGCTCTCAAAGGATCCTTGAATCTTGAATGCTTGAAATGCCTTAGGAAATCTACTTTTATGAGTGCTTCAGTACTAGTATTTGTGTATATATATGATCATGATGTGAAATTGGGGTTCCTATTCTTCATTTTATACTAGTTTTCTAGTGTGAAAATGTAGCAAGCCAATGGATTTACCAGATTTACAATTTTAGAACCTTGACATGAAAAATGGTTGACCTAAGTAAAACTATTCTAAGATTAACTCAAGAAGGGGTAACCCTAAGTTCTTGTAAATTAAATAGATGAAAATAAAATTAAAAATACAAAATAGGAGAAATGATTTATTGGGAACAAATCCATCCATGGTCCATAAGGTCATTGAAGGGCCAAACCTAAAAGATCTCAAATGATAGTTACTTACATTTTAAGATGATACACATGCATGAAAATCTATAAATATAAAGAAAATAAAAATGAAGATCTAAAAAAAATAAAAAATCATACCAAGTCCTAATTGGATAAAGCATTACTATCCCTCTTCATAATCAATTTGCAACTCCATGATGATGTCTTGAATTCTTGATTGTAGTTTTCACCACTTGATTGAAATATTGTACATGATGAGCCTCTTTTTTTAATGGATAGTTTGATGTCTTTGGTTTCTACTTTTCAATTTCTCTATATCGAATTGGGATGTACACCAAGGTTTGATTATGTGATTCCTTATTCTTATTTCCAAATGAATTAAATAAGGTTATTTTATAATGATTTTGTGATTTTAAATCTTGCAAGGTCTAACTACTCTAGGAATGAAAGTCCTTTAATTTTGATTTGGTTTCAAGACCCCATGAAGTAAATGCCTTATGTACCTTTTGATCTTGATCTATAGAGGAATAAATCAAGGGAAAGCCTTTGGGATTCTAAATGTAGAATAGGTCCAGGATTAAATGGTCAAAAAATTGAGAACATGTGATATGAATGAGAAATAGTCCTAATGAAGGAGATGAAGAGGATGATGCATAGAGATTAGATCCTACCTCATTTTTTGGACAAGATGGGGTGATTAAGGAGGATGTGTTAGATTCTACCCCAATTTTTCCTAAGAAATAGTTAGGGAAAGTGAATTAAGTGTATCCATAATGAAAGTGTATTATGCAAGTAAATTAAAGAGAAGTTATCAATCACTAAAATTAAATTCATCAAATTTAACATGGTATAAATAATAATGGGGAAACATTACCAATCCAATACTAAACAAGGAATTGGGATATGAAGCATCTTGGACAAGGGCTTTGGATTTGAATCATATTCAAAAATAGCTTATTATTATGTAGAGATTCTCATCATGATTATGTACAACCTTATAATTAATTCATATGCAAAAATACCCAAAAAAAAATTAATTTCAAGAACTACTCAATTTTGTGTCACTTGGTCCTCTACTCAATGTTACTAAAATTGATCCAAAATTCAGAGCTTATATATTTGATTATAATAGAGAAATATTACCAAGCCAATATTAGGAAAGGGCTTGGGATATGAATTATTAATGATTTATCTTAGGCCTTGGCTTTGTGATTTCTCAACATGCATCACAACTTCTCCCACATCCTCCAAATAAAAAAGAAATAGGAAACCAACATCAAAGGAAGTGGTTATGGCTCTAAACACTAAAAATAATATCGATGAATATGCTAGTAAACTTGAGGATCTTGAAGAGGACATGCCAAAAAAAGTGTGTTTATATTAATATAGGTTCTTCAGAAATAAATAGAAAATATTAAGAGCAAGGCTCAAATTTATTATTCTTGTTATTCACCTTATTATAATATAAAAATATTTATGTTGATTATGTAGATCTCTGAAAACCATTATACGATAATTGATATACTAGGAAAATGTTAATAGGTCAAGTAAATCTAGTTGCAAACTACATATATGACTTACCTTCAGTCATCATGAAGACCAAGTTAAAGTCAATTTAAGGCAATGGACAATTAATAAAGAGTAAGGAGCATTAATTGTTGGGTCTTAATCCCCCACTAGTTCCTCATATCCTAGGAAAGGACAAAAAATTTAAAGGTGGAATTAGTTGGATGGTGGAGTTTATCAAATTTGCATAACCATTAAAATGCTTTTAATTTTTTATAGGGATATTAATGTTCACGAGTTCGATGAAATTATTAAAATAAAATAAAAATTCATATTTGATATCAACTTCATCCAATTTATCTCAAAATCCCATGCTATAACATATGTAATATGGAGGAAGTTTGTTACATATAGAGACTTCTTTTAAAGAAGTTTGACTAGTTCAGTGAGAAAAAAGTATTGATATAGGAAAATTACACAAAGAATAAGGAAGAAAATTCGAGCAAAAGATTAAATAGTGGTGGTCCCATAATCTTTTTTTTTTAAATTTTTTTTTTTCCTTATTCCCTTTTCAAAATACTTTTTGATAATGTTCTAGCAATAGAATATGCGAGACATATCACTAATTTTTGCAACAACTCTTTCTAGCACTTGCGAAGGTCTAATAATCTACTCAAAAAATTTAGGGTTACAGAGCCTTGCAAGTTTTTTCTTCTAAGATTAGTTAGGATTTGAATTTTTTTTTGTATGTGAGAGACACATTACTGTTTTTTGCAAAAAACATTTTCTAACACTTGTGAAGGTCTAATAATCTACTCCAAAAATCTAGGGTTGGAAAGTCTTGCAAGCTTTCCTATTTTTCTTGAGATTAGTTAGGATTTTAATACTTTTTTTTTATAATCTAATTTTGTAAATGATCCTAATATTTTTCTATTCCTTATGTTATAAAAAGAATACAAAGATCATACATTAATTTCCCTTTGAATGTTATTAGTGAGAGCATAAAAGATGCCATGCTATGAGCCAATAAACTTCATATATTAATTCCATATAAAATAAATGAACTCATGATACAAAAAATATAATTTGTTTTTGTCATGTCATAAATGTTTTTATTGCCCTAAATTTGTATTCACACATTCAAATGAATGTAGTATAAATTATGTTTGTGTTATTGTTAAACATGTTCATCATTTTTATGCTTTCTCTAAAGAAAAAGAATTAAATATTTTTAAATGATAACTATGAATGTTGATAATATTATTAGTCAATTTAATCATAATTTACTGTAAAATTGCTGATAAAATTGATTACATTATATGGTTTCCATACTCTACTTCCACGTAGATTAGACAATGGTGTAGGGTGCAAAGGCAACACATTCTAAAAGGCAACAAATATTCATCTTTAACACCATTTTATATTATGTTGTAAGGACAAATAAAATTTAATTCTCATTACTATTTGAAATTGTGATGGGATTATATGTTTGAAAAATGAATATAAAATCCCATTGCACTAATTTGAGAATTTATGATGCTAGAAGTTTCTATTTGTGTTCAATATGTTGTTATCAAGTATATAGATTAATCAAAATGTAATTCCCCCTTATTTTTGTGGAGCTCCTAGTGAAGAAGGCTACGTGCCTTATTGATGTTGCATTATCTTGTCTTTAATTACTGAATAGTGTTGAGCCTATTGCCTATTTTATTAGAATTTGTAGTTGAGTCTTATGAATTTCACTCAGGATTGAAGGTAGAAATTGATAAATAAAGGGATAAAATTATAAATTTCTTCCACATTGATTTTGGATTGACTTTTCTTTTGTCATAGAGTAATCTATATTTCTAAGTGGTTCACAATTTCGTTAGTATTTAGGGGTTAGTAGACATTTTCCACTTTTTGGAATTTTAAAATGATATTATGTTTCTTTAAATGTGAAAAGATTATTTAAACTTAGGTCAATAAATTTTTCATGAATAGGAATTTTTTTAGGGAAAAATTGTTTGGTCCTTGGATTCAAGAGTAATTGGATATAACAAAGTTTTTATTCAAATTTATACTTCTATGTGTAAAAAAATGTTATTATTTGACAAAAAAAAAAAAAAAATTCCATCTTAATCACCCAACCGAATCATGTATCTATCAACAAAGTAGTTATTTGGATCATACAAGAAAATAATAACTATTAAATTATAGACTGTGATGTCTATTTGAATGATAAAAGAAAATAATATCTACTAAATTATAGATTGTGACATCTAACAATGTATCGATGTTATTTCTAGTCTAATAGATCATTAATATAATAAACAATCTCTAATGTGTTCAAGTGGATAAATAAGTTTACGATGTACAATTAGCAATACAACTTAAACAAAAAAATTATAAGCAATAAAATTAAGAATGCACTAACCAAATAAACAACATCTAATTTTGTTTATAATTAAATAATATGTATTACACAATCATCAAAAATCAAATTGAATACATTATACAAATATAGGTGGAAAACATACAAAATATAAACCAAACTCAACAAATCATATAAATAAATTTGACAATATCAATCAAATATAGAATAGTATGTCAATTAGGAGGAATTTTACGTCTGCATAACATTTCATGATCTCAAACTTAATTTAACAAAAAAAAGTTTAGTAATTTAGGAACTAGACTAATGTGACAATTCTAATTTTAATACTGATGAAAATTCTATTTGACCTTTTGACCCTCAATTTTATCATCTGTATACACTTATCTAATTTTTAAATTTTATTCATTCTAATGTGAAATCACCTCCAAAACTTATTTTTCCAAATTCTCTATAATCATATATTTTTAATATTAATTAGAAAAAGATAATAATATTATTGTTCATCACCATTACTAAAAACAATTAAATGAAAATTAAGAAATGAAATAGAAATCCTACACACATAATAACATAATATATTGATACCATTTGATTTTACTTCAACTACTATCATCAAACATACATTTGATTTGTGAACATTTTATTTCATTTACATACTTTGTCCAACCTCGACACTACACCAAGAGATCAAACACATATGAGGAAATCTTATTCCCATTACTTATACTAACATTAAATTCACACTACATAGTTTCATTGCATCTCTAACTAATATATGTATCTGGAATACATTGTAAAAATCAAAATAACTTAAACATGAAGTCAAATTCACCCAAATACATTTAATTTGATATCAAATTTAAGTATAGTGTGGAAATCATGAATAGCTTCCATTGAAATAATGGCATACCCACCAGCAAATCTATACTTTCCAGTTCCTCCAACCACTGTAGCTTCATATTTTGAGGCATTAAATTCATGAACTCCGAGCAACTGAAAAGTGTCATAACTCTGACTCTTATTCTTATCATTCTCAAACACAATGTTAATCAAAAATGTGCTACTACAACCTCCAACTCCACTCTCATCTCCAAAAAAATATAACCCCTTTGAGCTACCAACCACATTCGACTCAATTTCAGGTTTCTCAGTCACCAAATCATCCACCACCATAGTGGTGCCAAATTTGTTTATTTTTGAAGAAGACCCATTTACTCCTGCCACTATTACTTGTGTGGATTTCATTCCATGCACATAAATAACCATGTTGATCATTTCACTTGCATTTACAATGTTGGCCAGGAAAAATAAAAGTGCCAAAGACAATGCCTTATTGGAAGCCATTAAAACAAATTGTTGAATGCATGTATGAGGTTGAAATCATGTACTTTTTAAAAGTAGGTTTTGCGAGTGATTTGAATTTATAGATAGGAAATAGAAAACAAATTTGTTTTAGAAAATAGTAGGACCTAATTAAAAGTTAACGCACCTAATAATAATAATGGTGGGTACAAAATCTTTTGACTTTTGTCTCCCTTTCTTATCCCATGTGTTTTTCTTTTTTGCCTCTTCTTAATTTATTTAATGGAAATTGGAGATTAGGTCAGAATTTATTAATAAGAGATGAAGTCACTCAAATATCACAAGAACTATGGATCAACAATGTGTTCCCTTGATCTATTATGATATTTGGCTAGTGTGTTGAAATTTATATATGTTATTAATTTTTATTTTGTTTCATAATATTTTGATGGAATTAATTACATGGATTACTTTCCAATGCACGTAAATAACCATATAGATCTTGTGCAATGTACTAGAATTTGTAATGCTAATAAGCACAAATAAAAGTGATTGACAAAAGATCTTGTTGGAAGCCATTAGAAAAAATGTTGAATTTACGGGTGAGGTAGAAATCATGCAGTTTTATAGTAAGTTTAATGAGTGATTTGAATTTATAGATAGGAGAAAATATAATTGTTTCAGAGAGAAATACAACCTAATTAAAAGTTGGCACACCTAATAATGTTGGTAGGTATGGGATCTTTAGACTTTTGTATCCTCCTTTTCTTATTCTATGTGATTTTTTTTCCACTTCTTAATTTATTGAAAGAACATTGGAGATTAGGTCAGAATTTGTGATAAGAGATGAAGTCACTCAAGGATCACAAGAACTATCACAAGATCAATGACATGCTCACAATCTATTATGATATGTGGCTAGGTGTGTTGAACTTTGTATATATTTTCTTAATTTGTATATAGTTTGAGGGTTTTTAATGGAATGGTTTACTATTATTATATATTAATAAATATTTTATTTTATATAAAGTGAAATTTATAAGTCAATTTATCATTTTTTTTAGATATATTCATTTTATATTGGAACATATGATTCATATATATATATATATATATATATATATATATACATACATACATACATACATACATACATACATACATACATACATACATACATACATACATACATACATACATACATACATAATTAAATAAATATAGAGTAAGAATCATATGTTCAAATATGTAATGAGTATATCTAAAAACAATGATAAATAGAAATATAAATTTAACTTTTTTTTATATATAATATTTATATATAATTTATTATTATTAATAATAAAAATATGTGTTAATTTTGTAAGGAGAATGATCCATTATGTATATGGAATTAACTTCTAAATTTCTTAGTCAAAGATTACAAGAAATTTGAGAGGTTTGAAGTCATATTGTCAACTTGTTATGGTATGTTTGTATTTGCATTTGAAATTTATATATTAATGTTAATTATTATTTAGTCTAAAGTGGAAGATATTTAAATATTAGTAACATATAAAACTAGGCTTATATATTATTTTTCATGGTTATTCATTTTTATGTAATTGATATGCATATGTATTTAATTTATTTTTATTTTTAATCAACTTTTGGCATTATGTCAATCGCTTGATATGAAAGATCAATTGCAACATGTGAAATTGACTTCTAATTTTTAATTTTTAATTTTTACCTAGTTCATTCATACTCTAAGACAACTTCATACATATTTAGTGTGAAGTGAAATTTGACAATGTCATCAAACAGATTCATGGTGACTAATTTTCATCTTTGAGAAATAGTGGTGAAAAAGGAATTAGAAGATGATGTCACTTGTTAGTATTACATACCCCTACATGATCATTCTCCCTATAGTTGTATGGGAGACCGAAAAATGTGCCACATGTCCATGTTGGTCATCTCTCTTAACACCATAGGCCCAAAATTATCCCACACGATACATTGACAGATACTTCAAGGTGGGTCTAACCTTAGGATGCATCTCTACACATAGAAATGACTGTAGATGAGAACATTCGCATTGTAGGTTTTTACATGCCTCAAAATTCCATTACCCACCAACTTCTGCAAAACAATGAAGAAATACTCATGACCTATGTGAGGTACCTCCACCTCAACTTGAGGGTCATTCAACATGATAACTTGACTTGATAAATGTAAGAAAATAATATTGACGGATTTTGTGGCACCTACAATCAAAAAGGGAAGACCATGCCCAAGCCTTTAAAATGGGGAGGAAAAAAATTGTAAATGGAGTTTGAACTAGGAATTGTTACTAAAATCAAGAGGATCCCTCTCTGTAAAACCTTAAGATTATAATCAAGTCTTGGGATTGTCAAAATAATCAATCGTTTCTTAAGCCCTTTTTTCTTTGTTCTAAATCAAATTGTCTTTATGAATGTCTTCTATGCAAAATTTGACTTCAATGTTCTTATTGAATAGCTATTAATGAGAGTATGCATTCTAATTTTCTATTTATAGTTATTATTGTATGTCATGTTATATGTTTAAGAGTTTTAGCCTTTAGTAATTAGTAATTAATTTTCTATCAAAAGAATCAAACTTTGTGCCTTGATACCTTGTATTGAGGCAACTTATGTGCAAGGTTCACTTTAGTGGTGAATATTTGCCAATTGGCAAATTTTACACATCGTCCTACATCAATTTGGAAAATTATTATATGTGGAAGGGAATTTTGCCTCAACTTTACCAAAAATGGGTTGCACCTTTGGGCACATTACCATATTATTTATACCATTGACTATCCTTTTCACACGATATAGCCAATTACAATTTTTTTTGCGTACAAAAAATTAAGCATATTCACCTATGATTTTTGAAGGGAACTTTTTGGATGCCCTAAATTTGCCCACAATTTTAAAAGGCTTTTTAGGTGAGGGACAATATTCACCCCACAAATATACAGATGTGTGTCCTAGACTAATACAATTATGCCAACTATAGTATGCAAGGCCATATATTAAAAAAATCTTGACCATCTTGGAAATTATGTAAGACATGTTTTTATTACGTGGGATTTTCCAAATATTTTGTATAGACTATAATATTCCTATGGAATTCACTAAAATGGATTGGTATAAATACATTCATAGATTAGTAGATTCTCTCAATTCCAATCAATAGTGAAGTCTCAATTTCTCAAAATGTTGGGAGCATTTGGCGAGAAATGACTACAATTGAGGCAAAGGTGAGTAACTCATACTCATATCTCTCTCGACTATAATTTTAGTTTTTTCTTGTTTATTAGGTACAAGGTAGACTAGTAGTGGTTGGTTATCACCTCTAACTAGTGACCACTAAGTCATTCGGTAATCAAGGAAAGTTAGGAAACCTATATTTTATAGTGTAGGTTGTACAACCAATGAATTATATTTAGATAAATATATATGCAATGGTTGATGATCACTTTTTTAACAAGTTGATTTTTTTAACAACCTATATTTCTTTGGAGATGTCAAACATGAACAAGGAAAAGAGTCCTACATGTGGTGGAAGATAAGAAAGGCCAGCCAAATGCACTCACAGAACCTTGTCATCATATTTTAGTGGCAAAAATTAGGAAGCTACAACAAGTACATTTACAAGATTCCCAAACATAGCCAGTGCCATTGCCACATATCGAAGAAGTTGGCGAACACGATATCTTTGATCATGATGAACTTGAAGATCTTCAGATAAATACCCAAAGTAGCCAAAATAATATCCATATAATAAAATTAAATGAAAATTCTAAAGATGGTGATGGAGTATGGGTAGGAAAGGGAACAGATATTTACAAAACAAAAAATTATGCAAAAAAAAAATTTAAAAATTCGGATCTAACAATTGGGAATTTTCAAATAAGATGGGCCTCAAATTGTCCATTTATTGAACCTTTTGTCAATTGAAATACAAGTAAGCTTTTATTAGAATGCAAATAGATGGCATGCACAAGGATAAATAAAAAGGAAAAGAGGTTGCAGCTAAATTTGACACCATAGAAAAACATATTGGTAAAGTTCATGTGAAGAAAATCATAGATGGAGTGGAATAATCAATGATAAGATGGAAAACCAAGGAGGAATGTCAACATGTTAAGAATGGAGAAATATTTGAATTTTAGGATAAAATATAGATGAAGCCTATTGAAGTAAAAGGTTTAATTAAATTTCTTCTTAGAAAAGCAATGAAAGTAAAATAAATGGGTAGAGGTCTTCAATTAAGTGTTTTCTTTTATATTTTGATCAAAGGGTGTGCCATGATAGACTACCAATCATTTAGTGCTTTGTTACACTTTCTAAAAGTTCATTGTTATTTGAGGAGTCACTGGTCAGTAAATAGCATGTGAGAATGGGAAGGTTTTCTTGTTGAGGCTGAAAAGGAAAATATCAAGGCAAAAATTAAAGAGTCAAATTTTATTGCATTATATTTATATGACGTGACAACAGTAGACAATACTTTTTGGGTGTGCATGCATTTCTATACTATACATTTTTTTACTTCAAATCCAATCTACTAAATATTGTTAAAATGAAGGATAATTCAACAATGGAAAACATATTTGAACTAGTAAAGAATTCTCTAATTGAGCATGGAGGCATAGATGAAATGATGATTGCCCAGAAGTTGGTGTGTGTTGGAGCTTCAATAATGTAAGGCCACATGATTATCTTGTCACAAAGTTAAAATATTTCCTTGCACCTTAGGTTACTGACATTCACTTCATGGCCCACAAAATTAATCTATCTTTTAGAATTGTTAGAAACTGTTAACAAATATACAAAGTTGAAGTCTTAATCTAAGAGATCTATAGACACTTCTATAAAAGTCCTAAAAAAATTAGGGAATTTCAATAGTTTGTCAATGAACTAAATAATGGAAGAAATCTTCTTAAGGGTAATAATACTAAATGGATCTCTTTGGATGGACCATCTCATCAAGTTTTTTCTAAATATCCATCATTTCTTGGCACAATAAAGTCAACTCGTGATGAGGGTGGCCAACAAAAATATGGTGAGCTACTTGAAAGGTTAAGAAATGTAGAGACACTCTTAATATTAGTAGTCATTCTCCCCATGCTAGAGGAAATGAGGAATATAATGCGGATAATCGAGGAAAGATTTATGTATATTTCTAAATATAATACGCTACATAAAATGGCATGTGTGTCCCTTGATAATCTCTATAGAAATCCATATTCTTTTTGTGTAGATTAATTTTTTTAGGGTGGATTCGAATAAAAATAATGGACAACCATGACAAGATTTTAAAGATTGATAAAAATAGGGAGTTATGTTCCAATTTATAGGGAGTTGAGATACCATTGCACTACTATAGAAGGCTCATGTCCATGAGAAAATTTTAAAAAACTCATGTAGCCAAAATTAACTATTACAAAGGAAGTGTTTGAAAAGATTATTGGTTTTGTAATTGAATTTATGAGGAACTTTCTTATAAGGTTTACTAAAAAATTAGAGAAAGATTGCCTCCACATGGATTACTTGAAGTAATGTGTATTATGTTTCCAAATTATTGGAGTTTCAAAATTCCAAAAGATTTTAGAGATAAGTTAATGGTTTTGATAGATAAATTTTGCAACATAAAAGATATTAATGGGGTAGCTATAAATAGAATTTTAGATGAATCTCATTTGAGAGAGAAATAACTTTGTTTTGTAGATATAATGAAGTAACAATATTATCTTATGCAAAAACCCAAAGAAGAAGGATCAATAACCAAACTTTGGAGAATTTTGACTCAGAGTGAAGTGTTGAGAGATTCAATATGTGAATATTTCAAGTCTGTTGATTTATGTTTGAGCATGTTATTAGGGTATGTGGAGGATGAGAGAGTTTTCAATGCTTTGGGGTTCTTAAATTCAAAGTTAAGAAATAACCTAGACAATAATTTGGAAATTTTCCTGAGGCTATATACATCTAGATATGAAGTCAACAATTTTCCTTACAATAGGGCATTAAAATTGTGGAGGAAGAAATTTAATAGAAGAGGGTTGGGAAAAATTTTAAACAATTAAATTAGTAACTCAAGAAATAGTATTGGTAGCTTTGATGTTGAAGATGAGTATTAGGTAAGAAGAGGTATGCAGATTGGAGAAAACATGGTTTGAACTAGATGGAAAGGAATCTAAAGATTTAGATGAAGAGATGGTATGATGTGGAAACTCTAAATTTATTACTTATTAGTAAATACTATATTATACTTTCTGAATTCTAGACATTATTCTTTGTATCTCATTATCTATCATGCATAATAGGTTATATCATATCCTAAATGTCTGATTTTAAAAAACCATGCACATTGTATGTTATATTATGACATCAATCATTTAACTTTTACCAAATTATTTATTTTTATTTTCATTATTATGCTCATATGATACATTATTTTTTGTAAACATTACTGTGAAATAAAATATTGAGGGGCCAGGGGTGAATAAGGATCTATTCAACTTTTCATTGATAAAACAAATAATTGTATTCACACCTAATCCTTCTCATATCTTATACTGCATACCATATAATCATAAACTTGTAATGATGAAATCAAATCTATCTAAGCATAACATCCATGAAAAAAATTAACACATAACACAATAATTTTGGTTACCTAGAAATACTTCAAGTTGAAGGTAAAACTAGGGTGGCGATGAAACCCACAAATCTTTAGTGCTACAACAAAAAACTTATCTTATTAGTGCTACAATTTGATAATATTTGATGATCTTGTCATGCCCAAAATTTATAAGCCAAAAAGAAAACTATTTTTATTATTATTTTTAATTATTATTATTTTTAAAAATATTTTTGTAACTCAAGAAAAAAAAATAGTCCATTGGTTATTTCATGATTATGAGTTAGAATGCCTAACAATTATGACCATAAGATTCCAACATGCTAACATGCTGACCAAAGTAAACTCTAATTAGGTTGGAGAAAAGTTCTACTTGAGTTGAAATCAGGAGTCAAAAGGAACATTTTGATAATACAACATCAAGAGCTAGTACAAGAAAACCTGATTCTAGAACCCCATCAACACTAGCATTTCTTAGGGTTTTTATAGGTTGTCATTTGTCCTATAATTTACTAGGTAGTGATTTTTCTACAATTGAATAGGTTCGAATGGGTGAACATGTTAAGGACACTTGATAGGATAATAGGAGGGTGGTGCAAGTGTATTCACCTCTTATTTTATTAATATAATTTCCTATGTACACCAAGGTCCTAGGTGTTCACTATGCAATGAACATGCATGTCTCCTCATACAAGTGCATGTTGTGGTTCATAGTCATTAAATATAAGCACTCCTCCATGTAACACATTTACAAAATATTTCTTTGTACAAGGTTCACAAAATGAATTGGATTAAATTAAGATATATAGGGAGAATTAGGTATCCATACCCAACTCCAATATTATTTAATTACATTTGTATTTCATCATATATTTCTAGTATTTACAAATAACAACCTCACTTCTTTTCCTTCCATTAGGGTTTTGTATTTCTACATTTAAAGTGATCGAATGAATTCATACATCATTAAAAAAAAACATCTTTTAGCAAATCCGTAAGACAAAGGGCATAGGAAGCATACTAAGTAATATGTCATATGCATATGAAATTGTTACTAACATAAATAGGTGTGAGACTAAATTAGACTCTTTTGAAATGTGTTACATATGTATCCTTCTAACATTTTCTTGACACTATAACCCTACTAGAGATTATATGATTTCATTTCAACTAAGTTATTTTGATTCCCTAATAATTCTATGTAACTTACTATACCACTACTGAAAAACAATCTAAATTACTCAAATTCACATATTACTATCAATTCTTGAATCATTGATTTATCATATATTATTCCCTTGCTAAACAACCCATATATAAATTCTACCTTCCACCAATTATTGAATCTACTAGATGACTATATCAATCACATTTTTGCCAACTTATTTACTAATTGCATAATGCCATATCCCTATACTCATTTACTTAATATTTGTATTCTAATCACATGTACTAATTTTATTATTTACATTGTATATCATGTTACTTAATATTTACAACAAAAAAATTCATCAATACTTTTTCTACTATATTTAAAATTTTCATGTGTCACTATCTAACTTTAACTAACCCTTAAGACCTAGCTATACAAACTCCTAACCATGTGACTCCCCTCTTTCCACATACTATTATGTAATTGTTAATTAAATATTCAATTCACTACCTCCTAGCCATACATCTCTATGCTCCATCATACTAAGTTACTTTTCCCAAAAAAATCTATCCCCATTCCCACAATCCTAAATCCTTATTCCTTCGTAAACCACCTCTCCATTTTCAAGTGCCCTTCCCTAGGTGCTATCTTCAATGTCCCCACTCACCTTTCTAGGTGATTATTGATGTTTGGAGCCTTCCCAAGCTTGATGTAGGAGCATCCTGGGTTGCCTTGTTATCCTACTCATTTTGTTCATTTTATAGTGATTCATGTGCCTAGTAGTTGCTTCATGTGCCTAGTAGTTCCTTCATGTGCCTAGCAGTCCTTAATGTGCCTAGTAGTTCCTTCATGTGCCTAGTAGTCTTTCATGTACCTAGCAGTTCCTCCATGTGCCTAGTAGTTCCTCATGTGCCTAGAAATTCCTTCATGTTCCTAGTAGTTCCTTCATGTGCCTAGCAGTTCCTTCATGTGCTTAGCAATCTAGTTTTTTTCATGTGCCTAGCAATCTAGTTTTCTTCATGTGCCTAGCAATCCAATTTTCTTCATGTGCCTAGCAATCCAATTTTCTTCATGTTCCTAGCAATCTCATTTTCTTTATGTGTCGAGTTACTGTAGCAATTCCATCATGTGTTGAGTTACTATAGCAATTCCTTCATGTGCCGAGTTACCCAGTGTATGCCGAGTGATTCTTCATGTGCTAAGTTACTTAGTGTATGCTGAGTGTCTCTTCATGTGTTGAGTTACTTAGTGTATGCCGAGTGTTTCTTCATGTGCCGAGTTACCTAGTGTATGTCAAGTGTCAGTATTTGGACATTATTTTGTGAGCTGACTTATGGAATTTATTTCGTTCGTGACATTTATGTTAAGATCTTTTCTTAGGATGAGTCCAAACCATTGTTGGGTTGGCCTTCCTCTTATGTAATTATTCTAGAATGACCTATAATTTGTTATGGAAAGTATAAATAGAATGTTTAGGCTTAGAGTTAGGTAAGTTTTTGGTGAAAAAGATTAAAGAGCAGAACTAAAGGTGTAAATTTGTTGTTGGATATTTGTATGTGAATGTATTGTAATTGGTTGTAACCTAGAAGGCCTTATAGCTGGACATGTATGAAGATATTTTGATGAATCAATAAAAGTATTCTCTCTTCTTCCTCCTTTGTTTGTTGTTCCTTATGTTTGCTTCCATTGTGTTAACTCTTGTAGGGTAGTTTGGATAGCTAGGTGATCCTTTGGTCCTAGTTATTCTCCCTTTGCCTACATAAAAGCTATAGACTACGCATGCACTAATATTTGAGCTAAACCAAGCACTCTCTCCCTTACTTCCCACACCGATCATGGGAAAAGCATTGCCTTGGTTGGAAAATTTGGAAGTGATGTGCAATGGGAAGAGTGGAGAGATATGGGAAGTGTCCTAACGTGTGTTAGAGTTGGGAAAGCACATTCTTCAAGTGCTTAGCTTAATTCCATAAAAGGTGAGGAGTGTTTGGGGAGGTGGGGTCCACTCCCCTTCCCATGAAAATAGTATGTATTGCCTTTTCTTTATCTTAGGAAAAAGGTGCCTAGGTGATATGTAGAGTTATTTAATGTGTTTTAGAGCTTCCATGAATCATAAAAATCATGGGTTGCGTAAATTTTATAATATTTATATTGCTATGTGGATTCATGACAAGAGGTTATATGGGTCAAATAGATATTTTGCATTTGCGGTTGTATGATCTAATTGGAGGATTATGAATCTTATGTTCCTATGTTCCCTATTATTTTATGGTTTTCTTCTTCCTTCATAGGTCAACCCTAGACACATGTATCTAATTATTCTATTGGTTTGTATTAGTTGAGGTCTATTTTTTTCAATTCCCATACATAAACCAAAGAGTTAAATATGTATGAATAGGCTTATTTTTCAATGGAGGTTCGATTTCCCTTGGTGTCTCATGTATTGTTTTCTCTTCTCATTTAAGAGACCGTCATTATGGATTAGTGTTGATTTTATTTAACCACCCTATTTCATTTATTTATCATTCTTTTGCATCTATTAAATTATTTGGATCATAACATTCACCAAAATAGTGTGGTTAGCTCATGTAATGCATTTGCAACAAGGTCAAAAATATTCTCCCTATTAATGAAGAATTCCCAAATGAGATCAATCCATAGTAGAATTCTTTTCATACTCATCTTTGCTTAATATGACACAATGAACTTTCTTTACAATGCTTCTAAATACACAATACAAAGTTTTAAAATGTAATCACCTATGATAATGCTCACAATTCTTTTCATTTCTATTAATGAATTCATTCTTCAAAATCATGTGTCTAAGATGAAAATATCACATCTTCAATATAATACACAAAGACTATGTAAGGAGTTCAAAATTTCACAATACAATATACCACAACATGGAGAAGGATTTCATCCTTTTAAATACATTTCAAATGAAATATTCCTTCCTTGATACTATGCAATCTCTCATTTCAACAACATAAATGAGATGTAGAGAGGTTCTCCAATATGTATATAATGCACAAGGAAAAAGTTTTCTCCTTCAAGCACATCTACAAGATGACCATTCCAAGCTTGTTTCCATTTCTCCCATGAGCTCAAAATATGAAAATACATCACAAAGAAAACAACAAGGACCATGGGTGCTCTCCACCCAACCATAGGCCTCCAAGGAGGCCACCCCCACACTAGGGGAACAAGGCTCAAACTAGGATTCACATACAATCTTGCAAGAACATATATATTACATCTCAAAACTAGACCAATCCCATCCCAAGGATAAATCACAATGATTCACCAATGGAACCATAAACATAGGGAGAATGTGTGCTTCAAAAATGGAGATTTTCCATATCAAACAATACCTACAAAAAAATAAATTTCATGTCCTTTCGGGGCTTCCACCATATAAGAATTCTATGCCCTTTCAGGGCTTTCATAAAATCCTCCACACACACTACCATCAGCTGTAACTCTCTTAGAGCCCATACTCCACCAAAACTTCCTTTATACATCATACTTCCCTTATCACCCCCAACAAGGTATGAATGATTATGGCATACAATGGAGCCCATACTCCAAGGTTCTCAAATAAATTTTCAAGCCCAACTAAGCCCTTCACCCTAGACTTCTCTTCCCTTCCCAAAGGGTGAGTGAAGCCCTCACACCCATAACAACACTCAAGCACAAATCATGGAAAATCAAGAAAAAGAAAAACAAGAGAACAATGAAAACCCAAACTCCATTCTCATCACAACACAATACAACAGAATGAGCTACAAGATGATATCACATATTTCTTCTTATCTTGGCATTCTCCTTACCTACATACTCATGAATGCAATACCAAGATTCAATTTCAAAATGGAATCAAACTAACTACATGGTAAGAACACCATTCAAACATTTACATGAATAATACACCACAATACAATACCATGAAATCTACTCACAATATGAACTCACACCCCTACATGCTCATGAATGCAATACCATTATGCAAGTTTTGAAGAGAAATAATACATGGGCAAGAAGAAACCAACCTTGAATCCTTTTGCAAATGGTAATGAATGGTTGTAGAAGAGCTCCCTCCCAAGCTTACAAACCCTAAGAGTCTCTAAAGTTAGAGAGTGGATAGACAACCCACTAATTTTCTCCCAAGCCCTCTAAAAGGCCTCCAACTTCTCACTCAGCTAAAAATGGCCCAAACAAGAAGTCTCCCTTTTCTTACATCCTTGGCCCTTTCTAAAATTTTATCTTGACCAAGTGGAAGAAAACATATGAACTCTTCAATTTCGAAATTCTAAGAAAGCAACATGTTTGGATGGTTCCCAAGATCACCTAGGCCTACTAAAGGTTAGATTTAGACCCCCAACCCATACTATTATCATGTGGGTAGTTCTTTTTCACCATGGTAACCCCCTAGGACCACTTTTTGGCCCCCAAAAGTTAATGGAAAGTTGAAATTTGAACTTTAGTGGATAGGGGCTTTTCCTAACACTTTCCAACGTAGGGTTAACTTGGATACTATACTGGGGTTATATTTAGGCTAGGTTACTTTCCTTAAACCCTAAATGCCAAGCCATATTCATATGGACAAAAAAAATGTCAAGTGACACAACACAACATATTACATTTAAAATGACCTATCTCCAATAATACATACATTCAACTATCACCCACATACAATTAACATTACAAAGAGGTATGGATCCTTCCATAGATCCAACCTCAGCCATGTCATGTTTCACATGGATTTGACCCTTGGTCCCCCGTTAAATCCCATGGTCAAATTCCTACATACTAAACTCTAGCATTAGTAATCCAAGAAAATCATATAAGCCATATATAAACAAGTGCAATAAATCATTTTCACCTTCAACATTAGGCTTGCATATTCATCATTTATAATTACTTTATCTTTTCTAATCATTTTCTTATAAAACATTCAAAACATTAAATACCAATCCCTACATATCAATATTGATTCTTATGTAACATGATCAGATTAACATTCTGAACAACCTTATAATCTATTTTCTATCATAGTGATGAAATATTGAATTCATGACTATTAACTTACAAGGCATGTGAGTTGGGTTCATTGCATATCTAAATCTATCCTTTGGCACTAATTCTCAATTGAACATTAAAATTTGACATTCAAGTATTTCTACAATTTAGTTTTCCATTAAAGCAATTGAAATAATTTAGAACATGAAATGAAATCACTAAATATATCAATTAGGTCCTAATATGTAGATGAAGTGCGAATCATCAAAATGTAGATATTGAAATGACATAACCCTATAGTCTTAAAAGTACATCAAAACATCAAACTAGAAGTACCATAATGCAATTATGTCATCTATACTATGGCAGATCGGACGAGGCCTCACAGATCTACCCTATGAAGTGTCTACTCTATTCAAAGTGTTTAAGACTATTAGGTCTTACCCTATTAAAAGATTTTACACTTAAAATAAAGTAAGGACTCTATTAAAACTGATTTAGTACCTGATCCTTTAGTTTTCTCTTATAGAAAATTAGAGATCTCTTCTCTTCAAAATCTCAATCTGATCTCCTTATTTGATATCTATGTTCTATCCTTTACTACTAGGTTTCTCAATCTAACCTCCTTTCATATTTAACTTTCCTTTACTTTGTACTTATCTTTCTTACTCCTTCACACTTCACACTTTACTGTTCACACCATAATGATCCTAGGGCCTAATCCTTCTTAAATAGATTATCATAGAAAGTTCTAGATTAGGATCAATGATCCATATTTCATCCTTTTTACATTTGCCCTTATAATTTTTTGATTGGTTAAACTACTTTTCTTGGGATTAATGCCTTCTAAAAAAATACATAATCTCCTCCTTAAATGTCTCTAAAATCTTTAAATTTCCTATATAAGTTGGCCAAAATGAGTTACATAAGTGTTTGTATAATTACAAACTTAGATGTCAAAATTGGTTTACTTGGCACTTGAAAGTTTTGATGCTCAGTCATAACTAACATTCATGTTGTCACCCAGCTTCTATACACTCGACATATATTGACTCACTCAGAATTAATTGATTTTCCAAATGCTTGATCTCTTCTATGGTACTTGACATGTATGCTGACTCAATATCTATTGTGGTTCTTGAAAAACTTTGACTTTCTTAGTGTATGATAACATGTAAACAAGTCCTCAATAGCTTCGTGGTGCAAGAGCAAACCTAGGAAACCTCAATTGTTTGGTTGATTCTTGGCTTGTACTTTACTATAGCTAAGTCAAGAGTTTGGTTAAGTTTTTTTTAGGACCTTAGACGGTCTCTTGCAATGTTGGCTAGGTGATTTAGTCATTAAGAATAAAGTCACACTAATAGCCTTTGTTAGTTGTTTTTCCATTTCATAATGTTAGGAATTAGGGAGATTGAGTCATTAAAGTTTCTTAGATTTTATATTTTTTAATGGTTGTGGAGATACTATAATGGCCATAAAATACCTTGGATCCTCAAGACATGGAGGTTAGGAGTCCTAGAATCTACAATCAAGGAATCAACCAAAGTTGCCAAATGCTTTAAAATTTTTGTCATGATAACATTTGCAATTATTACAAATGTTGCATGCAACATGGGTAACTTTGGATTCCTTAAGTTATGGGAAGTTATGCTTGGGCAAAAGGCCATATAATTATAGAGATAGAATCATATGTTAGCCAAGGATCGAACATTAAGAGGAGGAGGAGATAGATTGTATTATTTTGGTGTGTGGAATAGAATTTTGGATAGTGTTACAATAATATTTTGAGTGTTGTGTGAATAGTACTAACTTAAGCTATTGAGTGTATTGATATAGTGATTGGATCATGTTCTATAGTGTATTAGGAGACTTATTCATTTTAAGAGTTAAAGGTCTAGAGTAGATTTAGTGAGATTAGTAAATTATTTAAGTTTGTGACAGTCTATTTGTCTTTGTCAGGGAGATTTAGGAAAAATGGCTCCCACATGAGATTTAACCATGGGAACTCAAAATAAGTGGTTGGAGGCCTCTTTACATGTTTTATATAAATTTAGGAGTCTAGGGAAGTTGTGCTACTATTTTAAATGTCAAGCACTAGATGAGCTAGGAAGGTCTAGTTAGAGGTTTGACAACACTAAGTCTATTGATTTCATGTAGGAGATAGAAGTACTATATGGAAAAAGTATAGCTCTAGGAAGTGGATAGTCATAAATTGATATATCCTAGAGGTTGAGGTCTTAGCAATTCATTTAGGTAAGTTTCCAAACTGGTTTATGGTCTAGTTCTAGGAAATAGGTCTTTTAGTCCTATTTGACCTATATAATAGGAATCGTCTGTATGGAAAACTTAGGGTTTCAAGTCCTAAAAACTATTTTAGAGAATCTAAAAGGGTGTTTGAATCTAGATTTTTTTAATTAGGTTATTTGGAAATTTTTTGCAAGAAAGATGAATTAGTGGATTTCAAGGGCTAATTGAACTAGGCCTAATTAGGCTTCTTTGAGACAAAAACTTGAAATCATTAAGGGAGAGGTTTAAGGATCTTTCTAGATGGGCACAAATGGAAGAAAATGGAGTGATCTCATGATGATGGATGACCCTGCTATGAAGGATGAAGTTAGAGAGCAAGTTGCACTTAGATTCCTCCAAGTGTGTGTAGAGAAGAGTACTAAAATAGTGTGTTAGTCTTTTGAGGATAAGAAAAAAGGATCAAACTCTTTTAGAGGAGTTTGGATTGGTGTTAGATAATCATCTAAACCAATTAGGGACCTAGGTAGATGTAACGACCCACCAAGGGATCCAAAAGAATTAACCTAAAGTTACTAAGTTTGCGAAACATTTTTTTTTAAAGTAAGAAAGTATAACATACACATCAACAGATAGCAGCGGAAGCAATAACATGTAATCATCAACAACCATACATAACAGGTTACATTCCTTAAGGATCCCAAGATGTTGAGTCACATTTAAATTTAATTAATTCTAAGTCTAACAACTACCACATCCACATGAAAGAATAATAATAAAGCCCAATGTCCATAATATACATTTGCTCTGAATTCCTCTTGGCAAATTAATTTGGAATGCTCAATCATCCACTGTACATGTCACAGGGTATGAAAGGCTCAAAAGAATATACATATGTAAAAATAGAGATGCATCAACCTCCACAAATCGATGATACAAAGTACAGTAAAAATAAATGAAACCATTCACCATACATGATACATCCATACATCCATAATGATAAAACATCTATCATAAAATCTAATCATCCATCATAATAATCCATGAACAGAATGAAGGTAAATGCCACCCAAGAAAGCTCTAGCCATGGTGACCACAGATGGATCTCAATGGTAAGAGTAAAAAGCACTACCACCTGACCGCGTGGAACCTAAATGGTCCACTCCCACCGCGCTGAGGAGATAGTGTCAAGTCCCAAATAGGATATCAAAACACAAAACACAACTACTCTCTAAGTCTGGGAAATCCTAAAAGTATACTAACTCAAAGGTTCCAACATAGATAGACATCTAGACCCAGAGGCACACAAGACACATGTAGGAAACCTACTATGCAAGTAGGAAAGTGTCATCGCATGAATCGCATTGGAAGTTACCCAAGCAATCCCTCAGGAATCTTGGATCCCCAATAATCTTGCAGCCATTAGTATCCTCTCGTACTGACGAGGCATACTATGGAATGCAAGGTCACAACCAAGCATTCTCTCTACCCCATCCTAGTCTGTACTAGCACTCAAGGCATGGGAGAGAACATACAGTTATCTTATTAGGTTCATTTAAGTCAGTATTTAGGTGAGATGTTTTCACTTATTAAAACAAACAACTTACAATGAGTCATCCCCAGAGCCACTTTAGGTCTCCTGGCCCTCATTGCAAGCCACTTCCCGACACTACACATAGATAACCTACCCTAGGCTCATGAAATCACAAAACAAAAAATCACCTCAGTCCTATACAAGAAACTGGAAAGCATCAAATAATAATCATAATGATCACAACAATTCTCTATCAGCAACTGAAGGCATCAATGATAAGTCACAATATTCATTGCTTCTTAGCAAGCAACCAAAAAAACTATCCCAAAATAAATCACAATACTAATCAAAGACTCCAAAATGGTCAAGTCAAAACATGTCACAACATGACATCATCAAGAGCAAACCATCCAAACATCTCAGTCCTCTCAAAGTGATTGGAAAGCAATAACAACCAGTAAACACATCCATCATAGAGCATATCAACACATCACCATGGTTAGGTTTAGAAAGATCGAGAACAAATCATCATAATATCACAATCGCATAACCCCAAAGCCTCTGGTAACAACTATCAACACTTTAGGACCACCCAAATCCCAAATCAAAGACAACAGAAAAGTCACATAAAACAGATTCATCACACAATTGGTTTGATTTGAATATATTGTTGAGTTAATGTAAGGTTTTTTTTTAAGTTCCAGTTTTATGTATATCTCAAGTGATAGATTTTCACAATTACCCCTTACAATTAACCCATTTCTAAAAATAACTTCCATTAAATCAATAATCTAAATCGACAACTATATCAAATAGTATCCATTATTAATTAACTTTAGTTCAACTAATTTTTAATTAAGTTAATTATTAAATATTAAACTATATCAATAATATTTAATTAATTATTAATATATATTAATAGAATTTATTAACAATGTTAACAATTAATAATTTTAATTCATTATAAATTAACTTTAATAACATTACTAATCAATTACTAAAATTAATTACAATTTATTAATAATACTACATTTAACAAATTGTATTAATTATAATGTATTTTTAATAAATTATAAATTATAAATCATATTAAAAAATATACCCGAAATTTTTTTTGAAAAAAAATGCAATTATTAAAAGCGTTTTAGGCCCACCGGCCTACAGACTGCGGTCTACCGCAGCAAGGTACTACTGCATCAGCAGTACCTACTGCCATAGCAGTACTACTGTCATGACAGTACTTGCTGCAACGTGGCAGGAAAAGGGAAGGGGGCGGTCAGGGGTGGTGGCCCCACCTCCCCAAAACATATAATTAAATTTATTTATTTTTAAAAATTTTTAAATTTATACTTTAAAATAAATTTGTTTAAACAATTTTTTTTTTAATTTATATATAATTTTTATTTAAAATTTAACTATTATGTAATTTTTGTTTAAAGATTAAAATTTAATAAATTAAATAAAATTTAATATATATATATTAAAAAAAAAATTAATTTTTTTTTTAAAAAACATTTACAATTGTAATCTAATAGAGAAAATAATTCCAACCCTACGAATTTTCTTTTTAATTTCAGATCCCACCCAAATTAAATACAATAATTCTTAATCTAGAAATGAGGGTTTCTCCATTTTCTTTTCTAATCCCTACGTATAGAGTAGTTAATTGACAAGCATCTAAAAATTCACAAAATTTGAAATGCTTAAACTTCCATCATAGAGAATTTGGATTTTACAATACACAAACACGAAGAAGACAGGAAATAGGGAAATTGCGTAAATAATCAGTGATCAAAACACAAGACGCTACCTGATCCTAATGCTAATACGAAATCCTCGACAATAACTTTCCTGTGAAAAAAATTTCTTCGAATTCTCCTTCTGAAATTTGCTGCCAAAAGATGTCTTCCACAATTCCTGTCACCAAAAATTCTTTCCCAAATTCACCGTCCCTCCAAAAATGAACCCCAAAGTTGTGATAAGGAGTTTTCTCCTCAAATTGGGGCACTAATTCTGCGTTCACTCGAGAGGACTCCTTGGTCAATTGAGTTAACTCTAAAATTAACTTGTATTAATATTTGCTTTATCATTTAATACACATTAAATGAATTATTAAATAACTTAATTTAGTTTCCCTCTTGACTTCTACTTTTAATCTTTATTACTTTTAATCCCATGCTTACTTTATGAAATTAAAATAACATTATTATTTTCACTTATTTTATCTTTTAATTAATTTCTTTTATTTTTAACTCATGCTCACATCATGCGATCTAGAAACTTTAATAATTTAATATCTTTCAACTTTTAATTTATTTTAGAAACTTAATTGATAAAATATTTAATTAACTTAAATAACAATACTATTTACCATTTATTTAAAAATGAACTCTAAATATATTATTATTAAAGTAAATAAATATTATCACGTTCTAAATTTATCTTTGAACTTTTATCTCCAATTTTAATTCTTTTATTTAATTAATTTCTCAATTAATTAAATATTAAAGAAATCATATTAATTCTCCATTAAATTAAATCATTAATTAATCTTTTTAATTAGACTTAATTAATAGAAAATACATCAAGGACTCATAAAGCAACATACGAAAACCCATCATAGAAAAATACATACTAAATCAAACAAAAGGGTTATAATCATGACATTACATCATTTGATGCAGTCGAAGGGTACTTAACTCAGATACTTGTCCTAATTATCAATTAGGACAATTGGCTAAAGGGTTTAGGATTTGGACTTAAGAGTTTATCTCCCCTCTCTTACCATTGAGCTAATGTGATAGGGTACGCTCATCCTAGCAATTCAGGGAAGTCGATACCCGGTACTTGCAACCTACATAAAATCCATGCATGTACAGAAACAATATTCTAAGCTAAATAGACAATGGCAGGAAGTGGTGCATCGTGTAGATCTCGACTAGTAGGTGACTACGACTCCCTTCCTTAACCACATCAGAAACACCATACATAAAGAAAACAAACACGCACACCATACACATGTAGTATGGGGTAAGTATCCATAAGAAAGCACATGTGATAATAAACCATCTAACTAATCATCATTGATAACTGAAAACATTGAATAATCATCATACATGCATGAAATATAGAGTACCAAGTAATCTCATCATATAATAAATTGAGTGTAAAACAACATCTGATAATCTCTAAAATAATAATACTAATCATCAAACATAAAATTGGCCTAAAAGAGTTTGGCAAGGATGACTAAAATGTGACTTAGGGGTAGACACTACAATAGACTAGGTGTCTAGAGGACACAAGCTAGGTCTCTTGAGGAGCAATGTGAGCACACCTTGGAACACATACACCACTTGGCCTTCTTTGGATGACTCAGTTGCAGTGATGGCCATCCAACACTATCTTGGACATTACTAAGTGTTAGACACTAATAAGAAATTTGGGCTTAGAGATAAAAAAATCTCTCCCTTTGACATTAGTGGTAAAACCACTTTGTCATGACTTAGCTTTCCATGCAAAATTAATGCTCCCCCTAAGACTATAACTTGGTCTTCAAAAAGTTAATTTATATTATATAGTATATACATGTTTATAAAATTTGATGCTACTAACTCATCTAATAATGTTGTTTCTATGATTTCTATCATCTTCCCCTTTATTCAAGAAGAGATGAGCCTAGTAAATTTCAAAACCATTAGGTAGTTCTATCAAATGGCCTTGAAGATAGAAGAGAAAAAAAAGAGGAATAAAGAAACCTCTAAAGTAAAAGCTAAGAGCAAGGCTAATAGAGGTCAAAGAGGTGGATATGGTGGGGAAGACTTCATATTCATAGACTCAAAGTGAGGTAAAGCTTAGTGAATAGTAAGAAGGAAGCTTAAGTAGAGGTGGTAGAGGAAGAAACTCTAATTCTAGAGAAAGAAGTGGTGGACAAGGAAGAAGAGGCAACTACATTGCCAATATGAAATGCTACCATTGTAATCAAATGGGGCACCCAACTTATAAGTGTCTAGAGAAAAGTGGTTCATCACAAGGAGGTGAAAAGAGGACAAATCTAGTTCAAGATGAGACCAATATAGTAGACAAGCATATTGAAGTACCACTAAATTTAGAAGAAGGGGAGAACCTCATGATGAGGATAAATTTAATCAAAGAGTTAGTGAAGGAGGGGCCAAGCCAAAGATCTTTATTTAGGATAAAGTGAAAAATTATGGGGAAAGTGTGTAGAATCATCATTGACTCAGGTTCTACTAACAACATTATGTAGTTCCTGCCCTCATTTACATCTTTTTTGGACATTGTTGTTGTTATTATCAGACTATGATAGACTAGTTTTATGTTGATGGATTAGTAGTATTGTTTTGATACTATCAGAAATTATGTTATGGATTCAGTTGGTATATGATGAGATCATTTAGACTTTACATTTCATGTATGCATAATGATCATTACATTGCTTTCAATTATTGTTGATGATTAGTTAGATGGTTTATTATCTCATGTGTTTTATTATGGATACCTACCCCATAATTGCATGTGTATGGTGTGTGTGTTTCCTCATATTGTATGGCATTTTTGATTGTATATGAGCAATGTTAGTATGCTAATAGAACCCAAATTCAAATAAAGATTCTACAAACTAAACAAAATTCATAAACTTCAAGATAGACTAAGATGAACTCTTAATTGAGAATATGAGCCATTAATGGACTCTCTCAATAAGAAGCTATCTTGTTGAGTGACTTTGTCTAAATAGATAGGATGTATGCTCAAGCTTATGCTTCAAAAAGGGCTTCAAATGGAGTTGGAATTTGGGTGTGAGTGTATGGTTTTGATGTAAAATGGCATTATGAATTTACTTCATGGATTGTGTTATTTTGCAAAGGGGAAAGATCCAATTTATAGGCAAGAGGCTTGAGGGGTTGAGGGCTAAGATGCAAGGATGGGAAAAAGCTCATGGAGGGCTCAGATTGCATGAGAGGAGAGCACATGGATTGTGCTTCCTTATAGCCAATCAGGGAGTGACACATGTCACAGGGTGAGAGGATGGAGGAAAGGGGAAGGATGAGTCAACAAAGGAGGCTCAAAGGATAAAATCTTCATAAAGACCCTCATAATGACTTGTAAGTGCAATAAAAGGGCTCGGAAGAGTCATTTATGGCCTAGTGGGCTTCATAAAGTTTTATGGTTGGGATATTTTGAAGGAGATGAGAGGAATTTCGACTTGGGCTTGATTAGGAAGGTTTTAAGCTTGCTTAGGCTTGTGCAAATGATTAGAGGATGGATTAGGATGGTTTAGGATTAGCTTAGGGATAGGCAAGTGGATGGCATTTAATGAGGGTGGGTGAAGGAGGAGATATTTGTTAACTTTGGCTTGGGTTAGTAAGTCTTAACCCATTTTTAGGGAATGTGACAAGGTTAGGAGGGGATTAAGATTAGGTTTAAAGACATCTTCTAGAGGAGTCTAGACTTTGGATGAGGATAAAGACTTTCTAGAATAGTCTAGAATTTCCTAGGATGAGGATGAAGACTTTCTAGAAGAGTCTAGAACTTCTTAGGATGAGGATAAATTAGATTTTTAGGAAATAAATAAAATTTTATTTATTTCAAGGGTTTGGGTTGAGGAGATATTTATTAAAACTTTTTAATAAACATGAGGATTAATATTTAATCTTAATTAAATATTTTGAGTTGGGATTAGGGTTAGGAAATGATGGGATTAGCCTTTAATCAAAATTAAAGAAGGATTAGAAGATTTTGGAAGAGGTTAGTGGTCTTAAGGAAATTGGCCAAATTTTGGGCAAAAAATAAAATTTTTATTTATTTTGGGTTTTTTGGTCAATTTATTAATTAAATAATTAATAAATAAGGAAATAATGTTTAAATAAGATTTAAACATTTTTGGGAGGGATTCCTTAATTAAATATTTGTAATTAAGATAAAGGGATTTAATGGCATAAAAATAAATAAATAAATAAATAAATTAATTAATTAATAAATGATGATGTCATCAAAAAATTTTCAAAAAATAAAAATAATTTATTTTCAAAAGGTTTTTAGGTGTCTATATTTTGCTCCTCTTTGATGTGATGTCGCAAGTGGCATGGCATCAAAGA
This sequence comes from Cupressus sempervirens, assembly GCA_028749045.1. Classification (NCBI taxonomy): domain Eukaryota; kingdom Viridiplantae; phylum Streptophyta; class Pinopsida; order Cupressales; family Cupressaceae; genus Cupressus; species Cupressus sempervirens. Next base: position 749,174,322 of record CM053792.1, read on the forward strand.
TAAGAAAATAAGATGCCCAAGGCTAGAGCAGAAGAGGATAGAATGGACTGTGAGATGCCCCCTCAAGAAGGTGGTGGGGAAAGAAAGCGAGGCTCGATGACTTCTTGAAAAGTACAAGAATCTCGGATGAGCAAGGAGACTCAGATTGGCAAAGAGAAGGGGCTGAATTAGCTCAAACTCTCACTATGGGAGAATGATAAAGGAGAATCAGATGCACAAGAGGAAGCAAGCTTAAGACTTTAGGGAAGGTGGAGGATGAAGGAGAGGAGCACTATAAAAAGGAATCTAGGATAGGAATATGGATGAGGGGATTATAAAGCTAATGCAATAGGATTTCAAAGAGTCAGATTGACGAAAGATGGGTTTCGGAGATCCCTAGGACTAGGATTGTGGATCTCGAAAGATGAGGCTTGGTAGATTGATTTGGATTGGTGGATCCCTAAGACTAGGATTGTGGATCCCTAAAGCTAAAGGTGAGGAGTGATTCAAAGAGATAATGATGCATAAGCTAGGGTAGGAGAGATGGATGCTGGATATGGATGGGGGATAATGGAGATGAAGGAAAACCATTGAAGCTTTTTGAGTGGGGGGATACTTCAAAGAGAAGTACCACCATGTAGTTGAGCACTAGATTTGCTATAGGACTGTTGGTTAATTGCCAAGGTTACCAAGAACATCAAGGCCTTTTCACCAACTTTCCAAAGGACTGACGAACTGACTCAAAACAAACATGCAAGGATTGCCCCATTATCATACATGAATCCTAGAGGAAGTAGTGTGGAAACGACACTGGGTAACCCACAAGCAGAAAAGAAAACAAGCAAAAGACATGATCAAGACCTTATGCTTTGATTGCCCCATTCACAGTATACCATGATATGAAAGATTGTGGCAACCTTGAGGAGGGAACAAGGAGATTTCTTGGAAAAGATATTTCAAGACCCAACAGGGAAGAGTCCAAATCAAGAGAAAGCGAAAATCCAAAAGAGAATCGTTTGCCAACAAGATGGGTAGGACGAGGTACTAACGAACCAAGATCAAACATGAGGAAAGCTATATCCTACAAGGACCTATCGGAGAGAACCTAAGCTGGTGGATTTGGATGAGTGATGTGTTTGGCAAGCTAAACTAAGAAAGATAACACTTTGGTGACAGGAAATCTAGGTAAAGGATGCATTGGAATAGCTAACCAAGATGTGCGATGGGTGCAAGATGCTAATCAAGGACGAACTGACACGAACGCTAGATAGATACAATGGTACTAAGCTAAAGAGGATGTACAAGCTAACGGACCAAGATATTTACAAGCGGGCTAATCAAGATATGGTACAAGCTAACGGACCAATGATAGGTATGATATAGATGGATAAAAAGCTCAGGATGAGAGGATAGCGGGATGGCTCAATTTGGTGCAAGAGGCAGAAGCTAAGGATGAGGTGATAATGAAAGATATGGATTTGACAAGATGCATCCAATGATGATGATGGGGACAATGCTAAGGTTGGTGGTAGCTGAACGGATAGATGGCGCTAGAGTGAATGGCTAATGAGAGGATGACATTGGATTTGCATGAGGATAGCCTAGAGTGGGATACTAATGAAAAGGGAGGATGGACAAGACAAGATCTCCAACGAATACAGTGTCCCCAGTCAGAAGATGACATGCGAAAGGAGGTCTTACGATGGATGTGATAGGATTGAAGCTAGGATGGAAAAGCTGAAGGTGCTAGGGAGATGGATGATAGCTGGGATGATGGGGTGAGGTTGCAGAAGATAAGTAGATAGCTATAGATAAAAGCTGGAGGATGAAAAATAGGTGGATAAATTGGAAGATGGAGCTAGATGGCAAGATGTGACCAAAAGCATGAGGATGATAGGCTAAGCTGGGGATGGTTGGATTACGCATGACGCTTGTTTGCCAAGTTTTCATCATGGTACTTGTCCAAGGCGCTTGAATTGCCAAGTTTTCACCAGTGGACGCTTTATTTTTCTTTACTTTTTTTTTGACTTTTTTGACTTGGGACTTAGCTAGAATGATTTTGGCTTTCTTCAGCTATTTTTGGCTCATAGATGTTGGTAGGATGGATGAAAAAGGATTGGATTGAACAAGTGGAATGGTGGGTGGGAGTTTGACAGATAATGGATGCAAAGACATAAGACTTGTGGGTAAATGGATGAGGAAAATGGAAAGATCATCATTGGCACACACCTTGAGAGGTGATAAAGTAGTGGAAAAGATGGTTTTGAGCGAGGTTGAGGAGAAAATGGAGGAAGAGAAAGATAAGGACTAAAAGTAGAGTTAGAAGATGGAGGATGGGAAATTTAGGATAAGAAGCATATGGACTAAAAGTGGATTGGGGGGATGAAGGATGCTTATATGGAGATTTGGATGAAGGATGGATGGATGAGGCTTCTTGAGTAGCATGAATGGATGCCAATTGAGATTTTTCTTTGAGATGCATTTCTTTTATCAGCATCTTGGGTATCCACATGATTTTTGACTTTTTTAGCTTGGGCTTTTGTGGCCTCTTGACTTTTTCATTGATTGGGATTAAATGTTTCTTGTTTTGAACATGTATTTTAGAAGGGACATGTTGAGACTTGGATTTTTGTGGATTTTTGGATTTATGCTTTTGTATTTTGGCATCCAACATGCTTCTATTAGCCATGGGATGGGAACAAGAGCATGGAGGAGATGGAGGGATAATTGATGGAGTGATAGGGTTTAAAGGTTGGAAGGGATTCAAGGGTGAGTGCCTTTGATGATCTAGTTGGTGGATTTGAGGGGATGGAAGGATAGATTGGAACATAGGATATGGATGGATATAATTGCCCAAAATGGATGGAGGGAAGGAAGGATATGGGCCCAAAATAGATGGAAACGAGGAAGGTGTAGGTCCCAAAATAGATGGAGGGGATAAAGGATTCATATTAGGTATGTAAGGACCCAAAATGGATGGAAAGGGTGTGGGATTTAGATAAGGGATATATGGACCCAAAATGGAGGGTTGGAGATAAGGAGTAGGATGAGGGCACAAAATAGATGCGGAACAAGATGGATGGGAACTTTGGAGTGGAGATGGAAGGACTTGGGACCATGCAGGAATAGCGGGGATACCAACATCTAGAAATACATTTTCATTTCTTTTTTAAATATGATGTTCATTATTTGGAACACAAGATGTGAGTCCATTACTAGCTGAAGGAGTTGGAGCTTCGGATATGATAATTAGTTCTTTTCCGATGGATCTATCATCATGGATTATGGGAGATGTATGATCATGAAGTAGAGGAGATGCGAGGATAGGATCTTGAGTTGGGTGGGCTGAGGGAAAGGGATCTTGAGATGGAGTAAGTAAGATGGTAGGATTTAGATATGGAGGGGATGGTAAAAGTGGATCATGTAGGGGAATAAGTGGGATAGCGGGATTTTTTGTTCTGTCAGAGGATATTTCAACATGCTTTTGGACAAGATCTTGATAGGAATGGATGGGAGTGGATGCATGAGGCTCATTATATGGGATTTGGATAATGCTTGGAGGAGGAGATGTGGATGGGATTTGGAGCGATTTGATGGGTGGTGGGATTTTGATACTTGTGGGAAGTGGAAGGATTTTAATAAATTTGATGCATGGTATGGGGATGGTAGCTATGGGAGATGGGGGTGATATTATAGATGGGGAAGCTTCATCACTGACTACTTCACATGGTTGGATTAGATGACATGGCTTATCAACTATTGGAGGCGGCTTTTCTTGTATTTCCTCTAGGAGATTCCTTGGAGACTCGTGTGTCAGAGGTGGAGGTGGTGGATTGATAGGAATAGCTGGTGTGATGAGGGTGGAAGATTGGAATCTTGGTTGATTGGGTGACAGAGGAGAAGCTGGGATATCCGATGGCATGACTAGATAGTTTGGAATAACTCTTGGATTTTGTGGGATGCTTGCGGGAATGTTTCTAAGGCTTTCAATATACCCATCATAGTCAACAAGATTTTCATCATCATTGGAATAGGAGGTGGTGGGAGCAAGGACAATATGACCGAACACATCATGATAGGTTTGGGATTTCATGTTTTGATGATGAGTCGGATGGGGATGGGGTCTTGCATATGGATGAACACGGAAGCTCATGGTTGGATTTGGATTTAGCACAAATTTTGGATTGGCTGATGAAGGATTTCCTAAGGAGAGTCAAAGCTATATGACAGACCTAAGGAGGATTGGCTGGAGATTTTTGGCTTTCCTGTGGATGGAAGACTTCAAGGGCATACTGTCAAAAAGTGAGAGTCTTGCTTTCCTATGCGCTGGATTGGTGGAGATTGTGTCAACTTAAGGATAGACTAATGATCCTATGGGCATGACACGAGATTGACCACTTGTGGATCCCAACCTTTAGCTCAAGGTGATGAGGGATAACAAGTGAAAAAGCTAGATTACCCTAGAAAAAGCTCTGTCAAAGGGATAACCTTGGTGAGGCTAGTGGATTGGTCAGATTGATTGGATAGCAAATTCTAGCAGAATGACAACAGGCTTGGGTGTGATTTTGGATTGGGTTGCTAGCTGGCTAGGGGGGATGATTTGGAGAGACTTTGGATTTGGGATTGTTCTAAAGAAAAGAACTAGATAGATTCGGTTGCAACGGGGGAGCTTGGATGATTTTTTGATGAGGCAGTGACTACGCTAAGTATGCCTTGAGCTGGGAGATTTTTGCTTTTTTGGGATTTTGACCAAAGTTGAAAAACATTCATTCAAAAGCTATGAACAAACAAGTAGAAAAAATTTTGGAGCAAGCACGCCAAACACACCAACATCCTAGGAAAGTTTCTACAAGGATGAAATTTGTTATAGCTAGGGAGTCCTTGATATACGCAAGGTACGTGAGGCCCAAATCTGTAGATGAAACCAAAAAGATGTCACACAGCCGAGAGGAGCGGTAACCCACTTCTCCTCTTTCACTTCTCAAGGGTATAAAGTTCCTTGAGGCTTAGCCTAAGTGACAAAATCTTGATTCCAAGAGAGGTGTCTTTGGATTCACCTCCTGATTTTTATACTCCGCTAGAACACTAGAGTTGAGGTCGTCTAAGGGGTGATGAAATCCCCAAGAAGGCCTCCTAAAATTTTTAAAACAAGACCACATACATGATCTTGGGCTTTAAAAGACATGCATTTATTCTAATTGATGATTTAGATTTTGTAAGCTATGATTGAAGACACTTGTGATTATGACATAAAATGTTCATTCCAATTTGACAGCATCGTCAGCATAATGAAAGTCGAGAGATTGTCAACATAAGAAATGCGAGCGTCATTGAAAATGTGTCCAAACCATGCAATGTTCATTGGTTGTTAGGCATTCAAGATTGAGTGTGAGTTTGTTTTAAGCTCAAAACAAAGATATGTGAAACTCGATTTGTCAAGCGCATGCCCGGAGGCCCTCTACGTCAAGATTTGTACAATTTTTATGCCCAAATGAAGTGTGAGCAAGATTAATGCGCATTCAAAGAATTTTCTAACTTAGAAAAACCACTAAAGACCCAAGTGAGTGGAGTTTGATCTTTGTGGACCACTTAACACCCTCTTAGGTAGACCCATCCCCATAGATGGCGCTGAGATTACAACCAATGGTTAAATTGATGGGTGATTAAAGAGGGTGAGTCCAACTACAAACTTACTCAAAGCATCATTATTAGTTTTTATAACTTAGAAGATTTCAAAAATGTGGATTCTTTTTATGCTCCAAAAGATGATTATTTGATCTATGACATTCAAGATTGGGTTTGTTGTTTTAATCATGCATTCATAAAAAGAAAACTTGATTTTAATCCATGGCACTCAAGAGTATTTTAGCAACATGCATTCAAAGACAAGTGATTAAACATTCAAGTTTTTTCCTTTGAGCATTCAAGATTGAGATTTTGTGTGTTGTTTTAAGAACTTTGAAGTGATTTGTTTTAACCTTAGATCATTCAAGATTGTTTTGGACTCAAAAGTGAAAATGACTCTTTGGACTTTGGTTTTCATTCAAGATTTTGTGTTCTAGTTTGCATGTTTTAAGCCCAAAAATGATATTCCTAGGTTGTTTTGATGCATGAAAAACCTAAGCAACATTCAAGATTTTGCAACAAGACATTTGTTTGGAACAAATAACAAAGCTTTTAGGACAAATTTTGGCAACCATTTAGGACTCTTCATGAGATTTTTAAAAGAACTTTAAAATATTTGCAAATGAGGTTCATTTTATCCTTGATTGATGCTTTGAGTTTGATTTAAATTTTAGTGTGCACTTAGTGTTGATTTTGAACTTTTTGAAATGGAAACTTGAAATTCTTTTTAATTTCCCAAAAATGAAGTGTTCCTAACTTTTCATGAATGCATCTAAAACCTTGATGTTGCAAGGATGCAAATCATATGATTGGTTTAGTTTCACTTGTTAAAAGATTTTTATTTTTATTTTTGCAAATTTTTAGTTTTTAATGGATTTAAGTATGATTTGGGGGTTCATTTTAAGCACTAAAAAGGAGTGTGTATGATTTTGCTTCCTTAAAAAAAAATTGGCCAAGATCTCCCACAAGAAGAAGAAGAAGAAGTAGATGGAATAAGAAGAATATAGACAAGAAGAGGAAGAAAAATTCCAAGTGCTTTGGCCACCTATAAGCTTGAAAAATCTGCAAATACTATGAGATAGACTATGAGTTCCTTTGTCTTCTTCATGCTCATGTGGACCTACAAAACCAATTTATACATTCCTACCAATCACAAAAACAAGAAAAATTAGCCAAAATTAGCAAATGACATACAAAACTTGACTAAAAAAGCTAATGAAGATGACCCATGCGGGGTCCCACCGGGCGTGCCAAAATGTATATGAGCAATGTTAGTATGCTAATAGAAACCAAATTTAAATAAAGCTTCTACAAACTAAACAAAATTCATAAACTTCAAGATAGACTAAGATGAAATCTCAATTGAGAATATGAGCCATTAATGGACTCTCTCAATAAGAAGCTCTCTTGTTGAGTGGCTTTTTCTAAATAGATAGAATGTATGCTCAAGCTTATGCTTCAAAAAGGGCTTCAAATGGAGTTGGAATTTGGGTGTGAGTGTATGGTTTTGATGTAAAATGGCATTATGACTTTACTTCATGGATTGTGTTATTTTGCAAAGGGGAAGGATCCAATTTTTAGGCAAGAGGCTTGAGGGATTGAGGGCTAAGATGCAAGGATGGGAAAAAGCTCATGGAGGGCTCAGATTGCATGAGAGGAGAGCACATGGATTGCACTTCCTTACAGCCAATCAGGGAGTGACACATGTCACAGGGTGAGAGGATGGAGGAAAGGGGAAGGATGAGTCAACAAAGGAGGCTCAAAGGATAAAATCTTCATAAAGACCCTCATAATGACTTGTAAGAGCAATAAAAGGGCTTGGAAGAGTCATTTATGGCCTAGTGGGCTTCATAAAGTTTTATGTTTGGGATATTTTGAAGGAGATGAGAGGAATTTCGACTTGGGCTTGATTAGGAAGGCTTTAAGCTTTCTTAGGCTTGTGCAAATGATTAGAGGATGGATTAGGATGGTTTAGGATTAGCTTAGGGATAGGCAAGTGGATGGCATTTAATGAGGGTGGGTGAAGGAGGAGATATTTGTTAACTTTGGCTTGGGTTAGTAAGTCTTAACCCATTTTTAGGGAATGTGACAAGGTTAGGAGGGGATTAAGATTAGGTTTAAAGACATCTTCTAGAAGAGTCTAGACTTTGGATGAGGATAAAGACTTTCTAGAATAGTCTAGAATTTCCTAGGATGAAGATGAAGACTTTCTAGAAGAGTCTAGAACTTCTTAGGATGAGGATAAATTAGATTTTTAGTAAATAAATAAAGTTTTATTTATTTCAAGGGTTTGGGTTGAGGAGATATTTATTAAAACTTTTTTTTTAATAAACATGAGGATTAATATTTAATCTTAATTAAATATTTTGAGTTGGGATTAGGGGTAGGAAATGATGGGATTAGCCTTTAATCAAAATTAAAGAAGGATTAGAAGATTTTGGAAGAGGTTAGTGGTCTTAAGGAAATTGGCCAAGTTTTGGGCAAAAAATAAATTTTTTATTTATTTTGAGTTTTTTGGTCAATTTATTAATTAAATAATTAATAAATAAGGAAATAATGTTTAAACAAGATTTAAACATTTTTGGGAGGGATTCCTTAATTAAATATTTTTAATTAAGATAAAGGGATTTAATGACATAAAAAATAATTAATTAAATAATTAATTAATTAATAAATGATGATGTCATCAGGAATTTTTCAAAAAATAAAAATACTTTATTTTCTAAACATTTTTAGGTGTCTACACTGATATGGTTAAGGAAGGGAGTCATAGTCACCTGCTAGTCGGGATCTACACGATGCACCACTTCCTGCCATTGCTTGTTTAGCTTAGAATTATATATATTGTATGTACATACATAGTTTTTCTACAGGTTGCAAGTACCAGATATCGACTTCTTTGAATTGCTAGGATGAGCGTACCCTATTACACTATCTCAATGAGAAGAGAAGGGAGATCTCAAGTCCAAATCCCAAACCCTTAAACCATTTGTCCTAGTGAGGTAGGACAAGTATCTGGATATTTTACCCATCGAATGTGTCGGATGACATATTTCATGATTTTTAACCCTTTAGATTGATTTTGTGTGAATTGTTCTATGATGGGTTTCCATATTTTATCTTGGAGGTCTATGGTGAATTTTCTATTAATTAAATCTTAATAAATAGATTTAATTAATAAATTAATTATTTGAGAAAATTAATATAAAATATCATGATCTTTGATGTTTTGATTATAATTAATTAAATGAGGATTAATTAAGAATTAAATAAAAGAAAATTAGAAATTAAAATTAATAATAATTATAAAATAATAATAAAGTAATAAATAAATAATAATAATAAAAGCTATAAAAATTAAAATGAAAGTTATAAAAATTTAAATAGAAATTATATAAAAATTTAAATAGAAATTATAAAAAAAGTAAATTGGAGTTATAAGCTTGTCTAGGAGTTAACGCACCTTTTTGTTTCTCTCATGTCAACAACATGGGGGTTAGTGCATCAATTAAGCACATGGTGTCTACAACCTTATGACTCATCTAGAATGTTGGAAAAGACACATGTTTAGTTGGTGACACTTTCTAGCTGTTTCTAGAGAAATTCTAGGTGTTTCCTAAGAGCTCTTTATATTCAAGCATTCCTAGAAGCTTAGACATAGCGTTTGGAGAGCATTTAGAGAATTGGAGGACTCGGGAACTCTGAAGAAGGGAGGAGCTTGCTCTGTGGGTTTTCTAAGGAAGGGTGAATTAGCATTAGAATTCAGGTAGATTCTTGTGATTTTATTTATGCTATTTCTGCATCTTGCACTTCCTGTCTTCTTCATGTCTTCCATATGTCTTCTGAGAATTTTCCTATTTAAATTGTATGCATTCTCAATATGGGTAGTTAAAGTTTATTTGAGAATCTTATTTGCATAAATCTGAAAAGAACACGGGGCTAGGGTTTAAATTGTAGCCAAAACCATTAGATGTATTATTGAATAAATTTGAGATCAAAAGTTTATAGGAAAATTCTGAAAATTGAAATTTTTAAATAAATTGTGTATATATATGTTTATATTTTTGAATCTGCATACATATATACATATATATATATATATACAATTATATATATATATATATGTATACTTGTCTATATGCTGTGATATTTGATAAAACTTTGTATGTGTATATATATATATATAGACATATATAAATATATATACATATATACCTTTATATATATATATATACATACATATGTATATATACATATTTATTTATTTAATTAAAATTCGAATGAATTTCTGCGGTGAAATCTCATTAAAATCGCATCGCAATTTGTATTCGTACATGATAACGTTTATTAAAAAAATGTTATGAAAAAAATATTAAAATTTGGAATGGGGCGGGAGGGACTTATTTCGCCACCCCTATCGATGGCTATGACCACACGGATTGTGGTACTACAGAGTACCTATAGTTTGCAGTGTACCTGCCATCGCAGTGTACCTACGATCCGCAAGATGCATATATAATTGTGACTGGCAGTTATTAAACTTGTCGTGTGTAATGTACAGTTGTCATATGTTTTGTTAATTCAATTTTTTATATAATTTATTTTTATAAAATGATAATTATATATGTATATTCATTTATATATATGTATAAATATATATATATATATGTATATACATTATTAATAATTAATAATTAATATATTGATAAATGGTTGGAGTTTAAAGAGTAATTCTTAAATGACAAATTATTTTATAATGTTATAGTTGAGCAATATAGGTTCAATTTAATCTTTTTAATTTGGAAAGATGAATATGAAAAGAATTTCAATTATTATTTTCAAAATGATGGGGGTCATTATCATCAAAATGTGTATATAAAAGACATTTAGAACATTAGAAAATTGATTTTAAGAGTTAGAGGGAAAAACCATTATCAATCAATACAATACATGGGTTGGGAAAAACATACAAAATGTTCCTCCCTTCATTATCCAACTTGGAAACGTAAACTGAGACCTCTACATTTAAATTCAAGTATGTAATTTTAGCAAAACCAAAACATGTGGTTGCATTGTGTTTTCTTTATGCTATTGTTTTGGGTTTTGGGTTGACTAGTGTTGACCAGTTATAGGATGTCTACCAGAAGCTTATGGTTTATGTGATTGTGATGTCATGATGATGTTTTAATCTCGATCTTTATAAACCCAACCATGGTTATGTGATGGAATTCTCTATGTAATGTTTGTAATTACTGATTGTTATAGTTGAGATTCTTATGTATGAGACACTTGACTTAACCATTTTTGGTTCATCGATCAGTTATCCTTGGTTATTTTCTAGTTGCCATGATGGGACTGAAATGTGGATTTATTCTTGATGATGTCATGTTGTGACATGTTTTGACTCAACCATTTTGGAGTCTTCGATTAGTATGATTGATATATATTTTGGTTATTGAGAAGCAATGGATACTTTGATTATCAATGATACTTCAGTTGCCAATAGAGAGCTTTTGTGATCATGATTTTCTATGGACGCTTACTCATGGAGATTTGATGCTTTTATGCATATTTGATGATTTTATTATGGATTATCTTTTGTGAATTTGATATTTTATGATTCCATGAGCTTAGGGTAGGAATTCTGCATGTAGTCTTGGGAAGTGGCTTGCAATGGGAGCCGGGGCCCTAAGAGGCTGCTAGGGTAACTCATTGTAAGTTGGTTAAAAAGTGAAAACATTCACACCTAATACTAACTAAATGAACCTAAAAAGATAATTGTTTTGTTTTCGCCCATGCCTTGAGTGCTTGTACAGATGAGGATGGGAGTAGAGAGAATGCATGGTTGTGACCTTGCATTCCATAGTATGCCTTGTTAGTATGAGAGGATACTAGTGGCCACATGAGGATCAGTATGGACCCGTGGAGTTTAGCTAACTACCAGGGTAACTTGTACATGATATATGTGATGACACTTTCTCGCTTGCATGGTAGGTTCCTACATGTCTTTGTGTGCCTCTGAGATTAGATGTCGGTTTTCTGTTTGGAACCTTTGAGTTAGTATACTTTTAGGATTCCTAGACTTATAGAGATTTATGCTATGTAATTTTGGATAGCTTATTTGGGACTTGAGATTATCTCCTCAGCACGGTGGGAGTGGACCACTTAGGTACCACGCGGTCAGGTGGTAGTGTTTTTCCACTCTTATCATTTGAGATTCATTGAGACATCGTGGCTGATGCGTCCTTCATGATGGTGGATATGTATCCTTTCATTGATGATTAGCATATGTTAGATGATGTTATCTTATGCTTTTATTTGCATGTTAGATTACTTTTTTCATATGATATAGTATATGTTAGGAGTGACATTCCTACTATGTTAATACCGATGATCTCTTCGGTGACTTGGAATGTTACGCATGGAGGGATGGCTAGGGCCTAGGATGGTCTAATGATGCTACTAACGGTTGGGAGGAACCGTGCACTTAGTTTATTATGTTTGATCTTTTTGATGGATGTGTATCTTCTATGATGATGTATCATGTGTAACATGTGATTATCTTTACTTTGATGTATCATGGATTAGAATAAGATGATGTACTTTATTTCACATATGTATATTCTTTAAAGCTTTTCATACCCTATGACATGTACAGTGGATGATTGAGCATTTGAAATGTAATGTATAAAAATTAGACTTATCATTAATATTTCATGTGGTTGTTATATTAGATGGATTCAGTAATGTTGTTGACTTAGATGTAATTCAACATTAAGGGATCCTTAAAGAATGTAATCTGTTATGAATGTTATGTTTACTTTTAGATGGACATTGCTATTGCTTCCGTTATGGTGCATAAGTTATATGTGTTATTTACTTTCATGTTTAAAAAAAAATAAAAATGCTACAAAACTTAGTGAAATTCTAGGTTAATTCTTTGGATCCCTTGGCAGGGAATTACATTTGGTATCAGAGCCCGAGTTTCTACATTGGGAGCTCTGGGTATTTTGGAACAACTAGAACTTTGAACTATTAAGTGTATCTTTTCAAACTTGAAACTAGGTGAACTGAAATAGAACTTGAACTGTTACTTGTATATTTTTCATACTTCAACACTTAGTTTCAAAATTGGAAATTTTAACTTAAACCTAAACATAGAAAAACATAGAATTGGACTTAGTCTCTCGCAAACATGTGTCTTTTGATTGTAATAGTACTTTTTACTATTGTAGGATGGTATCTGGGACTAGGTCTTCTGTTAGAGGTCGTGGTCATGGCAGAACTATCAGTGTCCATGAGTCTGCCCATGAGGGATCTGCTCATGAAGAGATAAAAGGAGAACACGCTAGTAGGCAGTAGGAAGAGAGTCGTAGAGAGGAGCAAGCTGAGTCTGAAGAAGTTGGTTTGAGATAGATGATGCAGACTATTCTTGAACTTCTACCTCCTATTCAAGAACATCCCAAAGCACATCAGACAGATCAAGAGCATAGACCCAGATCTAGGATTCCTCGGAAGGATCGTCAGAGGTCCATTGTGTCCACTCAGATGAAAGATCTTTCAAGATCCAAGGATAGGCCTTTCAATGGGCAAGGTTCTGGTTATGTGGTCGAGCAGTGGTTTATTTCCCTCAACAGGATTTTTTCCATGCAAGACTTCGACAGCAATGTTAAGGCAAGATTTGCGATCACTAATTTAGAGAATTTTGGGGCCACTTGGTGGACAATTGAAGAGAAGAAGCTGGGAATTGATATGAGCAGTGTTACATGGAAACTATTCATAGAGAGTTTTTGTGAACAATTCCTACCAGAGGAATGGAAATAGCAAAGGGCTGATGAGTTTCATAATCTCAGGTAGTACACTATGTCAGTGATCAAGTATGAGCATAAGTTTTATGAGCTCATGTCTTTTTCAGGGTTCAGTGAAAATTTAGCTTAGTTGACACAACATTTTATTAAGGGTTTGAATAACTGTATAATTGGGGGTGTCAAGGTATTTGAGCCAAAAACAGTCAAGGATGCGATATGTTGAGCTATCCTAGTTGAGAAAAGTGTCAACCTTGGTCAAGGAGGTTTTTTAGGAGCACCAACAGCATCAGGATCTAAAGGCAACTACAATTCAGGTGGTAACAAGAAGTCTTCCTTCTCTAAGGGGAAACAGTATCAGCAATAGTCTCAGCAGATGCAATAATAGAAGGGATCGAATTCTCAGGCCCAAGGTGGTGGTGAAGGTTCTAATTCCAAGAACAATTGCAATGCTCAATGCAATAATCAAAATCAGTCCAATCAGCCAACTCAAAGTAGCCAGTCTTTTGTTAGCAGGAAAAGTCACCAGCAATCAAATGTACCACCTATGGGTAGAGGATCTAGCAGAAATATAGAATGTTTTTCATGTGGTTAGATTGGACATTATGCAGCTCAGTGTCCATAGCAAGCACCTCAATTTTTTGGACCTAGGCCTATAGTTTCAGAGCCTACAGTTGGTGATTAAGGTAGAGCTCATAGAGTATTTGCAGCAATTGATCACCATCAGGCAGATACTTCTCTTAAAGGGATTGGGGCTGTATTGATGCAGAATGGATGGGTGATTGTGTATAAATCACGCAAGCTCAAGGATCATGAGCTAAAATATCCTACGCATGACCTTGAGTTAGCAGCAGTAGTTCATGCTTTGACAAGGTGGAGACACTTCTTGTTGGGGCATAGATTTGAGCTACACAGTGATCATCATAGTCTTTAGTACATTTTTACTCAGCCTAATTTGAATGCTTGCCAGAGGCGATGGATGGAGTTTCTATGTGAGTATGATTTTGGGGTTAAGTACATTCAGGGAAAGGAGAATGTGGTGGCAAATTCTTTGAGTCGCAAGAGACATGTGGTATCATCTATGACTCTTAGTGTGGATTTGAGGAGTTGGATTCTTTAGGCACTTCCTACAGATTCTTGGTATCAGGAAGTGTTTAGAGAGATGGATTCAAGAAGACCTTTGGAAGGTAAGTTTGCAGGTTACGTTCGAGAATTAGATGGTCCTCTGAGACATTTGGGGAGGATTTATGTGCCATTACTAGATGAGCTTCGCACCTTGATTCTAGCAGAAGCCCATCATACACCTTACTCAACACATCTAGGTGTCAAGAAGATGCATTCTGATTTGAGACGTTTGTTCTTTTGGTCTGGGATGAAGTGAGACATTGCTGATTTTGTGGCTAGGTATCTTGAGTGTTAGAGAGTTAAGGTAGAACATCAGCACACGACTGGACTTTTGCAGCCAAATCTCATTCCTTCTTGGAAGTGGGATATCATCTCCATGGATTTCATAATAGGATTACCTATGACTGTTCGATGACATGATGCTATCATGGTCACCATTGATCGATTGACTAAGGTGGCACATTTTTCACCGATCAGGTCTTCCTACACAGTAGCTTCTGTAGCCAATGTCTTCATGCATGACATTGTGAGATTACATGGTATTCCTAGAAAGATCATTTCTGATAGGGATCATGTATTCACATCTATATTCTAAACATTGTTGCAGCATGAGATTGGAGTGCAATTAAACTTTAGTTCGGCATATCATCCAGAGAAAGATGGTCAAACAGAGAGGGTGAATCAAGTTTTGGAGGATATGCTATGGATGTATGTGATGGATAGGCAGACACATTGGGAGGACTATCTATACCTAGTGGAGTTTTCTTACAATAATGGGTATCATAGTTCTATTGGCATGGCACCATTTTAGGTATTATATGGACGTCCTTGTCGTATACCTTTGAGTTGGGATAGCCTTGAGGATCGCATCCTATTGGGTCTTGAGATGCTTCATGATATGGAGCAACAGGCAGTGTGTATTCGTGAGCACTTGACTACGACACAAGATAGGCAGAAGAAGTATGTTGATGCTCATAGGACAAATAAGTAGTTTGTTGTGGGTGATAAGGTTTTCTTGAGAGTGTGTCCACAAAGGAGTCTGATCTGATATGGAAAGGGTTCTAAGGTAGCACATCGCTTTGTGGGACCATTCGAGATTCTAAAGAGGATTGGCTCAGTTGCCTACAACCTTGCTCTATCGCCCAGCCTAGCTCGCATTCACGATGTTTTCCATGTTTCAGTACTTTGATAGTATATTCTTGGTGTTGTACATGTTCTTGATTGGAATGTGTTGCAAGTAGAGGATGGGCAGTTGGCTTTGGAGCCAGTTTGTATTCTGGAGCAGTGAGAGTTGAACCTCAGGGGTCGAACCATCGAGTAGGTAAGGGTCCAATGGTACCCTACTAATGATTCTTCGACTACATGGGAGGATGCAGCTAGATTGTAGGAGTTATATCCCTACTTGTTTGTAGGCTTCCAGGAGTAAGCCTAATCCAAGGGGGGGTGGATGTAGTGCCTACCCTCATTTTCATCTTTTTTGGACATTTTTGTTGTTATTATCAAACTATGATAGACTAGTTTTATGTTGATGGATTAGTAGTATTGTTTTGAGACTATCAGACATTATGTTATGGATTCAGTTGGTATATGATGAGATCATTTAGAATTTACATTTCATGCATGCATGATGATCATTACATTGCTTTCAGTTATTGTTGATGATTAGTTAGATGGTTTATTATCTCATGTGTTTTATTATGGATACTTACTCCATACTTGCATGTGTATTGTGTGTGTGTTTGCTCATATTGTATGGCATTTTTGATATGGTTAAGGAAGGGAGTCGTAGTCACCTACTAGTCGGGATCTACACGATGCACCACTTCCTACCATTGCCTATTTAGCTTAGCATTATATATAGTGTATGTACATGCATGGTTTTTCTGCAGGTTGCAAATACCGGGTATTGACTTCCCTAAATTGCCAAGATGAGCGTACCCTATTACACTATCTCAATGACAAGAGAAGGGAGATAAATTCTCAAGTCCAAATCCCAAACCCTTAAACCATTTGTCTTAGTGAGGTAGGACAAGTATCTAGATATTTTACCCATCGAATGTGTCAGATGACATATTTCGTGATTTTTAACCCTTTAGACTGATTTTGTGTGAATTGTTCTATGATGAGTTTTCATATTTTATCTTGGAGGTCTATGGTGAATTTTCTATTAATTAAGTCTTAATAAATAGATTTAATTAATAAATTAATTATTTGAGAAAATTAATATAAAATATCATGATCTTTGATATTTTGATTATAATTAATTAAATGAGGATTAATTAAGAATTAAATAAAAGAAAATTAGAAATTAAAATTATTAATAATTATAAAATAATAATAAAGTAATAAATAAATAATAATAATAAAAGTTATAAAAATTTAAATAGAAATTATATAAAAAGTAAATTGGAGTTATAAGCTTGTCTAGGAGTTAATGCACCTTTTTATTTCTCTCATGTCAACAACAAGGGGGTTAGTGCATCAATTGAGCACATGGTGTCTACAACCTTATGACTCATCTAGAAGGTTAGAAAAGACACATGCTTAGTTGGTGACACCTTCTAGCTGTTTCTAGAGACATTCTAGGTGTTTCTTGAGAGCTCTTTATATTCAGGCATTCCTAGAAGCTTAGACATAGCGTTTGGAGAGCATTTGGAGCATTGGAGGACTCGGGAACTCTGAAGAAGGGAGGAGTTTGCTCTGTGGGTTTTCTGAGGAAGAGCGAATTAGCATCAGAATCCTAGTAGATTCTTGTGATTTTATTTATGCTATTTCTGCATCTTGCACTTCCTATCTTTTTCGTGTCTTCCATATATCTTCTGAAAATTTTCCTATTTAAATTGTATGCATTCTCAATATGGGTAGTTAAAGTTTATTTGAGAATCTTATTTGCATAAATCTAAAAAGAACACGGGGCTAGGGTTTAAATTGTAACCAAAACAATTAGATGTATTATTGGATAAATTTGAGATCAAAAGTTTATAGGAAAATTCTGAAAATTAAAATTTTTAAATAAATTGTGTATATATATGTTTATATTTTCAAATCTGCATACATATATACATATACATATATATATATATATATATATATATATATATATATATATATATATATATATATATATATATATATATATATATGTATACGTGTCTATATGCTGTGATATTTGATAAAACTTTGTATATACACACACACACATACATACATATGTTTATATACATATATATTTATTTAATTAAAACTCGAATGAATTTCCACAGTGAAATCTCATTAAAATCGCATCGCAATTTGTGTTCGCACATGATAACGTTTATTAAAAAATTGTAATAAAAAAAATATTAAAATTTGGAATGGAGCAGGAGGGACTTATTTCCCCACCCCCACTGACAGCTATGACCACGTGAACTGCGGTACCACAGAGTACCTGCAGTTTGCAGTGTACCTACGACCACAGTGTACCTGTGATCTACAGGACACATATATAATTGTGACCGACAGTTATTAAACTCGCTGTGTGTAATGTGCAGTTGTCATATGTTTTGTTAATTCAATTTTTTATATAATTCATTTTTATAAAATGATAATTATATATGTATATGTATTTATATATATGTATATATATATATATATATATATATATATATATATATATATATATATATATATATATATATATATATATATATATATATATATATATATATATATATATATATAAGTATATATATATTTATATACATTATTAATAATAAATAATTAATATATTAATAAATGGTCAGAATTTAAAGAGTAATTCTTAAATAAATAAAATATTTTATAATGTTATAGTTGAGCAATATAGGTTCAATTTAATCTTTTTAATTTGGAAAGATGAATATGAAAAGAATTTCAATTATTATTTTCAAAATGATGGGGGTCATTATCATCAAAATGTGTATATAAAAGGCATTTAGAACATTAGAAAATTGATTTTAAGAGTTAGAGGGAAAAACCATTATCAGTCAATACAATACATGAGTTGGGAAAAACATACAAAATGTTCCTCCATTCATTATCCAACTTGGAAACATAAACTGAGACCTCTACATTTAAATTCAAGTATGTAATTTTAGCAAAACCGAAACATGTGGTTGCATTGTGTTTTCTTTATGCTATTGTTTTGGGTTTTGGGTTGACTAGTGTTGACCAGTTATAGGATGTCTACCAGAGGCTTGGGGTTTATGTGATTGTGATGTCATGATGATGTTTTAATCTCAATCTATAAACCCAACCATGGTTATGTGATGGAATGCTCTATGTAATGTTTGTAATTACTGATTGTTATAGTTGAGATTCTTATGTATGAGACACTTGACTTAACCATTTTTGGTTCATCGATCAGTTATCCTTGGTTATTTTCTAGTTGCCATGATGGGACTAAAATTTGGATTGATTCTTGATGATGTCATGTTGTGACATGTTTTGACTCAACCATTTTGGAGTCTTCGATCAGTATGATTGAGATATATTTTGGTTATTGAGAACCAATGGATACTTTGATTATCAGTGATACTTCAGTTGCCAATAGAGAGCTGTTGGTATCATGATTTTCTGTGGATGCTTGCTCATGGAGATTTGATACTTTTATGCATATTTGATGATTTTATTATGGATTATCTTTTGTGAATTTGATATTTTATGATTCCATGATCTTAGGGTAGGATATCTACATGTAGTGTCGGGAAGTGGCTTGCAATGGGGGCTGGGGCCCTAAGAGGCTGCTAGGGTAACTCATTGTAAGTTGGTTAAAAAGTGAAAACATTCACACCTAATACTAACTAAATGAACCTAAAAAGATAATTGTTTTGTTCTTGCCCATGCCTTGAGTGCTTGTATAGACTAGGATGGGAGTAGAGAGAACACATGGTTGCGACCTTGCATTCCATAGTATACCTTGTCTGTATGAGAGGATACTAGTGGCCACATGAGGATTAGTATGGACCCGTGGAGTTTAGTTAACTGCCAGGGTAACTTGTACATGATATGTGCGATGACACTTTCCTGCTTGGATAGTAGGTTCCTACATGTCTTTGTGTGCCTTTGGAATTAGATGTCGATTTTGTGTTTGGAACCTTTGAGTTAGTATACTTTTAATATTCCTGGACTTATAGAGATTTATGCTATGTGATTTTGGATAGCCTATTTGGGACTTGAGATTATATCCTCAGCACGATGGGAGTGGACCACTTAGGTACTTCATGGTCAGGTGGTAGTGTTTTTCCACTCTTATCATTTGAGATTCATTGAGACATCATGGATGATGCATCCTTCATGATGGTGGATATGTATCCTTTCATTGATGATTAGCATATGTTAGATGATGTTATCTTATGCTTTTATTTGCATGTTAGATTACTTTCTGCATATGATATAGTATATGTTAGGAGTGACATTCCTACTATGTTAATACTAATGATCTCTTTGATGACTTGGAATGTTACACATGGAGGGATGGCTAGGGCCTAGGATGGTCTAATGATGCTATTAATGGTTGGGAGGAACTATGCACTTAGTTTATTATGTTTGATCTTTTTGATGGATGTATATCTTCTATGATGATGTATCATGTGATTATCTTTACTTTGATGTATCATGGATTAGAATAGGATGATGTACTTTATTTCACATATGTATATTCTTTAAAGCTTTTCATACCCTATGACATATACAGTGGATGATTGAGCATTTGAAATGTAATGTATAAACATTGGACTTATCGTTATTATTTCATGTGGTTGTTATATTAGATGGATTCAGTAATGTTGTTGACTTAGATGTAATTCAACATTAAGGGATCCTTAAAGAATGTAATCTGTTATGAATGTTATGTTTACTTTTAGATGGACATTGCTATTTCTTTCGTTATGGTGCATAAGTTATATGTGATATTTACTTTCATATTTAAAAAAAAAAAAAAAAATCTACCAAACTTAGTGAAATTCTAGGTTAATTCGTTGGATCCCTTGGCGGGGCATTACACATTATGTCAAAGGAAGTAGTCTACAAGCTAAAGCTAGTAAGGATACACCACACTAATCCTTATAAGGTCACACGGCTAAAGAAAGTCAAACTTGTGTTAGTACATGACCAAGGATGGGTGGAGTTCTTAATTGGAAGGTATAAGGAGAAATTTTTATGTGATGTGTTACCTATGGATGCATGCCATTTTCTCGTAGGTAGACCATGGAAATTTGATCACCAAGCTATCCATGATGGAGGAAAGAAATCCTATACCTTTAAGAAGGACAATGTGACTTTCAAAATACAACCATTGATGGAAGATTCTAAAGCAAAGACAACCATTCTAAATGTGCTCATGGTGAGTGAAAAGGATGTCCTATAAACCATGGAAGAAAGTCAAGGTGTAGGTTTTGTATTGGTGTTGAGACCAAAGGAGGGAAATGAAGATAAGGAGACTAAGAGGGTAGAGTTATCTAGAGAAATTCAAGGGATGTTGCAAGCTTTCCAAGGTATTATAAGTGATGGACAACCATCAAATTTACCCCCTAAAAGAGCCATAAGTCATAGGATAGACCTAATCCCAAGAGCTACCCTACCTAAGAAAGTAGCCTACAAGATGACCCCTCAACAAAATGAGGAAATGTAAAGACAAATACAAGAACTCCTAAACCAAGTCCTAATTAGGAAGAGTATTAGTCCATGTGTCATACTTACTATACTTGCACCAAAGAAAGGATGAACCTGGAGGCTTTGTATGGATTCAAGAGCCATAAATAGGATAACCATTAGGCATAAGTTCCCTATTCCTAGGATTGAAGACCTAATGGACTATCTAAGTGAAGCCAAGTACTATAGCAAGATAGACTTGAAGAGTGGTTATTACCAAACAAGGATACATGAAGGAGATGAGTGGAATACAACTTTCAAGACCAATGAAGGGCTATATGGATGGCTTGCCATGCCATTTGAATTGTCTATGAATTTCTCAAGGACTACATGGGAAAATTTGTAGTAGCACTTATCTAGATGATATACTAATTTTTAGCAAGACAAAGAATGAGCACCTACAAAAACTTGACATTGTTTTAAAGAAGCTACATGAGGAGAAGTTGATGATCAACTTGGAGAAGTGTGAGTTCATCAAAATAGAGTTAGTTTACCTTGGGTTTGTTCAAGCACATGGTCGATTGAAAATGGATACAAGAAAGTTTGAAGCTATCATCAATTGGCCAATTCCAAAGTCAGCAACAGAGGTAAGAAGTTTTCATGGTCTTTTACAATACTATAGAAATTTTATAAGGCAATTTAGTGTGATTTGTGCTCCTATGTTAGATACTATCAAGGGATGAATGCAAACTAAGCTTTTATGGAATGAAGTTGCTAACAAGAGCTTTGAGTTGTTGAAGGTAAATATAGTTACCCAACCTATTTTGGTGTTGCCAAGCTTTTAGAATCTATTCACCATTGAGTGTGATGCAAGCAATGTGGCTATTGGGATTGTTCTAAGTCAAGAGGTAAAACCAATATCTTTTCATTTTGAAAAGTTGAGTGAATTCAAAAGGAAATAATCCTCATATGATCTGGAAATGTATACTTTAGTCCAAGCACTAAGAAAGTGGAGGTGGTATTTGCTTCCTAAGGAGTTCATTGTGTTATATTTAGAAAACAAAGCACTTAGTTTATTTAATTCAAAATAAAAGTTAAGTCACAAGCACATGAAGTGGGTTGAATACCTACATGTATATACCTTCAATATCAAGCACAAGAAGGGTGTTCTAAACAAGGTGGAAGATGCATTATCTAGAAGGGCACTCACACTCCAAGAGATTCAGTTGAAGAGCATGGGGATAGATCATTCCAAGGATCTATATATAGATGATGAGGACTTTTCTGAGATAAATAAGGTATGTGTTGAATATAACAATCATTTTCATAGTAGCTATGCTGAATATACTTTGGAAAGTGACCTTTTGTTTAAAGGGAATTATTTGTGTGTTCCTAAATGTTCTATTAGATAGAATTTGATATAAGAAAAGCATAATAGAGCTTTGAGTGCTCATTTTGAGATCACTAAGACCCAAGATATTGATTCAAGGTTTTACTATTGGCCTAGAATGAATCTTGATGTTAGGAGGTATGTGGAAAGTTGTGTTATATGTCAAAAAGCCAAGGGCACTTCTATAAATATTGGTGTTTACGACCACTACCAATTCCTACTTGGCCATGGGAATGTTTAAGCATGGATTTTGTAGTTGGGTTACCCAAGACAAGAGGAGACATGGATAATGTGTATGTCGTTGTAGGTAGGTTTAGCAAAATGGCTCACTTTGTGCCATGCAAGACTAAAAATGATCCCACCCACATAGCTTCCCTATTCTTCAAACAGATCATGAGAATCCATGGGTTACCAATTAGCATTGTGCTAGAAAAGGACACTAAGTCTATGAGTCATTTTTGGAAGACTCTTTGGAAAAGATTGGGCACTAAATTATCCTTTGGATTATCTTACTATCCCCAAATTGATGGTCAAACTGAGGTTATTAATAGGAGCATCAAAAATCTTCTAAGATGCTTGACAAAGGAGTATAGATAACAATGGGATCAATGAATTGGACAAGTTGAATATGCCTATAATGACACCATCAATAGATCTATAGGGAAGATTCCATTTGAGATAGTTTATGGACTACATCCTAGAGGTGTCTGTGAATTGATAGATTTGAAAGATGGATTGAAAGAAAGTAGGAATGTTCATGATTTTTAATATGCCATGAAAGAAGTTCATGAGATAGTGAGGAAGACATTGGCATAGAACACCATGAAACACAAGGTTAAAGTGGACAAAAATAAAAGGATAGTTGAGTTCAATATTGGTGACTTAGTTATGGTGCATCTTAACAAGTCCAGATTGAAGAAGGGAGATCCTCACAAGTTGTAGATGAAGAGAATAGAACCCCATCCTATATTGGCTAAGTATCGTGAAATGAATTTAAATTTGAATTCCCTAAAGATAGTGGACTATCACCAATCTTCAACAATGTAGAACTAGTCCATTATAATGGACCATAGCAGGACAGTGACTAGACCATACATGAAGTGGTCAAAGATGTAGAGGATCTCCATTTACCTATGGCTACAGCTTCAAGACTAGACAACATATTGGACATAAGAGTCAATAAGAAGACTAGAATAAATGAATACAAGGAACACTTGATAAAGAAGCATGGACATATGAATGATGATGTAGTACAGATAAAGGAATCAAAATTCAAAAATTTGGGGATCAATCCAAATATCCTCAATCCAAGGGTGCATTGATCTTTTCACTATGGGGAGGATGATGCAAGAACACACCTAGGAACATCCATTGTTTGGTTGATTTTTGGCTTGTACTTGACTCTAGCCAAGTCAAGAGTTTGGTTAAGTTTGTTTTAGGACCTTAGAATTTCTCTTGCAATGTTGTGTAGGTGAGTTAGTCATTAGGAATAAGGTCACAATAATAGCCTTTGTTAGTTGTTTTTACATTTATAATGTTAGGAGTTAGGGAGATTGAGTCATTAAGGTGTCTTAGATGTTAGAGTTTTTAATGGTTGTGGAGATGCTATAATGGCCATAAAATACCTTGGATCCTTGAGACATGGAGGTTATGAGTCCTAGAATCTACAATCAAGGCATCAACCAAAGTTGCCAAATGTTGTCAGGACAACATTTGCAATTATTGCAAATGTTGCATGCAACATGGGTAACATTGGATTCCTTAAGTTATGGGAAGTTATGCTCAGCCAATAGGACCTATAATGATGGAGATAGCATCATATGTTAGCCAAGAATCAAATCTTAAGAGGAGGAGGAGATAGATTGTATTATTTTGGTGTGTGGAATAGAATTCTAAATAGAGTTATAGTAATATTTCAAGTTTTGTGTGAATAGTACTACCTTAAGCAATTGAGTGTATTGATATAGTGATTGGATCATGTTCTATAGCGAATTAGGATATTTTTCATTTTATTATTTAAGTGTCTAGAATAGATTTAGTGTGTTTAGTAAATTGTTTAAGTTTGTGATAGTCTATTGGTCTCTAGCGGGAGATTTAGGAAAAATGGCTCCCACGTGAGATTTAACCATGGGAACTAAAAATAAGTATTTGAATGCCTCTATACATGTTTTATATAAATGTAGGAGTCTAGGGAAGTTGTGCTACTATTTTAATTGTCAAGCACTAGATTAACTTGGAAGGTCCAGTTAGAGGTTTGACAACACTAAGTCTATTGATTTCATGTAGGAGATAGAAGTATTGTATGGAAAAAGTATAGTTATAGGAAGGGGATAGTCATAACTTGATATATCCTAGAGGTTGAGGTCTTAGTAATTCATTTAGGTAAGTTTCCAAACAAGTTTATGGTCTAGTTCTAGGAAATAGGTCTTTTAGTCCTATTTGACCTATATAATAGGAATCACCTGTATGGACAACTTAGGGTTTCAATTCCTAAAAAATATTTTAGAGAATCCAAAAGGGTGTTTGAATCTAGAGTTTTTTAATTAGGTTATTTGGAAATTTTTTGCAAGAAAGAGGAAATAGTGGATTTCAAGGGCTAATTGAACTAGGCCTAATTAGGCTTCTTTGAGACAAAAACTTGAAATCATTAAGGGAGAGGTCTAGAGATCTTTCTAAATGGGCACAAATGGAAGAAAATGGGGTGATCTCATGATGATGGATGACCCTGCTATGAAGGATGAAGTTAGAGAGCAAGTTGCACTTAGATTCCTCCAAGTGTGTGTAGAGAAGAGTACTAAACTAGTGTGTTAGTCTTTTGAGGGTAAGAAAAAAGGTTCAAACTCTTGTTGAAGAGTTTGGATTGGTGTTAGGTAATCATCTAAACCAATTAGGGACCTAGGTAGACTAGGTCTCTAGAGGACATAAGCTAGATCTCTTGAGGAGCAGTGTGAGCACACCTTGGAACACATACACCACTTGGCCTTCTCTGGATGACAATAGTTGCAGTGATGGCCATCCAACACTATCTTGGACATGGCTAAGTGTTAGACACTAACCAAAAATTATGGCTTAGAGATCAAATATCTCTCCCTTTGACATTAGTGGTAAAAACACTTTGTCATGACTTATCTTTCCATGCAAAATTAATGCTTCCCCTAAGAGTATAACTTGGTCTTCAAAAAGTTAATATATATTATATAGTATATACATGTTTATAAACTTTGATGCTACTGACTCGTCTAATAACATTATTTCTATGATTTCTATCATCTTCCCCTTTATTCATATATTTCCCCCCTAATAATGTATGTCATAAATATTTCCTCCTTGTTTTTTTTACTTATGGCTTGGGGTTTGTATTGGCTAGCTTGCATCTATCAGAAAATGTTTGATGACTAGCCAAAATTTATTTAAGTCCTATAGTCCATCTATCTCTTTTTGATTTTATGACTTGAATATGAATGTCTAGCTGAGTAGGTAGATCATTTAAGCTCTTTGTTGTTGAAAGCTATGTATCTTTCTTCATTAAATTCTAAGCTACAAATAATTTCCTCTGAATTATATCTAAGTGGGATAGTAGTGAATTGAATTGAAATCAATTTATTTTGTATGCCACTATCTCTAGCCATTAAGTTAGCTAACCTCTATTGATCAAATGTCAACTTATTATATGAAGGTGATCTTAAACTTGCAATATTTGACAATGAATTTTTAAATGACTTCATATTTGGCTAAATCATATCAATAGATCATTGGTTCTCCAATTTGAAGAACTCAACATCAAAAACTTTCATGTACAAATAATGAATGTCTTTCAAAATTACTTTCAATTGAGTCATAAGGTTAGAAAGTTCAACCTTTTGAATTGCAAGTTCTATTGAAACTTTCTGTAAAATTTTGTGCTCAAACTTCTTCTCAAACCATCTCATCAATTTATCATTGGTCTCTATATCCTTAGTCTAAACCTTATCAACTATATACACTAACTGATCCAAAATTGGATATCGCACATTAAAATTAGAAATCTCAAATGTATCAACAAAAATATCCTTTATATTATGCAATACCTATTTCTTTTTGTGTTCTCTTCTGAATTTTTCTTTCTTTATCTTGCAACATGACAATGATTGCAATTCTTCCATCTATTCCAATTTCATGTTCTAAAAGTCATACATAGGTAATGTTATGACTTCATCTAAATTCATTGTTTCCTCGATTGTATCATCTATATGTGCCATCATGTGAAGTCAATGGGTGCTATCGCTAGGTAGTGATATCTACAATTCTTTCCCCTTTGCACTTGATCCAGGTGACTTCTCCTTTTGAGTTGATTTAACTTGTTGTACAGTTGTAACATTCAAGATCTCTATAGGCATGGCACTCAATAGTTGTATAAGAGCTTGGACAACCTCTTGTTCTTTGGTTTTTTCTTTATTTTTCATCTCTTTCTCTACTTCCACCACTTCCTCATTTGATTTGATGTCTTTGACAAGGGTAAATTATGGAAACACAATTATTGCCTTGCCTTATTACTTAACACTCATGTCAGAAATCACTATAACTAATGTAATAATAAATCCTTCATTAGTTTCACTCTCAATCCTTAGTTAGTCTTGTACATGTAGTAACACTAAATTGGTGCATGGTAGAGAGGGATCTGAGGCATCTGGTGTAGCATTTTTTAGATCTTCCTTAGTCAATCCATTCTAATTCTATGGGGATGACTCAAGAATGTCCTCAATTGTGACAACATCTTGTTTTCCATACCCTACTACCAATTGTCTTATTTCAAATTTAGATTGTATAAGCTTTAAAAAAACCTTGACTTAAAGCATCATCATTGGATCCAAATACTATATCATCAACATAAATAAGAACAATGAGAACATCATCACATGTACCATAGATGTACAAGTTACTATCAACACCACCTCTTTTGAAGTCACTTTTTATAGGATACTAATCCAACCTAGAATACCAAGCCCTTAGATCTTGTTTCAAACCATAAAGAACCTTTTTTATCCTGTAAACATGATTAGGGGTATGTGCAGGATCATGGTGTACCAAACTATGGCCTTAAGTGGCAGTGAAAAATCAGCAAATCAAGTCTATGTCAACTTGACACATAATTTTGAAGTGGTTATAGACTTTATATCAAAAAGTTGTAAGAAAATAATCTGTAAGAAATTGAATGTAGTTTCTAAACTACTAGGCCTTATCAGGAGAAAAAAATAATTAATTGGTCAAAAATTTGAATTTTAATGCAGTACTAAGAAAATTTCAGGGCGAAAATAAAAAGTAGGTGTATGCCTGACCACCTTAATCAAAATCAAATCATAATATTTTTTTAATATAATTATAGATATGAAAAGTAGACTCATGCCCAGATGTGACGCATATTTTTTGATATTTTTATTCCAAATAAATAATTAACTATGAATTTTCTACCAAAACTTTTTTAGAAAAAAAAAGTCCCGTGTCTGACCACCCTAACTAATAGAAAATTTTACCAAATTTAAAATTTTTTTTTTTCTTATACTAGCCGAAGTATAGAATGTGACACAACTTTTAGATTTAAAAAATGTTATACCATTTGAAACTTATAGCTATTTTTCAATTAGTATGTCAATCAACACTTTACAATTATCTTCATTGATAATTAACTAATAAATACTTATCGAACTCAGAATTTGTCAGAAATTATATTTATGAAATCTAGAGATCGATAGTAAAAAACTCCTTTTCGTTGTATTTAATTTCGATCAAAATAACATTGTCAGACGGCTACCCGAAGTCTAAGTATCACTAAAACCCTCTTCAAACACATCTTTTGGGTTGACCGGGTAGGCTTGGTATTTACCAAGCCTAATCGGATATCCAATTCAAAATCAGATATCCGATATGGTAGGTGGGCAAATTTAAAATCTCAACCCATTTTGGAGGGAAAATTGGGTTTAAACGTCACAACTTATTATTTCTAAATTATTTCACTTATATTACTATGTAAAGATGTATTTTAATATATTATATATATATAGTAACGTAATGTAAAGATATAAGATATAATCTAACAATATATGTTGGAGTTGAGAAAAGCCAGCTTCGAAGATGCCCAAGATCACCTGCATGCAAGAACTTGTCAAAGAGAAGCCAAGAAGAGGAAGAGCATGGAGTAAGGGAAAAACCCTAAACGGACATGAGAGACAATATGTGCAAACACAATGAAAATGTATTTACAATATGCACAATGATGTGATATTATATTACAATGAGAGAGAGGTCACTTATAAAGACCTCAAGGAAGCTTTTAGAACAAGCTGGAAGGTGGTAGAAGATAAGTGTGACAACC
Organism: Cupressus sempervirens; assembly: GCA_028749045.1. Taxonomy (NCBI): domain Eukaryota; kingdom Viridiplantae; phylum Streptophyta; class Pinopsida; order Cupressales; family Cupressaceae; genus Cupressus; species Cupressus sempervirens. The sequence goes on from CM053792.1 coordinate 749,203,204, forward strand.
AGAAGGGAATAAACTCCCGTGTTGTCAACAACTAACCACTACATGCATTAAATATAAAATATTAAATAAATGCATGACCTAAGTAAGCTTAAGCAATAGAATAAATAATTAATAATTAATTATTTACTCTAACACCCCCCCTTAAGTGCAACTTAGGGAAATGCCTTAAGCTCACAAAACTAAGATGAAATGCATAATGGGTCCCAGCAATGAGGCCATGTTAGGTACCCAAGTACAATGCAAGAAGATGCAACCTTTGAAAGCAGGGAAAGAGAGAAAACCACATGAGAAAAACCCTCCCCCAAAAAGAGGTAAGAACCTAGTGAAGAACTGAAGAAGTCTCCAACTAGGGAAATTGTCCCCTAAAATAGGAACAAAGAGTGATCATGAAGAAGCATCACTGAAGCATGAAGAAGCCACAAAATCCGCCAAACTACTGATCTAAAGAACCTCCATGGAAGAAGAAGGCACGAACCGAGTATGTCTATATGGTAGATGATCCATCTCACCAAAATGCATAGGTAGCCAGCTACTGCAATCGCCTTGTATATAAGATCAACCACTAAATACATAGTTCACACTATCGAACCATCGAACCATGGATGCATTAGAACAACAGCATAACCCCACCTTAATGCAGACGAGGTGCGATGACAGGCAACTAAGAAGGTGGGCCAAAGTCTCCTGCAGACGAATCAAGAATGAGGAGAGAGAAAAAGAGGTACATACATCGATAAAGACACGGTCAAACTGACTCTACATAGGGCTAATGTCATGGAAGGGACACTCACTTGATAAAGGGAGAATGCCTAAAACAACAAACAATAATCCCCCCCATGGTGCTTTATGAAAATAGTGCAAGTACAACTGACTCAAAACAACGTTCATGATTCTCAAAATGCAAAAGTGACACTTTATCTCAGTGCGAAACAAAAAAGTGCTTCAAAATGATAGCTACAATGATCAAAACTGAAAAAGAGCTGCAACAAAAGAAATTACAGCAAAAAAAAAAGCAAACCATGCCAGAAAAAATGATCCTCGGGCCTAAAACACTCAAAATATCCACCATAGAGAAAAAATGCCAAAACTATGATAGAAAGAGTAGAGGCCAAAAACTAAGGACAAGGACTAGATTTCTAAAAAGGTGACAGAACCAGCTTTCCAAAAATATAAAGTTTTTAAAAAACTGACATGGGTAGCAAAAGATATGCATGCTAGAGTCAAAAATAGGACTTCTGACTTCAACAGAAAAAAATAAGCAATAAAAAAGTATCAAAACTTAAAAATACCTACACCAAAGTCTCTGTCTCGGAACCAGCTTTTTGGCACTTCTTTCGGATCGGAAAAATACCTCCGTATGCAAAAGTTATGGCCAAAAAACCACAAGTAGGTCCAAAATGAAATCAGGAGAGGTGCATGCAAGGTCTGATGACACAACACTAACGTCAGCAAGTTAGGCAATTAAATTTGACGGCTTGGAGGTCGTCATCACAATAAAGGATGCCACGTGGAAATGTGCCACATGGCACGCCTACCACGTGTCATGCGCAGGCACTGCTGACTTGTCTAGCACTGACTGGACGGACACCTGTCGGACGCTGATTGGAAGGCAGAGCTGACACGCTGTCGCTGACGCAGAGCAGAGCAGCGGACGAAGACCTAAAGATGCATCGCCGGGAGAGGAGGCGTTGCTGGCGGCATCTGAGGCCTAGGTTGCTGAACCTGCGGCGGAGAAAATGCAGAGCCGCCCGTGCGGGCAGCCGAAAACAATTCCCTGCTACTAGAGACTAGATCTGCCGGCAGAGGTGGGGATTGCTAGAGGGGCGCAGGTGGTCGCTGGGTGGCGTGGTCGTGGCCGCTCGGTGTTGCGCCCTGCAAATTTTTTAATTTTTTAAATCGTCATGCGTCCGTATGATCCGTACGGAAGGCCCTGATGTAAAAAAAATTTGCCTCCCGGAGCTCTGTCTCCAAATTCGACAAGTTTTATATGAATCCTGACTGCAAACGGCCTTTCGGATCCAATGGTGATGTCCGTTTGGGCCCAAAGTGCTCCGAAAAAATGCTGATCTTCCGATTTGAAGAAAAATTGCACAAACAAACTAGGGTTTGTGACTCCAAATCACGGCTTCAAAATTTTTTCAACGAAGCAGCAGGAGGAAGGCTCTGATACCAATTGTAGGGCCCATTTTCCATTGCACCAAAAGCCATATAAATAATTAATAATTAATTATTTACTCTAACAATATATACTAATATATTATGTTAATCTATAAATATAATTTATACTATTATTATTTTTACTAAATATAATAACGTAATTTATATATATAAAATACGTATTATATATATTATTATATTAATATGTATGTTGTTAATATATATATATATAATACCATAATATTTTCATTAAATATAACAAAGTAATACATATATATGTTATTAATCTATATATAATAATGTAATATTTTTATTAAATATAATAATTATATATATATATATATATATATGTTATTAATAGATATGTATATTATTAATATATATGAGGCAAAGGGGGTCATAGGTCAACCATTGACCTCCTTTGACGCATTAAACGACGATATATGTCCTTAAGGGTCCTAAGAGCACTAGGGACATATTACAATGGTTAATATGGGTCAAAGGGGGTCACGAGGTGACCTATTACCCTTTTTTATCGATTAAATGACGATATATGTCCCTACGGGTCCTAAGACCCCGAGGGACATATTTGAATCGTTCATATGGGTCAAAGGGGGTCATAGGGTGACATATGACCCCCTTTGACCCATTAAATGATGACATATGTCTCTAGGGGTCCTAGGACCCCTAGGGACATATTCGAGTGGGTAATATGGGTCAAAGGGGGTCATAGGTCCCTTTGACCCATTAAATGACGACATATGTCCCTAGGGGTTCTAGGACCCCTAGGGACATATTCAAATGGGTAATATGGGTCAAAGGGGGTCATAGGGTGACCTATGACTCACTTTGACCAATTAAATGACAACATATGTCTCCAGGGGTCCTAGAACCCCTCGCAACATATTCAAATGGGTAATATAGGTCAAAGGGGGTCATAGGGTGACCTATGACCCTCTTTGACCCATTAAATAACAACATATATCGGTAGGGGTCCTCAGACCCCTAGGAACATATTCGAATGGGTCATATGGGTCAAAAGGGGGTTTTGACCCATATGAACGATTCAAATATGTCGCTAGGGGTCCTAGGACCCCTAGGGACATATTTGAATCGTTCATATAGGTCAGGGGGGTCAAAGGTGACCTACGACCCCCTTTGACCGATTAAATGACGACATATGTCTCTAGGGGTCCTAGCACCCCTAGGAACATATTCAAATTGTTCATATGGGTCAAACGGGGTCATAGGGTGACCTATGACCCCCTTTGACCCAGTAAACGATGACATATGTCTCTAGGGGTCCTATAACCCCTAGGGACATATTTGAATCGTTCATATGGGTCAAAGGGGGTCATAGGGTGACCTATGACACCCTTTGACCCATTAAACGATGACATATGTCCCTAGGGGTCCTAAGACCCCTAGAGACATATTCAAATCATTCATATGGGTCAAAGGGGGTCATAGGGTGACCTATGACCCCCTTCGACCCATTAAACGATGACATATGTCCCTAGGAGTCCTAGGACCACTAGGGACATATTCGAATCGTTCATATAGGTCAAAGGAGGTCATAGGTCAACCATTGACCCCCTTTGATGCATTAAACGATGACATATGTCCTTAGGGATCCGAAGAGCCCTAGGGACATTACAATGGTTAATATGGGTCAAAGGGGGTCAAAAGGTGACCTATGACCCCTTTTGATCGATTAAATGACGATATATGTCCCTACAGGTCCTAGGACCCCAAAGGATATATTTGAATCGTTCATATGGGTCAAAGGGGGTGGACATATTTGAATCGTTCATATGGGTCAAAGGGGGTCATAGTGTGACCTATGACCCCCTTTGACCCATTAAATGATGGCATATGTCTCTAGGGGTCCTAGGACCCCTAGGGACATATTTGAATGGGTAATATATGACCCTTAAGGACATATGTTGTCGTTTAATGGATCAAAAGGCATCATAGCTCACCCTATGACCCCTTTTGACCCATATGAACGATTCGAATATTTCTCTAAGGGTCTTAGGACCCCTAGGGACATATTCAAATCGTTCATATGGGTCAAAGAGGGTCATAGGGTGACCTATGACCCCCTTTGACCCATTAAACAATGACATATCCCTTTGACCCATTTGAACAATTCGAATATGTTCCTAGGGGTCCTAAGACCCTTAGGGATTTATTCGAATCGTTCATATGGGTCAAAGGTGGTAATAGGGTGACCTATGACGCCCTTTGACCCATTAAATGATGACATATGTCCTTAGGGGTCCTGAGAACCCTAAGGACATATTCGAATCATTCATATTGGTCAAAGGGGGTCATTAGGCACCCAATGACCCCCTTTGACTCATTAAATGACGACATATGTCCCTAAGGGTCCTAGGGACATATTCGAATGGGCCATATGGGTCAAAGGGGGCCATAGGTCACCCTATGACCCCCTTTGACCCATTAAATGATGACATATGTCCTTAGGGGTCCTAAGATCCCTAGGGACATATTTGAATAGTTCATATGAGTCAAAAGAGATCATAGGGTGCCTTATGACACCCTTTGACCCATTAAATGACGACATATGTCTCTAGGGGTCATAGAACCCATAAGGACATATTTGAATTGTTTATATGGGTCAAAGGGGGTCATAGAGTGACCTATGACCCCCTTTCACCTATTAAACAACGACATATATCCCTAAGAGTTTTAGGACGCATAGGGACATATTCGAATGGGTAATATTGGTCAAAGGAGGTCATAGGATGACCTATGACCCCTTTTGACCCATTAAATGATGACATATGTCTCTAGGGGTCTAAGAACCCCTAGGGACATATTCGAATTATTCATATGGGTCAAAGAGGGTCATAGGGTGACCTATGACCCTCTTTGATCCATTAAACAACGACATATGTCTCTAGGGGTCTTATAACCCCTAGGCACATATTCAAATCGTTCATATGGGTCCTGTTTGACCCATTAAATGACAACATATGTCTCTAGGGGTCCTAGAACCCCTAGGGACATATTCAAATTGTTCATATAGGTCAAAGGGAGTCATAGGGTGACCTATGACCCCCTTTGACCCATTAAATGATGACATATGTCTCTAAGGGTCCTATAACCCCTAGGGACATTCAAATCATTCATATGAGTCAAAGGGAGTCATAGGGTGACCTATGACACCCTTTGACCCATTAAATGATGACATATGTCCCTAGGGGTCCTAGGACCCCTAGAGACATATTTGAATCGTTCATATGGGTCAAAGGGGGTCATAGGGTGACCTATGACCCATTAAACGATGACATATGTCTCTAGGGGTCCTAGGACCCCTAGGGACATATTCAAATTGTTCATATGGGTCAAACAGAGTCATAGGGTGACCTGTGACCCTCTTTGACCCATTAAACAACAACATATGTCACTAAGGGTCCTCGGACCCCTAGGAACATATTCAAATGGGTCATATGGGTCAAAGGGGGTCATAGGGTGACCTATTACCCCCTTTGACCCATTAAACGATGACATACCCCTTTGACCCATTTGAACAATTCAAATATGTCCCTAGGGATCCTAAGACCCCTAGAAAAATATTGGAATCATTCATATAGGTCAAAGGGGGTCATAGGGTGACCTGCCCTTTGACCCATTAAACAATGACATATGTCCTTAGAGGTCCTGGGAACCCTAAGGACATATTCGAATCGTTCATATGGGTCAAAGGCGGTCATTGGGTGCTCTATGACCCCCTTTGACTCATTAAATGATGACATATGTCCCTAGGGGTCCTAGGGACATATTCAAATGGGCCATATGGGTCAAAGGGGGTCATAGGTCACCTTATGACCCCCTTTGACCCATTAAATGATGACATATGTCCCTAGGGGTCCTAATACCCCTAGGGACATATTTGAATCGTTCATATGGATCAAAAGGGATCATAGGGTGCCTTATGAAACCCTTTGACCTATTAAACGATGACATATGTCTCTAGGGGTCATAGGACCCATAAGGACATATTTGAATCTTTCATATGGGTCAAAGGGGGTCATAGGGTGACCTATGACCCCTTTTGACCCATTAAACGATGACATATATCCCTAGGGGTTCTAAGACCCCTAGGGACATATTCAAATGGGTAATATGGGTCAAAGGGGGTCATAGGGTGACCTATGACCCCCTTTGACCCATTAAACAATAACATATGTCTCTAGGGGTCTTAGAACTCCTAGGGACATATTCGAATTGTTCATACAGGTCAAAGGGGTTAATAGGGTGACCTATAACCCCTTTTGATCCATTAAATGATGACATATGTCTCTAAGGGTCTTATAACCCCTAGGGACATATTCAAATCATTCATATGGGTTAAAGGGGGTCATAGGGTGATCTATGACCCTGTTTGACCCATTAAATGACAACATATGTCTCTAGGGGTCCTAGAACCCCTAGGGACATATTCGAATTGTTCATATGGGTCAAAGGGGTTCATAAGGTGACCTATGACCCCCTTTGACCCATTAAACGATGACATATGTCTCTAAAGGTCCTATAACCCCTAGGGACATATTCAAATCATTCATATGGGTCAAAGGGTGACCTATGACACCCTTTGACCTATTAAATGATGACATATGTCCCTAGGGGCCCTAGGACCCCTAAAAACATATTTGAATCGTTCATATGGGTTAAAGAGAGTCATAGGGTGACCTATGACCCCCTTTGACCCATTAAACGATGACATATGTCTCTAGGGGTCCTAGAACCCTAGGGACATATTTGAATTGTTCATATGAGTCAAACGGGGTCATAGGGTGACCTGTGACCCTCTTTGACCCATTAAATGACAACATATGTCGCTAGGGGTCCTTGGACCCCTAAGAACATATTCCACAACAACTTATATCGCTAGGGGTCCTAAAACCCCTAGGAACATATTCAAATTGTTCATATGGGTCAAAGGGGGTCATAGGGTGACCTATGACCCCTTTTGACCCATTAAATGATGACATATGTGTCTAAGGGTCCTATAACCTCTAGGGACATATTTGAATCATTCATATGGGTCAAAAGGAGTCATAGGGTGTCTTATGACACCCTTTGACGCATTAAACGATGACATATGTCGCTAGAGGTCCTCGGACCCCTACGAACATATTCAAATGGGTCATATGGATCAAAGGAGGTCATAGGGTGACCTATGACACCTTTTGACCCATTAAATGACGACATATGTCCCTAGGACCCCTAGGGACATACTTGAATCGTTCATGTGTCAAACGGGCTCATAGGGTGGCCTATGACCTCCTTTGATCCATTAAACAACGACATATATTTTTAGGGGTCCTAGATCCCCTAGGGACATATTTGAATCGTTCATATGGGTCAAACGGGGTCATAGGGTGACCTATGACCCCCTTTGACCCATTAAACGATGACATATTTCTCTAGGGGTCCTAGAACCCCTAGGGACATATTCAAATTGTTCATATGGGTCAAAAGGGGTCATAGGGTGACCTGTGACCCTCTTTGACCCATTAAACGACAACATATGTCACTAGGGGTCCTCAGACCCCTAGGAACATATTCGAATGGGTTATATGGGTCAAAAGGGGTCATAAGGTGACCTATGGCCGCCTTTGACCCATTAAACGACGATATATATCGTTAGGAGTTGTAAAACCTCTAAGGACATATTCGAATTGTTCATATGGGTCAAAGGGGGTCATAGGGTGACCTATGACCCCCTTTGACCCATTAAATGATGACATATGTCTCTAAGGGTCCTAAAACCCTTAGGGACATATTCGAATTGTTCATATGGGTCAAAGGGGGTCAAAGGGTGACATGTGACCCTCTTTGACCCATTAAACGATAACATATGTTACTAGAGGTCCTCGGACCCTTAAGAAGATATTCGAATGGGTCATATGGGTCAAAGGGGGTCATAGGGTGACCTATGACCCCTTTTGACCCATTAAATAATGACATATGTCTCTAAGGGTCCTATAACCCTTAGGGACATATTCGAATCATTCATATGGTTCAAAGGGAGTCATAGGGTGACCTATGACACCCTTTGACCCATTAAATGATGACATGTCGCTAGGGGTTCTCGGACCCCTAAGAACATATTTGAATGGGTCATATGGGTCAAAGGGGGTCATAGGGTGATCTATGACCCCCTTTGACCCATTAAACGATGACATATGTCTCTCGGGGTCCTAGAACCCTTAGGGACATATTCAAATATTTCGTATGGGTCAAAAGGGGTCATAAGGTGACATATGACCCCCTTTGACCCATTAAACAATGACATATGTCTTTAGGGGTCCTATAACCCCTAGGGACATATTCAAATCGTTTATATGGGTCAAAGGTGGTCATAGGGTGACCTATGAGCCCTTTTGACCCATTAAACGATGACATATGTCTTTAGGGATCCTATAACCCCTAGGGACATATTCAAATCATTCATATGGGTCAAAGGGGGTTATAGGGTGACCTATGACCCCCTTTGATCCATTAAATGGCGACATATGTCTCTAGGGGTGTTAGAACCCTAAGAACATTCGAATTGTTCATATGGGTCAAAGGGGGTCATAGGGTGACCTATGACCCCCTTTGACCCATTAAACAATAACATATGTCTCTAGGGGTCCTTTAACCCCTAGGGACATATTCGAATCGTTCATATGGGTCAAAGCAGGTCATAGGGTGACCTATGACGCCCTTTGACCCATTAAATGATGACATATGTCTTTAGGGGTCCTAGGACTCCTAAGGACATATTCAAATCGTTCATATGGGTCAAAGGGGGTCATAGGGTGCCCTATAACCCCCTTTGACCCATTAAACGACAACATATGTCCCTAAGGGTCCTAGGGACATATTCAAATGCGCCATATGGGTCAAAGGGTATCATAGGGTGACCTACGACCCTCTTTGACCCATTAAATGACGACATATGTCCCTAGGGGTCCTAGGACCTCTACGGACAATTCAAATCGTTCGTATGTATATGGGTTAAAAAATGAAAGGATATATATAGTATTTATACTATTTTATGATAATATAAATAAACATTAAATATTAATATTATCATATCTATAGTAATAATAATAATACTATTATAGCTATAATAATAATAATAATATAAATAAACACTAAATATTTACACTATTATATCTATAGTAATAATATTAATACTATTATGGGTATAATAATATTGATACTTTAGCTATATTAATACTATATATTAATATTACTATATATTAATACTATTATATATTAATACTATTGATACTTTATATTAATACTATTATACTATTAATACTATTATATATTAGTACTACTATACTATTAGCTTAGTAATAAACCAAAGTCAAAAAATTATAGCAAGTTTTTCCTCCAAAAATTTACTTTACAATATCAGATATCCGATTTCAAATCGGATATCCAATTTAGGATCAAATATCCAATTTTACTGGCACCAATTTCCAATAATTCCCTGTCCCTATAGACCCAACAACATCACTTTTCCACTTTTTTGTTCATGGGTTTTGAAAAAAGTCGCATTTTGGGGCCCAACTAATCAAAAAAATTTCAAAAATATAACTTTAGGTGTTCGAATTTGTCATTTGAATGGGGAGTAGCAATTGTCAAAAGGATAAACGCAAAAGGAAGATATCTAATGAAGACATTGCGACACATAAAGAAAGGGACAAAATGGAACACCGAAGAAAAAGACAAGGTATGCTAAATATCAGTCAAGTTGATGATGAATTAATCGAAGGTGAAATCATAGAATCAGATAATGAATATGTACAGTTGGGGAATGAAAATGTACCTATTGAAAACGATAATGTCGAAATTGAAAATTTGGAGAATGAAAATTTTGAAGAAGAAATGCCACCAAGTCATAATCCAAATTGCATAATTGACCATGTCAAAGATGACAATGCACAGGAACCTAATGCACAAGAACCTTACATATCTCCTAATTATAATCGGCATGAAGGTTCTAAAACACCAAAATGGATAACTAAAATTGATGAAACGATTAGTGCTAGTTTGGAAGGAAAAAAATTCAGAAAGAACCATTCAGTTATGGGCTTCAAGACTATATCAGATGTTTTTCGACAACAAGACAGTGGTAGAGCAATGCCAGCTTTTCATGCACTTATTAAAGATGCAAAAGATGAGACCTATGCTTTCCAAATTGAAGATTCGTGTCAATAAAAAGTTGGAAAGAAATGCCATTATTGTGAAGAATATTTTTAGTGCTCTCAATAGCATTGGGAAAAATAGCAGAGAGAAGGATAATAGAGCTGCTTGAAGGGTCATTACAACCTCTTTGGTAAGTCATCATTTGAGAAAGGGTAGATATATGAGACAAACTTGTATTGATTTGAATCTAAATCGTACAACTTTGAGAAGAGCACTTAGTCGACGAGAGAAAATTGATGATCCTCTTCAAAATGAAACATGGGAATTTGGTGGGAGACTTCCACGTTTTGATAAGAAGCTATCCGATGATGTGAAGGAAAAAATTACACAATTTTGGCACTCTAACTCACGCGTATCACCCAATGCTAAAGACGTCCTAAAATTGAGAATTGGCATCAGAGATCGCACGCCACATCCTAAACACCATTTAAAAGTAAGTCAAACTATGTTGTTCAAACAATTTAGAGAGAGTCATCCAAGTCTTCATATATCAAAAAGGGCTTTTGAATCTTTGAAGCCATTTTATTATGTGCCACTCAAAATTCGAAATACATGTTGTTGCAAATATCATGTTGAGTTTTTTATGCACCATGAACTATTACGCTCCATCCATTCTACTTTGCATAGTAAAGAAATGTTGGAGGATTATGGGGCTAGTGGGCTTCCAAAATCAGCAAGAGACTTGCTAGATCAACTCTTATGTCATAGAGTTGATGGTTGTTCCTTTTATAGAAATGCTTGCTTAAATGAGAAGTGTTCAGAATGTGGTGGCTTATCCATGTTTGACACATGTTTCCATGAGGGGTGCGAACAAGATCTTGGAAAGACAATACTAAAAAAAAAGTTATATGAAACAGTGAAATACACATTGAAGAGTGGGAGTGAGAGCTCTAAATGTGAATTGGTCGGAAAAGATATCAGTGTGGCTAATTTTATTTTAGATTTCAAGGCAAATATTTTTTACAAGTATGTAAGACATATTCACAGGTCTCAGTGGTTGGATCAACAATTTAGAATGTGTAAGGAGACTTTTCCCATTGGCACTATTATATCAGTTGTTGATTTTGCTGAGAACTACACATTGCCACCTCAAAATGAGACACAATCTCAATATTACAACTCCATTCAGATTGCAATTTTTGTTCACATAACATATAGACATGCCCCTGATAGTGTGGAAGATAATCGAAATATTATTAGAGAGTATCATTTTTATATGATTGATGATAGATCTCACTCTCATGAGTTTGTGCAACATTGTTTTGAGATTTTTTTTGATTTCTTACATGAGCATGCAATTTCTATGGATAGACATATCATTTGGTTAGATAACTGTACAGGTCAATTCAAGAATGCTCGCATGTTTTATTGGTTGTGTAGGATGTACGTAGAGAGAGGGGTGCCTCATATTTAGAATTTTTTTGAGTCCGACCATGGAAAAGGGGAACATGATGGAGCAAGGGCATGTGTGAAGAGAGCTCTAGTTAAGGAGCAACTGAAGATTTCAACAACAGAGCTTCTTGATGCTCATAGCATTGTTGATTGGTGTCATTTAGCATTATCACAGGGGGGGACTCTTAATTCAGTGGTATGCAGGTTCTTTTGGTTCGTTGAGGAAGGGTCCATAGGTGATAGATCAGATTGTGCTACAGTGAGAGACTCATCAAAAATGCATTCATTTCGGAGCTCTAATTCTAGTACATGTACCATTTGGACACGACAACTAGCTTGTTTTTGTCGTACTTGTTTTCAGTGTGATTGGGATCACTGTGAGTCAAGTGAGTGGGTGGACACATGGGCTCCACATTATCTTATTCCATTTTCTATCATACCCTCTATCAAAAATGATGACATGGAAAGTTCGCTTGAGCATAACCATCTATCAGATCTACTTCAGCCAAGACATGTCTTTGCATTGGTTGCACCACAAGGGAATGATGAGAAATCCAATTATTAGTTAGCACGTTGTGTAAGAGGCAAAAAAAAACTTGAACAACTGATCACAGATGATGATGGATTCATGTATCCTACTAGTTCAGTGGTTGTTGCTGGAACATGGCTGCAAACATACATGCTTAGAAGGAATGGAATTCCTACATTCAAAGACTATCAGAAGAATAAAGTAATTCTCATATATTCGCATCTTATTATAGAAAAAAATGTAAATTTATTGAAGCCTCAAGGAAGACCAAAAGTAAAAGAACTTTTTACTATTGCTAATGCTGATCATGAAGCCTTGTTGGAGACCCTAAAATAGAGAGAGGACCCTATTGGAATACTCGACTAGGTATATATACTTCTTATGTTATTTTCTTCATAATGATTTAATGAATTGATGATTATCTTGTTTAATACAATAAGTTACTAATTTTTGTATGATATTGGAATGTAGGTACATCATGAAGAGTTGGAGAGGGGTGGTATTGGGGAGAATTTCTAAAATTTATGATGTATTATGATGTAAAATGTGTAGTTTTTTGTATATGGTTTTTGTATTTTGGTAGGTTCTTTGTAAGGAATTATAAGAGGAAGATACTGAACAAGTTCTTCCAAATCATATTTGCATGTGATACAAGGCTATAACGACAATTTTAAGAACATTTATAACTATATGAAAGATAATTGCATGCGGATATCTTATTACAAATTTGGTTTTTTCCTTATTTGACATAAAGCTGACATTATGATTATTAAAACTATTTTTATCAAACTAATCAAATAAGAAAAATCTAGAAAGTGCGGATGAACAATTAGAATACTTGATTTCTTCCATTTTGCAACCAATCATAGCATTTGAAAGCATAAAGAGTCATAATATTGTATAACGTTTTGAAAGACTTTCATATTGAAAAGTTGTATGAAGCACATTTAGGATAAGCCATGAAATCCATGAAAGAAGATAGCATGTAGGATAAGCAATTAAAGCCAATAAGCAAGATAGCACATGCATAATGACATGATATGAAGTTGGATATGAAGGCTATGAGTGGATGAGAAAGTAAAATAGGGTACGCATGGTTAGCTTGATTTTCTTTTAGTTGTAGCCCTTGAGGGTACGCATGGTCTATATGGAAAGAATTAGGTTCTTTGTTTAGTGGAGGCATTTTTGAAAGCTTTGACACTTTAGGAGGCTCATTAGTGTTATAAGAAGTGAAGGTATCAAGGAAACCATCACTTGACATAGGTTCATCAGCATGATCTTGTGACACATGAGTCATTAGAGGTATCAACAATCCCATCATAAATGAGATCTTGGATTTTATGTTTCAACACTATGGAATCTTTAGTTTTATGAAATTTTCTTCCATGGAGATTAATTTAAGAATGCCTTGTGTGTATGTAAAGGTCTTAAGGGAGATTAATTTAAGAATGCAATATTCTCCTCTAACCTTTTCTCAAGTTTAGAATTGATTTCTATCATGTGCTTAGAGAGATGAAGGTAAGAAAGATTATTTGTCTCTTCTAGCTCTTTGTATTGAACATAAAGAAAGAGAGATGACAAGTGAACAAATTTAAGTGTAGTCAATAGATCAAGGAAACCATTTAGTGAAAGAAATTCTTAGTATGAATATCATAGACCATGAAGTTAGAAAATACCAATAGCTCTAAGACCAAAGAGCCATTTTAAGCATGTTCAAGCACTAGAGACATAGAAAATCAAAGTCAATTTATGAAACTCCCCTAAGCAAAAAATGTAAACAAATATTTGCATTTGATGTTTTGACTTGGTTGAAAAAGTTTGACAATAATTGATAATATTGCAAGCTTGATGTTCAAAAGCAAATTTTTTTCCAAGAAAGATAGTGACACATGGAGTAGTCTTCAAACAATCAAGCAAGGCACAAAGCAACCTTTCATGATACAAGTCAAAGGGGTCAACCTTTCTGGACAACTTTTCAAAATCTAACTCCTAATGGCTACAAGTCAGTGCCATTAGCTCCGAGTGGGTGGGCGAACCATAGTGACACCCTTGTTCCAACCACGTAGACCCTCGATCGTCCATGGCCACTCTGTACCGAGGAGTCTCCAAGGTGCTCTAAGTGCATTTGGAGGTCGATCTTTTGAGGGTCATAACTCAGAGCTCATGAGGGCTATCAATGAACTATTGAATGTTACAGGATGGTGATACTGAGGCCTAAAAAAACCTATCTCATTTTCAAGAGATCACATTCCATTTGGATTCAACACAACAATCTCGCTCGATGCAAAAACTCACAATGTGCCTCAGTTCATAGGTGCACCACAATGTAACTTTGAAACCGCTGATCTTGGCATCGAATCATCAGTGCCATTAGCTCTGGATGGGCAAGTGAACCCTAGTCACACCCTTGTTCTGGCCACAAATACCATCCATCATTTGCGGCCACCCCATACCGAGGAGTCTCCAAGGTGCTCTAAGTGCATTTGGAGGTCGATCTTTCAAGGGTCATAACTCAGAGTTCGTGAGGGCTATCAATAAACTATCAAATGCTACAGGATGGTGATACTAAGGCCTAAAATAACCTATCTCATTTTCAAGAGATCGAATTCTATTTGGATTCAGCACAACAATCTCGCTCGATGCCAAAACTCGCTGTGTGCCTCAGTTCATAGGTGCACCACAGCGTAACTTTGAAACCGCTGATCTTGGCATCGAATCGTCAGTGCCATTAGCTCTGGATGGGCTGGTGAACCCTAGTCACACCCTTTTTCTGGCCACGAAGACCATCCATCATTTGCGGCCACCTCGTACCGAGGAGTCTCTAAGGTGCTCTAAGTGCATTTGGAGGTTGATCTTTCGAGGGTCATAACTCAGAGCTCATGAGGGCTATTAATGAAATATCAAATGCTACAGAATAGTGATACTGAGGCCTAAAATAACCTATCTCATTTTTGAGAGATCACATTCCGTTTGGATTCAGCACAGCAATCTCGCTCGATGCCAAAACTCGCAATGTGCCTCAGTTCATAGGTGCACCACAGTGTAACTTTGAAACCACTGATCTTGGCATTGAATCATCAATGCCATTAGCTTCGAATGGGCGGGTGAACCCTAGTCACACCCTTGTTCTGGCCATGAAGACCATCCATCATTTGCGGCCATGCCGTACTGAGGAGTCTCCAAGGTGCTCTAAGTGCATTTGGAGGTCGATCTTTTGAGGGTCATAACTCAGAGCTCATGAGGGTTATTGATGAACTGTCAAATGCTACAAGACGGTGACACTAAGCCCTAAAATAACCTATCTCATTTTTGAGAGATCACATTCTGTTTGGATTCAGCATAGCGATCTCGCTCGATGCTAAAACTCGCAATGTGCCTCAGTTCATAGGTGCACCACAGCGTAACTTTGAAACTGCTAATCTTGGCATCGAATCATTAGTACCATTAGCTCTAGATGGGTGGGTGAACCCTAGTCACACCCTTTTTTTGGCCATGAAGACCATCCATCATTTGTGGCCACCCCATACTGAGGAGTCTCCAAGGTGCTCTAAGTGCATTTTGAGGTTGATCTTTCGAGGGTCATAACTCAGAGCTTGTGAGGGCTATCGATGAACTATCAAATTCTACAGGACAGTGATACTGAGGCCTAAAATAACCTATCTCATTTTCAAGAGATCACATTCTGTTTGGATTCATCACAACGATCTCGCTCGATGCTAAAACTCGCAGTGTGCCTTAGTTAATAGGTGCACCACAGCGTAACTTTGAAACCGATGATCTTGGCATCGAATCGTCAATGCCATTAGCTCCAGATGGGCGGGTGAACCCTAGTCACACCCTTTTTTTGGCCATGAAGACCATCCGTCATTTGTGGCCATCCCGTACCGAGGAGTCTCCAAGGTGCTCTAAGTGCATTTTGAGGTCGATCTTTTGAGGGTCATAACTCAGAGCTCGTGAGGGCTATCAATGAATTGTCAAATGTTACAGGACGATGATTCTAAGGCCTAAAATAACCTATCTCATTTTCAAGAGATCACATTTCATTTGGATTTAGCACAACGATCTCGCTCGATGCCAAAACTCGCAGTGCGCCTCAGTTCGTAGGTGCACCACAGCATAACTTTGAAACCGCTGATCTTGGCATCAAATCGTCAATGCCATTAGCTCCGGCTGGGCGGGTGAACCCTATTCAAACCCTTGTTTTAGCCATGAAGACCATCCATCATTTGCGGCCACCCCATACCAAGGAGTCTCCAAGGTGCTCTAAGTGCATTTTGAGGTTGATCTTTCGAGGGTCATAACTCAGAGCTCGTGAGGGCTATTGATGAGTTGTCAAATGCTATAGGATGGTGATTTTGAGGCCTAAAATAACCTATCTCATTTTCAAGAGATCACATTTTGTTTGGATTCAGCACAACGATCTCGCTTGATGCCAAAACTTGCAGTGTGCCTCAGTTCATAGGTGCACCATAGCATAACTTTGAAACCACTAATCATGGCATCAAATTGTCAGTTCCATTAGCTTCAGATGGGTGGGTGAACCCTAGTCACACCCTTGTTCTAGCCACAAAGACCATCCATCATTTGCGGCCACCCCGTACCGAGGAGTCTCCAAGGTGCTCTAAGTGCATTTTGAGGTTGATCTTTCGAGGGTCATAACTCAGAGCTTGTGAGGGCTATCAATGAACTATGAAATGCTACAAGATGGTGATACTGAGGCCTAAAATAACCTATCTCATTTTCAAGAGATCACATTCCATTTGGATTCAACACAGCAATCTTGCTCGATGCCAAAACTTGCAGTGTGCCTCAGTTCATAGGTGCACCACAGCGTAACTTTGAAACCGCTGATCTTGGCATCGAATCGTCAGTGCCATTAGCTTCGGATGGGTGGGTGAACCCTAGTCACACCCTTTTTCTGGCCACGAAGACCATCCATCATTTGCGACCACCCCGTACCGAGGAGTCTTCAAGGTGCTCTAAGTGCATTTTGAGGTCGATCCTTCGAGGGTCATAACTCAGAGCTCGTGAGGGCTATCAATGAACCGTTAGAAGAGACAAGTTTGTAAGGATGGAGTGGCTTAGTGTTTTTGCTAAAATAAGTTAGTGGGAAGGCTTTATTAGAGGGTCTTGGCCAAACTAGTGGGGTGTTTGCCCACTCTCTAATTTTAGAGACACATAGGTTTTGGAGGGAGATTAGGGGAGCTCTACTACAACTATCCTTACCCTAGCTTGGACCAAGGTTGGTATCTCAAACTTGCTTCTTTTCCATTTCTTTCTTTTAGCATGGTTAAGCAAATATGCAAGTGTGGAGTTTATCAATGGAGTATGCATTGCATTGCATTGTGGAGTAGCATTCATGTGAGTGCTTGAATGGTGTTCATTCCATGTAGATTAGTGTGACACCATTGTGCATCTTGTTGTATTGTGTGGAGTACTGTGAGTATGAGGTTTGGATTTCATCTATTTCCTTGTTGTATTATGGGTGTTGATATTGTGTTGTGAAAATGTGATGTGCTCTTGAAAATTTCTTGTTTTATTTCTACTTGGTTTTGTTTTCTTGTTTTGTGCTTGAGTATTGTTATGGGTGTGGGACTTACACTCACCCTTGTGGGAAGGGAAGAGAAGTCTAGAGTGAAGGGCTTAAGTTGGGTTTGAAAAATGTATTGAGAACCTTGGAGTATGGGCTCCATTGTATGCCATAACATTTCATATCTTGTTGGGGGTTATAAGGAATGTATGGTGTAGAAAGGAAGCTTGAGGAGTTACAGCTGATCGTAGTGGGTTTGGAGGAAATGTATTAAATGGTTCATTTATGATAGCCCCGAGAGGGTATGAAATTTGGTGAATTATGATAGCCCCGAGAGGGCATGAAAATTGTTTATTGCAAATATGGTTTGGTATGGCAAGTCTCCATTTTAGAACACACCTTCACCCTATGTTTATGGTTCCATCTATGAAGCCATTGTGAAATAGTCTTGGGGGGAAATTGTTCAATTTTGAAATGTAATGTTTATGCATTGAAAGATTGTATGTGTATCCCAGTTTGAGCCTTGTTCCCTAGCGCGAGGGTGGTCTCTTTGAGGCCTATGGTTGGGTGGAAAGAACCCATGGTCCTTGTTATTTTGTTGTGTTGCATATGCAGATTTGTGTCCAAGGGAGCAATGGAAATGGCTTGGAATGATCATCTTGTAGATTGATGTTGGATGAGAAAACTTGACATTGTGCCCTCATTTGTGAAGGAGGATTCACCAGCTTGTTCATGTTCTCAACGATCATGTTGGACAATGTTCATGCTACTCATTATCCATATCTTTCAATGTCCATGTTCCTTATGATTTTGAAAATTCCCTTATGTTGCCCCATTGTGATAGAAGGAGATTGTATCATTGTTACCTAATGTACATGTAGAAGAAATAATTGATAAGGTTGTATATGCATGTTTCATTTGGAGTTTATATTGTTATGAAAGCATTGATACGAGTCACAAATTTTCTTTGACATCATTGTTATCATTTGAAAATGTGAAAGAAAGTTTTCTCCTTGTGGTATTGTAAATGACTAGTTGATAATAACAATCCATAGATGTTATGTGATACCATTGATTGTATAAATTTAAAACTTAGTAGATTGCATACAATCTTGTTGTGCACTCAATAATTTGAAAGGAAAATTTCATGTTCATATCACATGCATGGATAACATTGATTTTAATTACCAAGCTTAATGCAATTCTAAGCAAGGAAATCATCAAATTAATTTTATGATATAACAAAATGAAGTTTGTTGTAAGAAAAGACATAATAAAATCTATGAGATACATTGTTGTAGGCATGCATTTTTCTCTCTAGAAAATGTATGGTAAAGGCAAATAAATCCCTTCCTTAATACAGAGCAATAAAATATTAAAGAATATTCCCAGATTCTAGAATGATATCCAATAAAAATAAAAATAATAATAGCATATAGAGACTAATGAGTGTCCTAAACTAATATATTTTCTAAGTGAAAGAATGGTACACATTACAATCTTGTGACCTCTAAGTCACATCCAACACTCAAATAATAAATTATTAATTAAATAAATAAAGGCATATTAGTGTGCATGTTAGAGAATATGACAAATTTAAATATTTAACTCAAAAATAAAATAAAAGCCAAGATTGATTGGATGTACATATAATAGGGTTTTAATATGAAGTAAGTTGTCAGGATGATGGGATTGGAGAATCAAGGATAAGGATGGATGGTGGATTAAAATAATAACTCAAATCTAGTTTTATATAGTCAATAAAGAACATTGATACATTGATACATATATGTCAGAACGACAAGGTATGTTATATACAAACCTTATTTATACACTTGCACCTAATCCTTGCATAAACAATTCATCTAAAAAATTTAAATTGACACACTCAATACGATGGTGTAGTAGGATGTGTTTAAATACAGATCGTGAATTATTATTGAGTTATGTAATTTGAATTGGCCCTTAGACTTACTAAGAGTTCCTCATTTTATGTGCTTACTAATTCGTACTATGAAACTACTTTGAATCTTAACATGCTTTGATAATAATAATGTTGATAGTGAGAAAGTGAGCTTATGGTGAATAGTTAGATGTAATTTAATGTAAAAAGTAAATGTAATAGTATAGTAATTATAGTAATTAAAATAGTAAATGTAAAAGCATGGCAATGTAGCTAGATTAGTTAGTAGTTGATGAGTTAGATAGTGAGTAATTGTCTTTTGTTAGAGTGAGTTTAATTTATGTATTGAAATAGTAATTTTTGTGTTTAGAAAACTGTAGTGAGTGCTAGGTTGGTGAGGAAGCAATGTTGATAGATAATGAGGATATAGTAATATAGTAATTGTCACATTAATATATATTGTAATGATTAATGAATGTGTGTACATTGGTAATGAGGATAATAAGTAATTCTGATCCCCTTCCCTTACATGCTAGAATCACGACCTAGTCCATATGATACAACCGAAAGACCCTAATAGAATATTAATATCAGAGGCTTTTTAGGATATGAATTACCTCACTAATTTATGAGTGTTGTATCTTGAACTTGCTCATTTGACTCGTGACGCTAACTTGAACTAGACTATCATCCAATCTATTTGAAAACCACCTTTGACTAAAATGTTAACACCTTCACACTATTCACATGAGCCTTGAACTCCTATTCAATGATAACCTTGTTTTACAATATGTAATTTCTTATGCAACTTCATAAGCTACAAAAAAAATAAAATTTTTTTGTGTTTTTACTAGTAAAATTTAGGGTATGACACATGATCCACGATAAATTGAACAATACTAGATACTAAATTAATATGTATATCATTGTGCACGTAAATGACAAAAATATATATCAAAATACATGTATCCATAGACAAAATTTTACACAAATATATATCAAAGATCATGTATCCATAGACAAAGTACTCAAATATATATATATCAAAATACATAGATCCATATACAAAATGTGGTTGATCCTGCCATCAGAATGTGTATAATATCAATGTTTCTGTATACAATGTGGCATATTCCATCTCAAAATGTCTCATGATGCATCCTACGAAAACTATACTATCCTAGGGTGCTGGTGGATGATCAAAATGCAGCCTCTTTGCTGCACTAGGTGGATCGGATGCCTCCTACATAAACAAAAAAGGAAAACCCAAAGTTTGACTACTAAATTTATATGATTCTACGTATCTAACATTGAATTACTCAAATGCATAATGATCTTTTCCATAATGGAGATTAATACTATCAAAATTTCATAATGAATACCTCTCTCGTCGACCTCCTGTGCCAGTCAAGATTCCTCTCGTATGCCCTCGGCAATGCTGGTACCTCTCTGATTGTGGGCTGTATATGTTCAAATAACTTTGTCAGATGAATCTACAATTTAAACTATAACATTATAATTCATAGCATGCTAAATTTATAGCATATTTAATCATGAATTCAAACTACAACTTACTATTGTAGGCTCCTCCTTAGGAGTGAGTGGCCGCGTCATCAAATCTACATAACTGTCCTATCGAACCTCATGTGCACTAGGAGTCTTCTATGAGATACAAAATAGTAGTTGTTAATATCACAAAAATTAGTTTTGAATTTATTTATGAAGATAAGTGATGAAGGAGCATCCCATCCTCATCAGGGGAACATTGAAGATTCAAGGCATTACAGAGGTCACGGAACATCTCTTGAAGTCAATTGGGCAATCCTTGCACCAATTATGGCTCATGGAAGCATAAAAAGTTATAATGTTGGAC
The DNA here is from genome assembly GCA_028749045.1 of Cupressus sempervirens. Lineage (NCBI taxonomy): Eukaryota > Viridiplantae > Streptophyta > Pinopsida > Cupressales > Cupressaceae > Cupressus > Cupressus sempervirens. The sequence continues at coordinate 749,224,829 of CM053792.1, forward strand.
TCATATGTGGAAGAAAGTTGTAATTGGGCATGAGATAGGATTTTAGGATTTCATATGGTAGATGAGTCATTTGATAGGTTCGTGTAGGTTGTCATGATCATACCTTGTCGTTAGACAAGTCAAAACATTCTAGAATTGAGTTTTGGGGTTTGAACAAGCAGGCCCTAGTTTTTAAGCCATTTTAAGGAGGGTTTTGAAGTTTGGGTGTTTAGGAGTGTGACCAAGACCTATAATATTGAAAATCCTTAGTGTGCTGGTCCCTTTGTTGAAGCCTTGGTGTGTCTAATTCTTCCTTGTGTGTCCCAGAGTTGAAAGGTACATAAGTGGTGTCCAGAGATTTCTTGGTGAGGAAAGAAAGAGAATCAGTGAGTTGGCCCTTGGGAAGGAAGAAAACTTGTTGTGAAAATGCCTCCTAAAAATCAAATGGCTAGAGAACTTGAAGAATTGAGAGAAGAGTTGGCAAAACAGAAAAGAGAGAGGAGAGAACTTGAAGCATCTAGAGTGAGGGAAGAAAGACAGATGAGAAGAGAGAGGCTGAAGCTTATTGCAAGGATAGAATCCTTAGAAAAGGAAAGGTAAGAACCTAGAGGAGAAGAGGTTAGAGGAAGAAATCATGGAGATAACCATGAAGAAGAAGAGGTTGGTAATGCAAGGCAAGAGCATGAGACAATAGATGATCCTGAAGAAAGGAGATTTATGAGAATGATTAAGGCAATACAAGGTAATGGTGGGAAGAACCATATTGATTTTCCAATATACCAGGGTAAAATGGATAGTGAAGAAGTGCTAGGGTGGATAGAGGCCCTTGAGAACTACTTTGATCTTGAAGACATAGAGGCAGATAAGAAGGTAAAAGTAGCAATAGCAAGACTAAGAGGAACATCACTCACTTGGTGGACTAGTGTTCAGAATGAGAGAGAGGAAAGGTGGTGCAGGGCACCTAACCTATGTGGCAGGGGGGAACAAGTATCTATGTTGCCAGACACCTTGCCACTCCATGAAAGCAAGGATTCAAGTAGATTAGGAAGTTGGAATAAAGGTTTGGTCCATATTTTACAAGTTGGTATATGTTTTGTAATAAAGGCACATGTAAGGCCCACAAGCATTTTGGTGTGGTTATAAACCAAGTGACTCCATGGGACCAAAAGGCCTTAGAATAGGGTATTTAGAGTCTAAACAGTATTAGCAAAAAGTGGTTGTTTGTTTGTTTTATGGTTGGGAATGCCTATATGGTTGTTCCAATGGTCATGTAGACCTTTATATATGTCATATGTGATCTCAATTGAAAGGGGGAGATCAAAGTGTATGGTGGTTTGGAGAAAAAACAATAAAAGCTTCAATTTTCTGGAAATTTACTTAGTTGCATTTAATAAATCCATATGACCAATTTTGAGTCAATGGAATAGTTTAGAAAGTTAGGGAATGCATAAAAACTATAATTTGAAATTTGAATTTCAAATTCAAATGGTCATATTAGTTTTGGAGGGAAAGTAGTAATTTGGTATTTGTTTGATTAAATAAACCTTTGTAACCAACTTGGTCGGTTGGATAGGTGCATATAAGCCTATTTAAGTTGTAATGAACATATGCAAGACATGAATCATTATTGGTATGGAAAAAATCATAGAAATTGTATAGAACAACAATCATACTTTCCTCTCTATCAATTAAAAAATAATAATAATAAATGATACTTATACATACAATGGGGCTCTCTGTGCGAATGAAAATCCTTGATGATCTAGGACGCCGAATCTGTATAGGCTCATCGCCAGTAGTCACACCCTATATACAATAAATAATGTAATTAAATGAGATTACCACAAACATTTTACAAGAATGCATAAATATTTAATCAATTAGAAAACATTTAATTTCCTTTCCTTTGTCAATGCATTCTGGCTCACCCCCCACACTTTGTCCCCTCAGGGCAGGTGGTATCTGCAAGATAAAAGAAATATTAGCAATCATATATGCTACAATATGAAATAAAAAAAAAGAAATGCGAACACAACATAATGTACCGTAGATGTCTCAAGGCCAAATGAAATGGCTGAGAGTGTAGCATCATCTATCTGTCTGAGCTCCTCCTCGGTCATCAACTAAACATGAATGAAGATCACATACATGTAAAAGTTAGTATGGCTTAAAAATTAAAATTACTCTATTATAAAAATTAACTTTAAATCACATATGTCATAACAAAAAAATGTATACACATACCGAAACCAAAGGATTCCATGCCTCTGCACATGCGTTTGGTGTATCCTCGTCTAATACAAACTGATACTCAGAAAGATCACCTATGGGACCTAGGCAAATATTCTTGCATGTAATGCAAGTGTGAGGCACACAAACATGTGATGAGCTAGCTGATGATGAACTGGCACCAACATCATCAACACGAGGAGGCAGGACTGACCTAGCCTGAGATATCATTAGGCTACTCAGCCTATGAATGGCTCTGATGGTCTGAGAGCTAGCCTCTGCCATAATATCTGGATGTTGCACTCGAGGAAGGGGGGGAGATATCAGGGGGTGGGACAAAAGTGCCAAGTTTCTTCCGCTGAGAAGAGGGTCTATCCTGAGGAGCTCCTAGTCCTAAGCCCATGTTGGGCTTCATGCTCTAATAGTTCACTTTAAGTTTCAACACAAATTCTGCATATAATTTTCTAAGGAAATAAAATGGTATGTCTAAATTGCCATGTGGAGGGATATCAAAGACCATCCACCAACAGTCCCAAAAATTTGCACGTATGGCATCGTTTGTGCACCATTTAATCGATAGTTTGGTTTTTTTTGGGTCAACTGGTATACCCATTTTTGGGTTAGCAAAAAGGCTTGCCAAATTGTCTTTGGTTATGTTGAGGGCCACGACCTCATCATAATCCAAACCATCATCAAACATCTGGTGCATTTCATCATGCCAACAAAGAGCAGGATTTTGTTGGTTTGTAAGGATTTCAATGTTATCCACTATGGTGTTTAACATGGATAACATAGGAGCCAGTGCAGGTAAATTATTGTATGTTCTATGCAAACCTCTCAACTCAGTGAGATTTTCATTTATCAGATCCTCGATTCGAGGAGGGTTTTGAGGAGGTAGAGGGTCATTTGGTGGACGATTTTGTGAGAATACTGGATTGTTTGGTGGTGGGTTGCGAGGAATATTATTCCCTGCCTCAATGTCATCATTTTGATCAGCCATTCCTATTGAATTGAAAAACGTAATATATATTAAAAAAAATCTAAATTTTAACCATTTTTGTCAAAAAAAACCCTAGATTCAACTAAAAAAAACAAAATCATGTTAAAATCTACAAAATTTAGGTTAAAAATGAGTCATGGGGGGGGGAACATACCTGATATCTAATATCCGATTTTGTATCTGATATCCGATCCGTGATGGCAATACTGGCCCAAATTCGCATAAAATAAGGGCCCGCGGGTCTATGATTTTATTTAATCCAATGCACAGGTATTGGATATCTAATACAATATCGGATATCCAATATTATATCGAATATCCGATATAACATCAAATATCCGATATGACACAAATGAGTACAATATATATAATATAACATATAATATATAATATATAGTATATATTACATTTTATATATTTTTATATTATATTTTATATTTATTATATTAATTTACTATATATTATAAGATATTACTTTTTATTATTATATTATATCTTATATATATATATATATATATATATATATATATATATATTATATTACATTACTATATATTATAATATATGAAATATTATATTATATTAATGTATAATAATAATTATAATAATAATATTATTATTATAATATAATAATATGATATATTATTTAATATTATTATTATTATTTAATATGATATTATTATTATTTAATAATAATATTATATTAAATAATAATATCATATTAAATAATAATAATATCATTAAGTAAATATTAATATTAAATAATAATAATATTATTAAATAATATATCATACTATTATATGATTTTAATTATTAGTCAGATATTTGATTTAAAATCGGATATCCGATAAGGCTTTGCTTAACCTTCCAGGTTTGGTTCCTGGATAGGTAAAAAAGAGTCAGAGCAGATTTTGAAGCACTTTTAGGTGTCTTCAAACTCTTTTTTTCTCACATCGCCACTTTTTAGCACACCATGATCCTACACATACCCTTAGGATAGTGTTTGTTTTCAAATCCTTCAGGTCAATCCATATAAACCTCTTCATCAAGATAAAAATTAAGAAATGTTTCTTTAACATCCATTTCGTACATTTTAAAGCCCTTGAAAGCTAAATATGCAAGAAAAATTCTAATTGCTTCAAGTCTACCAACCAATGCAAAAGTTTCATCAAAGTCCACACCTTCTACTTGTGCATAACCCTTACAAACCAATCAAGCCTTGTTCCTTGATATCTCTTCATTTTTATCAAGTTTATTTCAAAAGAACCATTTAGCACCTATTACATTTTTATCTTTAAGTCTAGGCACTAATTCCCAAGTTTTATTCTTTTCAATTTGACTTAGTTTCTCTTTCATAGCACTAACCCAAAACTCATCCATATTATCCTTTTCATATGATTTAGGTCAATTTGACATAACAAAAAAAGATTAGCACATTCACTAGATGTAGTTCTTGTTCTTATTTGAATACATCCATGTTTATTGTTGGAAATATTCAAGATATGACAAGTTACTGAGAGGGGAGGGGTGAATCAGTAACTTCTAAAATTTCAAACAATAAAACTGCATACTGATATATTCACCATTCATCCAAGTAACCTATTGTAAGCATGAAACAAAATCATTTGCAACACTTGAACACACAGATTTGGTGACCCAGAAACCTTCCAAATAGAAAGTAAAACTGGGGTGGGGATGAAACCCACAAGCTTCGTTACTGCAGTATGAAGTTGGCCGGTTAAGGCTTACAATGACCACTTCTGGTGATCTTCCCTGTTAGGAGCACAAAGGATTGCTAGATCCACCTTGTTAGAGGATTTCTAAACATACAATAAAGTATGCACTCTGTTAGGAGATTTACAAAAGACTGTTAAGTCTACCTTTTTAAAGGATTTACAAAAACTGATTCACCTGTTAGAATGAAACAATGGATCTGATTACAACTGATTGCTGATAAGATCCGCTATGCTCTGATTCACCTTGATGTGATAGATAATACTTTTCTGCTTCAAAACTAGACCTGCTGAATATCTTCACAATTCAGCCCACATACTTTCGCATGCATGTATTTCTTTTGCACTTTCACACTTTCACATTTCCATTCATTACCATTGCCATAACATCTATTCTTTGAATGATACAATACATTGCATATATATACCATCCATATAAACAATACATGCAAGGTCGGCTAAACAATACATGCAAGGTCAGCTAAAACAACAAGTGCAAATCTCTATACAAAGTCGGCCCAAGGTAAAAACTCGGGTTCACTGAACTGACTTGGTGTCCTTCTGATACTTGGCGTCCACTGCGTTACTCAGCATCATCATGCACTCGGTAGAAGTGAAGGCACGGTTCATACTAAACACTTCGAGTAGTTTTGAACTCGGTAACCACTGGAGACTCGGTAGAAGAGATGTCACTCGGTGAATAGTTCTATCTGAACTGTTGCTCGGTGATCAAAGGAAACACTTGATAGAACCTTGTGACTCAGTGATAGTTAGTTTCCTTGATATCCGTCTGAGCTCGATAAAAAATAATTTCCTTGATAACCTCAGGAGCTCGATTATCATGAAGTTCTCGGTTACATCTTAGTACATCTTTACTCGGTCAAAACTGATTCCTTTCTTTACCTTGAACACTCGGTAAACACTGGTTGCTTTGTTCACCTTGATCACTCGGTAAACACTGACTTCTTTGTTCACCTTGATTACTCGGTAAACACTGACTTCTTTGTTCACCTTGATTACTCAGTAAACACTGACTTCTTTGTTCACCTTGATTACTTGGTAAACACTGAGAACTAGGTAAAGCTTGGCTTCTGATGAGAGCTCGGTAAGCATTCAGAATCCAATAAGTGTTGTAACTAATGACAAAAATGTATCATAATGCCAACAGTTTATCCCCTATAATATATTCTTGAGAATGATACTTCTTCAATCTTGTTCCTATAGCCTTTGTCCCTCTGGGTTCTAGTGTTTCAATTTGATCTTTTATTTCTTGTCCACCTTCTTCAACTTTATTATCTTATTCTTTCAAGTCTTTATCATTATCTTGTAGGAAAGTATTATCCATTCGTATTTCCTTTTTATCCTGCATAACTTCATCCACTTTCACATGTATACCTTCAACAAGTTTATTCAACCTTTTATTAAAACATTTGTAATATTTACTTTGAGAATAATATCCTAAAAATATTCCTTCATCACATCTTTAGTCAAAGCTTCCCATTTTATCATCAAAATTCATAATGAAACATCTACTTCCAATAATTCTAAAATTCTCAACAGAAGTAGAATGTCCATACCGTAACTCACAAGGAGTGTACTTAGTTTTTCCCTATTTAAATTGTATACTACTATTGAAATGCTTCTTTCCAATATTAGTTTGTTACTTTAGATTCATCTAACATAGTCCTTCCAATTTGTTTCACTATTTGGTTCTTTCTCTCAACAACTCCATTATTTTGTTGAGGTGTCCTAGATGCTACATATTTTCTTTTGATGCCATATTTTTCACAATAATAAACAAATTCATCTAACCATAAGCACTTAATCTTCATTTCTAACTCATTTTCAACCATTTTCTTGAAAATATTAAACTTGTTAAATGCTTTTTATTTATTCTTTAAGAAAGTTACCCATGTCATTATTGTATAATCATCTATAAAATACATGAAATACTTTTCACCATTTAATGACATTATCCTTGCAGGATGACATAAATCAGTATGTACTAATTGCAATGGTTTAGAATTCCTTTGAAGGAAAAGATGCCTTTTCTTGTTTACCATGTTGACACCCTTCACAAATAACATTCTTTGGCTTACTTATACATGGGATACCTCTTTCTTTTTTATGCTTACTAACTTTAATCAAGTTGTCAAAATTCAAGGGCCCAAGAATTTTGTGCCATAATGAACTTTCATTCACTTGTCCCATAAGGAAAACATCTTCACGATTGTTATTATTTGTGATATATTTTAAATTGTATACATTCCTTTTAGATCTTTTACCTGATGCAATCAACTATCTAGATTTTAATTTGATCTGACAACCATGATCATCAAAAATAACTTCATATCCATGATCACAAATTTGAATAACACTTAGAATATTGTAGTTTTATCGATCAACATAATACACATTATGAATGGAAATTTTTTCACTAAGAATCAAATAACCCAAACCATTAAATTTTCCTTAAGAATCATCACTGCAACTAACATTGCCACCTTTGTGGTTAATCAATATGTCAAACTTTGTTTTATCTTTTGTTATGTGTCTAGAACAACCACTATCAATTATCCACAAGTCCTTTTCTTCAAAATATAGAGGCATTTGAAAAAAAATAGACTTATTAATCTTAGGCCTCTGTATCTTAGTAACTTTAGTATCAAATTCTTTATCAACTTGTGGACTAGCATACGATTGATCATTCTAAAATGACTAAGTTTTGTAATTCCTCATAACATGACCAAAGAGATTTCACTTGTAACATCTTAGACCATTCATTTTAGGAAAGGAATAACCAAAATAAAAGTTTGAATACCTCATTGACATGTATCTACAATTACTTATTCTATGTCCATATTGATGATACATGAAGCAATACCCATCAAAGAAAGAAGTGAACCTACTTGAGTATCCTTTACCCATGAATGAAGTGCTTGAAATAAATAGATTTTTATCATTAGAAATGTGATTAAAATATTCATTTTTACCTTCATTTGAAGTGGTAGTATTCTGATTTGTATCCTTTCCAATTTAAATATCTCAAATAAACCTTTATCTTTCTCATCACTAGAACATTGTCCAAGTTCAAAACCAATTCGTATTATATGATCAGTTGTTCTTTGTTTTCTAACATATCATCCAAAGTAGATTTCTCATTTTTTTTGAACTTTCTTTTATATAATGATACTTCATTCATTAACCTTGTTGATTCTTGATCTTTAGAACTTAACTCTTCCTTAGTGACAAAGACAATTCTATTTTGTTCCTCAACTTGTAATTTCAATTCTATAATTTGTTGATATAATTCCTTAGATTCTTTCTCAAAGTTCTCTTTTTCCTTTAAGAATTTATTTTCTTGAACACTTGAATTCCTTTTTAATTCCTTGATCTTTTTAAGTGCATGAAGAAATTCACATTCTAAATCAGCCTCAACAAGTTCAACATCATCATCACTATCTAATTCGTGACAGGTAGTTTCTATAGCCATGAATAAAAATTTGTTTTCATCACATCAGAAAATACTAGATTCACTATCTAATACACCAAAAATCAAACTTTTACTTGATTTCTCTTTCTCATCATTTACTTCATCATGACTATTATAAGGACATTTAGATGCAAAGTGTCCTATTTTACCACAATTAAAGCATTTGAAAGTAAGTTTATGTTAGAATAAATAGTCCACCAATATAAGTGAGAAGGGGGGGGGGGGGGGGGGGGGGGGTGGGAATTAGCTATCCAACTGATATCATAATTAGCAACCTTAATAAACTATAACCATATGAGAAATATAATTAGAAACCACAACATGATACTCATGCACAATAACACTAGATATGTTAACTAGAGAAACCCTTAATCAAAGGGAAAACCTCATTTGGGATGGTACCCACAAGATGATGTACTAATATAAATATTCCTTGTTAGAGGATGGACCTTGTTAGGAGTATATAACAACATTCAATACATATCAGTCCATGTAAGGAGACTTTGAATCCCTATTAGGAGTTGTAGAAGATAGATGGATCCACTATCCAAATAGCTTCGGTGAAAGACCAATGAACCCAATATCTAAATGATCTCTATATTGTCCCTTATAGAATAATAGAAATGAATAATAATTCCTTCCTCTTTCTCAATCCTATCAATCATACTTCAACTCCTTATGATCTTGTAACTAGATCACAAATCTTGCATCCAATAATCCCTTGGATCGCTTACTCACATTCACCAAACACTCTTCTCCTTTTTGCACTTCACATTCAGTAAAATTATTACTTCTACATTAAAAAGAAGGAAAACATCTTTCCTTTATACCATATCTTCAAAATAATTCCTTGAGTCAGCCTTGAGGCTTTCCCAATTAATTATAGTAAGATAATTAATTAATTCATAATTACAATAGCACTATTGGCTCATAGTCTATGCAACTTCTTACATGTGTGATACTAGGGCTTGGACATTTTCTGATGTCATCATTAGACAATCTTATGTCACTAGTTGACTGTGCATCTCCAGACTATATCTCTATTAGAAGACATAATGCAAACATCAAAAACTACTTTTTAGGTACTCTATCTTTATACTACTTCTCAGGTATACTATGCATTGAACCTTAACATCAAGAAAATGTATAGAACATGTCGATGTATGTGCATCACTAGACAATCAAAACATTGTCCATCTGACTAAGATATTTGTCTACTAATTTGTCAGTCTTCATAGACATATTGCTATGTTTTCATCAATGAAAAATATAGTCATGAATGCAACATGTCAATATACTATCCAATGCTTAGGATACTCCCCCAGAGAAATACCATCAGCATTCTTGCTAACAATCTCCCCCTTTGGAATTGATGGCAACATAGATGAAAAACATCTAAGTTCCATGAATACCAAATAGTATTTTGTTGCCTGCTACCAAACTTGTCTTTCAAATCCTCTTCATCAATAAAATTTGAAATCCTTTGGAACACTACTTTGTTCTACATCTTCTTTAGGAATGGCAACAATTGTTCATAGTAAATAACTCACCATTCATCAAAATTCCTAATGCTTCATATCTCCCCCATAGAGTTATTCTTCCTTCTCTCTTACATGAATCTTTCTAAATATCCCTCATAAGGTAGATATTTTTATGCACTCTTCTCCCCCGTAAACACTTAGGAGATGTTATGTTTTTCATGCACTCTTCTCCCCCATTAACATCAATGGAAAAGGCCTCATTATCTTAATTTACTACTCAAATTCTTTAATCAGCTCAAGTATCTAAAGACACTTTTCAAGGCTAAATACCAAGAGTGCTCAATGACTCAACTCATAATAGATACTCCCACATACAAGAAGCATCGACATACAGTCTAGTCCAACAATAGTGCTATGTAGTACTAGATAGATGCACTCTCTACATCATCTACTTAGAAGTAGGTAGGGGAATAACCCCAAGCATACCTCTTAAGTACTCAAGTGTATCTTTAGGTAAGGGTCTCATAAATATATCTACAATTTGATCTTTATTACTCACATATTCCAAGCCAATCTCTTTTTCTATTACATTCTCTCTCAAGACATGATACTTAATAGATATATATTTATTCTTAGAATGAAACACATGATGCTTAGACATACTTACTATAGTTTTGTTATAATAGTATATGATAACAGGTTCTATAAACTCAATCCCAATATCCTTCAGCATATGTTTCATCCACATGACTTGATTACAATTATTAGCTATTGATATATACTCTACCTTAATTTTACTCTATGGAATACAATCTTGTTTCTTCTCAACCAAGAAACCAATCTTCCTCCAATAAAAAATTCTCCACCACTGGTGCTCTTTCTATCATCCATATTGTCTGGTCAATCCACATCATTATATGCACATAGAGTGAAATCACTTGATCTAGCATACCATACTCCATAACTAGATGTTCCTTTCAAATATCTAAATATCCTATTTACTGTAGCATAATGATACTCCTTAGGATCAACTTGAAATCTAGCTATAATCCCAACTATTTTTTCTAAATCTTGTTTGGTGCAAGTAAGATATTGCAAACCTCCAATCATGGATCTATAATTCTTCTACTTAACTATAAGTGTCTCATCCTTTCTAGATAACTTGTGACTAGTTATCATAGGTGTACCAACAGGCTTACAACTTTCTAATCCAAATCTCTTCAAAATATATTTCAGGTACTTAGCTTGTGAGATGAAAATGCCATCACTATTTTGTACAATCTACAACCCTAGAAAAAACTTCATTTCTCCTATCATGCTCATCTCAAACTCATTCTTCATTTCTTCAATAAACTTATCACTTGCTTCATCATTACCTTCAAAAATTATGTAATTAAAAAATATTACTATTATCAAAAAACCATTCTCAATATTATGGCTCGTGCTCTATTAGGTGGGAAATTGAAAGGGGGAAATCTTGTAGGAGGTGTTGATCTTGTTGGGACAAAAGATTGAAATGTGGAAAATTTGGCAAACTCTGCAAGATTTACAAATGCCAGTTCCACTAGATGTGGGGTCTAGAAACTCTCTTTGGATCCTTTTCCTACAAATCATGTGCCTGGATAGGAACTCAAGAATGAAAAGAAAGCCCATAAAAAGGGTTAGGAGGTCAAAGGGCATGGTATTCCCTATTTGGTAGGAAACCTAGAGGAAAATCATCTTTTCCTCCAGTTACATCAAAATCTTGCTGCAAGAAAGGTGAGTTTCAAATCTTTATTCCAGACCCAATTGTTAATTTCTTTGTCTCTTCTATGAAATTTACTCTTGTTGGAAAATTTATGGGGGCTAGACTAGATATAGATACATTGAAAAATATGATCAAATGGAAATGGTTTATCCATAATCAAGTTGATATAGCTCCTTTGTTGAATGGATTTCTTTCATTTGTTTTTAATTGCAAGGAAGATATGAATATGGTCCTTTGTGGAGGACCATGGTCATTTGGAAAAAGTATTCTTACTATTAAAAAATGGTAGCTAAAACATGGACTTATCTAATGCCTTCTTCTTAATTGCTTTGATCTAGGTTAGACTTCCTAGCCTTCCTTTGGAATTTTGGCATGAGGATATCTTTAAGGGAATAGTTGGTTCCTTTGGGGAACTAATTGCAGTTGATCACGCTATGACTTTGAAGTCTAAACTTTAGAGTGCAAGATTAAAGGTGAAAGTGGGAAACTTGAATCACCTCCCTAAATAGGTGAAACTTATTTCAAAACTTGGAAAAACAATATAAGAAATTATATATGAAGATCATCCAAATACCTATTTTGCCTATAAAAAACAAGGTCATAGGATGAAAAATTGATGCAGGAGCATCCTGGGTTGCCTTATTATCCTGCTCATTTTATTCATCCTATAGTTGGTGCCAAGTTACTTAGTTAGTTCCGAGTTACTTTCTTGATGTGCCGAGCATTCCTTCATGTGCTGAGTGTTTCTTCATGTGCTGAGCATTTCTTCATGTGCCGAGCATTCCTTCATGTGCCAAGTGTTTCTTCATGTGCCAAGTGTTTCTTCATGTGCTGAACATCCTTCATGTGCCTAGTTGCTAGTTTCCAATGGATGCTGAGTGATGTCAAGTGCCAATTTCTAGTGGATGCCGAGTGATGCTGAGTGCTAGTTTCCTAGCGGGTGTTGAGTTATCTAGTGGGTGCCAATTTTTCTATTTTTTGTTCTTAGTAGGAGCTGACTTGTGTATTTAATTTTGATCGTGAATTTAATGATATAGATCTTGTGTCAGCCTTCCTCTTATGTAATGTTCTAGAATGCTCTGTAAGTCATTTTGGCAAGTATAAATAGAGTTTTTTAGGCTTAGAGTTAAGTAAGTTTCTAGGAGGAGAAGTTTTTGGGAAGAAGATTAGAGAGAAGAACTGAAAGTGCAAATTTGCAGCTGGATCTTTGAATGTGAATGTATTTGTAATTGGCTGTAACCTAGAAGGACTTACAGTTGGGCATGTATCAAGATATTTTGATGAATCAAATAAAACTATTTTCTCTTCTCTCTCTTTTGGTTGTTGTTCTTTGTGTTTGCTTCCATTGTGTTAACTCTTACAGGGTGGTTTGGATAGCTGGGTGAGCCTTTGGCCCTAGTTATTCTATCTTTTCCTGTGTTAGTTGGTATCAAAGCTTGAGGTTCATCCTTGTGGAGATTGGATCGTCTTGAATTGAATTCATCCAACTCTAACTCTACCCAACAGAATCTACGGAGGCCCCTACTATGGAACAGGGGTAAAGTTCTTGTGCATGAATTTCTAGAGAGGGGCCCTAAAATTCATTGGGCATGGGGGAATTCTACTGATTAGTCTGCATGTAGAGTGCCTATTGTTTCTTTGGGCATCCCCTATATGTTGAGTGTCTAAAGAAGGGAGGGTCGAATAAGAGCTGAATGAAGTGAACTTTACCCCCCAAAGAATAGTAATCTACCTCTGCACCGGTGCCCCCAAACAGATTATTGAGGGCCCACACACATGTCTCTTGGTCAATGATAGATGAATTGACCCTATCATCATAGCACCAAACCCTAATCAAGAACCTGAAGAAGACCAAGATGAAGCAAGATTGTTGAGAGTATTGTCTAGAGAAAATTCAAAGCCTACTATAGAAGTTGTTCCTTATGATGGAAAAATGGATACCAATGCTATGTTGGATTGGATCTTTGATATGGAGAAGTTCTTTGAGTATGAAAACACTCCTAATAATAGAAAGGTGAAGATTGTAGTCACTAGATTGAAAGGTCATGCATCTCTATGGTGGGAGCACTTGCAAACTGATAGATAAAGGAGAGGAAAGGAGAAGATCAAAACTTGGCCAAAGATGGTGAAGAAGGTAAAGAAAAAATTCCTTCTTGCTAATTACCAAGTTAGCTTATTGAGAAAGATGCAAAATTTGAAGCAAAAAGACATGACTGTGAAAGAGTATACTGAGGAATTCTATAGATTAGACATTAGATCTAGACATGTGAATGATGATGTTGTGAAAATTGCAAGGTACATTAATGGATTAAGATCTGCAATAAAAGATGAAATAAGTTTTGTGAAGCCAGAAAGTGTAGAAGAAGCATATCAATATGCCTTGAAAGCTAAGGAGATCTTGACAAAGAAGCATGAACAAAGACAGAGAGGTAGAGGTGGTAGATTCTAGAGAGGCAGAGTTAGATCTTATGGAGAAAGTGGAAAATCTGATAGTTCTACAGAGGATAAAGGCAAATCTAAATGGAAGAATGATGACAAAGGCAAGACCGAACAGAAAAGTGGTAATTCTTATTGAGGAGGCACTAATTCTTACCGAGGAACAGGTAATTCTTATTCTAGAGGTGGATTTCATGGTAATTGTTTTAGATGTGGCAAAGAAGGGCATAGATCATTTGAATGTAGATTTTTGAAGGTGGGCAGAGTAATAGAAATGTTGTGATTCAAGAAAACATTGAGAGTTCACCAAGTGGACTTGAGGCTGGAGAAAATTTGATGGTGAGAAGAACCTTATGTAATAAGGGAGGCGATGAAAAACCTATTTTAAGAAAAAGTCTTTTCAAGACAAGATGTAAGATGGTTAGAAAATGCTGTAAAGTGATCATTAACAGTGGAAGTTCTACAAATCTAGCATCAGAAGAGTTGGTTACGAAGTTTTAGTTGCAGAGGCTGAAACATCCCAAACCTCATCATGTTTCATGGATCAAAGATGAGAATAAGATATTGGTAAGTGAGCAATGCCTTGTGAAGTTCAAAATTGGACATTACTTTGATGAAGTTTTGTGTGATATTATGCCCATGGATTGTTGTCATATTTTGTTGGGTAGACCTTGGCAATATGATAGATATGTTGTACATGATGGAAGATTGAATCAATATACTCTTTGGATAAATCAGAAGAAACAAACATTGTTGCCTTTGATTGAAGTTCCAGATGAGGTTAATTGTACTGCTATAAAAATTTGCATGATTAATGGGAAACAATTTAAAAAGGAAGTGAAGAAGAATCAAGTTTGTTTTTCTATAATTTCAAGAAAATTGAGTTTTGTCAATGGATACCAAGTGCAAGAAAATAGTATTAACCAAGTACCAGTCAGTGGTGATCGAGTGATAGATGGTAGTATTGACCAAGTACTAGGAGAAATTGTAGAGTTGCTAAATGAGTATAAAGGCATTATTGCTGAAGATATTCCTGATGGTTTACCTCCTATAAGAAGTATAAGTCATTGTATGGATCTGATTCCTAGAGCTATTTTTCCAAACAAAGCACCATATAGATTAACACCTGCAAAGAATGAAGAATTGAATAGACAAGTACATGAATTGTTGCAAAAAGGTTTGATCAGAGAAAGCTTAAGTCCATGTGTTGTACCTACTATATTAGCACCTAAAAAAAATGGAGAATGGAGAATGTGTACTGATTCCAGAGCCATTAACAAGATAACAGTGAAATATAGGTTTCCTATGTTGAGGATGGATGACATAATGGATTGTTTGAGTGGAGGAAAGTATTTTACCAAGATTGATTTGAAGAGTGGCTATTGTTAGATCAGAATTAGAGAAGGTGATGAATGGAAGACTACTTTCAAGACAAAAGATGGTTTGTATGAATGGTTGGTTATGCCTTTTGGTTTGAATAATGCACCTAGTACTTTCATGAGGTTGATGAATGAAGTTCTGAAAAGATTCTTGGGTAAGTTTGTGATTGTTTATTTGGATGATATTTTGATATTTAGTAAGACTAAGGTAGAACATCTTGAGCATATTAGAAAAGTATTGCAGAGGTTGAAAAAGGAAAAGTTGGTGATTAATCTAAAAAAGTGTTCTTTTATGTAAGAGGAGATTATGTATCTAGGATTTGTGATTTCAGCTGATGGTTTCAAGATGGATCCTAAGAAGCTTTAAAGCAATTCTGGAATGGCCTACACTTGAAAATGTGGGTGAGGTAAGATCATTTCATGGTTTGGCTAGTTTTTATAGAAAATTTATAAAGAGTTTCAGTACTATTTGTAATGCTATGACTGAAACAATGAGGGGAGATAAAAAGGAATTGAAGTGGACACATGGAGCTGATAAGAGTTTTGAGACTTTCAAACAAAAGGTTGTTGAATTACCTATATTGGCTTTATCTGATTTCAACAAAGTATTTCAAGTTGAATGTGATGCAAGTGGTAATGCAATAGGAGCTGTATTAAGTCAAGAAGGTAAGCCTGTTACTTTCTTTAGTGAAAAGTTGAATGATGCTAAAAGGAAATATTCTGTGTATGATCAAGAGTTTAATGCTATTGTTCAAGCATTGAAGAAGTGGAGACATTATTTGATGCCTAAGGAGTTTGTGTTGTATACTGATCATAAAGCTTTACAATACTTGGGAAGTCAACATAAATTGAATCAAAGACATATGAAGTGGGTTGAGTATTTGCAGAGTTTTACATTTTTGATCAAGCATAAGAGTGGAGTTACTAACAAAGTTGCTGATGCATTGAGTAGAAGACATTCTTTGTTGACTGAAATGAAATTTGAAGTTCTTGGTTTTGATGAGATGAAAGAGTTATATGATATTGATCCTATTTTTCTGAGGTGTGGAGAGAGTGCAAAGCACCAAATCTGACAGATCACATAACTAAGTATGATGAGTATTTCATTCAAGAAGGTATGTTGTTCAAAGGTATTTAGTTGTGTATTCCTAGAAGTCCTATGAGGTTGAATTTGATCAAGGAAAAGCATAGTGGTGGATTAACTAGACATTTTGGAATTGATAAGACATTGAGTTTGCTGAAAGAGAAGTATTATTGGCCACAAATGTATAAGGATGTTCAGAAATTTGTAAAGAGTTGTGGATTTTGTCAAGTTACAAAGGGAGTGAGTAAAAATACTAGTTTGTATACACCTATTACTGTTCCTGAGAAACCTTGGACTGATATTAGTATGGATTTTGTTCTTGGATTTCCTAAGACAGTGAAGGTGTATGATTCTATATTTATTGTAGTGGAAAAATTTTCTAAGATGGATCATTTTATACCATGTAAGAAGAAATCAAATGCTAAGCATGTTGCTGAACTTTTCTTTAAAGAGATTTTGAGATTGCATGGATTACCAAGAAGCATTATTTCAGATAGAGATAGTAAGTTTGTTGGTTATTTTTGGAAGACTTTGTGGAAGAAGATGGGTACTGAATTGAAGTTTAATTCTACATTCCATTCAAAAATAGATGGATAGACAGAGGTTGTGAATAGAAGCTCAAGAAATTTTGTAAGATGTTTAGTTGGGAATAAGCCAAGTAATTGGGAGATGGTATTGGTACAAGCTGAATTTGCATATAACAATTTTGTGAAAAGGAGTACAAGGAAGAAACCTTTTGAGATTGTTATTGGAATGCATCCTAGAGGTATATTAGATTTGAGAGATGTTGCTAGTGAAGAAAAGAAAAGCGATGCAGGAGAAGAATTTTCTTATTTTATGGAGTCTTTGCATAAGGAAGTGAAGTTGAGATTGGAACAAAGCAATCAAAAGTATAAGGAGAATGCTAATTAGTCTAGAAGATACCATGATTTTCAAGTTGGTGATAAGGTGATGGTTCATCTAAAGAAAGGAAGATTCCTAGTTAGAACATATAGCAAGCTGAAGATGAAGAAATTTGGACCTTGTAAGATCCTAAAGAAGTTTGATAGTGGTAATGCTTATGAAGTTGAGTTACCTGATGACATGGATATATCTCTTGTATTCAATATTGCTGATTTGTATAAGTATCATGAGTCAGAGGATGAAGTTGTTGTACCTGATGATTATCCTAAGAAATAGATTTAGGAAGTTGAATAGATATTGGATTAGAGAGTTGGCAAGAGTACAAGAGAAAAAGATTACTATGAATATTTGGTGAAGTGGAAGAACAAACTTATTGAAGATGCTTCATGGATTTCTCAGTTTGAGTTGGATTCAGCTCAAGTTGGGACATCTCAATGATTCAAGAGAATTATTTCTTTCAACCTTAGCTATCTAATGTAGGAGCATCCTGGGTTGTCTTATTATCCTACTCATTTTATTCATCCTACAGTTGGTGCCGAGTTACTTAGTTGGTGCTGAGTTACTTTCTTCATGTGCTGAGAATTCCTTCATGTGTCGAGTGTTTCTTCATGTGTCGAGTGTTTCTTCATGTGCCAGGGATTCCTTCATGTGCTAAGTGTTTCTTCATGTGCTGAGCATTTCTTCATGTGCTGAGCATCCTTCATGTATCGAGTTGCCAGTTTCCAGTGGATGTCAAGTGATGCCGAGTGTCAATTTCTAATGGATGCTGAGTGATGCCGAGTGCCAGTTTCCCAATGGGTGTTGAGTTATCCAGTGGGTGTCAAGTTGTCTATTTTTGGTTCTTAGTAGGAGCCTACTTGTGTATTTAATTTCAATTGTGAATTTAATGATAAGATCTTGTGTCGGCCTTCCTCTTATGTAATGTTCTAGAATGTTCTGTAAGTCGTTTTGGCAAGTATAAATAGAGTGTTTAGGCTTAGAGTTAAGTAAGTTTCTAGGAGGAGAATTTTTTGGGAAGAAGATTAGAGAGCAGAACTAAAAGTGTGAATTTGCTGTTGGATCTTTGAATGTGAATGTGTTTGTAATTGGCCATAACCTAGAAGGCCTTACAGCTGGGCATGTATAAAGATATTTTGATGAATCAAATAAAACTATTTTCTCTTCTCTCTCCTTTGGTTTTTCTTTGTGTTTTCTTCCATTGTGTTAACTCTTGCAGGGTGGTTTGGATAGCTGGGTGAGCCTTTGGCCCTAGTTATTCTATCTTTCTCTAAATCAAAAATTGTCCTAAAAAAAGTAACTATCCTAAGACTAATAAGAAGGATAAAAAGAAGGAAGAAAAAACCTAGAAGAAAGTTTAGAAACCTAAAGTTACTCTTGAAAGGGGTTTGAAGGATAATTTGAATCTAGAAAATTAGGAAACTGGCAAGATGTCAAATTTTTCTTTGAAGGATAACTTGAGCAATGAAAATCGGGAGATTGGAGTGTTGTTAGATTTTACCTTACCTGAGAAAAATAAAGAGAATATTGTTGACATGATGAAACAATTAATCGTCTACCAAAAGAATGATACAAATGAGGAAGATCTAGTAGAAATGGAGGAAATAGAGGAGGGTGAAATTATGGCAAATAGAAATAGATCTATGGTGTTGGAGGAATCCCAGAATTTCTAGTCTATTGAAATCCAAAATGTTGTTTATAAGCCTTTTGAGACACCTTTGTGCAAAGAAATTGTTCCCTTTCCAAATAATTTCAATGTTGAGGGGAGGAACTTAGAAGGGAAGGATCTAAAATAGAAATAGAGTCAAAGGAAAAAGATGGAAAATAAAAGTAATACAACTCCTAAAGGAGTAGAGACTCAAAGTAGTAAACTAGAGTATCAATCTAAGGTGAAATTGAATGTTGGAACTATTGGTGTTTGAAACTACTAAACAACAAAATGCTCAATATCAACATGGTAATACTCATACAACCTAAGGAATAGCTAATTCCTATTAACAATTATATGTACAAATCATTTGGACCCAACTTCAACAAAACCAAGGATGGTTTTCTACTCTTTAGGTTCTACTAAACCAAGGTGGGTATACCTAGGGGATAATTTACCAGGATATTGTTGTATGAAACTTTGTTTAGTTTCATTCTGATTTTCATCTTCTATCCCTATCACATATGCAATTTATCTATTTGTTGATACTCTCTAATTCATATATATCCTTTCTAAGTAGATTTTGTCACAATTCTCCTTGAGTTTATAAAAGTCCCTAGTAATAGCAACTACCTATAACTCAAAAATAATGTATAAACAAGTGCTAACTAGCAATACAACCTTGACTGAAAATGATTTTGAATTTAAAATTTATTTAGCATGTAGAAGCAAGATTTACTCTCAACTATCAATGATTTATATGACAAGTGCCTTATCTAGTGGGCAAAAATTGACTGTTGGTGGGAGATCTAATTTAGACAACTTGTGAATGAATTTATCAACAACAATTACCCATTCCCATTCTTATAAAATATTCTTTCCATAAACTGATGGATTTTATTGATCTACTGAAGCATTTATATAATTCATTGAACTATAAGCAACAATAAAACCAATACACAACCAATCTAGACTGCATTTAGCCACATGAACTTCATTTAAATGACCTCAAAATAAACAAACTAATAGAATGGAGATAGGAAGTGATGACATAGAAAAATGGTGTAAATACTACTTTGTATTATCATTTTGAGATGAGTAATATAGTAACCAATAGAATTTCAACAAAAGCCCAAAAAAATTCAACTGGTTATCTCATATTTCACTGAGAAAAGTACACTTGAAAGTATCTAAACTGCTACATGAAACAAGACTGATTGGACTATTTCTTGATAATTCCAAAAAATACATCTCAATTTGGACCATCACATTGCCTTTAAAACTCATTTATATGGGTATGAGTTACAACAAGAAAAGGGAAAATGTGATTGACAAGTGTCCTTCAAAAACATACTTACATAAACCTATCACAAAAAGACAAAAATATGAATAATAGAAAGACTTATACATCAAACATTCTTTTGTGGGTCCCTTTCTATTACACCATTTGGGAAGACAAGGGTACTATGATCTAGTTCTTTGATTATTCTAATTCCTCAAAGTAAGTGGCTATCAAGCTTGAAAGGGATGAGTCAACAATATTACCTACAAACTTACTTTAACCTAAGGATTCCCATTGTCTTCATCCTTAACTATAAGGGTGATAGTTACTCTTGCATCTTCTCCTTCCTCATCATCTTCTACCTCATCACCTTATACCATTTGTTCTATAGTCATGAATTTATCTTTCCACTCATTATAGGCAGTGTCAACTGGCCAATCAAAATTTATGACCTCCCTGTGTATAGTTATTAAAGAATTTGCAACTACCTCTATATCAACAAGATCTTTTCTGTCAACACACTTAACCAATTTCTAAGTTAAAGCTAAGTATAATATAGATTTTGAGCTATAGTATGTGCCAAGCCAGAGATTTAATAGGTGTTGAGCAAGTATAAAGTATCGAGTGATAAGTGATGCTGAGTCACTATAGGTGTTGAGCAAAGAATAGATGCTAAGCAAGACAGAATTACTATAGATGCTAAGCATGAAAAAATTACTATAGATGCCAAGAAAGATATAATTACTATAGGAGCTAAGCAAGACATAAATCCTATATGTGTTAAGCATCAACAAATAGTAAGTTTCGAGTAACATAGAATCAACATATGAGTTTGTGCCTTCACAAACTCAAATATAAAATTTTTTTGAGCTGAATCAAGATGAATCTTGAAGGATCTTAAAGATAAGATCAAATCTTTTACATTCCCTATGAAATAAACATGCAACCAATAAGAAAAATGGAGAAAGCATGCAACCAATAGGAAAAGTTAAAGAATTAAGTGGGAAAAGATGGAAGAATATTGATCATAGATTCATACCTAACCCTAAGTCTTCAAAGCCTTTAAAAGGAGGATGATACCCCATAGTTCATGTGTGAGCAAGTATTTTATGGGAGAATGCTAAGAAAGTTTAGAGGGGTATAAGGGCTTAAAGGAAGAGTAACATTGTAGAATTTAGTTGGTTAGAATAGAGTATTAACACTTTGAGTAGAGACATATCAGATCAGGAAGGATCAAAATAGATTGAGTAGAATAAGGATTTGGAATCAACAATTGAAGATTGTAAGTCATTAGGTCAACACATTCTAATACTTTCTAGCCATTGTATTAGGAATGAAAATCCTATGATGATAGGTTGGTTTAGCAGCCATATTGTAGATCCTTAACAAGGTTATAAATCCTTTAATAGGGTAACATTCCAAGTGAGTGCTTGTAAATCAGTTAGACATGTCACTTTTAACAGAGTGTAAAGCCTTAATAGGGCATGCCTTTCATAGGGAAAACCATAGGAAGTGTTAAAACTTTGTATCCTTAAAGAGTTACATATTGTTGTAGTGATAATTTGTGGGTGTCATCCCCACCCCAGTTTTACCTTCTCATTTTGGAGGGTTTTTGGGTGACCAAATCTTGTGTTATCTATTTTCATGCATGAATTTACTTTTATGTTAAGTAGATATGTTAGATGTATGTGAATGATCTCAATTACAAGTTTTGGAGGTTAAAATTTGTTACTTCTGATTCACCCCCACTTTTAGAAGTAAATCGTCCCACTTCTAAATTCCAAAAATCGGGATTAGAGCCAAGTTCTCACAAGGAGAAGCCTCACAAATTGAAGAAAAGATCTGGAAATGGAAGTATACAAACTTGGGAAGATCATAGAGAATCAGGTAATTGATATACAACTCATTCTACACAATTTGGAAGAAGCTAGAGAAGAATTAAGAAAATCCTTAAAGACAAGAAGAGAGATTGCTATAGCTGAGAATGATACACAATACATGGAGATTGACACCTCAAAAGTGTTTGCAAATGGATATTCTAAGGATCTTGATGTAGTAATAGCAGATCTAATGGAGAAAACTAGAGCTCAAGTAGAAGAGATCAGAACTCTCAAAATTGAACAAGAATCACAAGCCATGATGATTTGTGAGGTAATTGAACAAAAGAAAAGAGTCATTAAAGATAAGGTTATTCTAGAAGAGGACAAGAGAAACCTTGCCAATAGATTGGAAGAAAATTCAATTGAACTTGCAAGAATTTAAAACATGTAGCTAGACACCCTAAGTCAGATAATGAATTCACATCTTGAACTGAATGTGAAGGACATTGATATCTCCACATTAAAAATACAAAATGAAAAATTACAACATGACCTAAAAAGAGAGAAGGAGATTGTAGAGAGCTTCAAAAAACCCAATGAGGTCATCAAGTACATTGAGAAACTACTAAAATTACCAAGAGTTAGCAATGATACTTCAAGACTAGGTTACACCAACACTAAAAAAGGAGAGTCATCCAAGACTGTAGAAGAAAGAAGTGACAAAGGTAAGAACACTAAACCTACTTGTCATTTTTTTGGTAAAAAGGGACATAGCTGTAATGTGTGCAGGAGCAAGAACACCCATTAGTATGACAAACCTAAGAATATGGGTCACTGTTACAAGTACAACAAGAAAGGACATCAAGCACATGACTGTAGGACTAGAACCATTAGGATACCAAGATTTGAATGACATTGCTACAATTGCAACAAGTATGGACATAGAACTTTTTAGTGCCGATCAAAGCATATGTGGACACCTAATCAACCAACAAGAGAAAATAATCATGGACATCCCTACAATTGGGACTACAACACTAGGCATAACTATCACTACTGTCAAGAATATGGACACATCCTTGAAAATTGCATAAGAACACATTTCAGTGGAAAATATAGTAGATGGTTGAGCCAAACTACATGCTTCAGTTGTTTGAAGACTAGACACATCAGAAAAAATTGTTCAACAAGCTCAAAGGCACCCAACCTAGAGTTCAACAAAGGAAAAGGGAAGGTAGATGTTGAACACATTAGAGGAGAAATGAATAAGACATGGAAGAAGAAAGATGGAAGTAGCACATCTAGTGAAGGGATCACTTCACCTAAAAGGTCAAGTGGTCACACTTTATCCAACTAAGTAAAATAAGATATGTGGGACTAATATACAAAGCTTTATCATACATCAGTTCCAAGATAAACAATTATTGAAAAGAAGAGATCAACATGAATAAAGATCCAAAGTTAAAACTTCAAGTTCTCACTAGTGTTGTCGAGTAAGAAAAGTTGCCTTTAGATGTCGAGTAAATGTCGAGTTGATTTCAAAAGTTAATAAAAACTGAATGATTAGGTTCAGCCAAGTTTGTAGTGAAGCTAAGTAAGGGAAACTCTAGTATATGTCGAGTGTTTGAAAGACAATGGAAGCTGAGTAATGCAGAAAAGCTAAAGAAGCCAAGTGGATAGTTGTAAATGCATTAAGCATTACATACTATGAATTAAGGGCATATGATCACATTTTGAACCATTTTCCCTCATCACAAACAAATAGCAAAGATTAAGAAGAGAGAAAAACAATTTCCAAGTAGAGAATCCAACATTTGAGTAGATTTCAATAGTGATTTAGCATAGTTTCATCAATTCCATGGTATTTATACTAGTCCCGAGCTATGTAGTTTCACATTTTCTTCATGCTTAAACCCTAGATTACACAAATGGCCTCCAGTTCTAGGAAACCTTAGGAGAAAGAGCCGTTTGAGGTTCAACTAGTGTCAAATGAGGTTAAGAAACCATATTTTCAGCCAATCCCTAAAGTTGCATACAAAAATAACCCAGCCAGAGCCCTCTCTATAATTCCACCTAAGGTAGTAATGGTCTAGGATGTTAGGAGATGTTACAATTATAAGATTGGAGGCATAGGAGACATGGAGATGAGAGAAGCTTATGATAGTTTGTGTGAAAATGGAGTCTTGAAGGAAGAATACCAAATCATTGAGAAGAAGGGTTTAACTCGTGCCCTAGAATTTCCTACTATCTTTAAAACTGAATGGATCTGAATAGTATTGAGTAGGATTCATGATGGAAGCTTATGGTTAGAAGATGACCTAGTGAAGATATCAAAGAGGATTCTTCATAGAGTAATAGGGTATCCAACCCTAGATTGGCCAAAGTGTGATGAACCTCCTTATAGCAATATCGTGAGAATGCTCGAAATAACAGAATACAAAGTGATAGCAGAACTCAGAATGAATCTACTGATCGCAGGCCACTTCGAGGGGGTAACCTCCTTTGAGCAAGCTCAATACAATAAATTCGTCCGTGCCCATCAAGGGCCTCAACCTATTCTTATATACTGAGTACGATCTAGAAAAGTAATACTACCTATGCATGTGGGATAATAAAATATACTCACAGGACGACTTACAAAGCATATGCGTCCAACAACATTACTCTAACAAAATAAACAGAAGGAACACACAGGTTCCTAACATCCCCTCTCCCTTAGAGAAAAGCTTTGTCCTCAAAGCTTAAGGTGTGGAAATTGTTGTTGAATCTGAAGAAGGGGTTCCCAGGTAGCATCCTCTGGTTGCATGCCATGCCACTGAATCAAGACCTCAGAGATGGAGCGAGAGCGAAGCTGGCGAGTGCGCTGGTCAATGATTGCCACCGGCTCTAGGATAATGGATCCTTCCATATCCATTTCAGGGAGAGTAGTTTGTGCTCTGACAGTGGTACCCAGAACTTTCTTTAGACAAGAAACATGAAAGACTAGATGAATGCGGGAAGAAGGAGGAAGTTCCAGTTTATAAGCAACTGAACCAATCTTCTGCAGAACCTTATAAGGCCCATAAAATTTTGGGGCCAGCTTATGACGCCCTGTCAGCTTTAGGGAGGATTGTTTCTATGGCTGTAGACGAAGAAAAACCATATCCCCAACTTGAAATGAGCGCTCAGAACGGTGTTGATCTGCTTGCTGGTTCATCCGATTACGGGCCATGTGAAGATTATCCTGTAAGGTACGAAGAATCTGATCCCGGCTGCGGAGAACTATGTCAACTGCCTGGACTAGTGAGCTGTTGGGAGTGTAGGGAAGGAGCACTGGAGGTGCCTGACCATAGACTGCTTCATATGGAGTCATTTTAGAGGCAGTGTGGTAAGAGGTATTGTACCACCATTCAGCTAAAGGGAGCCACTTGGCCCACTGATGTTGCTGTTCGGAAGTGAAGCAACGAAGATAAGTTTCCAAGCATTTATTGACAATTTCAGTTTGACCATCAGTTTGTGGGTGATAGCCCGAACTCATCTTCAGTTTGGTGCCAGTTTTCTGAAATAGTTTAGTCCAAAAATGACTGGTAAAAGTTGCATCACGATCAGAGACAATGGAAGAAGGGAGTCCATGAAGACGAAATATCTGGTCCATGAAGATTTGTGCAACAGAGGAGGCAGTATAGGGGTGGCTGAGGGCACAAAAATGACTATATTTCGAGAGACGATCAACCACAACCAAGATCACTGTCTTGCCACTGGATTTAGGAAGCCCGTCAATGAAATCCATAGAAATATTAGTCCAAATCCGTGTAGGGATGGGCAATGGTTCGAGCAAGCCAGGAAGGAGGGTCGTTTCACCCTTGTGGCGTTGGCAAGTATCACATTCAGCCACCATCTGTTGAATCGTCTGTTTCATCCCTTTCCAAAAGAAGTTTCTCCTTGCTCGCTCATAAGTTTTGAGGAAGCCTGAGTGCCCTGCTGAAGGAGAAGCATGGAGTTCATAAAAAATAGCCTGATGTAGAGCTGGGTTCTGAGGAAGCACTAGCCAACCCTTGTATCGAAGAGAAGCACCATCCCAAGAGTAATGTGGTATAGCAGAAGGATTATTGGCTAGCTGGTGAATGATTTGAGATAAAGAAGAGTCACTGTCATATCCCTGCTGAACAGACGCTAACCAATTGGGAATGGGCATAGAAATAGCGGAAAGGGAAGCTTGATTATCAAATGTGCGAGAAAGAGCATCTACCACAATATTCTCCTTACCCTTCTTGTAGGTGATCTCATAATCATACCCCATGAGTTTTCTGACCCATTTCTGTTGTGTAGGAGAGGATACCCGTTGTTCCAGGAAGTATTTCAAACTTTGGTGATCGGTTCTGATGCAAAAATGACTCCCTAAGAGGTATGGCCGCCACTTCTATACAGCATGCAAAATAGCCATCATTTCTTTTTCATAAGTAGAGAGGGCTAGATTCTTACCAGAGAGGGCTTTGCTAGTGAACGCAATAGGATGGTCATCTTGCAGGAGAACAGCACCCAATCCATTGCCGCAAGCATCACTCTCAATAGTGAAGGGTTTGGAAAAATCTGGCATTGCGAGAACAGGTGTACTGCACATAGCCTGTTTCAGTTGTTCAAATGCAGTCTCAGCAACAGGGGTCCAGGAGAAGGCATCCTTTTTTAACAGAGCTATCAATGGTGCTGCAATTTTCCCGTAATCTTTGACAAACTTGCGGTAGTAGCCAGTCAACCCCAAAAAACCCCGAAGGCTCTTGAGAGTTTTAGGATGCGGCCAAGTTTTCATGGCATCTATTTTTGTAGGATCCACCCGCACTCCATGGTGTGCAACAATATGCCCGAGATACTCCACTTCCTCCTGGCCAAACACGCATTTAGATAGTTTTGCACAGAGTTGATGATCAGAGAGAAGTTGCAAGACAAGCTCCAGATGATGGAGATGCTCAGCCCAAGTTTTGCTATATATGAGGATATCATCAAAGAAGACCAGAATGAATTTCCGGAGGTATGGTCAAAATATGTTATTCATCACTGCCTAAAATGTTGAAGGAGCATTCGTGAGGCCAAAGGGCATGACTAAAAATTCATAGTGACTCAAAAGAAGCCATTGAGAAAAATATAGGAGCCAAATGGAACAAGAGAGGAATGAAAATAGATATGATCAAGGATCCTCTTGTTGACTTTGCTAGTAGAGTCATTTCTCACAAGTTTTATCAATCTAGTAGACTCAATAGTCTACCTTGCATTGTAGTAGATGTTGGCTACAAACTAGTCAAAAAGGATCATACCCATGATCTTGCAGAATTGCAATTGCAACAAATCAATGAGAGCTTAGGTGCTATAAGGAGAACTAAGGGAGCACAATGAAAATTTGGTGCAATTTTGATTTGTATATTTTTCTTTGAATAGAATGAATTTACATCCTTTGGAAAAGTTAGGTGGAAAGCAAACAAGCCCATTGTAGCTCAGGTAAATGAATATATTGAACAAATGGGGACAAATTTTGAAACACTAATGACTCGCTATTTTAAAGATTTCAAGAAATCCATGAAACAGAGACTGAGGATACCTATTTAATTAGTTGAGAAACATGTAAATGATGTATTTTTTCTTTTTTATATTGATTATACCTATATTCAAGCAACCATACCAAGGGTTAGATGGCTAAGACCTCTTGGTTATGAGCTAAACATTAATGAGGCATCTACATCCATAACAACACTATTAGCAAAGGAAGTGGACAAGAGTACACCACATTTTGGTACATATGATGTGGTGAGATCTAAGGTAGATATGGAGTTGAAAACAACTTCTACATTGAAGAAAAAAGATAAATTGGTGAAGAATCTCAAAGCCAAATTTGGAGAAGGAAATGCAAAAGAAGAAGGAGATGAAGAGACAGATGATGATGAAGATGAACAAATTCAAGGACCACTACCATTAACCCAAGGCATGGGTGAAGATGTAGATGAAGAAGAAGGTGCCAAGTAGGAAGCACCTAAGGTAGAACCAAAGAAAAGGAAAGCATAGAAATAGCTTGCAGCACAACCAAAAGGCAAGAAGAAAGCAGCCAAGCCAAGCCCAACCAAGCCTACCACAAGGATAGATACAAGGGAAACAAAAAAAGTGGCGAAGCAATAGGAAAAGTAGAAATCCATAGATCAAGGAGGGCCAAAAGAGAAGAAAATAAGAAAATATGTGGCACCCCTAGAGTTAGATGAAGAGAGGAAAAAATCTGACAATGAACAATTCAGAGTGGTAAGTCACATCACTAAATATGACCTTGAAAATGTTTGTGATAACATCAGGAATAATATATATTTAATTGGATTGAAAACTATTGATTTTTATAAGTTAAGTAGAAAGGAGCAGAACATAGTGGAGGAATCAATCTACACTATGATGGCCAAGTTCAAGACTACTCCACTTGAACTTGACAATACTATGCCCAAGGAGTTATATGCAATTATTGAAAATAAATGACATTATTGCCTAAAAATCGAGAAAGAAATAAAAGATCAAAAATTGGCTCATGTAATTCCTAACCTTACAAAAGGTCAAATAAGCAAGGCTAGCAAGAAACATGGGAGCAAGTTTGCACCCAAATAGAGAGCCTTTAGCATACTACAAAATAAGATTGAGGATGTTGTGAAAAAGTCCACACAAATGTGGAAATTTATTTATGGGCTAACTATAGTGAAAGAAGGACAAGAAGATCCCTTTGAGGGAAGAAATGATGATGAAGAAGGAGAAGAAAATGAGGAGGAAGAAGGAGAGAAAGAGAAGGAAGAAGTTGTAGTGGAGAAGGAAACACAGAAAGGTGATGAGGCAACAACTGAAGAGCAAAAATAGGAATAGAGTGTCCAAGACACACAACCACCACCACCTAGTCCTCCACATGCTACACCTACAGCTGTAGAGAAAGTGATTGTGAAGGATATTCTTGATACTTCAAGTGAGAACATTAATCTATTAATTGCAGAGGATCTCAAAAAGATCCTTCACCAAACAACTTTGCAATCATAGTTGTGTACAAATCCAATTTTGGTGAGTGTAGAGGAATTGCAAAACGAAGTAGCTAAGATTACCAAGGAGAAGGTGAATGCACAAGAACCACCTTCATAGCCTCCTATAGCTACAAGTGGACAATCACAAGAGAAATCAGCACAAGATTCATCTGCTAAGGTTGATTCAACAATTTCAAAGATTTCAACTGTTGAGGAGCAAGCAAAGGAGAAAACAAGACAAAGGGATACCTCTACTCCTATAGCACAAATTCAAGGTGCACCTCCTCTGATCACTATAATTGATCAAGGTAGAAGTTAAGAAGACAAGGAAGAGGAGAAGACCCCTAAGGAAAGAGAACAAGATTCAATACAAACATTAGTCAATTTGCCTATGACAGGGACTCCTACTAAGCAGCTGAGAACTAATGTAGTACCATTGCAAATATCAACACTAGGCTCAAGTACTACCAATGTAGGAAGGGTACTTCACTATTGAGACCCTATACTTGATGAAGAGATAGTCATAACAAGTTATGACTACAAAACAATGAGCATAGCACATATTAATGAAGTGCTAGAGGTGCTAGAGAAAAAGAAGAAGTAAGAGATACTCAAAAATGAGTATAGGCAAAGGAAAGCACTGATTGAAATCAAAGACATCTTTCTTGATGCATTTAGCCTACCAGTACCTAATGAAACAAAGCCCATCATGGAGCAATTATCCAACATAATGAACTAGGTACAAAATGAAGACCTAGATATTAATGTTAAATTACTTGAATGGTTTGAGAAGAAATTTCAAATGAAAGTAAATGAGAAAATATCAGGTGAAATAGCACTATCACAAGTAGAATTGGATAAGAAAGTTGAGAAGGTGAAAACAGTACTTGAGAACATATTCTCATTGTACTCCAAATTGTGTGATTCCTCATATTTCATGCAAGAGACTAGCCAGAGGATATTGAGCTTGGAGAGGAACCTCAAGGTATCAACCATGCAACTACCAAAGGATCTAGCTCAAAGTGAGAAGCATTTTTCAAGAATGCATCACACTCAAAAGGAGTTAGTTGTACTAACAATAGATGAGGCTAATATCAAGGCCGAATTAATATAGATATAGTCTCTAATAACCCCACATATGGAAGTTTTGCATAAAGAGATGGCCTATGCAGAGAATGTTTTAAAGAAAGATCCAAATATTTCTACATTAGAAGGCCTCGTACACCTTGCAATAGAGACAACCATCTAGCTCAAAGCACTAGAAATAGCATTGGACAATTGGGATGCTTTCTAAAGATCATCATGGAGGTAAATAAAACTTTTTTGGCTAAGTATTCCATTCATTCATAGGACCCTTTGACATAAGTGTCAAAAAGATGGAGAAATAAAGAATGGGGGAGATATAATAAAGATAGGGGATAATCTATGTAGATATGGGGGAGATATAATAAATTGGGGATATAATAAGTGAGACCCAAAAGAGGAGATACACCTAAAAGGAGTCAATACAATTTTGAATTTTGAAGAGAAATACGGAAATATAGCCAAAAGGATACAAAACTGCAAGATGTATGAAAGGGGAGTAGAAATAGGATAGACAAGCCAAAGATAAAGAGTATCAGATACATTGGCATGACACAAATTCAACCTAAGGAATTTTGGATATAGAAATGGCACATCAGCTTAGGGGGAGGTACACATTTTTGAGGTATATAGTCTTCTACAAAATTTTGAACAAGCTTTTGAAATCTTGTAGATATGGTAAATAGGATGTATATTATACTCATAGAGATCAAATTCATAATGCTTAGTTAAGTTTTTTTGACACTTATGTCAAAGGAGGAGATTTTTGGTCTCAAATTGGTTTTGACAATTGAGTGTCAACACACTTAACCAATTTCTAAGTTGATGCTGAGTATGATATAGATATCAAGCTATAATATGTGTCGAGCTAGACATTCAATAGGTGCCAAGTAAACTTCAGGTGTTGAGCAAGTATCAAGTGTCGAGTGATAAGTGATACCAAGTCACTATAGGTACTGAGCAAAGAATAGATCCCAAGCAAGATAGAATTACTATAGATACAAGTGAGATAGAATTACTATAGATGTCGAGTGAGACATAATTACTATAGATGTTGAGTGAGATAGAATTACTATAGGAGCTGAGCGAGAAAAAAATTCTATATGTGTCGAGCATTAGGAAACAGTAAGTACTGAGTAACATAGAATCAATATATGAGTTTATGCCTTCACAAACTCATATGTAAACCATTTTTTAGCCAACTCAAGATGAATCTCAAAGGATCTTAAAGGTAAGATTGAATATTTTACATTCCCTATGAAATTAGCATGCAACCAATAAGAAAAATGGAGAAAGCATGCAACCAATAGGAAAAGTGAAAGAATTGAGTGAGAAAAGATGGAATAATATTGATCGTAGATTCATACCTAACCCTAAGTCTTTGAAGACTTTAAAAGGAGGATGATACCCCATAATTCATGTGTGAGTGAGAGTTGTATGGGAGAATGCTAAGAAAGTTTAGAGGGGTATAAGGACTTAAAGGAAGAGTAGCATTGCAAAATTTAGTTGGTTAGAATAGAGCATTACCACTTCAAGTAGAGACATATTAGATCAAGAAGGATCATAATAGATTAAGAAAAACAAGGATTTGGAATCAGAAATTGAAGATTGTAAGTCATCAGGTCAGCATATTCTAATACTTTCTAGCCATTATATTAGGAATGGAAATCCTATGATGATAGGTTGGTTTAGTAGCCATATTTTAGATCCTTAATAGGGATGTAAATCCTTTAATAGGGTAATATTCCAAGTGAGTGTTTGTAAATCCTTTAGATAGGTCACTTTTAATAGAGTGTAAAGCCTTTAATAGGGCTGGCCTTTCATAGGGTAGACCATTGGAAGTGGTCAAACTTTGTAACCTTAAAGAGTCACATATTGTTGCAGTGATAATTTGTAGGTGTCATCCCCACCCCAGTTGTACCTTCTCATTTTGGAGGGTTTTTGGGTGACCAAATCTTGTGTTATCTATTCTCATGCATGTCTTTACTTTTATCTTAACTAGATATGTTAGATGTATCTGAATGATCTTAATTAAAAGTTTTGGAGATTAAAATTTGTTACTTCTGATTCACCCCCCCTCTCAAAAGTTAATCTTCCCACTTGTAAAATCCAAAACAACTTGAGATATGAACATATGCTTCTTAAACATATATCTCAAGCTCTCACTAACATCACTAATAGTGGGATTCTCCATTATAGCTGATTCAAGTGCTTCAAAAATGTTGTAAAATGCCTTAATATCATGAAACTAGGAGTTTTTTCACTTCGCAATATGAGAACTTCAAATTCACCTTTACTTGCTATCAATTTTCTCTAAATCACTCCTTAACTCTTTACATGATTGAATCATACTCACAATCTTGTTTGTATCATTTAAATCTTTCAAATCAAACTTTGCATTAATTTCCCATCTACCAAAATTCATAATATTATTACTCTTTTAGCCATTAAACTTGATTAACTTTTTTCTCCTTTATTTGATCACTAAATGATTAGCTCTCTTAACCAAAGCTTCCTTATAACCTCTACTACCTCATGCTAACTTCACAACTCTTACATCCACCTCTAACTTTTGTTCCATCTTTCTAATTCTATGTCTCTAATAGAAAGGTGCTTAATTCAAATAAGATGAATCACACACAATCTCTGACTTCAATCTCTCATCAGGTGCATCAAAATATTGTTCTTCTAAAATTGTATATGAAATTTTTGGATCATTTTCTCACTCAAATACTTCCTTGAATTCTTTAACATTCTCTTTAAATGCTTCCTTCTGATTGCTATTGCTCCTATTGTCATTTCTTCCATCATTTATTTTGTTGTTCCTTCTATAGTTAGGATTCCTATTGAAATGTATTCTATCCATTCTACAAAATCTTGTTACGTGTCCAAAGTTATTGCATAATTGACATATAGGTACATTCCTTCTCTAAATGGCTCCATTTTGATTATCTGGTGTTCTACAATTCCTTGCAATGTCTCCAAGGTTATTACATTTGTAACATATAATCCGATTCTTTACTCTATTAGGATTTTCTCCATCATAGGATTTTCTTAGTGATCTCCTTCTTTCATTACCTACAGCGTTAGTATTCCACAAAATTCTACTATTTCCATTATTACTATCAAACTTAGGTTTCTTATAATCTACTAGTTTTATGTCCAAAACCATGACAATTATAACAATAGAAATTAGTGATAGGTTTTAAAAACTTACTTGTGCAATCTCTCTTCATATGACCAACTTCATTACATATATAAATATCTACCTCTAAACTCATATCTAGCCTCCTAAGATGGTTCAACTTGTTTTGTTTGTTTAGGTTCATCACATTTCTATGGTTGATTAACTTGCTCAAATTCTTTAGATACTTCTACATGCTTTGATCTAATAGAATCTAATTCAGATGTTACTTGAGTCAAATGAGATCTTAGGTCTTCATTGTCATTTTTCAGACTTAACTTAAGTTCAACAATTTTTAACTCATGTTTCAAGATCTCATCTTATTTCTTAAGGGTTACTACTTCATAATTGTCATTAGACTTCTCTTTTGCTTCTTTTCTATATTTTAGATAATCAATCTTTCTTTCTTTTTTTTTCAATTTTCCAATATAATATTTTACATCTTCATACCTTTCTTTCAAGTTGTCTCTTTCTTTTGTAAGAAGATCTATTTTCTCTAGAGCTTCTTCAAGATTCCTCTTTAATTGTTCCATATCCATAGTGATCTCACTCATGTTGTTAAGCCTCTTTTGAGTAACTGAGCTCTAATACCAATTTTTAGAAATATATAATACTGAGAGGGGGGTGAATCAGTATTCTACAAAATTTTACCTACAACTATATATGATTAATTAATTTACAACATGCATATGAAAGTAAACCAATAATTCTTTTATATTTCTAGATTTGATTGTGTATAGTTTTTTAACACCAATGTTTCAAGTCATACTACATGATCCATCATCAAGATGCTAGAGAGAAAAGAACATGAAATAATGCTAAATAGTAAATAAAACCATACACAAAGAGAACTCATAACACCATTTTTTTAAACTAGGGAAACCATGCCCAAGGGAAAACCTTGGGGGTGATGGCACCCATCAAATGATCCACTAAACAAAAGAACCCTATTAAGGATATTGACCCTATTAGGAATCTATGAATTACTTATAGTGTCATGGTTCTTGTTAGATGACTAGGCTTTGTAAAAAGTGTTAGAATGAATGCCAATGGTATTACTTTGGGGGAGTATCCTAAGAATTAGTGAGCATGTGGTAGTATTAACATGTTGTATTGATCATTATATTTGTCATTGATGTTAATGTAGAAGTACATTTGTGAAGACTAACAAAGTAGCAGATAGAGATCAAGGTCATATGGAAAGAGGTTTCGTATTCCAATGGTGTATGTGTAAGGATAGGTTCAACACTATGTCTTGATGAAAAGGTTAAATACATGTAAAGTAAGTCAAAGATGTACATAAGATATGCCTAATTTATAATAAGTAGTACAAAGATAAAGTAAAAGAGAAGTAGTCTTTGGTGATTGCATTATATCTTCTATCAAAGATATAATTTGGAGATGTGCCATTAGAAAGTGATAGAAGATAGTTTGATGGTGACATTAGCAAGTGCATAAGCCCTAGTGTCACACATGTGACAAGTTGTATAGATTGTGAGCCAACAATGCTATTGTTATTATGAAGTAATTAATTATCTTATTATAAGTAATTAGAAAATCCTCAAGGCTGACTCAAGGAATTATTTTGAAGATATGGTATTAAGGAAAGTTGTTTTTCTTGTTTTTAAAGAAGAGTGTAATGTGAAGTGATCAAGGAGGTGTGAAAAAGAGAAGAATATTTGGTATATGTAAGTGATCCAAATGATTATTAGATTTGAAGTTTGTGACATGGTATTGAGATCAGAAGGAGTAGAGGTCCAGTTGATAGGATAGAGAAAGAGGAAGGAGCACTACAATACAATTCTATTATTTTGCAAGGAATAATAAAGAGATTATTTAGGCAATGGGTTCATTGTTCTTGCCCCTAAAGTTGTTTGGACAATGGGTCCATCTTCCTTTTGGGTATGTGTAGGATTGTGGTGTGTCAAAAAGTGGCAATCTAAAAAAGATGTAGTCCTAAAATTCCTCAAAGAATTTCAAAATCTATTCCAATTTTTTTCCCACCAATCCTGATACTAAACAAAAATAATCAATTCCTTTACAAGGCCTACTATATCTTTTGAGACCAATGCTATATAGCCAACTTTAAAAATGGCTCGAAAATGTGTTTTTGGCTTGTTCTTGTGTATTTTTTACTTTAAACATGTAGCTAATGACTTTTTTTCATTAAAATTTGATGAAATGAAAAGTGTTTCTTAAGAATGTTGTTATCTTTACATAAATGTAAGGTTTGTCTAATTATGAGTTTAGAAATTTATTATTACTTATTTTCTAGTGGAGTTACATATAAAGTGTTGATTAACACACTGCTTGAAAAACAACTATAACTTTTAAATGGTACAACATTTTTGAAATCCAAAAGATGCAACACATTCTATGCTTCTTCTACTTTAATGGAATATAAATAAAAACTAAATTTTGCAGAATTTTGAATTAGTTAAGGTGGTCAAACATGAGAGTGTTTTAATTTCAAAAATACTAAAGTAGAAAATTAATAATAATTTATTTATTTAGAATAAAAATACACAAAAGTATGGGTCACATCCAAGCACGAGTCTACTTCTTCTATCTAGAATATTATTTAAAAATATTATAATTTAATTTTGGTTAAGGTGGTCAGAAATATGTCTACTTATTTTTGTCTTGAAATTATTGTACTATTGCATTCAAATTCAGAATTTTGATCAATGAATTTTTATTTTTTTTCAAATAAGGCCTAGTGGTTTAGAGACTAAATTCAATTTCCTAGAGATTCTTGTTTCTCAACTTTTTTATATAAATTTTATAACAAGTAGAAAATTGCACGTCAAGTTGACATAACCTTGATTTGCTATTTTTTTTCCCACTTAAGAGCATAGTTTGCTTGACCATGATCTTGCACATTCGCTTCTATAATTCCTAATAGGGTTGGCACAACTCCTAATAGGGTTGGAATCTCCTAATAGAGATTCAAAGTCTCCTAATAGGGATTGATATGTACTAAATGTTGTTATAGACTCCTAATAGGGTCCATCCTCTAACAATGAATGTTTATATTAGTATAACATCTTGTGGTTATCATCCCCATAGGGGTTTTACCTTTGATCAAGGATTTCCCTAATTAACATATCTAGTGTTATTGTGCATGACTATCTTGTTGTGGTTGCTAATTATATTGGTCATATTGTTAAGATTTGATAGGGTTGATAATTGTGATAATAGTTGGATAACTGATTCACCCCCTCCCTCTCCTCTTAGTTATATTGGTGGACTACATATTCTAACAATCAGTGTTAGAGCTTTAGGTCCTTAAAGAGAAAACTTAACAACTTTGGGAGATTAATGATGAATCTCTTTAGAAAGGATAGTCCTAAATTTGATGGAGTCAACTATGATATTTGAAAAGAGAAGATGAAGAATCATCTACTATGTATGGGTCCAGGTTATTGGCTTTTAACTAAAGGTAGCAAGACTATTGTTAAAGAAGAGAAGCTTGAAGAATGCAGTGTGTTGGCCTAGTTTTCCACTTACTTCAAATCCTTTAAGTTCTGTCATGCCCAAATTTTGAAAAAGACACACACACATCCATACTATTAGATTTTATTTTATTTTTTAAAACACATTAAAAAATCATATCAAATCATTAACAAATTACTGCTACAAATTTTAATTAATTTTAATCATATTCAAAGAAATATTTAAAGTGAAATGTATTCACAACATTGAAATGTCTCCTAAAATATTCAATCAAAATTGGATCTTTACAACAAATCAAAATTACATAAATGAAGATCTACATGTGATCTTTTATAATACAACACTTTTACAAATATTCATAATAAAACCTCCTAAAATTCCCAATAGAAAATAATATCTTCCCAGCTTTTCTTCAAGACAAATCCATTTGGAAACCTATAGAAAATAACATTGAAAACCATGGAGAGCTCAAATCTTGACCTAGGCCTCTATGAGACCACCCACTGAGCTTGCAAAACCAAGACCAACTAGGTAACAATCAAACACAAACACATAAAATAAAAATTCCAGGATACAACATTCAACGACCTTTTTGAGCTTACACAATAGGTTACCATAGCAACCAATGGGATGGGTGAAGGTGTTCCTTAAAGCCTCGAGGAGAAGCCAAATACAGAAAACCAAATTTTCCTTCACGTGACATACAAAATAAATACCATCTCTCACAAAAATTCCCCTCTATCACCCCCAACGTGCATATCAATGTATTGCCACATGCAACCCATACTACATGGGTATCCCTTTTCCTTCCAAGGAAGAGACTC
This sequence comes from Cupressus sempervirens, assembly GCA_028749045.1. Lineage (NCBI taxonomy): Eukaryota > Viridiplantae > Streptophyta > Pinopsida > Cupressales > Cupressaceae > Cupressus > Cupressus sempervirens. The sequence continues at coordinate 749,262,594 of CM053792.1, forward strand.
TACACTTAGAGGAAAGACCCAACTAACCCTTTCACCCAAAGGCCACTTCTTCCCTGCCAAGGGTGAGTGATGTCCTTCCACACCCATAACATCATACTCTCAAAATCAAAGAGAAAGAAAGAAAAACTATAGAAATCCATTCACACCCAACAATACAACATGGACAATGAAAAATACACATAGGAATTTGTAGAAAAAATTACATAATTTTTATTTAGAAAAATAATACAATATATAATTCCTAAAACATGGAAAAACTCCAACCTTTTTCCAAGCTATGGAAAATGAACCAATTTAAGAAGAGCCCTCTATCCTTCCTTGATAAAATCTCCAAAAATAGAAACTCTCTAAAACTAGAGAGTGGGTGAATGACAACTCTAACTTCGAATTCCTCTTTAATAGGAAACTAAACCCCTTCTTTTTCTCCATCATGAAGGAAAAAAATCACTCTAACTCCACCTAAGTTTCCATATTTGATTGGAACTCCAACTCACTAAAGATAAGGTAAGGAGTTGGATAAGAGTTCTTCAATTTTCGCAATACTTAAAAAATGGGATTTTAAAAGTGTTAGAAAAGTGATTTAAACTAAAATAAAGTCAAAATTAAAGTCCTAGCATATAGTACTGACATGTAGATAACTTAATTTTACTAAAAGAACACCCTAGGACTCTAATAAAGCCCTATTAAGTCACCCTAAACTTGAAGTCCTAATTTATTCTAATTAGAGCCTTCATATGACAATACTATGTAACAAGATATAACTTAAACATTTCTAATTGGTTAAAATTAAGGTTGGGTGTCTTTTGCCAGTATCTCAATCTAACTTTCCACTTAAACACATAGCAACACAAGTGTAATATCCCCTCTAATAATAATCATTTAATAGAAATAGCTAATTGATTGATAAATCTATATAATAGAAAAATAAATAATATTACTATTTAACTAAACTAATAGTTAAATATTATCAATTAAACTTAATAATTATTAATTGATTAGGTAAGAAATATTAAATCTATGTTTATTAATTGCTTAAATTCCATATTAATCAATTAAAATAAACATAATAACTAACAAACATATATAAAACATGTTGGCACTCAAAATTGCCTTCTCGATTTGGGTATCATTCCAAGCTTTTGAGCCCTTTAAAGAACATTTAATGCATGTGTACCGACTATCCATTTGAGGCCTAAGAGGTGTTTAATGTTTCTAATACCTTGAATTCAATATATCCACTCATCTCATGAAGATAAGTTGCTATTCCAAGTCATTCTATGAAGTTTTGTTTTGAGCAATGTCCAAATCTACATTTTTTCCTAAGTGTCAAATAGTGACAGGAGGCCTAGTTTTCAATCGAATATCTTGCACCTAGTTATGTTTCATGACTTTTTGCTTTGGGAATGTTTAGTATGTCTTTCAAAGAACCTATGTTTCAGATTTCAAGTCATTTTGACATACTTTGACTAGGTTTTAAATCCCTCAAAGTCGGTTATTTATTGTTGTCATGTTTGTTGGTGTTTGAAACTACTGAACAACAAAATGCTCAATACCCAATTGATAATACCCACATAACCTAAAAATTAGCCAGATTCTATGAACAATTATATGTGTAAATCACTTGGACCCAACTTCAACAAAACTCATGAAGGTTTTCTACTCTTTGAGCTTTACCAGACCAAGGTGGGTATACCTGGGGATGATCTAATTGTACAATTGTGTGAAAATCATCTTAGTTTAATTTTGATTCTCATCATTTATCTTCAAATACGTGCACACTCTTTCCAATTCTCTTATTTTTTCAAAATTATGCACATCCCTTTAAGTAGATCTAGTCTCAAATCTCCTAAAAATTTCATATATTCCTATTATTAGTAGCCACTTAAAACTCAGGAATATTGTGTAAGTGAGTGTTGACCAGCATTATGACCTTAAAATAATCTTTGAAACTTCTTTATTTTCTAAAAAAGACTTGACATGTAGAAATAGATCAACTCTTAATTACCACTGAACTTTATCACTAGTGCCTTATCCATTGGGCTAAGATTTATATATTGGTGGGAGATCTAATTCAAACAACTTATGAATGAATTTTATCAATAAAAATCATCCATTTCCATTCTTATAGAATATCCTTCTCATAAACTCATCAATTCTACTATTATAGTAAAGCATTTATATAATTCATTGAATTAATAGCAATAAGAGAATCAATACACAACCTGTCTAGACTACATTCAATCATATGAACATAATTCAAATGATCTCAAAACAGACAAGTTCATGAAATGGAGACAGAGACTGATGAAACAAAAACATTGTAAACATACCTTTGCATTGTCATTTTTCAATTGACTAATACATCAACCAATAAAGTCTTGACCAAACCCATAAAATCATTGGTTATGTCATATATCTATATCAACAATTATGCTTGAAAGTATTTGAAAATACTACATGAAAATAAGGACCAACTGTATTATTTCTTGACACTTCAAAAAATACATTAGTTTTTGAATCATCACAATGCCTTGAAAACTCATTTATATAACATGAGTTGCAACAAGCAAAGGGCAATTATGATTGACAAGTGTCCTTACAAACAAGAAAGAAAAAACCATAACAAGAGACAAAAATGAGCATAACAGAATGCCAAGCGCGCCAAAAATTCTTTGGGTATGCTCGTTTCTGTTACTGTCACAAATCATCAACTTTTGATTTGTCCCCTACTATTCTAGATCTTCAGAATACATGGCCACCAAACTAGCCAACGAAGGGTTATCCTATGGTGCCTTGAAATCAATTTTGCCCTATGGATTTTCACAACTATGGTGCCTCAAAATCAATCTTTTCTTGTGGATTTTCACTACTTTCACCTTGAATAGGTAATATTACTTTTGCACCTTCTTCTACTGTTAGATCTAGTGCTAATGTTTTAGTGACATGCACCTCACCTTATTGTTCTTCATCATCATTTGTACCGACTTCTTCCAACTACTCATCATAAGCAATATCTACCATCCAAGTGTCAAATTGTGCATCATTAGGCTAGCTAAATTGTAGGATATCATCTTGCTTCTTTAATATATAGTTAGCCTCATTTTCAAAACCAACAAACTCTTGTCTCAAAGAATCAAAAAATAACTAGACTTTACCCAATTCCTCTATCATGATGGCCCACCAGGCATGCCCTTTTTCATTTACAACTTTACTTATCCTTATGTAGAATAGGTCATCTAATTCTTTACTCCATGCATCTTTAGTTTTTAGTTTATTTTTTCTATCCAACGCATAAGGAAACAAATCAAATTTTTGATTCTTGTACTTGTTTAAATAAGAAACAATTTTTAGTTGCAAGGCAATTCTCCTGTTATCAAAATCTGATAGGTCATTAGCAACATCATACATTTTTTCAATATGGTCATGGGAAGACCTTATAACTGAATAACATAAAAGGGTGATTTCTTTCTCCCTTTTTTCCCACTTATTAACAATAGGCTTGAGGGTTTCATCATGGGTTTTTAGTTCCTCCCATATGCTTGTTACTCTTGCCAACTGATCATAGAACAAGGGCCATTCAATTTTATCTACTAGATACATTAGGGCCTTTCTAAGCTTATCCTCATATTGCATATTTAACTCTACATGTAAGGCCCATAGATTTCTTTTCTCTTCTTCAAAATCCTCAGCTGTGTAATATTCTGGCCTTTGAGGTGTGTTTGGTATTTCTACAAGGGGGGTATATTTAAAAGGTTCCACTGGAGGATGGGGGTATGTTATTCTTGGCTTGGTTGACTTCCCCATTAGCTTGTCTTCAAGCCCAATTCTCCTTTTTACCTCCTTATTATAGGCCTCAAGAATTGTTTCATATTTATTCTATAACTCAAACATAGCATGTTCTTCCATCCTAGTAGTGGCCAAAAGAAATTTGGATGAATCCACATTCCAGTGTGCTGCCTGCACATGTGAGGTATCATCAACCCTCCTTACAATTATGTTTCCCATCAATCAAAACTCATCTAATTTTAATGGTGTGGCTCTAAATCCTCTTGTTAATGAACAACTGACCAATGCAGTTTGATTCTCAACAAATGCAGTGCCCTTGAAATCTTTTTTATTGTGATCTTGCAAATTCAATTTATTTGAAAAAAAACTGAAAACTAAGGCATCAACAATATCCTGATTTGGTAACAATAAAATGTTAGATGCCTTTTCCATTTTCCTCCCCTCCTCAGGGCTTATATTTTGAAATTCTTTCCTTATTTCTTATTTTGTTTATTTCTGGATGGAAGCTTCATCCATTTTTGGATGCTTTGTTTTAAATATTTTGCATCTCTCTTCAAACATATCTATATTTGGCCTTAATGCAAACTGCTGGAAAGCCCTAGATCTCACGAAGCTATCATTAGCCAAAAATTGATGACTTTCCTATTCTAACATAGGGTCCAATTCTTTTCCTCTATAGTCTGCTATTGTTAGATATAAACTTGGAAGGGGAGGTTCTAGAGGGTCTCCCTCATCTAATTCTACTTGAGTAATAAAAATACCTACCTGTGATCCCATATGTTCAATCTGCTCACTAGTGAGTTGCTCTTCTCCAATCCTCAAAGGGGATTGAGTGGGTGAGTATTCCTCAACTTGAGGCCTCTTCTTTAATTACCTTCTACATCTTGGGACTAGGTTCATCAAGTCTCTCCTCTTGGGTTGTACTGGTGGATCCCATTATTTGCTTGCCCTTATCTACAAGAGCACTTTTATTTTGAATTATAGTGTAACCAGGCTTCTTTTGTACAATTATTTGACAAGCTCCTATATTAGGAGTAAAAGCCAACCTCCTCATGAATTCTCTAGCCTTATCTAGATAAGATTCAATAAAAAATTATTTCTTCTCATTCATAGCTTCCATTATTTCAGGGAAGTTACTCATGAGCTTATTTATTTTGTTAGCCTCTCTATTACCATTATCTAGAGGACTATATTTCTGATCAAAACAATGAATAAATTTTGAAACTCGAGAATAAACTCTCCATTTTGCTTTTTTAGTTTCCTATTCCTGCAATGAGAATTTATTCCTTATAACATCCTCTGGAAAATATGAATCATGTTTAACCTATCCCAACTTAATTATATGCCTCAAAGTTTGATTAAAAAATCCCTCAGAATCACAAAATCAGGAATGAGATACAGCCATCATATACTGATCCAAAATTTGATGCAAAAAGAGGCAACTACCTTTGGTAATCCCAAACTGATGGGCCACTATGGAGGTAGGGAAAATTGACCCTATTTTCCTTTTCAATAGAAACATTTCTTCTACTCCTCCTAATTGCCACAAAACTTCAGCCATTCCTACCTTCAAAGGTACTTGGTAAGGAAAGACACGAGGACTCCCTTTAAAACCATAGATTTTGAAAGCCATAGAAATAGGGTAAGGAATGATATCTCCCCAATTGTGTGAAACTTTCAAGTTATGGGGTTTGTCCATAGGCCTGAGGAGGTTCATTAATACCTTAGGGATCCTAAGATTGTCACTCAATATGAGGCATCTCAATTTAGAAGCACAATACCTATCAAATATGAAAAAACTATCATTATTTGCATCCCAAGTCATATCTGCACTCCACAACTGGACTGGCAGTGCTTCCCCATTCTCCTCTCTATTCAATTCCATCTGATTACCAAAATATGTCACCCCCTTGAACAAGAACATATGCATTAATAGAGAATAGTGGCCAAAAAATTTCTCCACTTTTCCCTTCACAATTCCAACTAAACCAGTATGAATTTCTTCAGCTAAAAAGGAGGCAAAATCAAATCTAATAGCTAAACAAAAAGAAGCAATTTAAAACATCATATACATAAGGCCAATGGGCATGAAATCTTTCTCATCTTCACCAAAATCATGACACAAGGTCCTGTATATCTCTATAGCTTGGGAAGTGAAAAGACTCTTCTTAAAAGGTTCTCTAGAGGGTGTAGTAATTACTAACAGAGTTCCTATTGTACTAATGTGTGCCTTGAGTGTACCTCCCATGATTACATCCTTCTTTGCTTTGTATTCACTTTCTAGTTCTGGTAGATTGATTGGCACATGGTAATCTGACAATGGTTCTAAGTGAAAAACCTCTCTAACTTCTTTAGGACTAATTGAGATCAAAGGCACACCATCATTTCTTCTCACCACCCTAATAGCTTGGTTATAATTCTTGGAAATGGCTTCAAGAAAATTATAATCCATGAAAAAATTTGGAATTACTAGCTTTCCCAAATCAAAATTCCAGACATTAGCATGCAGGGCAAACAAATTCCTTTCTGAAAACCACTTTTTAAACAAGACTAGACCAATTTGCATAGTTGTTGCATCCCTAACCTAGTTCCCCTTGTCGTATAGGCCATTAACAATCTTAAGCCTAGGGTTTAAGGAAATTAACCTTTTAACTTGTGCAGGCTTGGTGGTGGATTCTACGAGTAATTCTAGCAAATCATCATGGACATTTCTATCCATATAATTAATTTTCCCAAAAAATGCTTTCTTAGGAGGCATCTTGATCATAATAATAGGAACTGGAATGTCACAAAGGTTACATATGAGTACTTACTTGACTTGCTAGACTTGTTCTTCTTTGAACTTCTACAGTTTTTGTCGAATAGATGAGCAATTAGTTCACGTTCGTACCAGGCTAAACACAATATGATCAATAGGCTCTTGTGCTCAGAAAATGTGAAATCTTTGTTTGTGTGGGACTGGAACTAATGAAATCTCTTGTATTATACTCTATTTCTCCCACAGGCAAAGCTTTCATTCATCATAAATGCATAAAATAGAAAAACATTATGGAATCACACTTCCTTTTAAATTTGCACCGTTGATCCTTGAAAAATCCTACGATCCAGGAATGAAAACTAGCCTGACTCACTTTTCTTCTTAGCATACTGGCAGTCAAACCAATAAACTGCCTCCATCTATACCTTTCCTTCAATGATATTATTTCAATTTGGGCCCATTGATGACTAGGGAGACGTGTCATCAAGTCGCTACCTCACTATGCATAACTTTCGAGCATCTTGCTATAGCAAGATAATGATAACCACTGATTTTTCTTTGATCGTGTGGTAGACATTTGAAATAACCCTTAAGAGAACAATGGTGGGTACCTCATTTACTAACTCGCTATACATAATCTTTACACATCTTTTCATAGCAAGTTAGCGAGTATCGTTGATCCATGCTTGATCTAATGATCATAATTCTTTGCATGTTTTATACATGGGGAGTGGGTCCAGGTTACCACTGGTGCTAAGCTGGTTTAATATGTAATCACATATATATATTGTTTTAAACCTTTAATGACATCAAACATCCTTGGCCTTGCCATGTTTTTTAATTTTTAGGTGGGTCGCTACATTGCTACTGGCAAAATTACTAACTATCCAACTAGTGATATAGTGAGTTTCGATGAATTCAAAATTTTTGGCTTATAAATGCTCAATAGGATGCCACCGTGTTGTTTGATCTCCATAACTTAGCTTTGTCAAGTCACTCATTTGGGGCCCACCTTTGAGGATTTCCTATTACATCACAACCTTCTAACTAGTCACTACATCACTACTGGCTAAATTACCAATTTTCCAGCTAGCAATATAGTGACTTTTTGATAACCCATCAAAACTGATGTCGAGAAATAAAACTATGAATGATACAACCTACACAGAAATAAAACCAAAGCTTGCACAATATTTTCCTCGGGATCCTCAAAATCATAGCTTATTTTTAAAGAATGTTGTCTTTTGCAATGACCAGGCCCTCGCTATGTCGCTATCAAAAAATTGGTGTTTTCCTAACTAGCGATATAGCGACCTCTAACAGATTCACAATTCTGGTGATGGATAACAAAAGATACATTGATTGAAACTTCACCAATTAATACTAGTGTCAGAGAAGGTAGTCATTCATATTTATAAGACTGCATGGGAATTTCTATGGTCACATGAACCTTAAACAAGTTACTGCCTTCTTTAAAATTTGGGCACTCACTACATCGCTACCGATAGATTGCATGGATTTTTTGATAGCGACTTAGTGAATTGCTGGAGAAACTTGTACTCCAGTGACACCATTTGTGAGTTTTTCCTAATGCATTCTTCTTAATACTGACAAACTTGGGACATAGCACATGGTCATAGTGTCTTCATATTAACACACATTTCTCGATGTCGGACTTCAATTTTTAGTATCACAACATAGTTCTCCAATGGTCACTACCTTGCTATGCGTAATCTTCGAGCAGCTTGCTATAGCGAGTATGTGACAATCGTGGATTCAAATAAGATCCAGTGATGGGATAAAAGCTCTTTCAAAAGGACTCAACAATGACCTCAAAGTAGGTAGGAAAAGAATATTCGCTTCTCCTTTTTTCTTTTTTTTTTCGCACTAGGATAAAATAAATAGGGCAAGACCTAGGGCTTTATACAGATTTTGCAAGGAACCAAAAGTATGAGACCAAAAACCAAAAACCCAAGATCTAATAAAAGGACTCACATCTAATTTTCATAGCATGATTTTTTAAAAGAAGCTAGTTATGTAAAAATCAGACCAACAGTGGCTCTGTCTGGAGATGATAGACTATTTGAGTCTATGCAAGAATTTAGAATATTTGGAAAAGTAGACCACAAACCTGATGTAACAATGAAAACTTCTTTAGAGAGCGCAAAACAAAACAAATAGCACAAGGAACCAGACCACACAAAGAAATTTATAGGGATTTACAAAATATACACAATGTACAAGAAAACACAAGAACCCTAGAACTACTATTCATGGAAAAAAGATACTTTAAGAAAAGTATCTCTTCAAGAATTGTCCATGAACTGGCAATTCAAGAATGTTTCTAGTTAAATCTTACAAGAAATAGAAATCTTCTCCATTTGTATCATGAATGCTATATGGACCCAGCCAAATTGGATCAAATTTACCATTCTTTCCTTTATCTTCCATTCTAGCATTCCACATTAGTACCATGTCACCTACTTCAAATTTCCTGTCAATGGTCCTTTTGTCATACAAATATTTCATTTGTGACTGCTGCTTGGCATTTCAAATAGAAGATTCTCTCCTTGTTTCTTCTAATTGCAAGATGTCATCCATTCTAAGTTGCATCTCATCAACAATGTCATTTTCATAAAGTTGAATAAATTTGTACAATTCTTTTAAGTTTTTCTGAGGGAGTCTAGCTTGTATACCATAAACCAAATCAAATGGGGCCCATCCAATAGCCTTTTTCACAGTAACCCTATCAGCCCACAAGGCTAATGACAACTTTGAATCCCAAGCCTTCTTGTTTTCTCCCAAAATCCTCTTGATGATTTTCAATATACTGTAGGGCCCATTTGTCGTTGCACCAAAAGCCATGACTTTTAGTGAACATGGAACACCACATAATTAACCACCTGTGGGCAGGGGAGCGTGTCGCATCACCCAAAAATCTCCCCCTCGACGTGCATACCAGGTGCTTACACGGGTCAGGAAGGCACCGGGGAGATTTGAACCCATGACCAGGCCAAAACCAGGCTCTGATACCACTTGTAAGGAAACTTGGCAACAAAGAATATAACCGTTTCCATATAACCCATAATAGATCTGAAATAAACACAGAATTAAAATCCACATGCAAGAGAATAGACAACATACCCACAAAATTGTGACACAAGATATACCCTGGGAAACCCTCATTGAGGGAAAAACCCAGCCTCCAAAAGCATCCATCACCATGTATTATTTAGCAAAAAATACCATTGCCATACAACCATGGAAGCCTTCATGGCCATAGCCACAACCGAGAAAACTATATGAACAAGCATGAATCCACACATCCCATGCCATGCTTTCAACCTTCACAAATGCTCCCTTGGCTAACCTGTCAAGCCTTGTCCCGCTTGACTCTTGCCTTTTGTCTTCTCCTTGTCACTCTTACTCTTTCTCTACAACAACTACCCTTGCGGCTGCTTATATAGTAGCAAGTCCCACAAAACCACCAAGTGGTATTACATAAACCATGTGCTAAAACCATGTGCTACCTAACCCACTGACCCCACATTTAATATTGGGCATTTAATTCTTTTCCCCAATATTAAATAATTACATCAAATATTATCACAATGTTACAATACAACTCATCAAGAATATTCCATGGGAATCTTTACATGTTGCACGTCCATCTAGGCAAAACATTACATAATAAAAAATAAAATAATAAAATAACAATATTATGCAATGTGTGCAACACCCATTATCTCAACAATCTCCCACTTGTTGTATACATTGCATAGGGTCAATCCGTAGCCACATAAATGAACAAGGGAACAATCCCTCCCAGCACATCCACCATCATGGATCAAAATACACCAAGTGCTCCATCTTGGTACCCACAACAAAATCAAAGTATCCAGCATCTCAAACATGAATGATCTCACCTCATATTATGCCACTCCCACTGGACATACATAGAAGCCATCCAAAGAGAAAGCCACCCAACCTGTCACATTAGAAGATCATAATATCTTGTACCAACTGAAATTCCAAGCACAAATAACCTGATCCAAAGGTAATCACATGTATCCATAGTTGTCAAAATATCCATAGCTGAAATAGCACCCACAGCAAAGTGCCAAACCCATCCAACTATCCATACCTCAAAGGTATAACAAGTGAATCTTATATCATCGACATATCCAATCTGCAACCTGCAATCACAAGCCTCAAGAGAAATACCTGCCACATATATACCAAGAAGCTCCCACTGCAAAAGATAATGTCAAATCTATAACCAATCCACTCAACACATCTCAAAGAAGTGAATCCATGTAGTATCAAGGACATCCACAATACATAATCCAATAGCCTACAAGAACAACTCTCATAACAAGTCTCCAATGCTCTCCCAAGTTCACCACAACCAACAGAGGAAAGAGATAAAGGAATAACCATGTCATCTCTCACATGACATACATGAGCACAAACCAGTGATCACAATCTCTAACCAATCTCAAATCTAGTGTAAGAAAAACCAAACATCCAAGAAGATAACCAAGACCAGAGAAACCATGCAAATCATAACCTGTATCATGTCCTACACACACCTCTAGATGTAAACTGTGCAAGTATGATCTCCTCCATTAAACCCCAACAAGAAGCCTCAAAAACACCCAAACCATACCATATAACTAATCATGGATGTAAGCCTCTCACAAGAAGATCAAACTCAATAAATCTATTCCTAAATCAAGGAATAACCATTCCTAATCCAAGGAACATGCCCAATATAAAACCATCTCCCAAACTCAACCAGCATAAAAACATATGCACATGGAGATAACCAATGCTAAACCATCTCTCAAATGAACCCTCCAGAACTAACTCATGTACCATAGCTCAAGATCCATATCCATGAAAGACAAGCATAAATATAATGCAACTGAGAGAAACAATGGGCTATACCTCTCAAGTAGCAAACCTCCGAGTAGACCAAGAGTGGGGAATGAGAATGCTCATCAAGATACCCAAGTCTCCAACCAAGACTCATCTAAGAACAATCTCCTCTCAAGTCCATATCAGGTGACTGCCCCTCGGACTTCCTGCTGAAACCACCAACCGTCCCAACAAATACTTCTCTAATCCAAGAGAAACCAGCATCACCACCGTCTCTAAGTATCCATGAGCACCTGTAACCAATCAATCCATGCCAACTCCAAATGCAACATAGCAATATCATGAAGTATCCAGCTTATGATTAGTGTACTCAATACCAAGAAACTAAACCAAGATCAATGTCAAAGTTCCAACCATGGCCTCAGGAACATAAACATGACAACATGATCTTACCATCTCAACTAAAGAGATAACATGCTCCATATGAACACACCATAACATGTCACAACTCTAAACGCGTATCAAGAGTATACCATGACATAATAATGAAATCATTCTCATACCAAGGATAACATGCCAAATAAAAGCATAAACCACACCTTTGCCAAGAACCCTGTGAGTCCTGAAGATGCAACCATCTCCACACACCATGAAGAAAACCATCTCCACATACCAGGAAGAACCATCTCCATACACCATGAAGATAACCAAGAACTCCATGAGTCCTCAAGATCTAACCATCTTCAAACATCATGAAGATAACAAGTGCACCATGCAAATGTCAAAGACGCTTCTGCAGCAACAGGATCTAAGACAAACCTCCAACATCTGCAAACACTCAATAAATATATCAATGCCAACAACTCCCACTCAACCGTGGTACCAAGTCACCTATGGCATCATAAAATCCATCCTCTCCAAACCAAGAAGATATAAACCAAACCAGGAACTAATCCTGCACTGTCACCCCATCACTGTCACAAGCTCCCACTAAATCGTGTATCCAAGCTATCCATGACATATGATGAAAACCCATCATCTAACCATGAGAATCAACCAAGGCATCAAACTATCAAAGAACTCAAAGTGCACATCATGAGCTCCTCAAAAGAAACTAAATAACCATGATCCTCAACCAAGAAGATATACCACCATAACTGAATTAGAAATCCAAGCTAATGAACATCAAGGATGTACCTGTATAACCAATCATGTCATGCCAAAATCCATGGCACCATGATCACATCCATGAACTGAGCATCTGGCTCTTAAAGTGTCCAACCTGTCAGCATAGTCAACCATAATCCTCTACCATGACTGTACCTGGTAACAACATCTCATCCCTTCTACATGAAGATAAAATAGTAAATCATGTGACTTAGGGCATAGACAACCCAAATCCAAGCCACCAATCTGAATATGCATCAATAATGAAAGATCAATGGGCAAAGACAATCCATAACCAAGTTATAAATGCAACCTGTAAGTATAGACCGCTTACAACACTGCACAACTTGTAGACCCAACAAGTCATCATGCATATCCAAACCAAACACTGATAACCATATCATCACGAGACCAATCTGAAATATGAACTGAGTATACAATGACATCAAATCTTAAATCTCCAATGCCATAAAATCACAATGTTACCATAGTCAAAATATATCAATAAACCATTCAGATCAATATATCACCAAATAAATCATGCCAAACTTGCACCAAATCTGAACCAATGTGTAGAGCTCTCCAAGAGCTTTCCGTTGACTACTCGAAGTCCAAAATCTGACTCCGTATGCCCAAGTTATGCCCTAATCTGTGCTCAAAATAAATAACATCTGACTTTAGGGCTCTTAAAAGCTGACAAAATCTCAAAATCATAGAACCAAACCTACACCATCTTGTAGTGCTCTGATTTAGCTTTCCAACGCCTATAAGAACTCTGAAATCTGATATTCTGAGAGAAAGTTATGGTCGTTTTACTAAGATAGTCTTTTTACCATTTTCAGTACGATTTTTCATTTTTAATTTTTTTTCAGTGACGAAAATTCCGAAGGGATTAAATTTGACGGCCATCATGGGCTGAAACCAAAAAATTCTTTCATTTCCTCTTAACATGGCCAAACTAGGGCATATTATATATCAAATTTTATGGAAATGTCAACCCGGATCCAATGGTGATGTCTGTTTTTACCTAGGAGGTCATTTTTGCAAGCTACCCCCCAAAACCCTCATTTAAATGAAACATCCAAAAAAATCTTTTTGTCCAACAATTTCTCATGCCCAAATATTTTAACATCCCATCATAACAGCAAATCCAAAACCCTTAGATCTGCAATAAATCATTCATATATCTTGTCCTTTTCTTTTATCCTCTCATGCATTCCCATGGATTCAATCTAGGGTTACAATAATAAAACCATAGCTCTGATACCAATTGTAGGGCCCATTTGTCGTTGCACCAAAAGCCATGACTTTTAGTGTCAATGGAACACCACATAATTAACCACCTGTGGGCAGGGGAGCGCGTCGCATCACCCAACATATACTCTTATTGCTAGATTCAACCTGACCATTACCTTGAGGATGATAGGGTGATGATGTATATTCTGTAATGCCATAATTTTTACAAAAATCTTTATATTCCTCTGATCTACAAAAATGGCATTATCAATTACAATCTTCTAAGGATATCCAAACCTAATTATAATATTATTCAAGATGAAATTAATCACCACCTTACTTGTTGCATTCCTAGTAGGGATTGCCTCAACCCTCTTGGTGAAATAACCAATAGCCATCAAGATCCAAGAATGACCTACACTGGACTTGTTTATGATTTTGCCTTTAAAATCAATTCCCCATTATTGGAAGGGTGCTTGCACCTCAACAGGTCTTAAGGGTAAATTTCCAGAAAACTTCAACTTCCCACTGAATCTTTGACAAGTATCACATAATTTCAAAAAGTTATGAGCATCTTTAAAAAGTGTTGACCAACAAAACCTAGCCCTCAAAATCTTATGAGCAGTAGTTTTAGCCATATAGTGACCACCACATACACCTTCATGAATATCTTTCAAAATTCTTTTAGACTTAGTTTCATCCACACACTTCAAGATGACTCCCTCCATGTTCCTCCACCAAAACTATCCTCTGACTATAGCATATCTTATAGCATGCAACTCAAGGGATCTCTTTTGATTATCAGTTGACTTTGATGGAGATTTCATAGTTTTTAAATAATAGATTACATCCTTGTACCAATCAGAGGTATCCATATCACAGAGATCTTCTCTACAATTATCATCCAGTTGATTAATTTGGTTTGCCTCTAGATTTTCTTTTGTCATCAACTTGGCCAAACCTTGACCTCTGACCAATTTAGTAATCTGGATGTCAATATTGAATTCTTGTATTCTATTTATCCACCTACACCTCCTGTTGGATACCTCTTGTTGTGAGAAAATGTCTTTCATAGTACTAGTAGGGACAAAAGAAATAACTATAGCCCCCATTAAATAACATCTGAAGGCCTTCACTCCCTTGACCAATGCATATGCCTATTTTTCATTAATATCATACTTTAACTCAGCTTCTTGCAATGACTTGCTAAAGAATGCAATCAATTTCTCATAACCCTCCTCATTTCTTTGTAACAATACTACAACAACAATGTGAAAAGAGGCAAAATAAAAGATATGCATTGGCTTGTCATAATCTGGTGCTCTAAGAATAGGAGCCTCCTTGATAGCTTGCTTAATTTTATTGAATGCAGTACTAGGCTCACCATCCCATTTTATCTCAGACCCTTTCTTCAACATCCTTCTTGCTAACTTCTGCAAAATTAGTTACAAATCTTCTAAGAAAATTTATTTGGCCAAAGAATGACTGAATACCTTTAACACTCTTGGGTTTCTATATCTTGTCTATGGCTGCTACCTTTTTAGGGTCAATCCTAACTCCATGTTTGTCAACTAAGTGTCCTAATAATCTTCCTTCAGTTACACCAAAATGACACTTTCTAGGGTTTAAAGAAATACCATATTTGAGAGCCCTAATGAATACTTTCTTCAAATGTGTGTAATGGTCATTCTCATCTTTTGAGTAGGTAGCTAAATCATCCTGATACACAGCCAAAAATTTGTCAATAATATCAGCAAATGCCACATCCATTGCACATTGAAAAGTAGCCCCAACATTAGTAAGCCCAAAAGGCATCCTAACATATACATAAGTCCCCCATGGAGTAGTGAAAGCAGTCTTATATTGTTCTGATTCTTTGACAACCACCTAATTGTAACTTGAGAATCCATCCATCATAGACATGAGTTCTAAACTAGTAACCTTTCGCAACATGGCCTCCATGTCTAGCAGACCATAATTATCTTTTAATGAAGATATATTTAAATTCTTGAAATCAACACATAACCTTATATCTCCATTTTTTCTTTCTAACAGGGACCAAGTTGGACACCCAAGAAGAATGTCTAATAGATTTTATAATCCCAGTTTCCTTTAATTTGATTAATTCTTCTTGCATCTTAGGAGCCAAAGTTGGATTTATTGGTCTTTGCTTTTGCCTAAAAGGCTTTGCATCCAGCTTCAAAGGAATCTCATGCTGGAATAGATCATCCCTGCAAGCCTTTAGGTCATGATATGACCATGCAAATACATGGCTATATTTCCTTAACAAATCTATCAAATTTTGCCTAATTTTAGGAGGCAATTTTCTACCAATAAACACTCTCCTAGGTGTTTCCTTAGTTCCTAGATTCACTTCCTCTAAATCTTTGGCATCATAGTTACTAACATCAATTTGTGATCTATCTTGATTGTCAAAAATAGTCTCCAAGGCTACCAAACCCTTTGGGATCTTATTAGTCTTTAATTGCACAACTTCCTTCCCAAAAATAGTATCTTTTCCATTTATATTCTCCACATAAGTTGCACAATCAATTTCTTGTCTTGACAACATATTTTCACAATTCAAAAATCTCAAAATGTCCTTGTCATCTTCAAATACCAGCCAATTTTGGACATTTTCATTAACAGAAGGCCTGATCTGAGTTTCAATCTTAGATATACCAGCAAATGTGATATCATTAGGTTTTACTGCTATATTTGTTGACAAATTTGCCATCTTATTGTTAGATATGTCCTTCCAAATTATCCCAAATGCATCAAAGCACTCAATCATGTCCCATACTACATTTCTATACTATTTTAACCTTTTATTCTTTGACACATAAGCATTTCTCACTTGGGATACGACTAACTTAGAATCCCCAATTACATGTATACATTTTATCCCATGCTTATGAGCTAGTCTAAGTCCTAACAACAAAGCCTCATATTTTGCTATGTGATTAGTATAGGGGAAATTCAATGTGAAAGAAAATTTATAAGTTACCCCAGCAGGAGAAATTAGTAAAATACCTACACCTGCTCCATCTTTTCAATAAGCACCATCAAAGAACATGGCCCATAAGTCACCTTTATCTATCTTTGTATCAACCTCCATTTCTATCTGAGATTTCTGCTTGCTTTTCTTCAGAGTTAGGACCTCATCTCTGAATGTATTGACATCTATATCCACAAAATTTGTCATATCATCCTCAACTTCTTCTACTATAATATATATGCTTTTTGGTTCTTTATTGATCTTTACAAAATTTACATCAATATTAAAAGTAGCAAATGATAGGTCACATTGCAAGTTTCCTCCCATGGAAGCACTCCATTTTCTAGATAATAACATACCATATTGAGGTGGTATGTCAACAAACAACATGCTATAGTGAGTTCTTTATTTGGACAAGCTGTCAATCTATAGGGCAGGGCACTAATAGTGCCTATGACTACAAGTTCACTTTTATCCATAGCACAACATCTTCCTTGAGTAGTATCAACCTTCAAACCTAATTCTTTCATTATCTCAACAGGCATAACAGTACTAGAAGCACCAGAATCAATCATACAATTCTTTAATGTCTTACCATTCACTAGGATACTTTAAAACAATGGCTCAACATTTCCCAAACATTCATTGACAGAGTTATCCAAAAACATCTAAGGAATCTGAGACACAACCACTTAAGGCTCCTACTCCTGCTCCTTTTCCTTTTTCACTTTTTTAGGAACATAATTTTCATTACATTCTTGACTTACCTTTACATCAGTATTTCCCAACCATGATATAGCTTTATCTCAGTGCTCTAAGATTCTCAGTAACTTAGATAGAGGAACCTTAATATTAATCTAAGACAAAACAAGAAACATATCTATAGGAGAATCAAAAAGGTTATCATTATTCACATTCCCTTTCTCATCATGCTTACCCAAAATGTTCAAGGCATTATGATGACTCTTATCTTGCTCAGTGACATTCTGTGATATCTTCCCATCTCTTTTCTTGGAGACATTATTTGAGCACTCTATATCCTCAGGGTTGCCCCCTTTCTTTGGTTCCCATTTTTTATTTGCAAATTTACCTTCACAAATGGGGACTCTTTAGGTTTTACAATTTCCCCTTTCTTATGGTCAGTTCCTTTTATGAAAATACTAGCTACCTTATTCCTCCCATTTCCTTGAACCATACTTCTAGTTTGAACCTGAGCCACCATATTAGCAGTAATTTGGTCAATTTCTTCTCTAGAGGGTTTTCTCAGGGTGACTTCTTCCATTGAACCTACCATGTTACACACATTGTCCTCAACATCACTTTCATCATAAAACACTTGCTGTTGATTGACACTATGAAACCATCTCTGACCATTTACATCTTTGTCACAACCTTCATTGTCAGAATAATGTGAATCAAACATGTTACATCCTACATCATCATTAGTTTCCTCCTATTCCTGACATTTTTCCACTATATTTTGATTCCCTGGACATGACAATGTTACTGCACATGATTTAGGAGAATGAGGTAACTGACATTCAAAACACCAAATAGGCTTAACAATAAACTCAGGGTCATCTACCTAATTCACAGAATTTTTTGATAAAGGATTAGGTGTCACTTTATTTATGTTGTTCTTAGGAGGGGAAACACTAGGCTAACCATCCTTCCAAGTAGTATTATAGGGAAAATTATGCAATCTATTATGTTTATTGAAGTTAGATTGATAAGGGATCCTATTGTCATTGGGATTCCTATCATTCTTTACTTGAGGAAGATTTAAATTCTTTATAGCATTAAGAACTTGAGTTATCTCAGTAGGCTCCTATTTCTTCCCACCTACAACTTTATGGTCCTCTCTCCTATTTCTCTTATTACCAATAAATCTAGGGTCATCCCTTTTACTTTCTAATCTTCCTAAAATTCTTAGATTATTTTCAATGTTAATAGCAACCCTAAAGGCTTCCCTTAAAATTCTAGGCTCCTTGTCCCTAAGATGATATGCTACTTTACCATCAAAAGCATTCAAATAAATGATCAGGCATACCTTTTCATCAACTTGCATGGCTTGCATTAGCTTATACATTCTTTTTTAGAACCTATTGTTGAACTCAGTGATAGATTCATTTGGCAATCTCTTGATGTTATTAAATTCAGTTAGAATGTAACTCTGATTCAACTTGTCACCATATTGTTCCTTGAAACAATATTCAGTATCCTTCCAATCCATAATAGACAATTTAAGAAGTCTTTTAAACCATTCCCTAGCATCTTGAGTAAGTGACTAAACAAATACCTTCATTATAACATCTTTTGCTTCAACCTCATAGTCACTCATCATATCTAGAAAACTTCTTAAGTGATCTTCACAAGTAATAGCATTATTTCCAAAAAATTTAGGAAATCTTTTTCTCATCACTTGTGGGATAGGATTAGGGAAACTAGGAATTCCATCAAAACATATTTTCCTATAGCCTTCTAAATGGACAAGTCTTCTTTGCAAATCAATCCTAGGACGATAGGGAACATTTCTTTTGACATTATCATTAGCATTGCTAGTACTAGCATCACCAAGAGGCTTACTTAGATCTACCTTTTGTGAAAAAGAAGATAAAAAAGGAAAAGGTACCTGAGTGGTATCTTGATCTGCCTTATCATATCCACCATCTACATTACCCCTAGGCATAACTACAAATTTCTTCTTAGCAATTTCTATGAACTTGATCATATTATTCATCTCAACTATAGCAGCCTCATTTTCTACAATCTCCAATTTCTTAGCTAAAGCATCTCTCTCTTTTCTTTTCTTTTCTAGTTCAATATCTAAAGGTGACACAAAATCATGAATTTGGATAACTTGTACTAATTCATTGATCCTAATACCAACTTCCTTCTATTTTCCTTTATCTTGAAAATCAACAACATGTCCTATATCTCTCCTAGCTTCTAAAGCCTTATAACTCTTGATCTGTTATATTACATGACCACCTTGGTTCATGTCTTGATTCTGTAATAATTTTTTATCTTGTAATCTAAGTTGCTCAACTTGACCCACAATCTTAGGTTGCCCAGCACTAGCTGCTATCTCATTTTTCTTTTCTAAAGCAGTAATTCGCCTTAATAATTCTTTTTTTTCTTCATAGTTATTTGTAATCAATTCTTCCCTTACCTTCTAAATCCCCCTATCAATAGCTTCTTGCTCAGCACACCTCTCTCTCAAGATTTGCATCTCATTATGATCAGGAATAGTAAATTCAGAACCAGTCATTCTATCTTCATTAAAACTTTCAGGTTTCAAGTATTTGGGTCTCACCTTTTTAGGTGAATAATATGACATGAAAGGGTTTGTACTACGTTGACATGTATTTTTACTATTTCTATCACCTAAACCAAGTGCACGGGGTTGTACAATCTTTTCTTGACATATCATTTTAGGAGTATTATAGAATTCGTCATCAGACAACCCTGGGTGAGATCTAGGACCTTTTGAGAAATGTTCCTTATCAACAACAAGATGATAAGGGTTGTCTTTCCTTATTATTTGCTCTTGAAAATAACTTCCTTTATGTATCTGATCTCCTTTCACAGCCCAATTCTGCCTTCTCCTAGGAGGGAGATCAGTTTGTAACTTGATTCCAGGATTTTGTTTCACATTTTCTTGTGTCTTTTTCTTATTATTTTTCATCATTTGAGAGAACAAATTTGCAAGTATTGACACTGGTTAAACCTTTTGAATCATCACCCACTCTTATTTGAATGGAAAAAACACTAGATATAATGACAAATGCTTTACTAACAGGTCCAAAAAAATGTGCACAATTTCTAAATCCATGGGTAAATTCAACATGAAACACTTACTGTAGACTCTTCCCAAGGGAGACACGGATCTTAAATGACACTCTTATTTGATAACAATACTAAGTGTCCCCAATAGATTCACCATTTTGTTGGTGTTTGAAACTACTGAACAATAAAATGCTCAATATCCAATTGATAATACCCACATAACCTAAAAATTAGCCAGATTCTATGAACAATTATATGTGTAAATCACTTAGACCCAATTTCAACAAAACTCATGATGGTTTCCTAATCTTTTGGCACTATCAGACCAAGGTGGGTATACCTGGGGATGATCCAATTGTACAATTGTGTGAAAATCATCTTAGTTTCATTCTGATTCTCATCATTTATCTTCAAATACATGCACATTCTTTCCAATTCTTTTATCTTTTCAAAAATATACACATCCCTTTAAGCAGATCTGGTCTCAAATCTCCTAAAAGTTTCATATATTCCTATTGTTAGTAGCTACTTAAAACTCAAGAATATTGTGTAAGTGATTTTGACCAGCATTATGACCTTAAAATATTCTTTGAAACTTCTTTCTTTTTTTAAAATGACTTGACATGCAGAAACAGATCAACTCTCAATTACCATTGAACTTTACCACCAGTGCCTTATCCATTGGGCTAAGATTTATATATTGGTGGGAGATCTAATTCAAACAACTTATGATTGAATTTTATCAATAGCAATCATCCATTTCCATTCTTACAAAATATCCTTCTCATAAACTCGTCAATTCTACTATTCTAGTAAAGCATTTATATAATTCATTGAATTAATAGAAATAAGATAATCAATACACAACCCATCTAGACTATATTCAATCATATGAACATAATTCAAATGATCTCAAAATAGACAAGTTCATGAAATGGAGACAAAGACTGATGACACAGAAACATTGTAAACATCCCTTTGCATTGTCCTTTTTCAATTGACTAATACGTCAACCAATAAAGTCTTGACCAAACCCATAAAATCACTAGTTATGTCATATATCCGTATCAATAATTATGCTTGAAAGTATCTAAAAATACTACATGAAAATAAGGACTGACTGTAATATTTCTTGACACTTCAAAAAATACATCAGTTTTCAAACCATCACAATGCCTTGAAAAATCATTTATATAACATGAGTTGCAACAAGAAAAGGGCAATTGTGATGGACAAGTGTCCTTCCAAACAAGAAATAAAACACCATAAAAAGAGACAAAAATGAGCATAACAGAATGCCAAGCATGTCAAAAATTCTTTGGGTATGCCTGTTTCTATTACTGTCACAAATCATCAAATTTTGATTTGTCCCCTACTATTCTGGATCTTCAGAATACATGGCCACCAAACATGCATGTTTCTTTTATCATTTCTTCTTTTGTTTTTTTCTGTATGGAAGCTTCATCCATTTTTGGATGCTCTATTTTGAAGCTTTTGAATCTCTCTTCAAAAATATCCATGTTTGCCCTCCATGCAGACTATTAGAAAGCCCTAGATCTCATGAAGCTATCATTAGCCAAAAATTAATGACTTGCCTATTCTAATACAGGGTCCAATTCTTTGCCTCTATAGTCTACTATTGTTAGATCCAAACTTGGGAGGGGAGGTTTTGGAGGGTTGCCCTCATCTAATTCTACTTGAGTAATAAAAATACCTCCCTATGATCCCATCTTTTCAATCTGCTCACTAGTGAGTTGTTCTTCTCCAATCCTCAAAAGGGATTGAGTGGGTGAATATTCCTTGACTTGAGACCTCTCTTCTTTCATTGCCTTCTGCCTCTTGGGACTAGGTTCATCAGGTCTCTCCTCTTGGGTTGTACTAGTGGATCCCATTATTTGCTTGCCCTTATCTACAAGAGACCTTTTATTTTGAATTATAGTGTAACCAGGCTTCTTTTGTACAATTATTTGACTAGCTCCTATATTAGGAGTGAAAGCCAACCTCCTCATGACTTCTCTAGCCTTATCCAAATAAGAATCCATAAAAAAATGTTTCTTCTCATTCATAGCTTCCATTATTTTAGGGAAGTTACTCATGAGCTTATTTATTTTGTCAGCCTCTATATTAGCATTATCTAGAGGACTATATTACTCATGAATAAATTCTAACACAGGGAATAAACTCTCCATTTTTCTTTTTTAGTTTCCTATTCCTACAATGAGAATTAATTCCTTATAATGTCCTCTGGAAAATATGAATCATGTTTAACTTGTCCTATCTTAATTCTATGCCTCAAAGTTTGATTAAAAAATCCCTTAGAATCACAAAAATGGGGATGAGAGACAACCATCATATACTAATCCAAAATTTTATGCAAAAAGAGCCAAGCCCCTTTGGTAATCACAAACTGATGGGCCACTATGCAGGTAGGGAAAATTGACCCTAGTTACCTTTTCAATAGAAACATTTCTTCTACTCCTCCTAATTGCCATAAAACTTCAGCCATTCCTACCTTCAAAGGTACTTGGTAAGGCAAGACATGAGGACTACCTTTAAAACCATAGATTCTGAAAATCGTAGAAATAAGGTAAGGAATGATATCTCCCCAATTGTGTGAAACTTTCAAGTTATAGGGTTTTCCCATAGGCCTAAGGAGGTTCATTAATACCTTAGGGATCCTAGGATTGTCACTCAATATGAGGCATCCAAATTTAGAAGCAAAATACCTATCAAATATGAAAAAACTGGCATTATTTGCATCCTAGGTCATACTTGCGCTCCACAACTAGACTGGCAGTGCTACCCCATTCTTCTCTTTGTTCAATTCCATCTCATTACCCAAATATTTCACCCCATTGAACAAGAACATATGCATTAATAGAGAATAGTGGCCAAAAGTTTTCTCCACTATGCCCTTCGCAATTCGAACTAAACTAGTATGAATTTTTTCAGCCAAAAAGGAGGCAAAATCAAAGATAACACCTACACCAAAAGATGAAATTTGAACCATCATATAAATAAGAACAATGGGCATGAAATCCTACTCATCTTCACCAAAAACATGGCACATGGTCCTGTATATCTCTACAGCCCGGGAAGTGAAAATACTCTTCTTAAAAGTTTCTCTAGAGGCTGCAGTAATTACTGGCAGAGTTCCTATTGTACCAATGTGTTCCCTGAGTGCACCTCCCCTAATTACATCCTTCTTTGATTTGTATTCATTTTCTAGTTCTGGCAGATTGATTGACACATGGTAATCTGTCAATGGTTCTAGGTGAAAAACCTCTCTAATTTCTTTAGGACTAATTCAGATTAGAGGGACACCATCATTTCTTCTCACCACCTTAATAGCTTGGTCATAATTCTTCACAATGGCTTCAAGAAAATCATAATCCATGAAAACACTTGGAACTACTAGCATTCCCAAATCAAAATTCTAGACATTAGCATGTAGGGCAAACAAATTCCTTTCTGAAAACCACTTTTTAAACAAGACCAGACTAGTTTGCATAGTTGTTGCATCCCTAACCAAGTTCCCCTTTTCATATAGGCCATCAGCAATCTTAGGCCTAGGGTTTAAGGAAATTAACCTTTTAACTTGTGTAGGTTCAGTGGTGGATTCTAGGAGTAATTCTAGCAAATCAAATTATGGACATTTCTATCCATATAATTAATTTGCCTAGAAAAGGATTTCTTAGGAAGCATCTTGATCGTAATAATAGGAATTGGAATTTCATAGAGTTTATATATGAGTACTTAGTTGACTTGTCAGACTTGTTCTTCTTTGAACCTCTATAGTTGTTGTCGAATAGATGAGGAATTAGTTCACATTCGTACTAGGCTAAACACAATATGATCAACAAGCTCTTGTGCTCAGAAAATGTGAAATATTTGTTTGTGTGGGATTGGAACTAATGAAATATCCTATGTTATACTTTGTTTCTCCCACATGCAAAGCTTTCATTCATCATAAATGCGCATAATAGAAAAATAGAGTGGCATCACACTTTTAAATTTGCGTCATTGATCCTTGAAAAATCCTACGATCCAGGAATGAAAACTAGGCTGACTGACTTTTCTTCTTAGCATGCTAGGAGTGAAACCAATAATTTACCTCCATCTGTACCTTTCCTTCAATGCTGGCATTTCAATTTGGGCCCATTGATGACTGGGGACATGTGTCATAAAGTTGCTACATTGCTATGCATAACTTTCAAGCATCTTGCTATAGCGAGATAGCGATAACCACTAATTTTGCTTTGATCGTGTGGCAAACATTTGAAACAACTCTTAAGAGAACAATGGTGGGTCCCTTGTTCACTAACTCACTATGCATAATCTTTGCACATCTTTTCATAGTGACTTAGCGAGTATCGTTGATCCATGCTTGATCTAACGATTAGAATTCTTTGCATATTTTATACATGGGGAGTGGGTCCAAGTTACCACTAGCACTGACCTAGTTTAATATGTAATCACACACACACACACACACACACACACACACACACACACACACACACACACACATATATATAGTTTTAAACCTTTAATGAAATCACACATCCTTTTCCTTTTTGTGTTTGTTATTTTCAGGTGGGTCGCTACATTGCTATCGACAAAATTACTAACTATCTAGCTAGTGATATAGAAAATTATGACAAATTTAGAATTTCTCACTTGTAAATGCTCAATAGGATGCCACTGTGTTGCTTGATCTGCATAACTCAGCTTTGTCAAGTCACTCATTTGGGGCCCACCTTTGAGGATTTCCTATTACATCACAACCTTCCAATTAGTCACTACATTGCTATCGGCTAAATTACCAATTTTCTAGCTAGCGATATAGCGACTTTTTGGTAACCCATCAAAACTGACGTCGAGAAATAAAACTATGAATGACACAACTTGCATAGAAATAAAAGCAAAGCTTGCACAATATTTTCCTCGAGATCCTCAAAATCATTTCTTATTTTAAAAGAACACTATCTTTTGCAATGACCTGGCCCTCCCTATGTCGCTACCAAAAAATTGGTGATTTCTTGACTAGCTATATAGCGACCTCTAATGGATTCACAATTCTGGTGATGGATAATGAAATATACATTGATTGAAACTTCACCAATTAATACTGGTGTCAGAGAAGGTAGTCATGCATATTTATAAGAGTGCATGGGAATTTCCACGGTCACATCAACCTTAAATAGGTTACTGCCTTATTTAAAATCTAGGCACTCGCTACGTCACTACCGATAGATCGCATGGATTTTTTGATAGCAACTTAGTGAATTGCCAGAGAAACTTGAACTCCAGTGACACCATTTGCAATTTTTTCCTCATGAGTTCTTCTTAATACTGAAAATTCTAGGACATAGCACATGGGCATAATGTCTTCATATTAACACAAATTTCTTGGCATCAAACTTCATTTTTTAGTATCACAACATAGCTCTTCGATGGTCACTACCTCGCTATGCGTAATCTTCAAGCATCTTGCTATAGAAAGTATATGACAACCATGGATTCAAATAATATCCAATGGTGGGATAAAACCTCTTTCAAAAGGACTCAACAATGACCTCAAAGTAGGCAGGAAAAGAATATTTGCTTCTCTTTTCTTTTCTTTTTTCATGCTAGGATAAAATAAAAAGGGCAAGACCTAGGGCTTTATACAGATTTTCAAAGGAACCAAAAGTATGAGACCAAAACCCTAAAACCCAGGATCTAATAAAAGGACTCACATCTGATTTTCATAGCATGATTTTTTAAAAGAAGCTAGTTATGTAAAAATCAGACCAACAATGTTGATGACAAATCTATTTCATCAGTTTTTGAAGATGATTCCAAATGAAATTTATAATGTTTTACTAGTGTCATGAAGTGCAAATTGATCAGTAACCTTGTTTAGGATGTCATAACTCTAAATTCGTGATAGGTGAGATCAAATGAATTGTACCATATTGTTCTACTCTAAAAATACTTTTAAGTGTGCTAGTTTTCAAGTCTTGACAAGTCCATCTACACACTTTCTAAGGTCTATTTTGTTTGCAAAAATCATTTTTTTGCCAATGTTCCCAATCCTGCAAATCTAAGTAGCCCACTTTGACTATTTCCCAAATATGCTCTATTATTCATCATGAGCCCAAATCATAGTTTTATACTCTCCTCGTGACAGTGAGATAATGCCCCAATTTTGGTTCTCTTAAGTGTTAGTTTGACCTATTTGCAAAGCCAAAATCAAATACATTTTATGGTTTTCTAACTTGTTTGCTTGCAGGCAATTCTAAGAAGGTAATTTTGATGGTCAATATATTTTGATTGAGAATTCATCATGAGACAAGATTTGATAAGGTTCAAGAATGTGGAACATGGACTCAGTATATTTATTTTTAGAGCCTAGCTAGGTGTTTTGGTTAGTTTTTATAGCCAGTCAAAAGACCTCTTGGTACAAAAATGGTAGTTTACAAGAAAGGTTCAAGACCAGTTTTAAATGATGTAATAGTGATTGAATTTTGATCAAATCAGTATCAGATGATTAATGAATCAATTTGATAGTTTAGTTGTTTGAAAATGAATATTTTTTAGTCAAACCCACTTTGGGGCCCAACTAAATGGTATCAAACTAATAAGGTATATTAGGTATTAAAAGTTTTCTAAAATGGAAGGGTTATAATGATTGTAATCATTATGATTTTAATATGGGTGTACATCATTCAAAGTTTAAAAGGTGAAAGATAAAAGTAAAGGAGGAACTTGAGTATGTTGAAAAGACCATAATGTTTTATCTGTGAGATGGAACTTGCCCTTAGGAAGGAGGTTATGTGCCACAATCATTAAACCTTTGAGATGTATAATTTTATTATTATTGAACCTCAATTACCAAAGTTATGAATTATCATTAAAATTCTATCCCAAAAGTCTTGAATTACCATCAAAATGAAATGAAATATGCAATTAATTCCAAAACATGGAAGGAAAGTGAAGGTCATTGATGTTTTAGAAGTTGAAAACTATGTGACTTGAATAAAGGATTCAAGATCAAATGGTTGAACACCATCCAGATTTCTTGGATTCATCATACCCCTAATATCTAAGTACCTTGGAAAGTGAGGCCAAATTCCATTTTCAATATTCTTCTCCTTCTGAAGAACTATGGCTATTGACTTTGGGGATTCTATTCTTATTGATGATGGATTTTTTTTGGTACCAAAACAATGCAGAAGGCAAATAGAAAAATTCATAGAGAGTTAGATCAAAGCAGACACGACAAACATCTTCCTTGCCTTATGCTAAAGGTCAAGTGAGAAAATGGGGATGTTTCTATACTAATTGCTAGTGATTTATTGAGAAAGATGTTTCTTCCCTTGTCAAGGAATGTATTGTGAGGGCCTTTACCAATTCAAGAAGGGTCCTACTCCTTGCAATTTTGAGTCTCCAATTGGTTCCTTGTGACCATGTGGCCCTTCTTGTTGAATCATTGGAGAATGATCATGGTAGGAACTTCATGAAAATAGAAGGAGAAGGCATGAATGATGTGAGGAAGTAGTCAATGCAAGTGTCTTCTCTAGATGGAGATGGAGCCTTAATACAATGAAAATTTGACCATAACTCTGCTTTGTCAAGTTAAGAGGCATTAACAAACATATTAGAATAAGTGCGTCACCATTTGGAAGTGCTTTTATAGGCCTTATAGTAGATGTGGTATGAGTTTTCACATTCATTAGCTCTCTCTATACTATCTAGGTCCAAATGAAGACAAGTAATAAAGTTTAGACGGAAGCTCAATGAGATTGTTGAAACCATCAATGGCTCTGGGTTTTTTCCATAAGATTTGATCATCAAAATCAATGGGGATACAATCATGACCTAACTCACTCAAAGTCTAGTAGACCATTAAAAGACTAATTGGTGAGTTATGGAGAGCAATGTGGAGAGAAATATTTTTCCTCAAGTCTGGATAGCGTTGGTTTTGGTGAAAACAATGAAAAGTTTTATCGCACATCTATTGTGAGAGGTTATTTTCATGTATTTAAAAGTATGAGGGCACTATTTGTGAGTTCCTTAAAGATAACACCTTTTGAGGTGCAAGCTCAAGCAGAAGGGGCCCACCTGGCCAAGTTAGAAGGTAAACACAATGAAATTTTGAAAAAAGGTGCTAACACAAATGATGACATCAGCAACGACATGAGATGATGATGTGGACGTGTGAATGAACCATAGGAAGACATGTGGTAGAGGACTTTTGATGTGGCATGCTTCCCAAGGTGATGGCATAACAAGAATGACACATCGTGCAAGGTCACTATGTTGCTAGTGACATGGCAGTGCTAAGATGACATAGCAACATAGTGATTGATCACCACATGGTGGGGCTAGTCAGGTGGACACAAAAATGTGGCACTAATGAATCGATGGTGACATAGACAAAGGTGCCACATGTTGTAACATCACTATGTCATGATGATGTGGCAACCATGCTAACCAGGATAGCAATATGGCAACCCAATCAAAGGCTACCACGTGGCAATGGGCCCAGAAAGACATGGATGAATAGGGACCAATCCCGTGGTGCCACGTAGTGCCCAAGTGGTAGATGTAGATAACTATGTAGAGACAAATGAATTAGAAGGTGACATGTGTCATAGGAAAGTCAAACCTAGTTTGACCCAGATGGAAAGTGGTGGGAAAATTTCAAAAGTACAAAATTTTAATATTTAATTATTTTCCTCCAAAAAATCATCTGTAGGTCTTTTAAAATCAAAAGGGATATATCCTAAAGTTTTGACTCTAGGACATTTTAAAGTTTTGCATAAATTTTAAAGCCATATGCAGACCTGTGAGGCCAGTGTAGGAGCCTGATCTTCAAATTAAAATTTTGGGCCTTTCTTGTAAGTGGATATAGCACTATTCTATATCTTCAAAACTAGGGGAGAATGAACTTTCCATTTTTGGAGGTTTTTTTTTTCACAAGAAGCCACTAGTTCAAGTTATTCAAGGTTTTGTCTCAGATACCCACTTTTCATTTTCATTTAATTAGGACAATTCAGATTTGATTTCCAGTGAAATAGTGAACTAGATGAACATAAGAGGCAGTATGAATGCAGTTAGGGGTATATTTTTTCATCTCCAAGTCAGGTTAGTAGATGGATTATCAACATTTCAGATATTTTGGCAAAATAAGGGTTTTCATCATTTAAAAGACATATTTTTAGTTTGTTATAGAATAATGATGAAAATCATATCATATTTCACTTATAGAAAGATGAGACATGCTTTGCAATAGTAGGGAATGAAGATTTAAGTGTACACATGTTACTTCTAAATCAGATCTAGGATTTCACTCTTTTCCTAGATCTCTATCTTTTTGATTCAATGTAGAGGTTCCAATCTTGTGTTTTCTCAATATTGTGAGACCAAGGTTCTAGTTCTGGAGAAAGTTTCTCATGGTTGTGATATCATTTCTCTTCAACATATTTCTCTCTTGTATGAACAACAAGTAATAAGAATATAAATAGTTCTAATCTGTTAGGCATTTCTATGTTTCAATTTTATGCATCTTATTGTATTTATTTCAAAGAAATGAATAAAAATTGTAACAGAAAGTTAATCTTCATTCTAATATCTTGTCTCACATTCATGTTGTTTGTGATCTTTTGTGTTTTGTAAAAAAAGAGTATGAAACTTAGTTACAATCTATTCTAGGTTGTATATGTTGATTTATTTTGCTTATGACTCAACAAGTCATGTATGTTCTTGTTTCATCAACATACGATTTCAGATCTCATGAAGGGATAGGTCAAGTATAAGGTTCAGAAAGATGTAGATGTCTGATTTAAAAGGTGAATGGATAAATCAAAAAATCTTCATGTATGGAATATGTCAATGAATTTTAGGGATGTGTACTAGGGGTTTGTGGGATTGCCCAATAGATAAGGCATTGATCAGCTATAGGATCAAAGTGTTATGTTGTTCATGTCTTGGTTTTTTAGAAAATAAACATCATTAATCAAATATATTTTCCCTTAAATCTTGAAGAAACTGAAAGGATGCCCTCACTTAGCTTATCAATTTCTTAGGTCATGTCTTTAGCTATTTCATGTCTATGATCTTTGCATAAGTACAAAAGATATAATGGTTTAATATTATTTGTTTAGATTTAATCTATGCTTTGAATACTACTACCATATGAAGAATCTAATAGGTCCACCCACCTAGGTTTTAGAGAGCTTGAAGTAGAAGAAGGGTCTAGCTTTATAGTTGGCCCAGTGTCTAAAAAGGTATGTTGCAGATGGGAAGTAGCTATCCCTAGATGTATCTTGTTCTCATCATGATAATTGGAAATAGTGACATTTTCAAAACACCAACAAAAAAAAAAACATAAAAAATAATAAATAATAAATTAGAAAATGATACTTATAATAAACTAATTTTTGAATTAATGGGAAACACCACTCAAAAGTCACATACCTTGAAAACAACATAGGGAAGATATTTAAATAAAATTATGACATGCAAAAAACTATGGAATCAAAATAATAGAAAAACAAAATACAAGCAGCCCATATAAATAGGAATAGAAAGAAGAAGTATGTAAAGTAAATTTAATAAAGAAATGCATAAATAAAAGGAGGTCCACCAAATAATGAGGGAAGAGAAATAATAGCCAATATTTTAGGAGCAAAAGATGGAAGGTATGTAATAACAAGGTAAGTTTATTTAATTAATTAGAAAGGTCTTCTTTACTTTTTGAATTTATTAACTAAGTTTTTAATATACATTTTTCTTGATATTATTATTATATATATATATATATATATATATATATATATGAAATCATAAATGAAAGTTTGCAAAATATATTTATTTTATCTTAATAATATTTGAAAAGTGATTTTTAATCTAAAGAGTGATAATTAAATATTTGTTACTATAAGAATAATTAATTGGATATATAATATCAATATAATTTCTTATGAGATAAATAATTATTAAAATAAATATTACAATGTATTGAAGGTATTAATTAGGATTCCTAATAATTAATAATGATCATATTGTATTAATAAACTAAGATAATAGAAATAAATATATTTATATTGGATTATTAATATCAAGGATTAATGGCTGATTATGATATAAATGTAAAAGATTCGATAGACAAAATCTCATAGAACTTAAGGCTAAACCCTTAAGTTGATGGCTAACTAATCGAGGGTCATCCTATGGAACATAGAGGATCCTCTCATAGGATTATAAAGCCTAACTTGAAAGATAGTTTCAAGGAGGAAGGCCGACTAATCAAGGATTATTCCTTGGGATATAGGGAATCCTCCCAAAGGGTTAGGAAGCTTGATTAAAGGAATCCTTAAGGATATGTACTAGTAGTGACATTCCTAGTTGGAATTATGAGATATTAATTGCTAGAAGTGGACTTAATAGTCTATGTTTCTAATGATTTCTATATGTAAAATTGTCTGAAGGAGTGGGGACATTACAGTGCCAGTAACACTATAAAATATACACTTTTAACATTATGAGTGGCAATTCAATTTTCAAAAAATGAATATAATCTAAAATACTCATTCACATTATGCTCACAAAGTAAAATACTTAACAACAAGGTTAAGATCCCTTTATTAGAGCTAACATTGGCATTCTTAGTTAATACAAAGGTATAGTCTTAGTTCTTCATTTTACCATAGTTATCTCTTTCACACTCAAACTGCATATCAGTACTCCAAGATAATAAATTATATGCATATATAAATCCTATATCAATTTTATATTCATAACTTAATCAAACATAAAATATTTACCAATTGAATTTCAAATGACATTTTTCCAATTCTAAGCCATTGTACATATATAATACTAGCATAATCAAACTAAACATGATATGACCATTTTACAACATTTCATGATTTTAAAATATAAAATCCTACTAATATTTGCACTAAAACATAATTTCATACTCCTCAAAAAAATCACCAACCAAGTACATGAATTATCATCAAGCATCATCAATAAGTTCTAACATCATAAATAATCAACATAAAAATAAAGTGTCACATAGTATCACATTGTGTGAATAATAGTCCAAAAAAATCCCAAGTTATAATAAGGTCTCAAAATATTAAGTATCTAAAATTCAAATGAACTGTTATGCTATGGTATGATGGGTCAAGGAGAGGCTTCACATCCTCCCCCCATAGGCATGAACCTCCTCTTGGAGTTCATAAAAAAGATAAGGGTATTATGATTTCATTGAATTTTATTCTCTCATGAACTTATGGATCAATTTTCTTGTCACTTCATGTCATAATGAGTTTGGTTCTATCGACGACCTTCTTAATTGGAGTCCATCTTACTCCCTATCTCCTAATTTGGAGCAAATCTTGGCTAATGTTTCATCATCCTTAGGTGTAGATCAAGAGATTAGTCATACTTTGGCATGTTTTTTTAATCAGACAAAAGAATTCAAGGTATCAAGGTTTCCTTTAAGGAGTAGTCTAGCTAATCATCCTATATTAATTTAACATTTTAGTTTTGTGTCTAAAGCTACATATAAATGTTTACATACTAAACCCAAATTAACCTTAATTTAGTTTCTAACATAAAAAGTACCACCTCAATAAATAACATCAAAATATAAGAAATAGTTGTCCAACATCATTAAACGATCACTAGAAAAGATAAATATTAATACATATGAAATAGGTCCTTGTCCCATTCTAATATTCTAGTTTTTTATTGATCATAGTATATGCATATATAGTTGTAGTATATACAATAGGTGCCCTTGATTTTATAGCCTCTAATTCATGTTTTTGCCTAGCCAATCTAGACTCAGCATAATGAAACACTTACATCTAACCACACAATGCCCTCCCACAATACTTACATAAAATATTACATAGATAAATTCTAGAAAAATTTCATATTTAAACAAATAAAAAAAGATGTGAGGAGGGGCCCTACATCCTCCTCCTCTTGACTTTTGCTTCCTCCTAGAAGTCTTGCAAAATTAGGGCATACTCCTCATGTTATAACTCGTTTAGACCTATCTAAAAATCTACTCTTGTACAAGGAGACATAATTTAGAATACGCAAATATGATCATATATGACAACATATGTACAATTTATTTTTTGAAGGGTGAAAATCAACCCACAAATCATGGCAAAGGTATGTTTTTCAAGGCTGGATACTTCTAAAACATGCAGATCATGTATCATAGAACATAACATATTAACTTGATATAAACATCCTTGTAAATTTATTCATCAAAACCATATTTTTAGAAGGTTTCCACTATAATTACTCAAGAAAAGACCCATGGAACATGGCTTACTTAAATAATAACTTATCACTTCCTCAACTTTGGCTCTAGAAATCCCATTGCATTCCACTACTTGATCATGACACTAAACCTATTGTGGTTGTAAAAAAAATCTGTTAGCTATAATGCACTCAATTAACCTATAATCCTTCACTAATCTTATGTGATAATTCAACCCTAACATGCAATAGTCAAAGGAGGATAGTCATTTCTATTGTAATAATAGGAGAGGGTGGTCACAGATAGCTCCACTTAAACTTCTCCCCCTAATTTTCTACTTCCCACCTAATTCATCAGGAATCCCTTGTGGTATGGCCTTTCACAAGTTACTTTTTCAACATAAATTACAAGAAAATGCCTCATAATTAAATTAAAAATAAAGATAAAATAATTAATTTTAAAATATAGAAAAAGAGAAAATCAAGAGTAGCCACACTGAAAAGCTTTCAATCAAGAAAATAAGGCATTTCTTGGAGGCAAGATAGGAACATCATTAAGAAAGTTTGGCTAAGTAGCCCAACATCATAGTTTTCATTGCTAACATAAAAGAAGTAGAAAAAAAAAAACAAAAAAAAAACAAAAAAAAAACAAAAAGAAAAAAACAAAATAATATTCTAAATCACACTGATTACATAATTTATTTCATGATCACAATGGGGCCATACTAGGGTCACTAACGGGAAGGAGGACTCCTTATGACTCAGTTGCAGATTCCACCTACCATGAGAATAACATCATTATTGGTCTACATAGTGTAAGAGGACTAAAGAATCTGTAATGTTGAATTCAAAAGGCCAAAGTAATGTCCACCTTATCCCTAGTATAACTATCTTGATAGGTGTCATCTACATGCTATGAGTAGATGCAATATGGTATATTTATGTACTCTGAATCTTATAGTGGAAAAGAACTCCACTTCTTAACATAATGAGTATTTAATAAAGCAACAACCAAGGAGTTACTACCCAATAGTTATAATATACATCATTACTATATCATATAGTTGAACTAACATACTATTACCTAGGTTTTTAAAACCCTAAGTATCCCTCCTCTTAACTCAACATGAGAAATTTAAGGAGAGAAAACTTCAAAAATTATTTTATGATTATTTTGCAGTTTATAATATTTAATTATTTAAAAGAATTAAATATTGTCACTTTTAAATGCAAAATAATTAAATATCAAATTAATTCAAACTAACATTAATTTCTCACATAGTTAATTCTATAGAGAATTAATTATTATTATAATATGAGGGTGAAAGTAAAAGAGTTAATTGGGTAAGTTGATGGAGCAAATTATATTGGGAAAGGAATGTTGAAATAATTAATTCTTTAAAAAAAAAAATTGTTATTATTGTAATTTGCATTGCTAGGATAAATTGGAAAGAGGGTTTAAAATGATTAATTCTTTAAGAGAATTAATTATTATTGTAATAGGAGGTATTTGTGGAAAATTTGTATGGGATTAGAAAATGGATTTTAAGGACAGGTAGTTAGGGTAGTCAAGAAACTACTCAAGTAGGATTTCTTTAAAAGTAGGAAATTCTATTGTAAAAAGGTTGGGTAGATGCAAAACCAGAATACTTTTGATTTGGTATCTACATTTTGAAAAGAAAACTTTGATGCAAATTTTGGTTGTGATAAGGAAATATAAGATTCTACAGTTTTATATTTTGAAACTTTTTTGGAATAGATATTATTGTCTGTTCTATAATGATTTTGGTCCTTGAGGAGATTAGTCATTTGTGAAAAGGTTTACATTGTCTTATTACGATTTAAAATATTGTTGTTGAGGTTGGGAGAATTCGAAGGGATAATAGAAAAATTAAACTTTAAATCATTTTCATCTATAGGGATTAATTATGTGGATGCTCTTGGTTATTAAATTTGAATGCTTTTTCAATCTACACATTATTTTCATTTTTATGAATTGATTGTTTAACTTTTTAGTATTTTTTTGAAAATAATCCTTGGGAAGGTTTTCCCTCAAAAGAGGAATTAATGAATATCTTTTCAAATTGGTTTTTGCACCTTATCGTATATTAAAATGACACTAAGCAAAGAATTCATTTCACATTTTGGGAATTTCAATCTATTAGTTTATTAAGAATTTCCCCCTTTAAGGTTTTAAATAAAAGGGGAAAACTATTTACCAACAATTTTTTTGCGACTCTGCTGGGGAAATTAGAGTGCCTTGTGTAGTTGATTTCTAAAATTTGGGGGTACCTCCACTAGGATGGAGGTTGGTGGCTCTATTGAAGATGGATACAAGAAGGTATTTCATAGATATCTAATAACCTTGAAGGATTAGATCCTTGTAATAAATGAAGATAATGTTGATATGTTTATTTTTATTCCTCCATTTAGAGAAAATCCAATCCAAGAAATCATAAAGGATTTGGAAAAGTGAGTAGCATTTTAAAAAAATTTTTATGGTGCTATCCTCATCCAAAGAAGATCTCCTGTGAAAGAGCCAAAAAAAGTAGAAGAAATGTTTGAAGAAAATGAAATTGGTGAAGTGATGCATGAATAAGAAAATGTTCTTGAAGATGACTCAGGAGACAATCAAGAGGAAGAAAAAGATTCAAATGTTTTTCAGACTATTACCAATCTTTTCCACTATCTTCCTTTGGAGAATTCAATACAATAATTTGTAGTGGAAACATCTCATGAGAGACCCCAAAATCAAAGAACTCAAGCTGCAAAAAAGTAGTTGACATTTCATCTATCTTTTCAAGAGATGATGTTGATTTGAAAAATGTAAGACAAGATTGTAATTATGTATTTATTTTCCCCCCATGCATATATCTTTGATATATGAGATGACCTTTACTTTGGCCATGTTGGTTTCCCTTCAATTAAATATGCATTCATCTTTCCAAAAATTAATTAAAAAAGGCTCATACTTTTTCTAGCCTATAAATGGTCACAATTAGTTTTTATGGTTTTCCCCTCTCCATTGTAAATAACTGCCCCCTTTTGCAATTTTGGCTTGCTTGGTTTCTATTTTGTTTTGTTTTTTGTTTCCCTTCTATAAGGTTGCATCACCTTTCAATCTTCCTCTTTCCTCAAGTTAATTTGTATTGATAATAATTCAAGAAGAAGTCCTCTTTATTGATTGGCAACATCATGCACTTATCTATTTTCACAACCTAAAGCTACCGACAGCTAATGGTTCCTTTCACTTGTGAAACAAACATATTTTTCCAAGGCATTTTTTTTAAGAAGTTGATGCCTACAGGCTCTAAACTTTTTTGCATTTGTATTTGGAGGCCTTAGGGCTTTTGGAAATATTAGGGTTGTAAGTCCTTAACATAAAGTTATATTTAAATTTTATGATTATTATGTGGTTTCATTCTAATGTTTACAACAACAGGTACAATATTGGCACTAGTGTACTTTTTGTGTATCAAAAAAGTGCATTCATTCACTAAAGAAATGAATATTGTAAGATAATCATTCTCTTTTCAAAGAAATATCAAAAAAGCCATCAATTTTCTCCCATATTAGCAATATCAAACCCAAGACATTTTATGCATAGTGGAATTGATACCAATGGGAGAATCATATTTTGAAACATGTAATGGAGGCATCCTCTTTAGGTGGATGGAAACTTGCAATCACCAAAGATAATCACATTTCAAGATGGAGTAGCTCTAGAAGAAGAAGACTTGTCAAAATCACCATCATGGTAGGAAATTGCATGAGTTTAACTAATAATTAGATCACCAAGTTGATAAAGCTAGTAGGTAGAGATATGACTAGTTTAGATAATATTTATCTCTTATTAAGAAGATCTCTAAATAACTATGATTTGTGGCGAGTTGGAAAGTTTGAACTATGATGTATGTTCCAAAAGCATAACATTTTTAAGGAGCATCTCACTTTTGAAATGTTTGAATTACCAAGAGAAAAGAGTAGAAGCAAGACAATTCTTAACACTTTATTGGCTTCCATAACATTAGACAACATTATCATCCTCCTGATAGTTGGAATCAAGCTTGTTAAGCTTTGGTGGCCTATTGAGTGACTACTAGAAGCATCAAAGTGGTTTTAAAGGTATGCAGACTTCATGTAACCTCTATCGAGATAACTCCTTATTTGAATACAAGCATAGAGACTATGTCTCCATTTGAGCACACATAATTGTTTGTGTTAATGGATGCCATAAAGGATTGAGCATGTAGCTCTCATTCATGTGGTTAGGAGAACACAAATTAATTAGGTAAGCCTTTTTGAGCTATAGGGACTTGATGAAGATATTAAAGCAATGCCATTTGTTGGGTCTTTGCATGAGCTCTCTCATTGTGTTGGCCTTGGAAACCTTAGTTTGGTTTGTGTTAGCCTTGTACCTATTTTAGGTATTGTTGTTGAATAGAAAAAAAACCCAATACAACATAATGTTTGGGAATTTTGAGGATTAGGTTTGACACCTTGTCTTCAACTATGTCATAGTGCAAAGGAGTTGGAAGAAAACATTAAGGACAAGCTCTCACAATTTTGTTATATTTTAGTTAGACATATTCTCACACCTGTGATGTTTTGTTTAGATCTAAAATGGCCATTGAAGCTGAAATTTTTTGATGGGTATCCTTTGTATCTTGTTGTGAATGCCAATGAGAGTAAACCAAGTACCTACAAAGATAGAAAAATGAGCAAAGGAAGAACAAATTGATTAAAAAAAAAAGAATGGAACTTATGGAGGCCTATTTTGATGTCATTCTTGAACACTATCATGTTGAGAAATGCAAGTGCCAAGTTGGGAGCCAATTTAGAGAATTCTTCCACATGAGATCTGCTTGGAGTTAGTTGTCCAACTCAATAACTACTACAAAACCCACATCTACAAAAATTCAAGTCACCTAGAATATTTGCCTATGCAGATGTAATTGAGAAAATATTTTTAATGTCTCTTATTGTTAACTCTAGATCAAAATACTTGGTTCCAAAGTGTGGGCCACATGGTGCCTAAATGTTAAGAGACTATGGTTATTTTTGTGAAGGTGTACAAGTTCTTCAAATATGGTAGGCTCACAACATTAATTGAAGAGACAAGATTGTAGAGATGTGGCAACATCTATTGGAAAGAAGAAGCCAGAGATATTGATAAGAATTTTATTGTAATATTCATTGAAAAGGTACAAGTTCAAGTTCTCTTTGATAAATGAATCCAGCCCAAGGAATGAAGCATTGAAGCATTCCAAAGATTTTGGAGTTCTCTGCATCCTAGTATAGAATGCAACCCCCAAAGAGAGCCACTATTACCTAGGGTTTTAAAACCCCAAGTATCCTTCCTCTTAACTCAATGATGGGAGAAATTTAAAGAGAGAAAACTTCAAAAATAATTTTTAGATTATTTTGCAATTTATAATATTTAATTCTTTAAAAGAATTAAATATTGTCACATTTAAATGCAAAATAACTAAATATCAAATCAATTCAAACTAACATTAATTTCTCACATAGTTAATTCTATAAATAATTAATTATTATTATAATATGAGGGTGAAAGTAAAAGAGTTAATTGGGTAAGTTGATGGAGCATATTATATTTGGAAAGGAATGTTAGTATATATATATATATATATATATATATATATAAAGAATTAATTGTTATTATTGTTAGAGTAATAAGATATTGTCTTATTAATTAAATCATTTTAATTTAATTATTAATTCACTTATTATCTCTAGTTTACTTAAGCTAAACTTTAGGCATATAATAATTTATTTCTTTATTAATTATTATCATGCAACCTATCTTTTACCCTATTAGGGTATTGATCTCCTTTTATAAGGATTGATCTCTTTGTAATTTATTTCATTCAGTTTTGATTATAGTAATCTATTCTTTGCTCATCAAGAATGTCTCATCTATAGATCTAGAAATTTTTCCCTCTATATCTTTTTTCTTCTCTCTTCTATAATAGGTGTTTTCATGCTGGTGATTCTTGGGAGCTATGGGATTGAGCTTTTATCAACTTCAACATGGTATCAGAGCTCCAAATCTTCATGCCCCTATTCTGTTTGTGACAGATTTGGCATCAGTTTTCATATCTATGTTTTTTCATTCAGAGAGTTTCAATTTTCAAAGTTATTTTGTATTACATCTGGAGGGATCTATTTTGCAATGCATTTTGAGGCCAAACAAACCTCACTATTGGATTCATAGCACCCAAAAACCCCATTTCCATATAAAATTTGTCCAATTTGGACATAGTTGATAGGTAAGGAAAAAAAATTTGCTACTGAAATTGGGCATGCTTTCTGATGATATGTTTTTTTTTAATTAAAAAAATAAATCACAAAAACAAAAGGCTTTAAAAAAAAAAAAACTCATGATTTTTCTTTTTAAAAGTGTTTTCTTTTCTTTAAAAAAATTACTTCAAAAAGTTTTGTTTTTCTAAAACCTTTTTAAATCTTCTCAAAAGGTACTAATAGTACAAGGACGTCAAAAAATTATTGACATTGGAGGTGTGCCATAGGTGCTGATGTCATCTTTTTTGGGCTAGAATTTGACAGCTTTCAAACCATCACTTCTATGATTTATTTTGTCTTAAAAAGCTATGTATGGTTTTTTGGTTGTATCTTTGTCATACGAAGGTATTTTTTGACAAATATTATATCGTTGGAAAGCTCTTTCCTAGCCAATCATGATGGTATAGGTTATTTTAAATTATTATGCTGTTTGGTTTCTTGTTTATGTAGTCAAAGCTAGAAGTTCTATTTTTCACTCTAGGAGACATATCTTGAGCGTCCGATATTTGATTTGGGAATTCTTTATATTTTTGGAAAGGAATTTATGAGATCTTGCTAGTGATGTTGGTTTTTCTTCAAAATTCTTCATGACAAACATTTTATTTAGTCTTTTGCATTGTTGTAGATATTTGGGTTGTTTCAGGTCTGAGGATCGATTTCGTTGCTTCAAATGATTTGTAATGTGTTGTACTATTTTTTGTATCAGCTTTATGTCTCTTTGATCTTTTTTGACATCCTTTTATAGTATTTTTTCAAATGCACTGGTATTTTTGCAAACACACTACGATAAAGTGCCACTCTATTGCGTTTTCGGATGTTGGACATCTTTGTGCTTTGTTTTACTCACACTGCATTATAAAGTGCCTTGGAGGATTTTATGTTGGCCATATTCACCATCTTCCTTTGTCAAGTGAGTGTTCTTTCCACGACATTAGCATCATGATGTGTCGATGACACATGCTAGTATAGGTGTTTGTACTTCTTTTGCACTCTCGATGTTCTTAGTTCTTCTTTCTACATGAG
Organism: Cupressus sempervirens; assembly: GCA_028749045.1. Taxonomy (NCBI): domain Eukaryota; kingdom Viridiplantae; phylum Streptophyta; class Pinopsida; order Cupressales; family Cupressaceae; genus Cupressus; species Cupressus sempervirens. The sequence continues at coordinate 749,303,834 of CM053792.1, forward strand.
ATATTGCATTTAGTTTCAATGTTCATGTCTTAACTCTCAGAATTAGAGGGGGATTATGTTCATTTTATAGCTTTCTTAGTTCAATGGAGTGAGCTATGTATTCAGTATTTATTCCTATGTACAAGGTGATTGCAGTGGCTGGGTACCTATGCATTTTGGTGAGATGGATCATTTACCATATAGACATTCTTTCATTCCTATTTTTGGAGGTTGTGAAGATACATTCCATATTTGATTGATCATCTCTTCAAACTTAGTCTTTTCTACTTGGTCACGATCTCTACAATGGAGGTTCTTCAGATCAATAATTTGGCAGTGTTTGTAGTTTCATGCTTCACTGGTGTTCTTCATGATCATCTTTTGTTCATATATTCTGGAACATTCTTTCCATATCCTTTTGGAGTAGGGTTTTTCCCATGTGGTTTTCTCTATTTCTCCTCTTTACAGATATTTGGTTGTGCTTGGGTACCTCATCAAGCCTTTGTTGTTGGGACCCAAATTTCTTTTCAGTAGTAGTTCCTAGGTTTTTAGCTACTCCCTAAGTTTATCTTAATGGGGGGTGTTAGAGTAATAAGATATTGCCTTATTAATCAAATCAATTTGATTTAATTATTAATTCACTTATTATCTCTAGTTTACTTAAGCTAAACTTTAGGCATATAATAATTAAATCTTTTATTAATTATTATCATGCAACCTAGCTTTTACCCTATTAGGGTTTTGATCTCCTTTTATAAGAATTGATCTCTTTGTAATTTATTTCATTTAGTTTTCATTATAGAAATCTCTTCTTTGCTCATGAAGAATGTCTCATCTATGGATTTGGCAATTTTTGCCTCCATAGCTTTTTGCTTCTCTTTTCTATAATAGGTGTTTGCATGTAGGTGATATTTGGGAACTGTGGGGTTGAGCTTTTATCAACTTCAACAATTATTATAATTTTCATTGGTAGGGTAAATTGGAAAGAATTTAAAATGATTAATTCATTAAGAGAATTCATTATTATTGTAATAGGAAGTATTTGTGGAAAATTTGTACAGGATTGGAAAATGGATTTTAAGGAAAGGGAGTTAGGGTAGTTGAGAAACTGCTTGGGTAGGATTTCTTTAAAAGTAGAAAATTCTATTGTAAAAGGGCTGGGTAGATGCGAAACCATAAATACTTTTGATTTGGTATCTGCATTTTGAAAAGAAAACTTTGATGAAAATTTTGGTTGTGACAAGGAAATATAAGATTCTATAGTTTTATATATTGAAGCTTTTCTAGAATAAATATTATTGTTTGTTTTATAATGATTTATGTCCTTGAGGAGATTAGTCATTTGTGAAAAGGTTTACATTTTCTTATTAAGATTTAAAATCTTGTTCTTGAGGTTGAGAGAATTCAAAGGGATAATAGAAAAAGTAAACTTTAAATAATTTTCATTTATAGGGATTAATCATGTGGATGATCTTGGTTATTAAATTTGAATGGTTTTTCAATCTGCACATTCCTTTCATTTTTATGGATTGATTGTTTAAACTTTCAATATTTTTTGAAAATACTTGTTGGGAAGGTTTTCCCTCAAAAGGGGAATTAATGAATATATTTTCAAATTGGTTCTTGTGCCTTATAGTATTGTAAAATGATACTAAGCAAAGAATTCCTTACACATGTGGGAAATTTCAATCTGCCCATTTATCAAGAATATTCCATCTTTAAGGTTTTAAATAAAAGGGAAAAATTGTTTAGTAACACATATCATAACATAATGCGAGGTCATGATGTGGCTATATCTACTAAACTGACTCAACCTTGTAATCATCTTGGCCCTCAAAATGACTGGGTGGAGGACTCCTATTCCTCTCCCTAATAAATGTGTTATGGCTACCTAAAATCTTGTACTCTGACTATGAAGATACAGGTGGTAAATACTGTTGATCAACTCCAAACAAGTTGTGAAGTGCATCTAGCACATCATGATTGGGGTTCAAAGGTGGGTTAGGTGGAGGTACATGATCCCCTCCATAAACCCCAACCTACTACTCTATCACAAAATTGGATGAATAGGAAGCTCTAGGAGCCATACCCTACTGACCACCTCAACCACCCCATCCACCTCGATGAACTCAAGTAACACTAAAATCCTTCACAAAGGTTTTTAATTTTAACAAAAGAAATTGGAACATAGTAAGTTTAAGGCTCAAACACACCCAAAACACACCAACTCTAAAGCTAGTTTAATTAGTTACTTTTATTCATCTAAGTTTTATTATCATTCCCTAGTTCATGTTTAATTAAATTAATGCATAGAGCATAATTTTCTAATGATCTAGGTTGATCTAGAGAACTAGGAAATTTCATAGTCTAGTGACTAGAGCTTTCTAATCCTAACACATTTTGAATTATGTTCGAAGGAGGTCATGGTAAAAAGTTTTGCCTCATCAAAGTCTAGGTCAAACTTGTGAACATTGGTTCACTTAATATTTTTTTTTAAACATAGAATTAAAACTTGACCATTTCAAAAGTGGTTAACAATGGGTTTCAAATTGAAGAGCTCATCGAGATCTTTCCAATGTATTTTGAATGCACAAAATCTAAATTTGTATGCAAAATTTATGACTAAACAAAGTTCTCTAGTTAAAAAAGAAATCAAGTGAATACTGATGATATCACCCTAATATGCCAAAGAGGGTGTTCCCATAAATGTGATTGGCAGGTTGGTCATATAAAATTAAAATATTTGTGATATTTAAACTCTTTGCCTACTTGACTTTAGCTAGTTCCTTAACCACTGTATGAAGCATTCAACTTGATAAAGGTACAAGCACATTTTTTATTCAATTGTAAGAAAAGGTTTGGATGGTAGCTTTCCAAATGAAGGACAACACAACACCATGCATTTAAATTTTCCTTGATTTCTAGGATTTTATATTCACCCTAATTGTTAGGATTTTAAATCTCTCCTTTAATTTCAAAATTTTTTTGAGAAGGGTTTGTTATTATTTAAAAAAAAGGAAAATAGGTCCCTCAAAACCTTACTCTGCTTCACACATAGTGAGTAAAAGGTAATAGTGAATTGGTATATCAATACCATTGCACACTTATGTGGCATGCCTCAACACAACAACAAAAATAAGTAGCAGTATACAAACAAATATTTTTAAGTCAAATAAAATATCAATAAAAATAAAAAATGACATTTATAAAAGATAATGGGTGTGATAGTCTCCTTAAAATAACGATAGAGAAGGGTAGTAGAGCTAGATGAAAGGACAATACAAATTGAAGAGGAGAGAGTACATTCACTATAAGTGATCCATACATGTGGAGAAAGATGGTTCAATACCATGTCTATTATAACCAATGAAATACATTTGAAACATTGTGCATATAAGTTGCACCATAGATGACACACAAAAAATGTTATAAATACTCTTCTTTCTAATTTTTTTTTTAAAAAGTTGGACTAATCACATTCTAGTACAACAATTAGGTTATAATAGAATTTTAATATAATGGTTAATGCCACCATCTAGCTACTAGGAAATCTGACTATTATAAGTACTAGGAAATCTAGGTACTTCTTTGATTTATTTATATTTTATGTGGACTTAAGACAAAAATAAAGAAACAACAGATACATTTATGAATTTCATTTAGATGAAAACACTTCAAAAACTATTTTTTATTTTTTATGTTTTATAAAAAATTTATCACCTAATTTTAGAAGACAATTATAAGGAAATGTAAACTCAAAATAATTTAGTAGTTCAAATAGCAAGTTATATATGTTAATATTAGTTTCATACTCCCTTTTTAAAAAAAAATTAGTTTCAAAATAGTGTAGGCAGTTTATAGCGCTCAAAATTACATGTTTTAATAAATTTTAAGATAGATACTTTGTTTAAAACCCATGAGTGTAGAAACTACATACCATGTGTTGATATTAATATGATAGTGGAACACTATTATTGTGATATTTTGGTTTTCTACATGAAATTTTTTGTTCAACATTGGTAATCTAAGGTGAAGGAAGGTTTCATCACCTAGATTCCAATGAATAAAATATGTTTGGCCTCTAAAAGGTTCTAAGATTTGATGTCTTAAATTTTGAAAACATGAAAAAAAAACAAAAAACTATTTCCATTATAAGGCCTATGTTGTTTGATTTCTAGTACCAAGTGCATGGAACAAGGAAAGGAAAAAAATAGTAATGGGTCCTACCCACATCATAACATGAATGCTAGTATAGAAATGTGTGCGAAAATTAAAGAGTATGATATTTTTTTTGGGAAAGTATGCCCACTTGCATTAAAGAAATCGTAACAGGGTATTCATATGAATTAAAAATTACTATATTTCCCCCTTGGGTACCACATAATCAGGGAGATTTGCACTTTTCATTGTGGAAATAGCTTACAAAATTAGAGGAAGTAGACCAGATGGGGATGCATGGGAAAGTAAAGAGGGTGGGCCCATGTGGCCACCCTACCATAAATACACACGAATTATGAATTTTTCCTTTGTAATTTTGTGTCAATCAAAGGGTTAAGCTTGGTTTACATGACCTTCTAATAGGCAGTGGTTGGTCATACACCACAAAAAAGGTATGTTAATAGAAGCTTTCTCTTGTGTTAAAAAGATATGTAACATGTAAAGGAGGGCTTGATTTTTAAAAATTTAATATTAACCACCTTTTTCCCTATATAATAGGGTAGAGAGTTTGTTTACTAGAGTCTAATTATTGTAGACACCTAAATTTGATTACACTGCTTTGGTAATCTAATTTAGCCATCTCTAAAGGCATCATTAATTAAATTCCTATTTAATTAATCCTTTGCCATCCCTTAGCTGATTAATTTAATTAATCATCTATAGTCCTAATTGATAAATCAAATAACCTATTATTTATCAATTAATCCATTTCTTCTATCTAATTCCAAAAATCCCCATTTATTAAATAAATCTATTTGATAAATAAAATACTCAAATCCAAAAACCCCTAACTTATCCCTAATCCTCCATTTATCCTAATCCACCCCATCTACCCATACTAACCAAGCTTAGCCACTAACTCACCCACCCTCATTAATGACATCCACTTGTACATCTCTAACATCCCTAATCTAATCCTAAACCCAAGCCTAATCCACCCCCTAATGTTGTCACATTCCCTAAAGCAAGTTTAAGACTTTCCTAAACCAAATCAAAGTCTCCCTCAAAAATCCCAACCACCAAGTCATGAGTACTCTTACAAACCATAAAAGACTCTTACAAGCCCACTTATGACTCTTACATCCATCTTCCACACTCTTCCCTCTTCCACACTCATTCCTCTTACATCTCTCTTACATACTCAACCCCACTCATCATGCCTTTAACCAGCCCTTTACCCTACCCTCTCACACTCATCCTCCTTGTGACAAGTGTCACCTTCCCATTGGTGCTAAACAAGAACAATCCATGTGCTCTCCTTTGAGTGCATCCTAGCCCTCCTTAAGCCTTCATCTCTCCTTGCATCTTAGCCCTCCATCCCTCAAGCCCAAAGCCTATAAATTGAATCCCATCCCAAGCCATTTCGATCACAATCCTTGAGCTAAAGTTATCATGCCCTTTTGAGAGCCAAAATCCATACCCATACCCTTATAATGCCAAATTGAGAGCTCACAAAGCTACCAATTTGCTATTACCCATCTCCACCATTGAAGAAACTTTGAGCATCTTGAGCATACATCCACATAAAAGGATGCATCTACAAAATCAAGAAAGAAATGAAGTGCTTCATCTTTTGAGGTTTGCATCTCTTGTTTGTTTTCTTTGTCTAAACATATATGTGAATTTAGTTTTAGTTTGTGAATGTTTACTTTATTGTTAATGTTCTTTGCATACTAAAATCTTGTTCTACAATTATAACTTACTAAATATAAATTAACTTTATGCACATGATAGGCAAAGAAGAAAAAATTGGAGCGGTATGGGAGTACATGTTCAAAATTCAAATCTAGAGACGAGAAGGAAGTCACAAGGAAGCGGATCTCAGACACCAAGCATACAGGAGGGGATCCAAGCAAGCAATGGAGAGGAGTCTAGGGATGGGGACTCATGTGAGGAGATACTAGGGAATCTCCCAATAAAATGGGCCTCACTCTTTGGTGTCAAGCCATTTGGTAAGTCCTCTTTCCCTCTGGTTAAGGTTGTGTCAGGACTGGAAAAGGGTTCTTGCATGGTTTCTATTCTAGACGATATTTTTGACCATAGTATTGCCTCTATGGCCTCTATGCTCATCAAGAAGTTTATTGGCCCAATACTAAATATTGATGTGGTTCGAGCCTACACTATGAAAAAATGGAGCCTGAAAGGTCAAGTCAGTGTCACTGCTATGGCTAAGGGTTTTCTCTATTTTGAGTTCACCTGTCAAGAGGATATGGCTAACATTCTATGTGAAGGCCCCTGGAGCTTTGGGAGAGCCACCCTGGTGCTTCAAAAATGGTTGTCTAAACTAGACTTAAATGAATCCTTCTTTTAGCAAGCTCCAGTATGGGTTAGACTCCCTGAGTTGCCATTGGAGTTCTAGAATGAGGATGTCTTTAAGGTAGTGGCTAGCTCTTTCAGAGAGCTTCTCTCCATCGACCCTTTTATAGCTTCTAAGAGTAGGCTGACCTATCCAAGGATCTGTGTAGGTGTAAGGGAAGGGGATGATATGCCTAAAGTGGTATGTTTTTAGTCCAAACTTGGCACTCATATCTAGAAAATGGACTATGAGAGTGTCCCTTTTGGTTGTTTTCATTGTCTTAAAATAGGTCATAAGGCTTTTTAGTGCCCGAAAGCTAAGACTGCCAAGAAGAAGAATCCTCCTTCTTCTTCTCAAACAAGGGTGAAGAAATTTTGGAGAAAGAAGCCCACTAAATAGGGCTAGATGGGCCTTTCTTTACCAACCCAAAAAATAGTAGATGCTCCAAAGATGACTAAACAAGAGCCCGAGGGCATGGCAAGAAAAGAAGGGGAGTTAGTCAAGTTAGGACCAAGTTTCTCTTTACCTTTAGTTGCCTCTTAATAGATTGAGGATGACTAGGTTGAGGAAAGGATCCTCATGCCTAGAGAAGCAAAAGGTAAGGCTGCCTCACAGAAAGGTTTTCAGGAGTCCGGGATGGATAATTTCCCCAGTGAGGAAGAACTTGAACTGGGTTCCATAGAAGAGGAAAAGGAAAGAGAAAATAAGGAAATTATCATCTTTTAGGACCTAGAGGAAAACTTGGTTTCCACTAGAGAAGGAGTGACCAGAACAAGAAAAAAGGAGGACTTGGTGAAAGATCTGGACCAAAGGGTAGATCTTCTCAGCACCCCAAAGAATGGTCACAAGGCTTCTAGATCCTTGAAGTTTGAAAAGAAGGGAGAGACACCGAGGAAGAAAAAAATTAGAGATCCATCTATGACCTCTCCTATGACAACTAGGAGCAGCTGCAAACTAGATGTGGGCTCTACTACCAAATTAGGTAGAAAATCAAAGAGGGAGTCTAGAGAGGAGGAGACCAGAAGAAGCTTGGCGAATGGGTGCCAAAGCACTCCGAAGGATTTTCCTAAGAATAAAAAATGAAGATCATCTCATGGAACATTAGGGGCCTAAATTGTGCCCATAAACAAGAAATTATTAGGAATTTGATTAGAGACCAGAGACCAGACATTTTGATGATCTAAGAAACAAAAATGAAAAAGGATTCATTGAGAAATATTAAGTTCAGTAACCTAATGAGTGGGGAGGCATCAGACTCTGATGGAGCCTTTGGGGGTCTGTTGACTTTATTCAAGACCAAACTTTTTAGGGTGGAATTAGTCCTCAATGAAGGTAACATTATTTTTTGTAAAGTGTTCCATATCTATTCCAATGAATTTTGGTTTATGCTAAATATATATGCACCCAATAATAAGAGAGATAGAAAGTCCTACTGGTCTAGAGTAGAAGGGCTAGAACAGAATAGAAACATGAAGAAAGGAATCATTATGGGAGACTTCAATACCCCTCTTCTAGACAAGGAGAAGAAGGGTGGTTTGTTTCAGGACTGGGATAACAAGCATGACCTTTCTAACTCCATCAATGGATTGCCTTTTTTGGATCTAGACCTAGTGGGAGGTGACTTCACTTGGTCCAATAAACACATAGGAAAGGATTGTATTTAGGTAAGACTAGATAGAGCTCTCATTTCTCCTAATTGGTTGTAGTCTTCCTCTTGCAAGTTAGCTCTTTTTCCTAGAGTTGGGTCTAACCACTCCCCTATTTCCCTCTTGATTGTTCCTTCTGATCCCTTTAGACCTCCTCCCTTCCATTTTGAGAAAATGTGGACTTCCCACCTTGACCGTTTAGAAAGAATTAAGGTCTGGTGGAGTATAAAAGTGGAAGGCACTGCAATGTATAGGGTTTCTAGAAAACTCAGCAATGTTAAAAGGATGGTAAAAGCTTGGAATAAGTCAGATTTTGGTCACATATTCTCTCCTAAAGAGGACCTCTCTATAAATCTCTCCTCTATCCAAGCCTCCATTTAGGAAAATGGGTATGATGCCTCAAATAGGGAAGAAGAGATGTCCATCCTATCTGATTTACATGACATCATTAGCCAAGAGAAAAAGTGTTGGAGGCAAAGATCTAGGATCAACTGGCTCAAGGAAGGAGACTAGAACACAAAGTTTTTCCATTTATCTACTCTTAAACATAGAGCTAATAATAGGATTCAGACTTGAAGAAAGACCAGCATGTGTTGTCAAAGGAAGAAGATATATCAAATGAAGTTGTTTCCTTTTTCTCCTCCCTATTATCTTAGGATCCTTTGCTCTCTAAAGTGGACCAAGATGATATTGTTTCTTGTATTCCTTAGATCCTCTAACCGCACCATAATAATTTGCTCCAGGCCATTCCTTTTGATTCTAAAGTAAGAGAAGCTCTTTTTTCTCTTTCGGTGGATAAATCGCCTAGCCCTAATGGTTTTCCCACTTTTTTTTTCCAAATGTACTAGCCTATCATCATGAAGGATGTTGTGAAGGCAGTTTAGGAATTCTTTTGAGCCAGAAGTATTCTAAAGGAGATAAACTCTACATTCTTAGTTCTTATTCCCAAAGTTCCAGGAGCTGATACTTTGCATAAGTTCAGACCCATCAGTTTATGCAACTCCTTTTATAAAATCATCTCAAAGGTGTTCACTTCAAGGCTACTTAAGCTTCTCCCCTTGATTATTTCTTAGCAACAATTTTGTTTTTGTTCTGGGTAGATGGATTTTATATTTGATTATTATGGTGCATGAAGTGATTCACTCTATGGAAGCTGGAAAGAGAGAAGGGATGTTACTCAAACTAGACATGTCTAAAGCTTACGATCAAGTAGATTGGCCTTTTTTGGATTTGGTGTTGAAGGCTTTTGGCTTTGATGTCAAATCATGTAAGCTAATCTCCTAGCTGGTCACCACTCCCTCTCTAGCTATTTTAGTTAATGGATCCCCCTCTAATTTCTTCAAACCTACCAGAGGCCTTTGTTAGGGGGATCCTCTATCACCTATTCTCTTTATTATCTTGGCATAATACATTGGTAGACTCATGGAGAAGAAAAAGAAAGATGTAAGGATGAAAGGTTTTAAACCTTCTTCCAAATGCACCCCCTTTATGCATCAACAATTTGTTGATGACACTATTATGGGTGGAGAGGCCTTGGTCAAGGATTCAAAGGCTATGAAAGACACTTTGGACACCTAATCTAGAGGGTCGGGGTAGCTCATCAATTGGGACAAAATTTTTGTTTTCTTTATCAATACTCCAGAGGAAAGACATAAGAGAATCTCCAAAATCCTGGGATGTCAGGTGGGGAAGCTTCCTTCTACCTACCTTGGTCTCCCCTTGGGAATGACCCCTTCAGATTCCTTCTTGAATGGCATCATGGAAAGGTTCAACAAGAAATTGGCAGGCTAGAAAAGAGCCATTCTTAGCCAAGCTAGAAAATGTCAACTAGTTAAATCCATCCTTGAAAACTTGCCGATATATGCTCTGAGCCTTTTTACCATATCGGTGAAATATGCTAAGAGGATGGAGAAAATCTAGAGAGATTTTTTATGGATAGGAGCTGAAAGGAATAAAAGGTACCCCTTTTTTGCATGGGACAAAGTTTGCCTCCCCAAGAAGAATGGAGGTCTAGGAATCAAGAAGCTCATTCATCTCAATAAGGCCCTCTTGGCAAAGAAAATCTAGTGCATCTTTAGTAGCACGGGAGAATGGAGAGACACTATAGTAAATAAGTATATAAAGAGGCCCTCTATTTAGTTTACCCTCTTTAGAGAGGATATCCCAACAGGTTCTATTGTTTGGAATGGTTTCTTAAAAGCCAGGGACTTGACTAACTCAAAAGTCTCCTAGAAGCTAGGTAATGAGGAGGACATTCTGTTCTAGTCTGACATATGGCTTTCTCAAGGCCCCCTTATGAACAACCCTAGCTATGGGTTTTGGGCTAATGATTGCATCAACCTTTATGGGCACAAAGTCAGTAATTATAGGACTGAACAAGGTTGGAGGGACCTTTCCATTATCTCAGATGACCTAAAACCAATCATGATCATGCTTAATTCCTTATCCCTTAGCAACAATAAGGATGAACTAGTTTGGAGGGATAATGCCAATGGGCTCTATTCGGTCGCCTCTGGGTACTGTACTTTATGGGGCTTAAAAGAGACTCCCTCTTGGTTGAGGGCTTGGATCCCTAGCCTCACGCCAAAAGTTAACATGTTTTTTTGGTTGGCTCTTAAAGATAAAACTATAACCCAAGAAAATCTTATCAAAAGAGGTCACATCATGCCCAGCAGATGTGTTTTGTGTAAAGAAGAGTCAGAGATAGGCAACCATATGTTCATTCACTATTCTTTCTCTAGGATAGTTTGGAGCATCCTCACCCAAGACTTAGGCCACAGTTGGTGTGTTCCTTCTAACCTTTTGGACTTTTTCTATCAATGGAATGGCTTATTCAATGGGTTTGTCTTGTAGGAAATTAGCTCCTGGATCTTGTCTCATTTTTGTTGGAGCATATGGAAGGAGAGAAACAATTATATTTTCAAAGATAGGGAGGAGCCGACTTTAGTTATTGGGAGAAAGATTTTCAGCAACATAAAGGAAAACTTTTTTGTGAGGAAGGGGGGAGAATTTGAGATAGGAGGCAGGAAAAAGGAGAAGGTAAAAGACAAATCAAGGAAAAGATAGGAAGCCAAGTGGCTCCTCCCCCCTGAAGGCTACCACAAAGCCAACTTTGACGGAGCCTCCAAGGGAAACCCTAGCTCCTTGGGTAGTGAAGTTGTGATAAGGAATGAAAATGGAGATAGTATTGCAGCTTTTTCTCTCCCGCTGGGATCCCAAACCAATCATTTTGCAGAAGCGAATGCCACATGCAATGTTGTAAACTAGCTTTTGAAATTGGTGTTACCAATTTATGGCTCAAAGAGGACTCGAATAACATTATAAATTGCATCATTAACAACTCACATCCATCATGGAAAATTGCAAATCTAATTGATGAGACACGTGAGACCCTTGCCAAATTTAATAGAATCCATGTCACTCATATTTTTTGGGAAGCAAACTTGATTGCCGATAGGTTTGTGAACATTGGGGTCGGTGCAGACCAAAAAATGACTTAGCATCCTAGAATTTGTTTGCCGATAGATGTTAAAAGTTTGATTGACTTGGAGAAGATCCAAGGAAGTACAGAGAAAATCAAGCTATAATTATGATTATGAAGGTTTTTAGTAATAAGGTTACTTTTCAAAATGGAAGCATGGGAAATTGTAATTGTAGCGATTCATTATTGATTAATCGACATGCTTTGTGGGTTCTCTTTTGCACTCACTTTTGGAGCAATAGCAAGACTATTTTTCTCTAATTATTGCTTACTCTCGAAGGTCCCTTTCAGTCATAGAGAAAGGAGCACATGAGTAAAGAGGGTTTGCAATGTGCAAAAATGGTAGGCAAAAGGTACAAAAAGGAGCCGGTGGGAGATTTTGAGAAATGGAGAAGTAGGGAGAAAGTGTGGGAAAAGCTAGAAGAGGGTGGGGTTACCAATTATATCATGAAGTTGCATGGATTCGATCAAGAGGTGACCAAAAGTATGGTGGGGTCTTGGAAGGATGGCAAGGTGAAGGTGAACGGGGTCTACTTTTGGATAATGGAGGAGGTGATTGTGACTGTCATCGAAATCCCTATCGAGGGTTTTAAATTCTTTAGGGATAAGAAGCTCTCGGCCAATGTGGTTAGGGAATTTGTAGAGAGTGAGAAGGAACTGAAGGCACTGAGAAAGATTGACACCAAATATGTCCTTGACTCCATGAAGAAGCAGTGGAGGTATGTTCTAAGAGCTATTATCGAGTACATCATGTTGGACCCTAGGTTTGATAGAGCTCATACCCACCACTTTGTTATATTGAATCATTTTTGGCATAATGTTAATATTTCCTTTCCATATTATTTGTTAACCTCTATGAGCAAGGTGGTGGACAGCTTCAAAAAGAAGCCCACCACAAATCTAGCTCTACATGAGGGGCTATTACTGCTTATCTAGGAGCACTTCAAGGCTCAGACTATAAGCATTGATCCCCCTCAACCAGAGAATGTGGAGTCTAGTAGTTCTAGTTATTCCTTTGATTCTGATGAAATATAGAGCCTTAGCTCTGAGGAAGAAGGGATCTCTTCTTTGAGGAAATTAGCGACCCACAAAGCTAAAAAATTTCCCTCCCCCCAACCCCTAGTAGAAAAAGCCCTAGGGACCTTGGGCAGAAGCCTCCTGAGAAGGATGATGAGGGAGACAGCGATGATGAGGAGGAGCCAGAGTTTGATGAGGTGGTTAAGGAGACATAGGAGGAAATTAAGGATGAAAGTGGAAGGAAGAAAGGCAAGAGGGAGAGATTGGAGGAAGTGCACTCTCAATTTGAGGAGGTGTCTATGCTGCCCCTATCTCCTGTCCACCTCCAAGCCCAACCTGAGGACCAGAAAGAGGAGAATGTAGGGTATGCGGAAGGGGAAGTGCAGGTCAATGATAGGAGGAAAGCTTGGATAAACTTTAACGTCAAGACTTCAAAGATGGGCATCTTCAAGGAGGCCATGAATCCCCAAATCCTCATGGAAAATCAAGATGAATCGTGGCTGGAAGAACTCATTGACCTGATGATAGTGCCTATTTTAGATAGAGCCAAGGAGACAGGGATGAACCTCTTGAATAATGCTCATAACATTATGATTGACAATTTTAGATCAATCAAATGGCTTTTCCACGAGCTGGAGGAGGTCAAAAAATAGGTGAGACATATTGAGGCAACAAGGAATGGGATGGATGCTAACAAGAGGATGGATTTGGCTGACAGGCTCAGTCTAGCAGAAAGAAGGATACACAACCTACAGAACTACAATCACAACCTTGTGAATCAGATGTTCTCTTTGTTAAGCTCCATTAACAACAACATCATCTCTCTTATGGAATGGATCAAAGACAGAGAAATGCAAGATTATGAGGAAGGAAAAGACTGGGAAGAAGTTAGAATGGAGGATGACTCTGCAAAGGACAACACCATTCCTAATCAGGACCAGGGGGACCAAAGGGTACAATAGCTGGAAGTGAAGGAGAATCAACTCGCCTTTGAGACTACTTAGGTTATGCAAGAGCTAGAGCAAAAGAACGAGGAATAACTCTTGCTTGTTCTTTTGTTTTTCTATGTCTTTAGGCTTTTGTTTTGGCTTTAGGCCTTGGTATTACTTGTCATTTTTTCTAGTCTTTTCTCTGAACTCTACTTTTTGGCTGGGCTTTATGCTTATTATCAGTCTCTAAACTTATACTTTTTTGCCTGGGCTTTCACACTTATTATCAGCCTTATAGGTTTTAACTAATGGGTTTTAGGATCCTTGTAAAACCTGTTTATCTAATCAAAAACTTTATGCACATGATTTTTTTTTATATGCAATTTATTTCTTTTCAAATTTAAAATCTAATTTATTTATTTATTTTGGTTAGAGTTTTTTTTATGTTGTATTTGACTAGGCTTTTAAATACGGATTTATTCATAAGTTATTTTAGGAAATGATTTAATAACTATGCAATTCCTTTAGACATAAGCTAATTTCCTTTTCCCATACAATAATCCAAAATCTTGTAGGTGGAGATTTTTCACATTTATATTATTATTAATTTGCTTTTTTGATTGATTTTTCTAACCAAATACTACTTTTTTTTTTTTTTTTTTTCGATTCATGGGTTTTACAAGTAGGTGACGAAATATTCTTTTTCTCCATTCAATACATTTCCATCATTAATATGAGATAAAAAAAATTCAATTGCAAGGAGATAAAATAAATTCATACTCAACTAGAAATAGAGATACTAAAATAAGATGAATGCTATTTAAAAAAAAAAAATCTCCACTCAACATAGACCCATCTTTCCTAATGTTTTCTAACCTAGCTCTAATACCAAAATATCATGCCCAAATTTTGAACAAGACACACACACACATCCATACTATTAGATTTTTTAAAACACTTAAGAAATCATATCAAATCATTAACAAATTATTTCTGCAAATTTCAATTACTTTAAATCATATTCAAGGAGATATTTAAAGTGAAATGTATTCACAACATTGAAATGTCTCCTTAAATATTCAATCAAAATTGGATCTTAACAACAAATCAAAATTACATAAATGAAGATTTACATGTGATCTTTTATAATACAACACTTTTACAAATATTCATAATAAAACCTCTTGAAATCTGCAATAGAAAAGTAAAATCTTCCAAGTTTTTCTTCAACACAAATCTATTTGGAAACCTATAGTAAATAAAAATTAAAACCATGGAGAGCTCACCTCCCAATCTAGGCCTCTATGAGACTACCCACCGAGCTTGGAGAACCAAGACCAATCAGGTAACAATCAAACATAAACACATAAAATAACAATTATAGGATACAACATTTAACATCCTTTTTGAGCTTACACAACAGGTTACCATAGAAACTAATGGAATGGGTGAAGGTGTTCCTACAAGCCCTAAGGAGAATCCAAATACAAAAAACCAAATTTTCCTTCACAAAGAAAACAAAATAAATACCAGCTCTTACAAAAATTCTCCCCTTATCAGCCTCAAAGTGCATAACAATGAACTAGCACATGTAGCCCATACTACATGTTTATCCCTCTTCCTTCTAGGGAAGAGACTCTACACTTAGGCAAAAGGCCAAACTAACCCATTCACTCGAAGGCCACTTCTGACCTCCCAAGCACTAGTGGTGTCCATCTACGCCCATAACATTGTACTCTCAAAATCAAAGAGAAAGAAAAAAATAATAATAATAGAAATTCATTCGCACCCAAAATTACAACATGGACAATGAGCAATACACATATGCATCTATATAAAAATTTACATAACTTTTATTCAAAAAAGAAATACAATATATACTTCCTAAGACATGGAAAAAGATCGAACCTTCTTCCAAGCTATGAAAAATGAATTGATTTGAGAAGAGTCCTCTATCCTTCCTTGATCAAATCTCCAAAAATAGAAAATCTCTAAAACTAGAGAGTGGGTGAATGACAACTCTAACTTGAAATTCCCCTTTAATAGGAAACTAAACCCCTTCTTTTTCTCCATCACGAAGGAGAAAAATCACATTAACTCCACCAAAGTTTCCCTATTTTATTGGAACTCCAACTCATTGAGGATAAGGTGAGGAGTTGGGTAAGACATCTTCCATTTTCGAAATACTTAAAAAATAAGATTTTAAAAGGGTTAGAAAAGTGATTTAAACTAAACTCAAGTTAAAATTAAAGCCCTAAAATATAGTACTAACATTTAGGTAATTTAATTTTACTAAAAGAACACCCTAGGACTCTATTAAAGCCCTACAAAGTCACCCTAAACTTGAAGTTCTAATTTATTCTAATTAGAGCCTTCATATGACAAAACTTTGCAACAGGATATAACTTAAACATTTTTGATTGGTTAAAATTATGTTTGGGTGTCTATTGACAATATCTCAATCTAACTTGCCACATAAACACATAACAACACAAGTGCCAAGTAACACTATACAATATACACTTTAACATTACAAGTGGAAATTCAATTTGCACAAAATGAATCTAATTTAAAATAGTCATTCACATTATGTTCACAAAGTAAAATACTTAACAATGAGGTTAAGATCTTTTGATTAGATCTAACCTTGGCATTATTAGTTAATACAAAGGTATAGTCTTGGTTCTCCATTTTACCATGGTTATTTCCTACACACTCAAACCGCATATCAGTAGTCCAAGATAATAAATCATATGCACATATAAATCCTATATCAATTCTATATTCATAACTTAATCAAACATAAAATATTTACCAATTGAATTTCAAATGACATTTTTCCAATTCTAAGCCTATTGGAATTATTCAATACTATGCTAGGTTACTATGAGGGGAGGGGTGAATTAGTAACCTCTAAAACTTTATCAAATTCAGCAATTTATAGAAATATATCAATTATCATTTATTGATCTAATTGCATGCATGAGAAATTGAAAACATAAAACATTCATAATGCTTGAACACAATAATTTGGTGACCCATAAACCTTCCAAATAGAAAGTAAAAATAGGGTGGGAATGATATCCATAAAACTTCAATACTCTAGCATAAATTTGGCTTGTTGAGACTTACAATGATCACTTCTGATGATTTTCCCTGTTAAGAGTAATTAGGACTACTAGGTCCACCTTGTTAGAGGCTTTTACAAACACACAATAAAGTATGCACTTTTTAAAGAGATTTAAGAAAGACTATTACGTCTAACTTGTGAAAGGATTTAGACTGATCCACCTGTTAGAATGAAATAGTAAATCTCTAACTTACAACTAAATTGTTGAGAGAGACTCCTTGAAGTACTGATCACCTTTTGTGATGGATATGTTTCTATTGCTACTTTTTTGATATGGCCTTCAATATATACTTTATCTACTACTTGATTGCATTCACATTCTTATACACTAATGTTCATGAATTGCATATTCACACACATTGACTATCATACAATATATTACATAAATACCAATCCAATTTACATAATAACAAAGTTGGCCATTATACAAGTTAAACCCAATATTACAAAGTCAACCCATATGAAGACACTTAGGTTCTAAAGACTAACTTGGTGAAGTTCTAGTACTTAGTGTCCACCATCATTACTCGGCATCCTCATGCATGTGGTAGAAGTAGAAGCTTAGTCCATACTAATCACCTCAAAGTAGTCTCAAACTTGGTCTACACTGGTGACTCGGTAGATATTGTGTCACTTGTCATAAATTAAATTACTAGTTTACCATGACTTCACTTAGTAAACACTAACTTCACATATGGCTCGATTAACACTAGCTTCACATTCCATGAACTGCTAGCCTGGTAGAAATTACAAAGCTCGATAACCACTAAAGTGCTCGGGTTGAACTGCTAGACTTCACACTGCATGATTCTACTCAGTTTGAACTATTGCACTTCACACTAACTAATTTTCCTTGATAACCACTAGAATGCTCGGCGGCCACTAGAACTAGTGCAAAAGAATCAGTAGCAACTGTAGAATTTTGTGGCTACAGAATTACATGGTAAACACTATAGATTGTTCAATGAGCTCGGTAGCCATACAAAATCTAAATAAGTGTTGTCACTAATAACAAACTTGACTGATATGTCAACAATCTCCCCCTTTAGCATTAGTGACAAAAACACTTATTTTCCAAAACTTATATACATCACCAAGTGATACTAGCTCAATAGAGTATATTGTTTTGAGATTTTTAAAAATTTGTCTTTGTAAGTGTATATAGTGTTGGAGTTTTAACACTACTGAACAACAAAGTTCAATACCAAATTGATATTACTCACATAACCTAAGGATTAGCCAATTCCTATTAGCAATTAAATGTGTAAATATTTTAGGCCCAACTTCAACAAAACCAAGGGTGGTTTTCTACTTTTTAGGCTCTACAAAACTAGGGTGGGTATACCCAAGGATGATTCAAGACTGGAAGATACTATATGAGAATTATTTTAGTTTCATTCTTATTCTCATCTCAAATTCTCAAATACATGCATGATTTTGACATTTTTAATAAACACATCCCATATAATAGATTTGGCCAAATTTCTTCTATAGATTTGCAAGTGTTTCTAGAAACAGTGGCTAACTAAGGCTAAAACATTCCATGCAAACAAGTGTTGACCATCATTAAAATCTTCAAGAAATATAAATTAAAGCTAGTTGTGATTTTAGAATTGATGCTTCTTCATAGTGTATCTATTTTTCATATTGAGTAAATTTTGATCAATGCCTATTCCATTGGGATTCAGAATCTACTTCAATTTATGGATCTAATTTGTTTCTTTACAACATGAATTATTAGCAATTCTTACTGAATTTCATTCTTACAGAAATCCTTTCTATTACCATAACAACCCTATAAAATTCATCAAGAGCATTTACTTAATTCATTGAATTAATAGCAGTAAAGAATTGGCATACAACCTAAATGAATTGAATTCAATTGAGAAAGCTTTACTCACACAATCTCAAAATAACCAAGTAATAGCTAAGGAGACAAGATTCAATAAAAATTAATATGGGGATAGCTCATAACTTGTATTAATTTTCTTTGAAAATTGTATACAATTTTTGTAAACTCATAATGACCTTAAGAAAAGACACAAGGATCATTCCATATTGACATATTCTCAAAAAACATGCAAAGAAAATACATTATAAAGTTTTTCTCAAAGATTGGACTAAAAACATCCTAAGTGTAATACTAAAATGCATTAGAAATCATACCCTTCTCTAGCCCTGGGATCTCACTTATATATTGTGAGATGCAACAATCTTTAAGCATAGAGAATTGATAGGTTTCCTTTACAAGAGATATTTGCATACACCTATCACAAAAGAACAAAACTATGAGTAACAAAAAAATTTCTAGATCAAACATTCCTTTTGGTGGGTCCCTTTCTATTACATCCTCTTATGTTGTTGACTTGACTGCTATTCTAATTCCTCCATGTATGTAATTTCCAAGATAGCCAATGATCAAGGGTGCTCTGATGAGAAAGTTAATCTTTACCCAAGGGTTTTCTTTATCTTCATCTTGTATTATCAATTTACTTTTACTCTTTCTCTATCCTTAGTTGTGTCAGGATCTTGAGATTGTGGGCCTGCAACTGAAACTGATTGGTCACCTTTATCCTCTTCTTCCTATTGGCCTTGTGCAGTGGTGTCAATGATTTGAATCTCATCATCCTGCACCTCATCACTGTTAGTTTCAAATTCCTCAAACTATTCATCAGGAGCTATATCAGTCATCCATTTGTCAAAAAGTGTATCATTTGGCCAATCAAACTACAAAATAACTTGTTTTTTTTTGAGCACATACTTAGCCTCATTATCAATAGTAACAAATTCTTGTTTCAAAGAATCAAAGAATATTTGTGCTTTCACTATTTCTTTAGTTGTGGTAGCCCACCATGCATCCCTATTTCATTGATAATTCTATTCATTCATAAACAAAATAAATCATCAACCTCTTTAGCCCATTCATCTTTGTTTTTCAAATTATTTCTCTTATCTAGGGCATGAGGACAAAAACTAAACTTTTGTCTCTTGTACTTGTCCAAGTAGCCAACTATTGTTCTTTGCAAATGAATTCTCTTATTGTCAAAATCGGCAAGATCATAAACAATATCAAAAGTTTTCTAAATTTAATCATCAAAGGTTTTTATGACAAAATAACATTAAAATGTTATTTCTTTCCTCCTTACCCACTTATTCACAATAGGCTTTAAAGCCTCATCACTTTCTTTCAGTTCCTCCCAAATATTTATCACCCTAGATAACTAATCATAGATTAGTGGCCATTCAATTTTGTCCCCCAAATATGTGAGAGTCTTTCTTAATTTTTCTTCATATTTTGCCTCCAACTCCACATGTAATGCCCACAACTTGCTTTTTTCTTCTTCAAAATCTTCTATTGTGTAGTGTTCCATCCTTTGGGGTGTATCTGGTATTTCTATGAGGCGGGTGGATTTGAAAGGTTCAATTGGCGGGTGAGGGTATGTTATTCTTGGCCTTGTAGACCTCCCCATTAACTTGTTCTCAAGCTCAATTCTCTTTTTAACCTCTTTATTGTAGGCCTCCAAAATTTTTTCATATTCGCTCTATAGTTCAAACATGGCCTATTCTGCTTTCTTAGCTATAACCAAAAAAAATTGGGATGAATCCACATTCCAATGTACTTCCTGTACATGAGAGGCATCAACCACCCTCCTCAAAATGATGTTTCTTGTCAGCCTTGATTCATCTGGCTATGATGAAATAGCCTAGATCCCCTTATCAGTGACCACATGACTAGAGCAGCTTGATCTTCACTAAATGAAGTCCCTAAAAACTCCTTTTTATTGGAGTCTTGTAATTCCAATTTATTAGAAATAGAATTAAAAATGAATGCATTTGCAATATCCCAATTAGACAACAATAATATATTAGAAGCCTTTACCATTTACCTCCCCTCTTCAAGGGTTATGTTATAGAACTCTTGCATCATTTGTTCCTTTATTTGGTTTTGGATAGAGGCTTCATCCATTTTTGGATGCTCTGCTATCAATCTTTTGCATCTTTCCTCAAAATTTCTCATATTTTCCCTCCATGCAAATTGATGGAAAGCCCTTGATTTTACAAAACTATCATTAGACAAAAATTGATGACTTTCCTATTCCAACACAAGGTCTGATTCCCTTCCCCTGTAGTCTACAACTATTAATTCAAAATTTGGTACTGGAGGCTCTTGGGGGTATCCATTTATTTCTAATTGTGTGACCAAAACTTCCCCTTGTGATCCCATCTATTCAATTTTCTCTTCAGTGAGCTATTCCCCTTCAATTCTCAAAGAGGTCTAGGAGGGTGAGTATTCCTCAACATGAGGATCCTATTCCCTTATTATCTTTCTCCTCTTTAGAGAGGGTTCAGAAGGCCTCTCTTCCACAATAGCACTAGTGAATACCATTATTGGTTTTCCTTTGTCCATAGTGGTCCCTTTATTTTGAATAAGAGTATACCTTGGCCTTTTCTAGATAGTTTATTGACTTGCCCCTATATTGGGAGTAAAACCCAATCTTCTCATTACTTCTCTGGCCTTATCTAGGTAAAATCTAATTAAAAATTGTTTATTTTCATTCATTGCCTCTATTATTTTAGGAAAAGTATTCATAAGTTTCCTTATCTTATATACATTTGTAACTACATCGTCCAAAGGACTATAATCTAGATCAAAACAATGAATGAAATCCAAAATTTTAGAGAAGACTCTCCACTTTTCTTTTCTAGTCTCCTATTCTTGTAAGGAGTACTCATTCCTTATTATATCTTCTAGAATGTAAAATTCATGCTGAATTTGTCCAAGCTTAATTCTACACCTTAGAGCCAAATTAAAATATCTCTCAGAATCACAAAAATGAGGGTAAGAAATAGCCTTCTTGTAGGGATCCAAAATTTTGTTTAGAGAGAGCCAACCCCCTTTTTTCATTACAAAATGATGGGCTACTGTGCAAATGGGGAAAATTGACCCTGTTAATATTTTCAACAAAAATATTTCCTCTACTCCTCCCAACTACCACAAAAACTTAGCTACTCCTACCTTCAAGGGCACCTGGTAGGGTAGTACATGAGGACTTCCCTTAAAACCATAGATTCTAAAAATAGTAGAAATAGAGTATGGGATGATATCCCCCAAATTATGTGAGACTTTCAAACCACTAGAGTTATCCATAGGCCTAATAAGACCCATTAATGCCTTGGGGATTCTAGGATTATCATTCAATAAGAGGCATCTTAGCTTGGAAGAAAAATACCTGTCAAACCTAACAAATATAGCATTCTCTACATCCCAAGTCATATCTGCACTCCATAATTGGACTGGCAGTGCTTCCCCATTCTCCTCTCTATTTAATTTCATTTCTTTACCAAAATATGAAGCTCCCTTAAATGAAAACATATGCATCAACAATGAATAATGACCAAAAGTTTTATTGGCAATCTCAATCAATCCATTATGAATTTCCTCAGCTAGATAAGATGTTGGCTTTAAATTATTATTGCCATTAGTGACAACACTTATCTGTATTAGTATAGCTACTAAGCTCATCACTTAGTCTACAACGTATACCAAGCATTCAGTGGTTACCTTGTACATTCATCACTTAAGCAGTTTACACCGAGCTTCGCAGTTCACACTAAGCATTCTAGTGTTAACCGA
Source organism: Cupressus sempervirens (assembly GCA_028749045.1). Taxonomy (NCBI): domain Eukaryota; kingdom Viridiplantae; phylum Streptophyta; class Pinopsida; order Cupressales; family Cupressaceae; genus Cupressus; species Cupressus sempervirens. Next base: position 749,326,165 of record CM053792.1, read on the forward strand.
GCTTCGCAGTTCACACTGAGCATTCTAGTCTTAATTGAGCTTCACAGTTCACATTGAGCATTCCAGTGTTGACTGAGCTTCATAGTGATTATTGAGTGATGGAAGTACAATGTTTACCAAGTGAAAGCAATGTAAACAAAGGATTCAATTTTTACCGAGTGACACTACATCTACCCAGTCACCTATGGTTATCGAGTTCAGAACTACATTAAGTGATTAGTATGGACCAAGCTTTCACTTCTAATGAGTGCATGATGATGTTGAGTAATATAGTGGATGCTGAGTATCAGAAGGTCACCAAGTCAGTTCACTGAACCTGAGTTATTTACTATTGGGCCGACTTAATAATGCTTTTTTCACTTATGTTTTGGATGACCTTGCAATTGTAATTATTGGAATGGTATATATGTAATGTATTATATCATTTGCAAGTGATGAGATATCGATTTATGTATCATGAAATACATGTAATGTTTTGAGAATAATGAAAGCGAATCAGCAAAAGAGCAGAGTATTCAGCAAGGTCTACAAGGAGCAGTAAAAATTCATCAATCACAAAAGGTGATCTATACATCAAGGATCTAATCAGAAAATCAAGTTTGTAAGTAGATCCATTGTTTCATCCTAATAGGTGAATCAGTTTTGCAAAACCTTTAACAAGGTAGACTTAACAGTCTTTGTATAAATCTCCTAACAGAGTGCATACTTTAGTGTATGTTTGTAAATCCTTTAACAAGGTGGACCTAGCAGTCCTTTGTGCTCCTAATAGGGTAGATCACCATAATTGGTGAATGTAATCCTTAACAGGCCAACTTCATACTACAGTAATGAAGTTTTGTGGGTATCATCCCTGCCCCAGTTTTACTTTTTATTTGGAAGGTTTCTAGGTCACCAAATCACTGTGTACATGTGTTATGAATGTTTGATATCTCATTTATGCAGTAGATTAGATGAATGAATGGTGAATGGTTAAAGTGCTAAAATATTTTAAAGTTTTGAAGTTACTAATTCACCCCTCCCCTCTCAGTAACCTATCATATCTTGAATATTTTCAACAATTGGTATCAGAGCTTTGTGGTTCTTAGGATAAAGTTTGATAGCTTGAGTAAAGATCAAGGACAATAGAGATATTCAGACTTGACAAAGCTATTGAAAATGTAAAGCTAGATCTGGAAATGGCCATGGCTCAACTCAAAGAAGCTAAGGAGCATCTTTCTCAATCCTTAAAGAGAAGGAAGGAACTTGCAAGACAAATGAATGATCATCAGTATGTTGAAGAAAATATTGAAGACCTTTTACCATCAAGTAGTTCAGATGAAGCTAATGAGGCTATCAAGGGTCTCCTAGCAAATAATGGTTCTCTATAGGAAGAAGTAGGAAAGCTTGAAAAGAGAAAAGAAATCTAATCAATTAGGCTATGTGAAGTTTTGGAACAGAGAAACAAGGCAAATGAAGACTTAGAGGCAAGAAATAATCAATCCCTTTAGCATGAAGATCTTGTAGATCAGTTATCTAATGCAAATGAAGAAATTATGAATTTGAGATCTAAGAATGAAAGCCTAAGGAATGATTTAATTACTGAAAGAAAAATCAATGAAAGCTTAAAAAGTGACTTGAGATATGAAAGAAAAATCAATGAAAGTTTGGAAAATTACTTGATCACTGGAAAGAAAATCAATGAGAGAATGATGAATTCTCAAATAGACATGACTCAATTAAATCAACAAAGTGAGCAGAATCTTCATAGACAAAAAGGTAAAGCTGGACTTGGTTACAAGGAAGAAGGTGAAACCTCCAAACAAAGTGCCCAAAGGAATAAAAGACCTACTTGCAATCACTGTGGTAAGCTAGGTCACACATCAAACAAGTGTTGGAGCAATGGAAAAGATAAATTCAATGGTAAATGCTACAATTGTAGTCAGCATGGTCATAAAGCTAATGAATCCAAGGAGAAACCAAAATTTGAAGACAATTGTCACAAGTGCAAGAAGCATGGTCACAAGGCATTCCAATGCAGATCCAAATCATTCAATCTAGCTGAACAACTTGTCAAGGTAATCTTTGGATGGGACTACAATACCTGGCGTAGATGCCATTACTATGGAGAATATGGACACATTGGCAAAGAATGCTGAAGGCATCACTTGAGAAAAAGAGATAAAACTATAAAATGTTATACATGTACAGAACTCAGTCATATAGCTAAAAATTGCATGAATATAGGAAGAGTTGAAGATGAAAAGAAAGCTAAAGCTGAAAACATTCAGAAGCAAATGAGGCAATAGTGGATTCCAAAATCTACCAAGCAAAATAGTTCAAATGATGGTAATATCACTCAAGAAGTGGGTGACTCCACCATTTCCAATTAGATTCATAAAGGAGGATATGGAACTACATCTTCTAGTGATATCTCAAGCAGTTCCAAAATAAAAAACAAAATGATCAAATCAGTATTCCAGATACACAAAGATCAAAGGAAGCATATTTTTTGTCGAGTTACATCTACCAAGGAAAGTCGGTTGAAGACCTTATCGAGCTAGGTTGGGAATAACTAAAAGTTTTGTTCGATCACTGAGTTGTAAGCTTCTACTGAGAAAATGAATGATAGCTTGTCAAACACTATGGCATCTTAGCTACCTTCATACCAAGCATTAATGGCAAAAGTTTTGTCAAAAGGGCAGAATTTTATTTCATTCTGCATTGAAATTTTTGAGCTAAGAAATTTCAAGCGAATTCCAAGCAATTCCAAGTGATTTCAAGCAATTTTAAAGTGAAAAATCAATTCAGAATTTTCTTACACTTACCGAGCAACAATGGTATCCAGGAGTAGTAGCAACACCAAGGTAAAAAGAGGTTCAAAAATGTTGATAAAGGGTACATAATGGAAAGCACCCAACTTCAAAATTGTTCTGGTTGTTGTAAAATCACTCGACCCAAATGGAGCTCAATCGCAAATTCCACCTAAGTTACTTCTTATAAATGATATTCATACTCATTTCAAATGTTCTGTTCAAGAAATTGTAAACCTAGAGATGGAAAATTCCCTAGGAGAAATGAGTGTAGATGGCTCTCTAAAAACCAAATACAAGCATCTTGAAACCAAAGGCTTGACTCATATCTTTCATATGCCTAGAAGCTTCCAAACCAAATAGATTAGGTATATTTTGAGTTGGGTGTACAATGGGAAACTATGGTTAGAGTAGGCAATGTTAATTACAAAGAAGATGATTTATAAAATCATGGGTCTCCCTATGCTCAGCAAAGCAAAAACCACCAAAACCTTAGGTCGGGAGGAGTTATAGAAGTAAACCCTAGTTGAGTGGGATGGTAGAGGTCTAAAGGTCAGCACTGTATCAGATGTCAAACTAAGATTTGGCTTTCATGTCATTGCCCACAAAATCTATAGCTCTAGTTTACTGAATAGTGTACCTTGTGAGGCTATGAATTTGGCCTTCAAAATTGTAAAGAAAAACCTTGAATTTGATCTATCAAAATTATTGTTGAGACAATTGAATAAAAATATGGATAGCATATGGACTTCAAAGAATAATCCTTGTAAATTTGGCTCTCTATTAATCTATTTATTTTTCTATGTTAAAAAATTCTTTCCATCAAAAGGAACAATTGTATGGAGAAAAGAAATTCCCATTCCTTATCAGATGAATGAGTTTGTAGCAGAAATGGGTGAAAATTTTGATAGCATCATGGACAATTATTTTGAAGATTTCAAGGAGAGAATGAATAATAGGTTCTAAATTCCACCAAAATTAGTTGAAGACTACATAGATGATGTATGCTTTATGGTTGACTGTGATAAGGTATACATTCAGGTAATTAGACCTTGAGTTGCATGGGTAAAACCTCTTCCTTATGAGGTAAATATTGATGAGGCCCGAGATATTATTGAAGCACTGGTGAATGAGCCAGTAGACCCAAGGAAACCAATATTCGAAACATATGATGAGGCAAAGGCCAGAATTGAGCTTGAACTCAAGCTACCCTAGGTCATAAGCAAAGGCAAGAGGAATATAGTAAAATTAAAAACTACTACTGGTCCTCTTATGCTTACTAAGGTAAAAGGTGAGGATGAAGAAGATGATGAAGAAGAAGGAAAAGAAGAAAAAGAAGAACATGAATCTGAAGAGGAATAGCCAAAGAAGAAAGGTAAGGTAACTATTACCAAACCTAAGAAAAAGCCCATTGTAGTATTCTCTAGAAGAACTAGAAAAGGCAAGCATGAACCTATACTGGTCAGGCCTCCACCCACATTTGAGGAAAGGCTTAAACAATTGGAAGAAGGAGCTGACATCACAAATTTCAAGGCATTGAAATTTGAAACAAGAACTGATGCTGAGAAAATGTAGATTGAGGAGCTGGTACTCAATAAGATGGGTAAATGGAAATACTCCCTAGACCAGCTTGACTCTCAAATCTCCAAAGAACTGTTGGAGAGATTGCAACTAAGATGGAAGTTAGCCACCCAAATGGTCAAAGACATATATGAGCAATCTCTGAAGAATCTTCTACCGAGTCTCACTAGAGAAAAAATAAAGGTAGTAATGAAGAACCATGAAGGTAAAATGATGATTAGATTTCACACATGTTTGATCTTAATTAAAGACATTGAGCATGTTGTAAATGATGCAACAAACATGTGAAATAACATCTATCATCTGCAAAAGCCTATTGAAGATCTAGTTGAGATCAAGGATGATGATAGTAGTGACAGTGATGATTTTGATAGCACTCCATTTACCACAGTTACTCTAGGAGAGCTTCATGCACTTATGGAAGAAAAAGAGGAAGAAGACAAGGAGGAAGAAGCACATGAGGAAGAAGAAGATCTAGTTAAAATTGCAGCAGAAGTGATTGCATCCCTTCCTCACTCTCCATTGAAAACTGTTACATCCACTTTGGAGACAACTTTTGCAAGTGAGATTGTGAGCACAACAGTAAAATCAATTTCTCAATCTTCACCAACCTCCTCCTAGCTCTAGGTATTTGAAACTGAGGTGCCAAGCACTTCAACTACTGAGTTGTTTGTCACTTCTTCAGCCACTGAGTCAACCTCCTCAGCCCCTTCATCAACAATAAGTGTACCAATAAGTTCCAAAATTTTTTCTTTATCAATTCCAGCAAGTTCTACAATTTTTTTTCCATTAGCATCATCTATATCCACTTCCACTCCAATCAGTTCTGCTATGGGTACTCTACCGAGTATGATTCCATTTTTGGGAAGTGTTTCAATTTTTGATCTAGTTAATACTCCTATTGGCATTCAATCCTCAAGTCCTATCCTAGTTTCTATTGCTAGCCCTACCATTTCCACTATTGTGTCTATTCCTAAGGTCAAACCAGTCATCATAGAAGTAAAACAAAAGCATCCATTAAAACTTTTGATCACTGGAAAATAAATTGATGAATACTTTGACCTAGACACCAAGATAGTGATTCCTAAGATTGACTATGACAATGCTACCATTGAAGAGATGAGGTTAGCTAGTCAACTCATAGAGATGAAACCTATGCAAAAGTAGTTAAGGTTTGAAAGGGATAAGGAATATAGAATAATTGAGAATGCCAAGAATATAATTACAGATACTATAGGTGTTGAAGTAGATTCTACTCAACACATTTTGATTCAGTTAGAAGAGGTTTTATATAAATTTAATGAGGATTCTTCCGAACAAAAGAAACTTATTGAGAAAGCTAAAAAGAAATTTGATAATAAGGGGCTAGAGCATATTTCTCAATAGATAGCAATAAAGCCAGTTGAATTGTCAACATTTTTGGGAAATTTTGAAAATTATTTTATTAATGTAGCATCACTTTTTGGTACACTTTGTGATGTTTCTAGTTTTACCAAAGAGATAAAAGATAAGTTAAATAAGATTGACATTGATATGCAATAAAGTGCCTCCAAGCTAAAGATGGACTCCTCCACAACCTCCCATCACACCAAGATCAGATATTTGGCAGATGTACAGGTAGAACTATTGAGAGAGGAAGCAAGGATCCATTCTACACTCATAGACATCCAGAACATGATCCTACCTATCATGGACACAATGCAGAAACATATTTTTCATTGCAAAACATTGGTCCAAGATTAGAATTTCTTAATGGTTGATCACTTGATCTAATTATCAGCAAAAGTTCAAATTTCCCTCTCCACCTATCAAATTTTGCAGCAGACTTGGGATAGTACTTTTGCAACCATTCTTAAGGTACATCAAGAATTTCTATCTCACTTTGGTGTAGCCATATAAATTGTATATCTACAGTCCTTTGACATTACTATCAAAAAGGGGGAGAGATTCAAAGAAGAGATTTAGAGATTCAGAATAATAAAGGATTCAGAGGAGAGATTCAAAGATTCAGCATAATAAATGAGGAGAGTCATCACTATAAGTGATAGGGGGAGTTAGCACTCATTAGAGTAAGCATGTGTACATAAGTATCTTTGTATATAGAAATGTATATGCAGTAGTTCTACAAAGATCAATTTTGAAAAACAAAAATTCAGTGAAGTCAGGTTATGTACATATATTTTGGCTTATAAGTTTTTTGTCACTAATGCCAAAGGGGGAGATTGTTGGCATTAAGTTATTATTGTCATTAGTGAAAACACTTATCTATATCAGTATAGCTACTAAGCTCATCACTTAGTCTACAATGTATACCAAGCATTCAGTGGTTACCTTGTACATTCATCACTTAAGCAATTTACATTGAGCTTTGCAGTTCACACCAAGAATTCTAGTGTTAACTGAGCTTCACAATTCACACCGAGCATTCCACTATTCACCGAGCTTCACAGTGATTACCGAGTGATGAAAGTGTAGTGATTATCGAGTGATGGAAGTGCAGTGTTTACCGAGTGAAAGAAAGGTAAACAAAGGATTCAGTTTTTACCGAGTGACACTACATCTACTGAGTCACCTATGGTTACCGAGTTCAAAACTACATCAAGTGATTAGTATGGACTAAGCCTTCACTTCTATCAAGTGCGTGATGATGTCGAGTAATGTAGTGGATGTTGAGTATCAAAAGGTCACCAAGTCAGTTCAGTGAACCTGAGTTATTTACTATTGGGCCGACTTAGTAATGTTTTGTTCACTTATGTTTTGGCCGACCTTGCAATTGTAATTATTAGAATGGTATATATGTAATGTATTATATCATTTGCAAGTGATGAGATATAGATGTATGTATCATGACAGACATGTAATTTTTTGAGAATAATGAAAGCGAATCAGTAGAAGAGTAGAGTATTTAGCAAGGTCTGCAAGGAGCAGTACAAATTCATTAGTCACAAAAGGTGATCTATACATCAAGGATCTAATCAGCAAATCAAGTTTGTAAGTAGATCCATTATTTCATCCTAACAGGTGAATCAGTTTGTTAAATCCTTTAACAAGGTAGACTTAATAGTCTTTGTATAAATCTCCTAATAGAGTGCATACTCTAGTGTATGTTTGTAAATCCTTTAACAAGGTAGACCTAGTAATGCTTTGTGCTCCTAACAGGGTAGATCACTAGAAGTGGTCAATGTAAGCCTTAATAGGCCAACTTCATACTGTAGTAATGAATTTTTTTGGGTATCATCCGCACCCCAGTTTTACTTTCTATTTGGAAGGTTTCAAGGTCACCAAATCACTATGTACATGTGTTATGAATGTTTGATCTCTCATTTATGCAATAGATTAGATGAATGAATGGTGAAGAGTATTTATGGTTAAAGTGCTAAAAAAATTTAATGTTTTGAAGTTACTAATTCACCCCTCCCCTCTCAGTAACCTATCATATCTTGAATATCTCCAACATAAGAAGCAAAATTAAAAATGATGTCCACACCAAAAGATGAGATCTAAACAACCATATACATAAAATCCACGGGCATAAATTCTTCTTCATCTCCCCCAAAACTCTGCACAGGGTTCTATATATCTCTATAGCCCTAGAATTGAAATATGCCCTTTTGAAAGGTTCCCTAGAGGCTGTTATTATTGTTGGTAGGGTTCCAATCTTACCTATATGTGCCTTTAGTGCACCTTGCCTAATGGTATCTTTCTTGGATTTATATTCCTTTTCTAATCCTTCAAAATTAATGGGCACATGGTAATCAGTGAGGGTCCCTAAACCAAAAAATTCCCTAATCTCATCTAGGCTAACTGTAATTAGGACTTGGCCATCAATTCTTCTCACAACTCTAATGGCTTGGTTGTAATTCTTAGCCATAGCTTCAAGAAGATCATAGTCCATGAAAACACTAGGAACCAATAGTTTCCCTGGATCAAAAGTCCAAATATTAGCATGTGGGGAAAAAAGATTCCTCTTTGAAAACCACTTTTTAAACAAATCTAGACTATTTTGACAGGTACTGGCATCCCAGACCCAATGACCCTTTTCATATAATCCATCTGCTATCTTCAACCTAGGGTTTAATGTAGTGAGCTTTTCAACTTGCATAGTTTTAGTAGTGGAATTAGGAAGTAGCTTAAGTAAGTCATCATGGACATTCCTATCCAAGTCATTTTCTTGACCAAAAAATCCCTTCTTTGGAGGCATTTTGAATTGTAATTTGCAAAATTGAGACACTACAGAGATTATAGTGTAAATACTTACTTGATTCTTTGCTTATTTCTCTCTATAACTCTGTAATGTTTTCACAAACACTAGAAATTTGCTTCATGTTCTTGTCTAGCTCACAATCTTCTCAATAATGGCTTTTGCTTAGGAAAAGCTTGAAATATTTGTTCATGTGGGATGAGACTAAGAAATTTTTTTGTATTATACTCTATTTTCTTTCACATACAAAGCTTTCAAGCTTCATAAATGCAAAGAGTAGGAAAAATAGAGTGGCATCATCTTTTCTTTTAAATTTGTGTCATCGATCTTTAAAAATCCTACAATCTAGGGATAAAAACAAAGCTGACTCCTCTTTCCTCTTAACATGCTAGTAATCAAGCCAATGAAATGCTTTCATCTGTATCTTTCCTTCAATGCTGACATTTTAGTCTAGACCCACTAATGACTAGGGACACGTGTCATCAAATCGCTACCTCACTATACATAACTTTTGAGCATCTTGCAATAGCAAGATAGCGATAATGATTGATCCTGCTTTGATCATGTGGAAGACATTTGATACAACTCTTAAGAGAAATATGGTGGGTCCCTCATTCATTACCTTAAACTTATTGCAACTCTTTATAGTGAGATAGCAATGGCCATAGATTTGAACTTGATCTAATGGCATGGAAACTGCATGAACTTCTTAAGATGTGGTAGGTCCCATACTCGCTATGTCACATAGATTAAAAAGCACACACCTTTCTATAGTGAGATATCGAGAATCATTGATCCTAGCTTGATCTGATGATTAGAATCCCTCATGTGTTTTATGAATGAGGCATGGGTCCAAGATACTGATGACATGAGAAGTCTTGCATAGTTGGCATAATAAAACATATTCTAATCTTAGTCACCTTTCCATGTTTTTTGGGTCCCACCATGTGTTCATTTCATATTAGCTCGCTACATCACTAATGGAAAGATGCATAATTTTTTCGATAGTGAAGTAGCATGCTCCAGTGGTTATTCAAAACTTGGCGCCGGAAGAATAAAGGCAAGTCAAGTCACAATCACCTTCATTAAATGCTTGTAACATAATAGTCATTACTCCCCATTGCAACTTGGAAATATTTATTGTCACTAAGAAGTTTGGAGGCCATCATGTCATATATTTCCTGACTACTCGCTATGCCACTAATGGTGAGATGCTTAGTTTTTTCGATAGAAAAGTAACAAATCATCGAAAAAACCATTATTTAGGCGACTTCTTTTTCCTACTTTTTACTGGGTTTCTTTTCCTACTCTGATAGCTCTGACAAAATGCACATGACTAAATACTTCAGATGCAACATATATTTTGACCATCTCATCTCCATTTTACAGCACCATTCTTTAATTTTGCGGTATTCGCTACCTTACTATACATAAAAAGTGCACATCTTTTCATAGCGAGGTAGAAAGAATCATAGATCTTACTAGAATCAGACGGTGAGGAACATGAGACAAAAGACCACTTTGGGGGTGCAAATTTTTTTTTAAATGAATACAGAATATTCAAAAAAGTATAAATAGATTTTGCGCCAAGACTTTTAAAAGGAATGAGACATAGGGTTTAAGAATTTTTTTCAAAGGCAAACAAATCTAGAAGATTAAAAACCAGAAACCCTATTCACAATTAATGGATCCAATTTGATTTTTTGTACCTAGGAAAGTGAAATTTTATCATGCGAAAAATCAAACCAACATACAGTATACTATACAACACATCTACAAAATTCTCCTCTACTATATACATTTTCTCATTTTGCATGATTCTCCCACATACAATATACATAATGTCTAACTATACATAGTCTCTCCCCCTTTTTGACAGTAATGCCAAAGATTTATTGAAAACTTATTTACATGGAGACACCAAAATGAGATAGAAACTTAGAATGTACCTTAAGAATAAGTGCTAGATTTTTATCCCAAATTTCTTGCAAAATCTTGCATGTATGGAGAGCAATTTGAACTTCTAAAAAGAGTTCTATCATGTTATCTACAATAGAAAAGTTGTTGTCATGGATCAAGATTTTTGAATAAACAATATCTTTCTACATTATATCCATGATAGAAAAGATCATATTCTAAATATCTATCAATGTAGACTAGATCCTTGCTTTTTCTCTCAACAACTTTGCTTGCATGTCTAATGGAAATCTTATCTTCATATCATGTGTAGAGCTTAAACTAAAGTCAAGTTGCAATTGTTGTGCATTGGCTTTTAGATCCTCATCAATATTTTTTAGTTTTCTCTTTATCTCCTTTGTGAACTTAGTAACATGACACAACTTTCCAAAAAGTGATGTCACATTGGTGCAAGATGATTCAAGATTGGTCAAAATTGACAAAAGCTCAATTTGTTGAATGGCAATTTGCTAAGCAATGTGCTCAAGCACTTTATTGTCAAATTTCATTTTTTCTTTCTCAATTAACTTATCTTGACCACTAGTTTCCTCATTTAACTTTTGGACCACCTCAACTAATTGCAATCAAATAGGTTGAGAAGAATCTATCTCAATACCCATAGCCTTAGACAAAATATTCTTAGCATTATCAATAATCTTATATTCCCTATCTCTTTCCTCTCTCAATTTCTGTTGTTTTTCCTTCTTCTGAAGGTGTTCACCAAATATGTGTATTTGATCTATAGTAATATTATCAATTTCTCATTTAGGAATTTCTATTTTCTCATCTAGATCTATATCCTCTTCTATCTCCTTGCCTCTACTCAAAAATCTTGTACTTGGTTGAGCCTTAGGTTCAACCAAGTCCTTGTACTTAATGCCTTTGTATCTAGGATGGAAACAATCATAGATATACTAGGAATTAATATGAAAATTGATATAGTATTAACTAATGGAATACTAAAAATAATGCCCGTTGAATCCAAAATTAATGAAGTCATAACTGAAATATCCATTACTGAAGTAGACAAAATTGTAGAATCTAAAATTGAAGTACTTACTACTGAAGAGCTCAAAATTGTAGAAGCCACTATATCCATTTCTGATGAATGCAACTCAGGAGCTAAAGTAGAGGGAGGTTTTAGCTTGGTAGATGAAGTGGTAGTCACTTCTATCAATGATGTGCTAAGCTATGTGGGGGTGAAGAGTGATTGGACATTTGAAGTGTTTGTGGTTGTCCCAATCAAAATTTTTGAAGCTATCTCTGAGCTTTGTATAGCTACTTGTTTTGTTGGAGAGTGAGGAAGTAAGGAAATGACTATAGCTACTATCTTCATAGGGTTAGTCTCCTCATCATCTAATTGTCTTCCTCGGTAGCTTCCTCCTCTTTGTCTTCTTCAACTTTCTCATTATCAAAATGTGTGGGCTCAGTATAAGTTTCTTCATCATCATCATCACTATCATCATCATCCTTAACATCTACTGGGAAGTCACTTTGTTTATGAAAATGATAAACATTCTTCCACATGCTTGTGGCATTCTTAACCACATGCTCTATATCCTTGATCAAAATTAAACAAGTATTAAATCTAAGAGTTATTTTGTCTTTATTTTTCTTCAAAGACTCTTTTATCTCAGCATCTGTCATGCTAGGTAGCAATTTCCTTAGGGTTTGTGCATAAATATCTTTTTCTATTTGCATTCCAAAGTCCAATCTTGGTTTTATTATCTCTAATAATTAATTAGAGATTTGTGAGGCTATTTGATCTAGCGAATACTTCCATTTTCCTATTTTGGTTAACACCAGTTCTTCTACCTATTTCTTCTCTACCTCTATCATAGTTTCATACTTCGAAGATTTGAAGCTTGTTATGCCTACAACTTATTCCATCTATTTCAAATTTTCTTGGAAGGTGGGAGGAGGTTTGCTAAGGACAATTTCACTTCCTTTCTTCTTGAACCTACTTGTGAAGACCGTAGTCGATGGCTTAGGTGGATTGGTGATGGTCACCTTGCCTGTCTTCTTCATTGGTTCTTCCTTTTTTTATTCCTCTTCATCCTTTACCTCTTCATCTATATCTTCTCCTTTGTCCTTGGTTAACATAAGAGGTGCACTTCATTTTATTTTTGTTATCCTCCTCTTACTTTGTTAACTGATTGTGGGAGCTTTATGTCTAGCTCTATCCTTGCCTTTGCCTCATCATATGTTCCAAAGTATGATGCCTTTGGATCAATAGGTTCATGAATCAGAGCTTCACTAATATCCTTTGTTTCATCAATTTTTACCTCATAGGTAAGAGGTTTTACCCATACAATTCTAGGTTTTACTGCTTGAATGTAGACTATGTCACTGTCTACCAGCTTCTTAGGTATTCTGAATATGTTATTCATTTTCTCTTTGAATAGCTCAAAGTAGTTGTCCATAATGCTAAAAAAGTTCTCTCCCATTTTTTCAATTTATTCATTAATTTGGAATAGTACAAGCACATCCTTTCTCCATACTATCATGCCTTTAGAAGGGAAGAACTTGTAAACATAGAAGAACAAACAAGTCAATAGAGAGCCAAATTTTTAGGATTTGTTCTTGGATGTTTGAACACTTTGCATGTTCTTGTTGAATTTTTTCCATAATAGATTTGTTCTTGGATGTCCGAACACTTTCCATGTTCTTTTTGAATTGTTTCAATAATAGATTTGCCAAGTCATAAGACAAATTCCTCTTCACAACTTTGTAAGCTATGTCCGCAGCTTCACATGATACACTATTGAGGTGGCTCAAACTATATATCTTGTGACCTATCTCATGTATCCTAAATTTCAGTTTTGTATTAGTTACACTATTGATATTCATCCCTCTTCCATCCCACTCAGCTAGGGTTTTCTTTTCTAGCTTAGCCCAAACTAGGGTTTGATGGATTTGGCTTTAGTGAGCATGGGGAGGCCAGTGATATGATGAATCATTTTCTTTGTAATCAAAACTAGTTGTTCAAGCCATAGCTAACTATTATGCACCCAACTTAGAATGTATCTAATCCATTTGATTTGAAAATCTTGGGACATGTGAGGAATGTGGGTCAAACCTTTTTCTTCCAAATGTTTATGCTTAGGTTTGAGAACTCCATTAACACATAATTCACCTAGGGCATCATCCATTTCTAGGCTTCAATTTCTAGAATAGAAAAATTGAAATGAGTTTGAATATTGTTAATAAGGAGTACCTTAGGTGGGATTTGCGATTAAGCTCTACTTTGGTTGAGGGTTTTTGTGATTGTAGGCACAAGTTTGAAGTCTGACACTTTCCACTCAACTCCTTAGACCAACATCTTTGACCCTTTCTTTGCTTTGCTACTACTTGATGCCATTTTACTTGGTAAATTATGAAAACCTTGATAATCTGCTGCAAATTCACTTGAAGTTTCTTGAATGCACTGGAATTTTCTTTATTCACAATAGCATTTACATTTCATGATGAAAAATGAACTTGATGTCATGCTTTTTGTTAAAAAATTTCCATTAATGCTCAATATAGAGGTAGCTAAGTTGACATCATGCTTGACATTATGCTCGATAGGTTGTCATCCACTATTCTATTGATTACTTAGTTAAGGCTTTGTAACTCGGTAACCATATGTTTCTTGTTACTCCTGACCTTGCTTGGTATAGTCTATGACCCAACCTTACTTGATAGAGAAGGTAACTTAGTGATAACTGATACAAATATTTCTCAGTGATCCTTTTGTATCTTGAATACTAATTTGGATCTTAGGCACCTTTCAATTGGATCTATTTGAATGTGATCATGATATCACAGTTCTAGTTCTCCTTTGGAAATCTAGTTGAAAATGGTGGAGTCACCACTTCTTGAGTGACATGACCATTATTCCTTGGTAGATTTAGGAATCCATTGCTACCTCATCTGCTTTCAAATGTTATCTTCTTTTTCATTCTTTCCATCTTCACCTCTACCTATATTGATGAAATTCTTGGCTAGATGACCAAGTTATGTACAAGTAAAACATCTTATGCTGGTATCTTTCTTCCTTATGTGATTTTTAACACAATTCATGCCAATGTATCCAAATTCTCCATAGTAATGACATCTACACTAAGTATTGTAGTCCCAACCAAATATTGTTTTCACAATTTTCTTTGCTGGATTGAGTGACTTAGCTCTACATTCTGATGCTTTGTGACCATGTTTCTTGTATTTGTGACACTTGCCCTCAAATTTTGGTTTCTCTTTGCATTCATTAGCCTTGTGACCATGTTGATTGCAATTGTAACATTTTCCATTAAATATTGCTTTACCATTACTCCAACATTTGTTTGATGTATGACCTAACTTACCATAGTGATTGCAAGTAGGTCTTTGATTCCTTTGAGCACCTTGTTTGGAGGATTTAACTTTTTCTTTGTATCCAATTCCTACTTTACCCTTTTTTCTATAAAGATTCTACTTATTCAGTTGATTTAATTGATTCATGTCTACTTGGGATTTCATCATTCTTTCATTGATTTTCTTTTCAATGTTTAGTTCTTTTTTTAATCTTTCACTGATTTTATTTTTTAGATCTCAGCTCATGTCTTATTCTTTCATTGATTTATCTTCCTAAATTTAGATCATTTCTTAATCTTTCACTGATCTGTCTTTGTCTCATGATTTCCTCATTTGCATTAGAGATTTGATCCACAAGATCTACATGCTAAAGGGATTGAATCTAGATTTCATTATTTTTTCCATCCATTTCTTCTTTCATCTTGTTCCTCAGTTCCAAGATTTCACATAGCCTTATTGAATTTCCTGTTCTCTTTTGAGCTTTCTTATTTCTTCTTGTAGGGAACCATTCTTCTCTAGGATTTCTTTGATTACATCATTTGCTTCATCTGAACTGCTTGAAGGGAAAAATTCTTCAATTATTTCTTCAATGTATTGATGATCATTCATTTGATTTGCAAGTTCCTTCCTTCTTTTCAAGGATTGGGAAAGTTGCTCCTTATCTTTCTTGAGTTGTGCAATGGAAATTTCTAGATCCAAGTTTGAATATCTCCATATCCTTGATCTTTTCTCAAGCTATTAAACTTTCTCCTGAGAACCACAAAGCTCTGATACCAATTGTTGGAAATATTCAAGACTATGCTAGGTTATTGAGAGGGGAGGGGTGAATAAATAACCTCTAAAACTTTATCAAATTCATCACTTTATAGCAATATACTAATTGTCATTTATTGATCTAATTGCATACATGCAAAACTTAAAACATAAAATATTTATGATACTTGAACACAATAATTTGGTGACCTAGAAACCTTCCAAATAGAAAGTAAAACTGGGGTCAGGATGATGCCCAAAAAACTTCAATACTATAACGTAAAGTTGGCTTGTTAAGGCTTACAATGATTACTTCTGATGATTTTCCCTACTAAGAGCAATTAGAACTGCTAGATCCACCATGTTAAAGGTTTTTACAAACACATAATAAAACATTTATGACACTTGAACACAATAATTTGGTGACCTAGAACCTTCCAAATAGAAAGTAAAACTGGGGTCAGGATGATACCCAAAAAACATCAATACTATAGCGTAAAGTTGGCTTGTTAAGGCTTACAATGATTACTTTTGATGATTTTCCCTATTAAGAGCAATTAGGACTGCTAGATCCACCATGTTAAAGGTTTTTACAAAAACATAATAAAGTATGCACTCTGTTAAGAGATTTAAGAAAGACTCTTAAGTATACCTTGTGAAATGATTTAGACTAATTCACTTGTTAGAATGAAATAGTAGATCTCTGACTTAAAATTGAATTGCTGATAGAGATTCCTTGAAGTATTGATCACCTTTTGTGATGGATATGTTTGTACTGCTCCTTTTATGATATGGCCTTCAATATATACTTTATCTACTGCTTGATCACATTCACATTCTTACACGCTTATTTTCATAAATTACATATTCACATACATTGAATATGATACAATATATTACTTAAATACTAATCCAATTTACATAATAAAAAAGGCCGGCTATTATACAAGTTAACACCAATATTCCAAAGTCGGCCCATATGAAGACACTCAGGTTCTAAAGACTAACTTGGTGAATTTTTGAGACTCAACATCTACTATCATTATTTAGCATCATCATGCATGTAGTAGAAGTAGAAGCTTGGTCGATACTAATCACCTCAAAGTAGTCTCAAACTTGGTTTGCACTGGTGACTCCGTAGATATTGGGTCACTTGTCATAAACTAAATTACTAATTTACCATGACTTCATTTGGTAAACATTAACTTCACATGTGGCTTGGTTAACACTAGCTTCACATTCCATGAACTACTAGCCTAGTAGAAACTGCAAAGCTCAGTAACCACTGAAGTGCTCAGGCTGAACTACTAGACTTCACACTACTTGATTCTATGTGGTTTGAAGTGCTACACTTCACACTAACTAATTGATGGGGACCCAACCCAAGAACTCTTCTCCAACTCCACTCCGAACTGCCTTTTACAATGCCAAAGATCTCCTTAAATAGACCCCGAAGGGTTAAGGACTAGGAATACATTCTAGAAGGTGCTAGTAGGCATCCACCGACCAAATAGAAGGTTCTAGAAGCTGCATTAGAAGTCGGCACAAATCTAGAAGAATCCAAAAATGGTAACCGAACATCTGAGAGGCATAACTTTTGAACCGTAGTTCTGATTGACGAACCATTTACATTTTTAAAAAGATCTCAAAGTGCTCTATGGCCCTATGGACAAGCTTTTCTTGTCCCCCATTTTTTAGCCCTTTTCGAGGTCATTTAATGCCCCTAACCTAACTTTGAAGCATTCTTAGGAGGTCTCCAAAACTATAAAAACTGCAATAACTTTCAAACCATCGGGCCTTTTGACCTGATTCTTTTTTTGGAATGCTCTAAATCACAATTACATTCATTTGGCCAATTCACACCTTCTAGGTCACCAAAATGATGGCCAAATTGCATGCTCCTATTTTTTCAAGATTTTCTAGCACACTGATAGTTGAACTATGAGAGTTGGAACCTTTATTTCACCCAAATGGGCGTCCAAAAATGAAAACACATGAAAAAAAAACTAAGTCTAAGTACATTTTTTTTGGGTGACACAGGATTGCCCTTATACCTCTCGATACTCCTACATCAGACACCCAGAGTAGATTGAAAAGTGACCCTGTCACTTTATGAATGGTAGAGGAAATCCCAAATGGGAAACCTCAGCTGCTAAAATCCAAGTTGAGTCCTCGATCGATCGTCCTTTTCATTTGACCAAATACTCTTCATACTACCTATTTTTGGTACTCCTACCCACACAATGATCTAGAATGTCTTCGATCTCCTCCTTCTTAGAAGCAAGAATTGGACATGGCTCTAACACCAGCTCCTCATCTGTACCATCATCATGATACTCTGTTAAATTTGCAATGGTCAAAATGGGAGAATATAAATACCATCTGGCAGCTCCACCTCATATGCATTTCCTGAGTCATGTTTCTTCAAAATTTTGCAGGGGCCAAATTTCTTCATTTTCAGCTTGTTGTAAGTACCGGCTAGAAATCTTTCTTTTCGTAAGTGCACCATGACTAAATCTCCTACTTGGAATTCCTTATGTCTTCTCCTTTGATCAGCCCTAACTTTATACTCTTGATTCATCTTGGTAATGTGTGCTTGAACCTCCTCATGTAGACGCCTGATATGTTTAGAAAATTCCTTAGCTTCAACACTTGTCCTCTCCCCTTGTTCTATCTTCCTCAGCTCTAGTGTAGTCCTTGGGCGACTCCCATATACAATTTGGAATGGTGATTTTCTAGTACTCCTATTTACAGAGTTATTATAAGCAAACTCTGCTTGTGGTAGAATCAAATCCCATCCCTTGGGCTTATCCCCAATAAAACATCTCAGCAAATTGCCCAGACTTCTGTTTACTACTTCTGTTTGGCCATCAGTTTGTGGGTGATGCGTGGAACTGAATTTCAAGTCGGTTCTTGACTTTTTCCACAATGTCCTCTAGAAATACCCCACAAATTTAGTATCTCTGTCAGAAACTATGCTCCTTGGAAGACCATGTAGTCTTACCACCTCTTTGAAAAACAAGTCTACAATATGGACATCATCATGAGTTTTGTGGCATGGAATGAAATTGTGCCATTTTGGAGAACCTATCAACCACCACGAATACTGAGTCATTACCCCTTTGTGTCCTTGGCAATCCAAGAACAAAATCCATACTTATGTCCTCCCATGGCCTTGATGGAATAGGCAATGGCTGATATAGGCTAGTATTGTGACTAAACCCCTTGGCAACTTGATAAACCTGGCAACTCTATAAAAAAAATTTCACATCCTGTGAAATTTGAGGGCAAAAATAATGTTCTCTAAGAATGGGAATGGTCTTATCTTGATGAAAATGTCCTGCCATCCCTCCACTGTGTTTCTCCTTAATCAGATTTTCCCTCATGGAACTCCTTGGAATGCACAATTGACTACCTTTGAACAACATGCCATCCTGAATCAAATAGTCTAACCACTTGGTTCTATCTACAGCAACAGGTTATTTACAAGCTTTGCATGCTTCAGTAAAATCAGGATCCTCGGGGTACAAATTTTTGAGTTCATTAAACCCAACTACTTCAACCTGGATTACTATAAGAAACAACTGTCTCCTACTTAGTGCATCTGCAACCCTATTAGATTTTCCACTTCTATGCTTCAATACAAATGTAGAGCTCTGCAAGAATTCTACCCACTTCATATGCCTCTGATTCAATTTACCTTGGCTATTTAGGTACTGTAATGCCTGATGATCAGTATAAAAAATACATTCCTTTGGCAATAAATAATGCCTCCATTTCTTTAAGGCCTAAACTATTGCATAGAAATCTTGATCATAAACAGAATACTTCTTCTTTGCATCATTCAATTTTTCCCTAAAATATGCAATAGGCTTACCATCTTGGCTTAATACAACCCCAATAGCACTGCCACTGGCATCACAATCTACCTGGAAAACCTTTCTAAAATCTGGAAGTGCCAACAAAGGCTATTCTGTAGTAGACCTCAGAGTAGGCCATTCCAAGATGGCTTTTACCTTCTCTGGATCCATTTTTAGACCTTTAGGTGATATAACAAACCCCAAATAGACTAACTCCCTTTTTGCAAAGATAAATTTCTTTAGATTAATTAATAGTTTCTCTTCCCTTAGCCTTTCAAGGACACTATGAATATGTAGTAAATGTTCTTCCAAAATCTTGCTGAAAATTAAAATATCATCCAAATAGACAATAACAAATTTTCCCAAGAACTTCTTAAGTACCTCATTCATGAGCCGCATGAAGGTGGTTGGGGTGTTCGTCAATCCAAAGGGCATGAATAACCACTCATAAAGACCCTCCTTGGTCTTGAAGGCTGTTTTCCACTCATCTCCTTCTTGAATCCGTATTTGGTGATAACCACTCTTCAGATCTATCTTTGTGAAGTACTAAGCTCCACTCAAGCAGTCCATAAGATCATCCATCCTTGGCAAAGGAAATTGATACTTGATGGTGATCCTATTTATAGCTCAAGAATCTGTACACATCCTCCACTCTCCATCCTTCTTTGGTGCGAGTACTGCAGGTACTGCACATGGACTCGGGCTCTCTTGAATCAAGCCCTTCCTCAACAACTCCTAAACCTGTCTATTTAGCTCCTCTATTTTTGTAGGAGTCATCCTATGAGCAGCCTTGTTAGGCAAACTAGCTCCTGGAATCAGATCTATCTGATGACTGATTTGCCTTATTGGTGGCAATCCATCTGGAACATTATCAGAGATAATATCTCCAAACTCCCCTAGTAAATCTGAAACTTCAAGTGATATTTCACTACTACCTTCTTTATCTTTCCTAGGAATCAAAGCATAGCACATATGCTGATGTTTCATGCCATCTAAAAACTTCCTTCCATCAACAAGACAAATCCTATCACTGCTACATACCTTTTCACCTTCCTTTTTCATGGGCTTCAATTTGTGGCAAACTCCATCCTTTGTCAGAGAGTATGTGTTTGCATTTCCATCATGCACTGCATGTCTATCAAACTACCATGGTCTACCCAACAATAGATGGCAAACATCCATCGAAATAACATCACAGAGAACTTCATCATGGTAACTCCCAATTTTGAATTTCACTAAACATTGTTCCCTTACCAGGACCTTATGATCATCTTTTACCCTAGCAATCCAATAGGGCTGGGGATGTTTCTCCCTCTTGAGCTTCAGCTTAGAGACCATCTCTTCTGATACCAAGTTATCAGTGCTACCACCATCAATGATCACGTCACAACATTTATCCTCACACTTGCATCTGGTACGAAACAAACTCCTTTATTGTCCTAGTTCAATCTCACCACTTAGTAGGACTCTTTCATTTACCGAGGTCTCTCCTCTTTCTGCATCCTCTAAATGTGATGATTGTGCATCCTCATCCACATGAGCAACCCTAGCTTGGCCCTCAACTCTCCTATCTGTCCTTCCTTGTCATTGAAGGAATTCAAAGGCATGATGACCTTCTTCATTGTAATGGAAAGAGGTACCATGGAAGCCTCCTCTTCCTTGTCCACATCCTCTACCTCTTCCTCTCTAATTTCCAAAGTCTTGATCATGGGAGTGGTTGAAACCCTCATTCCTCTGGTTCCTACTAGTACCCACATCTTCATTTTTCTTTTGGGTTTCATTGCGGCCTCCAGATGATCTACCGCTTCCCCTTCCTCCTTGACCGTGCCCTCTTTGTCTTCCTTCAAACCTTTTATTCAACTTCTCTTCAACTTGTAGGGCAAACTGGTATGCCTCTTCAATGCTGGTCATTCTTACCAGACTTAATTCCTTTTGGATGCTAGGTCGCAACCCACTGATATAACGAGCAACCTTCTCCTTATTTGCTTCTGCATGCCCCGCTCTAATCAAGAGTCGGTAAAATTCCTCTGTATATTCTTGGACTGATCTTCCTACTTGCTTTAACCCATGCATCTTCTTAAACAAATCAAGCTCGTAGTCCATAGGAATGAACTGCTTCTTCAATTTGTCCACCATGCGATCCCACCTTGTGATCTTCTCCTTTCCTCTTCTATTTCTTTCCAATTGAACCTCTTGCCACAAGATTTTGGCATTGCCTTTGATAATTTAACCCTATCTGGGTCCCTTATATCCTCATACTCAAAGTATTCTTCCATTTCATTGATCCAATCGATCAACTCATCTGGTTTCAGATTTCCTGAAAATACACCAACTTCAATTGTGGCTCTTTTCCCAAAGTTAGTAATGGCCCTAAAAAGCCTTTCCTCTGCATGATTTAGAACTTCCCCATCAAATTCCCCTTCTAGTCCCATAACTTCTTCTTCATTATCATCCTCACTGTCATCACCAGCGGCAACATTTGCTCTTGTACGAAGCTCCTCTTGCAATGCTTGTACCTGCCTTTGGAGGGCTCTAACCTCCTCAAGATTAATAGCTCTGGCCCTTTCGCCACGCTCTCTTCATGGAGGCATCTTCTTACTCAATCCAATAACCACACAGTTCTGGTGCAAACTACCTCACAGTCGACGCTCTGTCTACACACTCAAGAAAATTAGCTTTGATACCACTTGATGGGGACCCAACCCAAGAACTCTTCCAAACTCCACTCTGAACTGCCTTTTACAATGCCAAAAATCTCCTTAAATAGACCCCAAAGGGTTAAGGACTAGGAATACATTCTAGAAGGTGCTAGTAGGCATCCAGCGACCAAATAGAAGGTTCCAGAAGCTGCATTAGGAGTTGGCGCAAATCTAGAAGAATCCAAAAATGGTAACCGAACATCCGAGAGGCATAACTTTTGAGCCATAGCTCCGATTGATCAACCATTTACATTTCCAAAAAGCTCTCAAAGTGATCTATAGCCCTATGGACAAGCTTAGCTTGTCCCCCATTTTTTAGCCCTTTTCGCGGTCATTTAATGCCCCAAACCTGACTTTGAAGCATTCTTAGGAGGTCTCCAAAATTCAAAAAACTGCAATAACTTTCAAATCGTGGGGCCTTTTGAATTGATTCTTTTTCTGGATTTCTCTAAATCACAATTACATTCATTTGGCCAATTCACACCTTCTAGGTCACCAAAATGATGGCCAAATTGCATGCTCCTATTTTTTCAAGATTTTCTAGCACACTGATAGTTGAACTGTGAGAGTTGGAACCTTTATTTGACCCAAATGGGTGTCCAAAAATGAAAACACATGAAAAAAAACCTAAGTCTAAGAACATTTTTTTTGGGTGACACAGGATTGCCCCTATACCTCTGGATACTCCTGCATCAGACACCCAAAGTAGATTGAAAAGTGACCCTGTCACTTTATGAATGGTAGAGGAAATCCCAAATGGGAAACCTCAGCTGCTGAAATCCAAGTTGAGTCCTCGATCGATTGTCCTTTCCATTTGAACAAATAATCTTCATACTACCTATTTCTGGTACTCCTACCCACACAATGATCCAGAATGTCTTCGATCTCCTCCTTCTTAGAAGCAAGAATTGGACATGGCTCTAACACCAGCTCCTCATCTATACCATCATCATGATACTCTGTTAAATTTGCAATGGTCAAAATGGGAGAAATATAAATACCATCTGGCAGCTCCACCTCATATGCATTTCCTGAGTCATGTTTCTTCAAAATTTTGCAGGGGCCAAATTTCTTCATTTTCAGCTTGTTGTAAGTACCGGCTGGAAATCTTTCTTTTCGTAAGTTCACCATGACTAAATCTCCTACTTGGAATTCCTTATGTCTTCTCCTTTGATCAGCCCTAACTTTATACTCTTGATTCATCTTGGTAATGTGTGCTTGAACCTCCTCATGTAAACACCTGATATGTTTAGCAAATTCCTCAGCTTCAACACTTGTCCTCTCCCCTTGTTCTATCTTCCTCAGCTCTGGTGCAGTCCTTGGGCTACTCCCATATACAATTTGGAATGGTGATTTTCTAGTACTCCTATTTACAGAGTTATTATAAGCAAACTCTGCTTGTGGTAGAATCAAATCCCATCCCTTGGGCTTATTCCCAACTAAACATCTCAGCAAATTGCCCAGACTTCTGTTTACCACTTCTGTTTGGCCATCAGTTTGTGGGTGATGCATGGAACTAAATTTCAAGTCGATTCTAAACTTTTTCCACAATGTCCTCTAGAAATACCCCACAAATTTAGTATCTCTGTCAAAAACTATGCTCCTTGGAAGACCATGTAGTATTACCACCTCTTTGAAAAACAAGTCTGCAATATGGACAACATCATGAGTTTTGTGGCATGGAATGAAATTGTGCCATTTCGGAGAACATATCAACCACCACGAATACTAAGTCATTACCCCTTTGTGTCCTTGGCAATCCAAGAACAAAATCCATACTTATGTCCTCCCATGGCCTTGATGGAACAAGAAATGGCTGATATAGGCCAGTATTGTGACTAAACCCCTTGGCAACTTGATAAACCTAGAAAATCTGTAAAAAAATTTTCACATCCTATGAAATTTGAGGCCAAAAATAATGTTCTCTAAGAATGGCAATGGGCTTATCTTGATGAAAATGTCCTGCCATCCCTCCACTGTGTTTCTCCTTAATCATATTTTCCCTCATGGAACTCCTTGGAATGCACAATTGACTACCTTTGAACAACATGCCATCCTGAATCAAATAGTCTAACCACTTGGTTCTATCTACAGCAACAGGTTCTTTACAAGCTTTGCATGCTTCAACAAAATCAAGATCCTCGGGGTATAAATTTTTGAGTTAATTAAACCCAACTACTTCAACCTGCATTACTATTAGAAACAACTGTCTCCTACTTAGTGCATCTGCAACCCTATTAGATTTTCCACTTCTATGCTTCAATACAAATGTAGAGCTCTGCAAAAATTCTACCCACTTCATATGCCTCTGATTCAATTTACCTTGGCTATTTAGGTACTGTAATGCCTGATGATCAGTATAAAAAATGCATTCCTTTGGCAATAAATAATGCCTCCATTTCTTTAAGGCCTAAACTATTCCATAGAACTCTTGATCGTAAATAGAATACTTCTTCTTTTCATCATTCAATTTTTCACTAAAATATGCAATAGGCTTACCTTCTTGGCTTAATACAACCCCAATAGCACTGCCACTGGCATCACAATCTACCTGGAAAACCTTTCTAAAATCTGGAAGTGCCAACAAAGGCTATTATGTTACCTTCTTCTTCAGCAATTCAAAACTTCTCGCAGCTGCTACAGTCCATTTGAACTCTTTTCTATCCCCTCTTACTGTATCAGTTAGGGGTGCACATATGCCACTGAAATTCTTAATAAACTTGCCGTAAAAACTAACCAAACCATGAAATGATCTTACCTCAGTAGTAGACCTTGGAGTAGGCCATTCCAAGATGGCTTTTACCTTCTCTGGATCCATTTTTAGACCTTCAGGTGATATAACAAACCCCAAATAGACTAACTCCCTTTTTGCAAAGATACATTTCTTCAGATTAATTAATAGTTTCTCTTCCCTTAGCCTTTCAAGGACACTACGAATATGTAGTAAATGTTCTTCCAAAATCTTGCTGAAAATTAAAATATCATCCAAATAGACAATAACAAATTTTCCCAAGAACTTCTTAAGTACCTCATTCATGAGCCGCATGAAGGTGCTTGGGGTGTTCATCAATCCAAAGGGCATGAATAACCACTCATAAAGACCCTCCTTGGTCTTGAAGGCTGTTTTCCACTCATCTCCTTCTTGAATCTGTATCTGGTGATAACCACTCTTCAGATCTATCTTTGTGAAGTACTAAGCTCCACTCAAGCAGTCCATAAGATCATCCATCCTTGGCAAAGGAAATCGGTACTTGATGGTGATCCTATTTATAGCTCAAGAATCTGTACACATCCTCCACTCTCCATCCTTCTTTGGTACAAGTACTGCACATGGACTCAGGCTCTCTTGAATCAAGCCCTTCCTCAACAACTCCTGAACCTGTCTATTTAGCTCCTCTGTTTCAGTAGGAGTCATCCTATGAGTAGCCTTGTTAGGCAAACTAGCTCCTGGAATCAGATCTATCTGATGACTGATTTGCCTTATTGGTGGCAATCCATCTGGAACATTATCAGAGATAATATCTCCAAACTCCCCTAGTAAATCTGAAACTTCAAGTGATATTTCACTACTACCTTCTTTATCTTTCCTAGGAATCAAAGCATAGCACATATGCTGATGTTTCATGCCATCTAAAAACTTCCTTCCATCAACAAGACAAATCCTAGCACTGCTACATTCCTTTTCACCTTCCTTTTTCATGGGCTTCAATTTTTAGCAAACTCCATCCTTTGTCAGAGAGTATGTGTTTGCATTTCCATCATGCACTGCATGTCTATCAAACTACCATGGTCTACCCAACAATAGATGGTAAACATCCATCGAAATAACATCACAGAGAACTTCATCATGGTAACTCCCAATTTTGAATTTCACTAAACACTGTTCCCTTACTAGGACCTTATGATCATCTTTTACCCAAGCAATCTAATAGGGCTGGGGATGTTTCTCCCTCTTGAGCTTCAGCTTAGAGACCATCTCTTCTGATACCAAGTTATTAGTTCTACCACCATCAATGATCACGTCACAACATTTATGCTCACACTTGCATCTGGTACGAAACAAACTCCTCTATTGTCCTGGTTCAATCTCACCACTTAGTAGGACTCTTTCATTTACCAAGGTCTCTCCTCTTTTTGCATCCTCTAAATATGATGATTGTGCATCCTCATCCACATGAGCAACCCTAGCTTGGCCCTCAGCTCTCCTATCTGTCCTTCCTTATCATTGAAGGAATTCAAAGGCACAATGACCTTCTTCATTGCAATGGAAATAGGTACCATGGAAGCCTCCTCTTCCTTGTCCACATCCTCTACCTCTTCCTCTCTGGTTTCCAAAGTCTTGATCATGGGAGCGGTTGAAACCCTCATTCCTCTGGTTCCTGCTAGTACCCACATCTTCATTTTTCTTTTGGGTTTCATTGTGGCCTCCAGATGATCTACCGCTTCCCCTTCCTCGTTGACCGTGCCCTCTTTGTCTTCCTTCAAAATTTTTATTCAACTTCTCTTCAACTTGTAGGGCAAACTAGTATGCCTCTTCAATGCTAGTCATTCTTACCAGACTTAATTCCTTTTGGATGCTAGGTCGCAACCCACTGATATAATGAGAAACCTTCTCCTTATTTGCTTCTGCATGCCCCACTCTAATCAAGAGTCAATAAAATTCCTCTATATATTCTTGGAATGATCTTCCTACTTGCTTTAACCCATGCATCTTCTTAAACAAATCAAGCTCGTAGTCCACAGGAATGAACTGCTTCTTCAATTTGTCCACCATGCGATCCCACCTTGTGACCTTCTCCTTTCCTCTTCTGTTTCTTTCCAATTGAACCTTTTGCCACCAGATTTTGGCATGGCCTTTCAGTTTGACCTTTGCAAACTTAACCCTATCTAGGTCCCTGATATCCTCATACTCAAAGTATTCTTCCAGTTCATTGATCCAATCGATCAACTCATCTGGTTTCAGATTTCCTGAAAATACACCAACTTCAATTGTGGGTCTTTTCCCAAAGTTAGTAATGGCCCTAAAAAGCCTTTCCTCTACATGATTTAGAACTTCCCCATCAAATTCCCCTTCTAGTCCCATAACTTCTTCTTCATTTTCATCCTCACTGTCATCACTAGCAGCAATATTTGCTCCTCTATGAAGCTCCTCTTGCAATGCTTGTACCTGCCTTTGGAGGGCTCTAACCTCCTCAGGATTAATAGCTCTGGCCCTTCTGCCACGCTCTCTTCATGGAGGTATCTTCTTACTCAATCCCATAACCACACAGTCCTGGTGCAAACTGCCTCACAGTCGACGCTCTGTCTACACACTCAGGAAAACTAGCTTTGATACCACTTGATGGGGACCCAACCCAAGAACTCTTCCAAACTCCACTCTGAACTGCCTTTTACAATGCCAAAAATCTCCTTAAATAGACCCCAAAGGGTTAAGGACTAGGAATAAATTCTAGAAGGTGCTAGTAGGCATCCAATGACCAAATAGAAGGTTCCAGAAGTTGCATTAGAAGTCGGCGCAAATCTAGAAGAATCCAAAAATGGTAACCGAACTTTCGAGAGGCATAACTTTTGAACCGTAGCTCTAATTGACGAACCATTTACATTTTTTGAAAGCTCTCGAAGTGCTCTATAGCCCTATGGACAAGCTTTTCTCATCCCTCATTTTTTGGCCCTTTTCAATGTCATTTAATGCCCCAAACCTGAATTTGAAGCATTCTTAGGAGGTCTCCAAAACCCAAAAAACTGCAATAACTTTCAAACCGTGGGGCCTTTTGACCTGATTCTTTTTTTGGAGTGCTCTAAATCACAATTACATTCATCTAGCCAATTGACACCTTATAGGTCACCAAAATGATGGCCAAATTGCATGCTCCTATTTTTTCAAGATTTTTTAGCACACTGATAGTTGAACCGTGAGAGTTGGAACCTTTATTTGACCCAAATGGGTGTCCAAAAATGAAAACACGTGAAACAGAAACTAAGTCTAAGTACATTTTTTTTTGGGTGACACAGGATTGCCCTTATACCTCTGGATGCTCCTGCATCACTAATTTCCCTTGGTAGCCAATGGAATGCTCATTGGCTACTAGAATTATTCTAGAAGACTCAGTAGCAACTATAGAATTTGGTGGCTATAGAATTACATGGAAAACATTGTAGATTGTTCAATGAGCTCGGTAGCCATACAAAATCTGAATAAGTGTTGTCACTAATAACAAACTTGACTAATATTCCAACAAAGCCATTGTAGATATATAATACTAGCATAATCAAACTAAACATGATATGACCATTTTACAACATTTCATGATTTTCAAATATAAAATCCAACTAATATTTGCATTAAAACATAATTTCTTACTCCTCAAAAAAATAACCAACCAAGGACGTGAATGTATTTTCAAGCATCATCAATAAGTTCTAACATCATAAATAATCACCTTAAAAATAAAGTGCCTTATAGTATCAAATAGTATGAATAATAATCTAAAAGAATCCCAACTTATAACAACGTCTCAAAGTATGAAGTATCTAAAATACAAATAAACTAGTATGCTATGGTATGATGGGTCAGGGAGAGACGTCACAAGTTCATTGTGAAAAGTATTATTTATCTCATACAAGAAACTAGGATTGCAATTCTCTTAATCAATTGTGCTCTAGAAAATCCCTAATTATTATGCCCTAGTATCTCTTGCACCCTAGCTTGCTTCAAAAAATTCTAATTTTACCACACCCTTTGAATTAAGGTGGGAGATTTGAAAAATTCCCTAATACCTTTTTAAATTTCTTATTCTAAGGTTATTTCTATGATTATTTGTAAAAATATTTTATGAAATTGTCATTTTTCCCTAGCTCGTAACTCAGTTTTAACCCTAGGCCATGTTGTGGTTAGCATGATTCTTGTTTGTTCCTTGTTTGTAACCCTTCTAGTGATTTGTTATTATTGTTTTTGATCTCCTTCAAGATCAATAGATGTCACATTCTCACAGATTCAAGATGCAAATCCTTTAACCAAAGTGAGAAAGAGATAGAATGACACCTATCTAGTGGGACCCAAGAAAACAAAGAAGTCAATGATTTTACAATAGCCATTGATCTCCTTCTAGATCAACTAATTTCACATCCTCATATTTGGAAACTTTTTAGTGTTTAAGAAGTAAGAGAATGTGACATGTTGACGCATGTCTAGATGGGGGCCATAACTTCTTACTCTAAAGTGCTTTGCTGAAATATGATAGCTATCACATCCATATTGGTTCCAAAGTTAAACTAAGTTTTGTTCCATGATCATTGATTTAAGTGATGATCAAGGGCTATCCCATTCTTGTAAAGTGAAAGTGTTTGATGTCTATGAAATGTGAAAATATGATAGATTTCCATGTGTCCCTGTCGGTCCTCAAAACATATAATAAAATTTGTTTTTCTCAGCAATTGATTAGAAGGAAAATTGATGGTTGTCATTGTATGTAGTGTAAAATCATTGCCTAGACTATGGGCCCCCATTCTTCAATTTATCAATTTCTTGAATCAATGCATTAGAATGTTTTATTAAATTACTTCAAATCATTTTCCTTGATCAAATTTCAATTAATTTAATCATTTCAATATTTCCTAAGGTTTGATCATCTTATCCTAAGTCTTATTAAAGTAAAAGAAAACTTCTCTTTTAATTATATAAAATAGCTCCTATTTAATTAAAAGAACTTGCTCCCTTTCAATTAAAATCCCCACTTAAATCTCTCCTTACAATGAAAAAAAGAAATAAATTAAATAAAAATAAATAAATAAATCTTTTTTTCTCTACAATTAAATGCACATATTTCTAAGTGGGATTCCTTAATTTCCTCTTTCCACTTTCTTTTCAAATACTCCTCTTTTCTAATTGGTGGAATTTTCTCTCACACAGATCAACCCTTATTATCCCATATTGGTTGTGAAAAGCCTTCCACCTCCACAATTGACTATATAAGGAGCCCTCTACTTCTCATTTGGATAGATGTTAGTTGATATAGTGCTGTTATGTTGCAAGTTTGATGAGAAATTTTGGAGGAGTTTGAGAATTAGGGTTTGGACATTGGAGCTTCATTGTAACTTTTCTCTTTTGTCTCCTTCTCTCTTGCTTCCATGGCTTCCATCATCATGCTTCATGTATGTATTTTCATATTAACTTAGAGTCATATTTTCTTCATATATCAAGATTGCACTATTATTTCCCTTCATAATTTAGGTTTAAGTTTCTAAATAGGGTTGTTTCTTTGTATTTTGAGTTTAGAGATCATATGAAGGCTCAAACACTCAATTTACAAAAACTAGTATGTTTTGGAAAAATGGGTCCCTAGAGAAAAAAATAAAAATATTTTTCTAAAATTTTGATATATTTGGAAAGGTTTCTATTTTTTAATAGGGGTCTCTTTTTGTATATTTAGGGTTTTGGGTCCAAATTTAGGGCATATAGGTCCAATCTTATTGACTAGGTCAAAAATTAAAATTTAAAAAAGGGCATTTAATTATTAACTTGCATTTAATTTTCACATGGTTCATTGTATCATGTAAGTTTTCATTTGGAATATTTGTCAGCTACTAGTACTCCTAACAATAAGATTTTGAGATCTAACCCTAGGGTTTACACAAGACATATATATCTTGTATTGGTTTGCTTGTTGTTTCCTTGGAGTGCTTGCTTGGTTCGTTAGATCAGATGAGTGATATGCACACGCTGCTTTGGATATGAGGTATTCCTATACATCTCTATAATATTTGTACTTTAAATTAAAAGTGAACTTCTCATGTATTTGTCTTGA
The DNA here is from genome assembly GCA_028749045.1 of Cupressus sempervirens. NCBI lineage: Eukaryota > Viridiplantae > Streptophyta > Pinopsida > Cupressales > Cupressaceae > Cupressus > Cupressus sempervirens. Next base: position 749,357,143 of record CM053792.1, read on the forward strand.
GTGTTTTATCTTCTTTTGTAATTCACATTTTGATTAGTGCTCTAAAATTGGACCTAGATTTTCTTTCTTACATACATGTTTCACATAGTAATTAGGCCCTATGAAGACTATTTGTGGTGATCTTGAGAGAGTATGATTCATTTTATTCCATTGCATGTGAAGCTCTTTTTGATGATAGTGTTGATCTCAAATTGGTTTTGATAAGTGAGTGTTAACACACTTAAGCCTTTTACTTAGTTCATGTTGAGCACAACATGTAAATATTAGACCATGTTGAGTTACAATGGGTGTCGAGCCACTCATGTGCCAAGTCACTCAAGTGTCAAGTAGATAGACCATTCCAAGTGATTTAGGAGCCAAGCAACTAGTGGATGTCGAGAAATATAGGTGTCAAGCTATAGCATAATCATAGTGTATGCTGAGAATCAGAGACTTCATATGTCGTGTGACATAGTTTTGACATATTTTTTGTAATGGGACAAACAACTATGTAAACCATTTGTGAGTTGACTTAAGATTATATTTCAATATTTTGGAGATAAGGATGAGTCTCTAGTTGGATTCCCTATGCAATTACATGCAACCAATCAGAAAATGGGAAGGTTTAAGTGGCAAAGTGGATGAATCTCAGCTATAGATTCATACCTAACCCTAAGTCATTAAGTATTCTTAAGGAGGAAAAAACCCTAAAATCTCTAATGAATGTGTAAGGAATTGAAGGAGAGAAGAGAGAAGTTTGCATGTGAAAACTACATATTCATGATGACTTAGAAGTTATGAAGAAAGAGTGAATTGCAAAATCATTAGAGAAGAACAGAGGATAGAGTAGAGGATACAACATTGAGACATCCGATCAAGAAGGATCAAGAAGACATTTTTTAGAGGTGATCTATTATTAGGAAATCAAGTGTTAATTGAAGGATCTATGCTAAGACATTTTAAGAGGTGATTTAAGTCAAAATCTCTTAACAGAGTAGTCCTAACAGGCTATATGAAATCCTTTAACAAGGTGCTTACTTAGTTGTGAGTTAAAGTCCTTTAGTAAGGCACAATTCTAATAGGGTGTTGAAATCCTCTAACAAGGTGAAACCTAAAAGTCTTTGTAAGCCTTTAATAGGGTAGACCTTTCATAAGGTATATCATGACTCATGATCAAAACATTGTAACCTTCACTAGATACATTTTATTACTACAATAGTGAATATTTGTGGGTGTTATGCCCACCCAAGTTTTACCTTCTCATGTGGAGGGTTTCTGGGTAATGATATCTAGTGTTATGTGTGTGATTGATTGAATCTTTACATGATTTAGATGTATGTGCTTTACATGTTATTTTAGTTTATCTATTGAATGCACAAGATCGATGTGTGGTGAAAGCTTTATGGGTTCAAGTTTTAACTACTGATTCACCCCCCTTCTCAAAAATTTACCTTTCCTAATGTTATTCTAATAGATAGATCCCCTTGTAGGTAGGGAAATATTTAATATTATTTCATTATCTCACTTGGTTTGTCTTCAAAATTTGTTGGTTCTTTCTCTCTTGAGATTGGTGGTGATTTTTGTTGGCTTTACAAACCTCAATAAAGTGATTTCAAATTAGCATGAAAATGAATTTATTCTCTATGTTTGGATGAAGTGAAGAGGCTAGAGGAGTATGCTCTATTTCCTTTTGGGCACATTAGAAGTTTGGAACCCTTGAATCCAAACTAAGTCCCCATGTGGTCCAATTTTGTTAGTCTTCCTTGATTAGAGAGGGTTAACCATTGTGGACACTCCCTTTATTGTGTTAGCCACATGTACATAGCCTCAAGTAGTAGTCACCACTTTCATCATGGTAGCAACACCTACTATATAATTTTTTTTATGGAAGAAATTTCCATGGGTGTAGTCTATTGTTGGGCTATCAGATTTCCTCAGCATCTTTGATTGAATAAATTCTCAGAATGTGTCAAAGCCCTAGTGCACCAAGATTGGATTTTGCCCACTTGTGACTGCAAGAGTTATAGAGTTGACCATTACTAAGAACCATAGTGCAACCCAATTTTTCTTTTCTAGGACTATTCTTGTTATGCATAAGGTTGCTTTGTCCCTTGCCCATTGCTTGTAGAAATTTTCTTGAACTCCTTGATTGTTGTCTTGCATGCCTAATTTAAGATAAAAATCTATTGATGCATCTAGTTGGTCAATTAAAACAAACAAGACAACTGAGTTTCTAAGCTAAAACCTTTCTCAATTTGTTATCTTGTCATTTCTAGTACTCCTTGGTTGATCTGGTTAAGATTAGGTTGATCTTTGAAAGGAAATAACAATGCAAGATTAATCTATGAAGCAAAGATGAATCTAAGATGATATTAAAATGCAAGGATGAAGCATGATGATGGAAGCCATGGATGCAAGAGAGAAGAAGACAAGAAGAGAGAAGTTTCAATGAAGCTCCAATATCCAAACCCTAAGGCTCAAACCCTAATTCTCAAAATCCTTCTCCAAAATTGCTCTCCAAACCTCCAGCATAAGAATACTATAGCAACTAACATCTATCCAAATGAGAAGGAGATGGCTCCTTATATAGTCAATTGTGGAGGTATGAGGCTTCTCACAAAAAATATGGGATAATAAGGCTTGATCCATGTGAGACAAAATTCTACCAATGACAAAAGATGAGTGTTTGAAAAGAAAGTGGAAAGTGGAAATTAAAGAATCACACTTAGAAATATGTGCATTTAAGTGTAGAGAAAAAATGGTTTGATCAAGGAAAATGGTTTGAATTTATTTAATCAAATATTGCAATGCATTGATTCAGTAAATTGATTAATTTAAGAATGGGGCCCCATAGTCTAGGGGACCATTTTAGGGTGTATTCATTTTCCCCTCTGACAAATGTGGGATAATTTTGGGAACACATGTATTCAAAGAATGCAGTTGAAGTGTGAGGTCAATTTGAGATCACAAAACAACACAGATGTGTGGTCAACTTAGTAACACATTAGGAAAAAGAATACAACTTTTGATAACAATTTGGTCTTGATAGAGACAAGGTTGTCCTTGGTGGAACAAACATTGATAAAGCTGAATCAAGGATTAAAGTTTGATAGGTATTTCCCCTTCATGATCAAAATTTAAATGATAATAGAGGAGAAATAAAAATTTGATAAATTTGATCAAATCAAACTAGAGATAAGGTTCTTGATGTAAGATGAAAAATATAAGAATCATAGAACCAAGGTAGATCATCAAGCATAAAAGATTATACCCCAAAGTTGAATTAGAAGAAAAGAAGTGGGGTGAAAGAAAATGGAAGATAGAAGTGTGGAAGAGGTGGAAAGAAGTAAGAGAATTCACCTCAAGAAATAAAATGCCTCAAAATAAATCAACTATTTAAGATAGAAAATTTTGATTGAGATAATGAAAGAAGATAAGGAAATGAAGATCAAGACATGACCATATTTGATTAAAATTCAGAAAGAAAGATGAAGGAAAACCCTCTCAAACTCCTAAAAATGAATAATGCAAGCTATATGAAAATGCAAAAGGTGTACTTGCAATAGACAACCTATAACATAAGATTTTGTGTTCATAATTCATTAGCGAATTCAAAGGAACTTATTTTCATCATTGGGCCATTATAACAGACATCATAAAATCACACAATCATCACTAGTCAAAAGCACAACTATGAAGATATGAATGTGATATATATCGGATTGGAATGTGGAAAGATTCTAACATAAGAATCAAAGACATAAATGTTAAGATGACTTTGATGTTAGCTTACCCAATTTAATGTAGCAAAACCATGCTCACATCAAGGTATAGATGCTGGGATGACCATAAGAATGGTTGTGAAAAAATAGTCAAGGATGATGCCTCAAATCTCCTAAGTGTTTCAAGAGGACAACAAGAGACAATCTAGAGTTTTAAAACCACACCCACAAGAAGAAAGAAAAGTAAAATATGCCCCTTGCCCCAAGTCCTCTAGCTATGCATACTAGAGAGATTTATTATATAAGGATACTTAAAAAAAATTAATAATAGTTAGCACACAAAGAAAATATCATGCCATAGCTCAAGCATTAAGCATTTGTGTTTTAAAAATTTAAGTGTGTTAACTAATACTAAGTTCTGAGGATAAAGATCAAATTCTTGCAAGTAGGTAAGATCACATGACAAAATTGGGTAAGACCAAACCAATAGGTGTTAAAAAAACTCGATGCCAGGAGTTGTATTGAAAAATACAGTTGGGGTGGTGTTAAAAAACACATTTTGCGAGCTTTCCTAAAGACTAATGCATCCAAAAGACCAAAGCTAACATAGTTATGCCCCCTAGACAAAGACTAACCAAGGAAACAAGGACAATGAATGATTGAGAAGGGATAAGTGTCGAGGAGACACACTAAGAAATAGGGGTCCAAAGGCCTCAAGTAGCACCCCTTTCCAAGTTTTTACCACTTATATCTTATTGCAATTTTATTTTTTCTTCTTTTATTGAATTTTTTGATATTTTAAATTTTTTAAATTTTTTTTGGAATATATAATTTTTTTGGAGATACATCAAAGCACCCATTTCTTTGTTTTCACTAATATGATCATTTTTTCAGAACATTTTTCAATTTTTAGAATTTTTGACAATATATCATTTTTTTGGAGTTTTGAAAATATATCATTTTTTTTTTGGGATTTTTGAAATATATCAATAAATATATACAACTGATACTGCCAAAAAGAATAGACATCATGGATAGAACTTTTTCAGGTGCAAGACATTAATAGGATCATAGAGCTGCTCTCCCTCTTCTATAGACAATAAATAATCACCAGACCCAAAAGTTGTTGTTATGATGTAAGGTCCAAGCTAATTAGGGTCAAATTTCCCCTTTTGATCTCTTTGTTATTAATTCTCAAGATTTTCACATAGGACAAGATCTTCCACTTGGAACTCTCTAGTGCGAACCTTTTTTGTTGAAGGATTTGGACATGTACTTTTGATAAACCCTCATATGGTCAAATGATGCTTTACATTTCTTATCTAGAAGTTCTAACTCTTTATGTCTCATGGCATGGTAGTCTTCATCTATAACTAAACCTTCGAGAGAAACTCTAAGTGAAGGAATATGAACCTCTAAAGGTAACACTACTTCAACACCATATGTGAGGGCAAAAGTACTAGCCCAAGAAGGAGTACAAATACTCCTTCTATAGGCACACAAAGTTGGATGTATCTATAAATGCTAATCTATGCCACTCTCATAAAATGTTTAATGTAGGATCTTTAGAATGTCCTTATTTGATGCTTCTGCTTGACTATTTTCTTAAAGAAAGTAAATGGAGGACCATCGTTGTTTCATCTTGAATCTATTGCAGAGCTATTTAAGGTCCTTATTTTTGAACTAGCCTCCATTATTGGTAATAATCTCAGAAGGAACTCCATATTGATAGATGATATGGTTCAAAATTAATAGAGAGACTATTTTTTTTGAGGCAATAGAAAGTGGGACAACTTCTACCCATTTAGTAAAGTAATCAGTACCAGTGATAATAAACTTGTATCCACATAATGAGTTAGGATGAATCTTCCCAACAAGACCAAAGGCTTAGCATTGAAACAACCAATGAGAAATATAAGAAATGAGCTCCCTACCTAGAGCATTTATTAGGTTACCATGTTTTTGACAATTTTTTACATGACATTGCAAAAGCTACTGCATCAATATGCATCATGGGCCAATAGTATCCCACCCTAAGAAACCTTTGAGCCATCAAAAGACCATTGGAATGTCCCCCATACATGCCCTCATGGATGTCAAATAATGCTTGATGAAATTATTCTTTTTCTAAGAATTTAAGAAGCATTCCATCTGGAGCCCTCCTATATGAATCACCAGAGATAAGAGAATGGTGAGAGGCATTTTGGATAAGGTTTCTATGTTCAGGTTGGTTAAAGGTTTTGGATATAATACCATCACAAAGGTGTGAATAAATGACACCATAATGGGATGACTCATGACCAACAAGGGTGCAAATAACATGACTTAGGAATCACATATAGGGTAATGTAGCTCTTCCATGAGAAATCCAAATCTAGATTCATGTTACTCTAACTAAAGAAGTGTACCAAGTGTAGCCATGGCATTAGTTGCTTTTTTTATTATAAAATTTTCTTTATTTTTAATGAAAAGTCATTTTATGGGTGCAACTTAGTAAATTTTTTAGAAAAGTCTACATTTTTGGAAAGGTCTCTGAATTCTAAATAGGTTTATTTATTTGTGTTTTGAGTTTATAGATCAAATGAGGGTTCAAACACTTGATTTAAAAAAATTGGTATCTTTTGGTAAAATGCATCCCTAGGGCACAAATGAAAATATTTTTCTGAAATTCTAACTTTTTTGCAAAGGTTTCTATTTTTAATAGTGTCTCTTTTCTGTATTTAGGGTTTTGGGTCTAAATTCATGGCATATAGGTCTAATCTTGTTGACTAGGTCAAAAATCAAAATTAGAAAAAGGACATTTAATGATTAACTTACGTTTAATTTTCACATGGTTCAATGCATGATGTTAGTTTTCATTTGGGTTATTTGTTGGTTATTATTACTCCTAATAATTAGATTTTGAGATCTAATCATAAGGCTTGCATAAGACATCTATCTTGTATTGGTTTTCTTTTTTTTGCTTGGAGCACTTTCTTAGTTCATTAGATTAGTGGAGTGATATGTGGGTGTTGCTTTGGATCTGTGGTATTCTTATACATCTCTATAAAATTTGGAATTTGGAATTAAAAGTGAACCTCTCATGTGTTTGGCTTGAGTGTTTTACATGCTTTTGTAATTCACATTTCAATTGGTACTCTAAAATTGGAACTAGATTTTATTTCTTGGATACATGTTTCACATAGCAATCAAGCCCTATAAACACTACTTATGGTGATATTGAGAAACTGGGCTTCTTTCACTTTCCTTACATGCGAAGCTCTTCTTGACAAATGATTTTATATTATTTCATTATCTTTCTTGGTTTGTCTTTGAAATTTTCTAGTACTTTCTCTCTTGAGATTAGTGGTGATTATTGCTAGCTTTCCAAACCTCAGTGAAGTGATTTGAAATTAGCATGTCAATGAATTTTTTTGCTATGTTTGGGTAAGGTGAAGAGGCTAGAGAAGTATGCTCCCTTCCCTTTTGGGCACATTAGAAACTTGGAACCCTTGAATTTGAACTAAGTCCCCATGTCATCCAATTTTGTGAGCCTTCCTTGATTAGAGATGGTTAACCATAGTGGACAGTCTCATTATTGCATAAACCATGTGGATGAAACCTCAAGCGATAGTAGCCATTTTCACCATGATAGAAAGACCCACTATATAAATGTCCTTGTGGAAGAAATCTCCATAGTTGTAGTCTTTTGCTGGGCTGTTAGATTTCCTCAACATGTTTGACTGATTAAATTCTTAGAATGTGTCAAAACCCTGGTGTGCTAGGATTAGATTTCACTTAGTTGAGATTTCAAGAGTTGCAAAGTTGACCATTGCTAAGAACCATAGTGTAGCCCAATTTTTCCTTTCTAGGACTATGTGCATGATTGGGAAACATTTTGAGAATATACAAAGTAGTGGTTCTAGGGATTAGATTCATACTAAGACACTATTCATTTTTATGCATAATTTTTCTTTATCCCTTTCCCATTTCTTGTAGACATTTTCTTGAATACCATGATTGTTCTCTTGCATTCCTAATTTATGATAAAAATCTATTGATGCATCAAGTTGGTCAATTAAAATGAACAAGAAAACTAAGTTCTCGAGTTGAGACCTTTCTTGATTTGTTATCCTATCATTTCTAATCCTCCTTGGTGTTAATCTTAGATTGGTTTTGAAAATTGAGTGCCTATACACTTTAGTCATTTACTTAGTTCATGACAAATAAGTAACATATGCTGAGTAAACAGTGAGTACTGAGTTAATCATGTGCTGAGTCACTCAAGTGTAAAGTAGACAGTATGTGCTGATTTATATAGGAGTCAAGAAGATAGTGCATGCTGAGGCATTTGGATGTCGAGTGATAGTATTGAAGTCACAATAAGTGTTGAGCACCATGGCCTTCAAGTGTTGAGTAACATAGTTTTGACATAGTTGTTTGTATTGGTACAAACTACTATGTAAACCATTTTTGGGCTAACTTAAGGATTGAATTACAATATTTTGTTGATAATGATGAATCTTAATTGGGAATCCTTATGTATTACACATACCCAATTAGGTAAAGGGGAGGTTTAAGTGGAAATATAGATGAATCATAGTCATTGATTCATACCTAAGCCTAAGTCACCTAGCTCTTCTTAAGGAGGAAAAACCCTAAACTTCTTATGATGAGTGAAATGGGAATGAATGAATGATCAAGAAGAGTTTTGCATGTGCAAACCAGGACATTCATGGTGATCAATATAATGATCTAAATTGCATTGTAGAATAAGTTAAAGGAGAATAGAGGAAGGAAATAGTGAACAACAAAGACACATCTAATCAAGATAAATCAAGTATACAACAATATAGAGGTAATATATCATCAAGAAATAGAGCATTAATCATAGGATCATTGCTAATACATTCTAATAGGTGAATAAGTTAAATCTCTTAACAAAGTAGTCCTAATAGGTTGTATTGAAATCCTCTGACAAGGTGCTTACTTAATTGTGAGTTGAAGTTCTTTAACCAAGCACACTTATAATAGGGTGTTGAAATCCTTTAATAGGGTAAGACCTAACAATCTTTGTAAGCTTTTAACAGGGAAAACCTTTCATAGGGTACATCATGTTTCATGATCAAACATTGTAACCTTCAATGGATATACTTTATTACTATAGTAGTGAAGATTTGTGAGTGTCATCCCACCCAAATTTTACCTTCTCATTGGAGGGTTTCTAGGTAATCATATCTTATGTCCTATATGTGTGAATGCTTACTTGTTTACATATTTTAGATGTATATGATTTACATGGTATTTTGGTTTATTTATTGAATATGTGAGATGGATGTGTGGTGAATATTTTTATGGTAGCACTGATTCACACCCCCCGCTCTCAAAGTTTACCTTTCCTAATGTAATTTCAACAATTGGTATTAGAGCCTTGTCTGTTGAAAATTAATCTTAGTAGCTTTCAGGAAAGATCTCTGAAATGGAAGTCTACAAGTTGGGAAAAGTTATTGAGAACTAGGAGACAACTCATTCTAAATCAGTTGAATGAAGCAAGAGAAGATCTAAAGAAATCATCGAGAAGAAGGGGGGAAATTTCTATTGAGGCAAATGACAAAAAATAGAAAGAGATGGACACTACTAAGAAATTTACAAATGGAAACTCCAATGAATTTGATGTAGCAAATGTAGTTCTAATGAAAAAGAACAAAACCCTAGCTGAAGAGATAAAAAAATTAAGATAGAAAAAGAATCACAAGCCATATTACTATGTAAGGTGACTAAACAAAAAAAGAAAGCTATAGAAGAAAAAGTCATGATTGAAGATGACAAAAGAGTTTTAACCAACAAAATAGAAGAGAAATCATCATAAGTAAAGAGGATTGCTCACATGCAAATGGAAACAATGTATCAAGTCACAATTGCTAATCATGAATTAAATAGTAGAGATATTGAGATAACAACACTAAATTTTTAGAATGAATAGTTGAGAAATTATCTTAAAAGGGAAAAGGATTTTGCTGAAAGTTTCAATAAACCTAGTGAAGCTATCAAGTACTTTGAATAATTGATGACATTCCCTAGATCTAAAAATGATACATCTAGACTGGGATACACAAGTATTGAAGAAGGAGAATCATCTAAAAGTGTTGAAGAAAGAAGTAACAAAGGTAAGAACTCAAAACCTACTTGTCATAATTGTGGTAATAAAGGACATATGATGCAGGAGCATCCAAAGGTATAAGGGCAATCCTTTGTCACCCAAAAAAATGTACTTAGACTTAGTTTCTATTTCATGTCTTTACATTTTTGGATACCCATTTGGCTCAAATAAAGGTTCCAACTCTCATAGTTCAACTATCAGTGCATTTGAAAATCCTAAAAAAATAGGAGCATGCAATTTGGCCATCATTTTGGTGACCTAGAAGGTGTGACTTGGCCAGATGAATGTAATTGAGATTTAGAGCATTCCAAAAAAAGAATCAGGTCAAAAGGCCCCACGGTTTGAAAGTTATTGCAGTTTTTCGGGTTTTGGAGACCTCCTAAGAATGCTTCAAATTCAGGTTTGGGGCATTAAATGACCTCGAAAAGGGTCAAAAAATGGGGGACGAGAAAAGCTGGTCCATAGGGCTATAGAGCGCTTCAAGAGCTTTCTGAAAATGTAAACGGTTCGTCAATCAGAGCTACGGTTCAAAAGTTATGCCTCCCAAAAGTTTGGCTACCGTTTCTGGATTCTTCTAGATTTGCACCGACTTCTAACGCGGCTTCTGGAACCTTCTATTTTTTCGGTGGATGCCTACTAGCACTTTCTAGAATGTACTCCTAGTCCTTAACCCTCCAGGGTCTATTTAAGGAGATTTTTGGCATTGTAAAGGCAGTTTGGATTGGAGCTTGAGAGGAGGTGCTAAAAGGAGAAATATTCTCCAGATTTATGCTATTGTAAGCCCGTAGGGCAAGTTTTGAAGTTTATTTTCTCTGCATTGTTTGTACTACCATATTTTCTCAGTTAATATAATTCCCCCTTTCTATTTTGTCTATTTTGTTGTTGGGTTGTGTCCCCATCAAGTGGTATTAGAGCAGGTTTTCCTGAGTGTGTAGACAGAGCGCCGACTGTGAGGCAGTTTGCACCAGGACTGTGTGGTTGTGGGTTCGAGTTAGAAGATGCCGCCATGAAGAGAGCATGGCGAAAGGGCTAGAGCTATTGATCCTGAGGAGGTTAGAGCCCTCCAGAGACAAGTACAAGCATTGCAAGAGGAGCTTTGTAGAGGAGCAAATATTGTCGTAGATGACAATAGTGAGGATGACAATGAAGAGGAAGTAATGGAAGTTGACAGGGAAGTTCTGAATCCTGTAGAGGAAAGGCTTTTTAGGGCCATTACTAGGTTTGGGAAAAGACCTACAATTGAAGTGGGTATATTTTCGGGAAATTTGAAACCAGATGAGTTGATCGATTGGATCAATGAACTGGAAGAATACTTTGAGTATGAGGATATAAGGGACCCAGATAGGGTTAAGTTTGCAAAGGCCAAACTGAAAGGCCATGCCAAAATCTGGTGGCAAGAGGTTCAACTGGAAAGACTTAGAAGAGGAAAGAAGAAGATCACAAGATGGGATCGCATGGTGGACAAATTGAAGAAGCAGTTCATTCTTGTGGACTACGAGCTTGATCTGTTTAAGAAGATGCATGGGTTAAAGCAAGCAGGAAGATCAGTCCAAGAATATACAGAGGAGTTTTACTGACTCCTGATTAGAGCGGGGCATGCAGAAGCAAATAAGGAGAAGGTTTCTCGTTATATCAGTGGGTTGCGACCTAGCATCCAAAAGGAATTAAGTCTGGTAAGAATGACCAGCATTGAAGAGGCATACCAGTTTGCCCTACAAGTTGAAGAGAAGTTGAATAAAAGGTTTGAAGGAAGACAAAGAGGGAACGGTCAAGGAGGAAGGGGAAGTGGTAGATCATCTGGAGGCCGCAATGAAACCCAAAATAAAAATGAAGATGTGGGTACTAGCAGGAACCAGAGGAATGAGGGTTTCAATCGCTCCTGTGATCAAGACTTTGGAAATCAAAGAGGAAGAGGTAGAGGACGTGGACAAGGAAGAGGAGGCTTCCATGGTACTTGTTTCCATTGCAATGAAGAAGGTCATCGTGCCTTTGAATGCCCTCAACAACAAGGAAGGACAGTTAGGAGAGCTGAGGGCCAAGCTAGGGTTGCTCATGTGGATGAGGATGCACAATCATTACATTCAAAGGATGCAAAAAGAGGAGAGACCTTGGTAAATGAAAGAGTTCTACTAAGTGGTGAGAATGAACCAGGAAAACGGAGGAGTTTGTTCCGTACCAGATGCAAGTGTGAGGATAAATGTTGTGATGTGATCATTGATGGTGGTAGCACTGATAACTTGGTATCAGAAGAGATGGTCTCTAAGCTGAAGCTCAAGAGGGAGAAACATCCCCAGCCCTATCGGATTTCTTGGGTAAAAGATGATCATAAGGTCCTGGTAAGTGAACAATGTTTAGTAAAATTCAAAATTGGGAGTTACCATGATGAAGTTCTCTGTGATGTTATTTCGATGGATGTTTGCCATCTATTGTTGGGTAGACCATGGTAGTTTGATAGACATGCAATACATGATGGACATGCAAACACATACTCTCTGACAAAGGATGGAGTTCACCACAAATTGAAGCCCATGAAAAAGGAAGGTGAAAAGGTATGTATCAGTGCTAGGATTTGTCTTGTTGAAGGAAGGAAGTTTTTAGATGGCATGAAACATCAGCGTATGTGCTATGCTTTGATTCCTAGGAAAGATAAAGAAGGTAGTAGTGAAATACCATTTGAAGTTTCAGATTTACTAGGAGAATTTGGAGATATTATCTCTGATAATGTTCCAGATGGATTGCCACCAGTAAGGCAAATCAGTCATCAAATAGATTTGATTCCAGGAGCTAGTTTGCCTAACAAGGCTGCTCACAGGATGACTCCTACTGAAACAGAGGAGCTAAATAGACAGGTTCAGGAGCTATTGAGGAAGGGCTTGATTCGAGAGAGCTTGAGTCCATGTGCAGTACCTACAGTACTTGCACCAAAGAAGGATGGAGAGTGGAGGATGTGTATAGATTCTCGAGCTATAAATAGGATAACCATCAAGTACCGATTTCCTTTACCAAGGATGGATGATCTTATGGACTGCTTGAGTGGAGCTCAGTACTTCACAAAGATAGATCTGAAGAGTGGCTATCATCAGATACAGATTCGAGAAGGAGATGAGTGGAAAAAAACCTTCAAGACCAAGGAGGGTCTTTATGAGTGGTTAGTCATGCCCTTTGGATTGACGAACGCCCCAAGCACCTTCATGCGGCTCATGAATGAGGTACTTAAGAAGTTCTTGGGAAAATTTGTTATTGTCTATTTGGATGATATTTTAATTTTCAGCAATACTTTGGAAGAACATTTACTACATATTCGTAGTGTCCTTGAAAGGCTAAGGGAAGAGAAACTGTTAATTAATCTAAAGAAGTGTGTCTTTGTAAAAAGGGAGTTAGTCTATTTGGGATTTGTTATATCACCTGAAGGTCTCAAAATGGATCCAGAGAAGGTAAAAGCCATCTTGGAATGGCCTACTCCAAGGTCTGCTACTGAGGTAAGATCATTTCATGGTCTGGTTAGTTTTTACAGGAAGTTTATTAAGAATTTTAGTGGCATATGTGCACCTCTAACTGATACAATAAGAGGGGATAGAAAAGAGTTCAAATGGACTGCAACAGCCGCGAGAAGTTTTGAATTGCTGAAGAAGAAGGTGACTGAACAGCCTGTGTTGGCACTTCCAAATTTTAGAAAAGTATTCCAGGTGGATTGTGATGCTAGTGGCAGCGCTATTGGGGTTGTATTAAGCCAAGAAGGTAAGCCTATTGCATATTTTAGTGAAAAATTGAATGATGCAAAGAAGAAGTATTCTGTTTATCATCAAGAGTTCTATGCAATAGTTCAGGCCTTAAAGAAATGGAGGCATTATTTGCCAAATGAATTTGTTTTGTATACTGATCATCAGGCATTATAGTACCTAAATAGCCAAGGTAAATTGAATCAGAGGCATATGAAGTGGGTAGAATTCTTGCAGAGTTATACATTTGTGTTGAAGCATAGAAGTGGAAAATCTAACAGGGTTGCAGATGCATTAAGTAGGAGACAACTGTTGCTTACAACAATACAGGTTGAAGTAGTTGGGTTTGATGAACTCAAGAATTTGTACCCCAAGGATCCTGATTTTGCTGAAGCATGGAAAGCTTGTCAAGAACCTGTTGCTGTAGATAGAACCAAGTGGTTAGACTATTTGATTCAGGATGGCATGTTGTTCAAAGGTAGTCAATTGTGCATTCCAAGGAGTTCCATGAGGGAAAATCTGATTAAGGAGAAACACAGTGGAGGGATGGCAAGACATTTTGGTCGGGATAAGACCATTGCCATTCTTAGAGAACATTATTTTTGGCCTCAAATTACACAGGATGTGAAGAAGTTTGTACAGAGTTGCCAGGTTTGTCAAGTTGCCAAGGGGTTTAGTCACAATTCTGGCCTATATCAGCCATTGCCTATTCCATCAAGGCCATGGGAGGACATAAGTATGGATTTTGTTCTTGGATTGCTAAGGACACAAAGGGGTAATGACTCAGTATTTGTGGTGGTTGATAGGTTCTCCAAAATGGCACATTTCATTCCATGCCACAAAACTTATGATGCTGTCCATATTGCAGACTTGTTTTTCAAAGAGGTGGTAAGACTACATGGTCTTCCAAGGAGTATAGTTTTTGACCGAGATACTAAATTTGTGGGGTATTTCTGGAGGACATTGTGGAAGAAGTTGAGAACAAACTTGAAATTCAGCTCCACGCATCACCCACAGACTGATGGCCAAACAGAAGTGGTAAATAGAAGTCTGGGCAATTTGCTGAGATGTTTAGTTGGAGATAAGCCCAAGGGATGGGATTTGATTCTACCATAGGCAGAGTTTTCTTATAATAATTCTGTAAATAGGAGTACTGGAAAATCACCATTTCAAATTGTATATGGGAATAGCCCAAGGACTGCACCAGAATTGAGGAAGATAGAACAAGGGGAGAGGACAAGTGCTAAAGCTGAGGAATTTGCTGAACACATCAAGCATCTACATGAGGAGGTTCAAGCACACATTATCAAGATGAATCAAGAGTATAAAGCTAGGGCTGATCAAAGGAGAAGACATAAGGAATTCCAAGTAGGGGATCTAGTCATGGTGCACTTACGAAAAGAAAGATTTCCAGTTGGAACTTACAACAAGCTAAAAATGAAGAAACTTGGCCCCTGCAAAATTTTGAAGAAACATAACTCAGGAAATGCATATGAGGTGGAGCTGCCAGATGGTATTCACATTTCTCCCATTTTCAACATTGTAGATTTAATAGAGTATCATGATGATGGTGCAGATGAGGAGCTGGTTTTAGAGCCATGTCCAATTCCTGCTTCTAAGAAGAAGGAGATAGAAGACATTCTAGATCATCGTGTGGGTAGGAGTACCAGAAACAGGCAGTATGAAGAATATTTGGTCAAATGGAAAGGACGACCGATCGAGGACTCAACTTGGATTTCAGCAGCTGAGGTTTCCCATTTGGGATTTCCTCTACCATCCATAAAGTGACAGGGTCACTTTTCAATCTACCCTGGGTGTCTGATGCAGGAGCATCCAGAGGTATAAGGGCAACCCTGTGTCACCCAAAAAAATGTACTTAGACTTAGTTTCTGTTTCATGTCTTTACATTTTTGGATACCCATTTGGCTCAAATAAAGGTTCCAACTCTCATAGTTCAACTATCAGTGCATTTGAAAATCCCGAAAAAATAGGAGCATGCAATTTGGCCATCATTTTGGTGACCTAGAAGGTGTGACTTGGCCAGATGAATGTAATTGAGATTTAGAGCATTCCATAAAAAGAATCAGGTCAAAAGGCCCCATGGTTTGAAAGTTATTGCAATTTTTTGGGTTTTGGAGACCTCTTAAGAATGCTTCAAAGTTAGGTTTGGGGCATTAAATGACCTCGAAAAGGGTCAAAAAATGGGGGACGAGTGAAGCTGGTCCATAGGGCTATAGAGCGCTTCGAGAGCTTTCCGAAAATGTAAATGGTTCGTCAATCAAAGCTACGGTTCAAAAGTTATGCCTCCCGAAAGTTCGGCTACCATTTCTGGATTCTTCTAGATTTGCACTGACTTCTAACTCGGCTTTTGGAACCTTCTATTTTGTCGGTGGATGCCTACTAGCACTTTCTAGAATGTACTCCTAGTCCTTAACCCTTCGGGGTCTATTTAAGGAGATTTTTGGCATTGTAAAAGGCAGTTTGGATTGGAGCTTGAGAGGAGGTGCTAAAAGGAGAAATATTCTCCAGATTTATGCTATTGTAAGCCCGTAGGGAATGTTTTGAAGTTTATTTTCTCTGCATTGTTTGTACTACCATATTTTCTCAGTTAATATAATTCCCCCTTTCTATTGTGTCTATTCTGTTGTTGGGTTGTGTCCCCATCAACATACTACTAATGTGTGTAGGAGCAAGATTGTAAATCAAAATGTTAAGAAAAAGAGCAAGGGTCACTATCACAAGTGCAACTAACAAGGTCATCAAGAAAATAAATGTAGAACCAAGACCATTTACAATCAAATATTTGAAGGATATTGTTATAACTATTAAAAGGATGGACATAGAGCTTTTGGGTGCAGATCCAAACCCGAGTGGTCGTTAAACAAGAAAACAAAGGTAAAGAACAATGGAAAATCTTACAATTGGGATTATAATACGAAGTATAGTTTTCACTACTATCAAGAGTATGGACATGTTCCTAGGAACTATATTTGAACACACTCTAGAAGTGATTACAAAAGGTGGTTGAGTCAAACTACATGTTTTAGTTGTTTGAAGACTAGTCACATCAGTCGATATTGTCAAACAAGGTCAAAGGCACCAAGTTGTGAACTCAACAAAGGAAAAGGAAAGGAAGATATTGAAAATTTCAAAGATGAGATAAAAAGGAGATGGAAGAGAAAGGAGGATTGCTGCACATCAAGTGTAGATGGTGTTGGGACTAAAAATCAAAGCCCTGATTTTGAAGTACCATTGAGAAATTAAGCCCCATAAGCGCTTTTAAATGCACATGTACCCAATTGTACCTTTGAGTCCTGGGAGGTGTTTAATATTTCTAACACCTTTCATTTAGTGCATTTGTGTATTCCATGAAGTTAAAAAATCATTCTGAACCATTTCGTGAGATCCCATTTTGAGCAATTGTTAAATCTGCATTTTCTCCTAAGTGTGAAGCAACAATAGGAGGTTGTGTTTGCATTTCAATATCTCACACCTAGTGATGTTTCATGACTTGCCAATTTGGGAGTATTTAGTGTCCATATAGAGAACCTATGTTTCATATTTTGAGTTGTTTTGAATCTGTTTGACTAGGTTTTGAACCCCTCAAAGTTGATTTTTAGTTATTGTCATGCTAATGTAGTTAGTTTTGAATTCTAGGAAGCCCTATTTGACGTGTTACAATTTTGACCTGGTTGAATGAAATGCTGAATTTCCTTTTGCATTGTATTTTTGAGGTCAAAGAAATGCTACATTTCAAATTTGAGCTTATGATGAATCTGTTTGATCAATTTTCAAACACGATTCCAAATGCAATTTCTAACTTTTTACTGGGGTTAGCAATTGTAGATTTGTTAGTACCTCTATTCATGACATCATATCTTGAAATCTATGATAGGTGAGATTTAATGGATTGTACCACTATGTTTTACTCTAAAAATAATTTGAGTGTGCCAATTTTCAAGCCTTGATGAATCCATCTACACACTTTTCCAGGTCAATTCCATTTGCAAAAACTGCTTTCTGACATTGTTTTCAATCTACAAATTTTGAGTAGCTCACTTTGACCATTCACCATTTATGCCCAGTTATTCATCATGATCCCAAATCATAGATCCATACTCTCCTCATGAAAATGAACCAATGCCACGGTTCTCATTTTCCCAAGTGTCAATTTGCTTAGTTTTCAAAGCCAAATCCAAATGTAGTTTATTGTTTTTTGACATATTTTCTTGCATTTAGTTCTGAGAGGTCAACTTTGATGGTCAATATCTTTTGACCGCAAATTTTTCATGAGATGAGATCTGATAGGGTAAGAGTGTGCAGAATAGAGAATTAGTATGTTCAATTTCAAAGCCCAATCAGGTGTTTAGATCAATTTTTAAAGCTAGTCAAGGGACCTCCTGACACAAAATTGATAGTTTGCAAAAGAGATTTAAAATGAGTTTTATTTCATTATTCGGGGGTCAAAATTGTTTCAAATTAGTGTTAGAGGGTGAATGAGTCAATTTTAAAATTTAGTTGTTCAGAAACAAAATTTGTTTTAGCCGAACCCACTTTGGGGCCTGACCAATTCTATCATATTAATAATGCATTGAGATTTTAAAATGTTTAAAAAGAAGAGAGAAATCATAATGTGTTAAAGTCATTACAAATAGGATTTTGGTTGAGGATGGCATAAAGTATCAACTTGAAGACCATTTGATACTTTGTAATTCTGAAGATCACAAGAGGTTATCCTTGATCTTAAAAGAAGTTTTGAAGTTGTGGGCATTAATATGGCTTTTCAATTTGCAAGTGGTATATGAAATCATTGGAAATGAAAAAAGACTTATACTTCATAACCTGGGTTAAGGGCAACTCACTAACCTCAAGGTTAAATGGCATGAGGACTTGGCAAATAAATAGAGAGAGCACTTCATACTAAAAATCATACCCTACTAGATGTACAAGATATAAAAGAGAAGCTAGTGCAACTCATGTTTGACACTTTCAATGTGAATAGATTTTATGCAAATGAACAAATAGTTTTACCTCTTTATGTTGATTGGATGAATATTCAGTTGTGCTGCTAATGTTGGACGTGGAAAGGTAGTTTTTACTTTAATTCTCCCAGATATTGCACCAGTATGGGAAGGTGTCATTCAGCACAAAGCATCAAAGAAATTTGAGGTTGGGGAAATAGATTTGACTGAATTGTTTGCACGAGAACTTTAGAAATCAAACTCTCAAATCAGCATTGACCTTTCAATTTTTTGAGTTGAAGGAAACATATGCATACACCTATGAAGAACAGGGGAGTCAACTTTTAAAAAGAGGGACCAACGTATAGAAGAAGGAGCTTCAAACTGCAAGGCAACAAGGAGTGGTATGTGAAATTGAAATGAAATGCCTTGGGAGAAAAAGAGAAGCCATGTGTTTCAAGAGCGACCATTAAAAGGGTAACCCCATGCTAAGAATGTAACACCACTCATTCCAAGGTTAGAGCAAGCAGGAAAAAGGAAGACGTCAATGAGTTAGAAGACTAACGCCTTGCAAACAAGAAACCTGTGAGAAGCTAGAAGACATCAAAGTTTGAAAAAGAGGTAGCGCTAAAAGAAAACATAGAAAGTTGCCATGCAAAAAGTGGAAGTAGCAAACAAAGGGAGGTGTTTTGATAATTATCAAAAGCTAGAACAATACACACATAAAGAAAGAAAGAAGTTGCCAAAGTAGGGGCCGACCCAAAGGGTAGTATTTAAAGTAGGGGAGTTGAAGAAAGCCACATGAACAAAAGGAAAATGCAGACCAGTAGAAGAGGAGGGACAACTTGTGAATGGCAAGATCCCTATTTATAGAAGAGCCTCCACATCAAGCATGAATAGGGGCACCCACAATAAATGTAGCCCATGTTATGAAGAGTAGTCGGAGCCTCACATGTTAATGAGACCTAGGTAGATCAAATAAGTTAGAGGAAGGTCAAAGAAGTTGCCAATATAAGGTCATAAATAAAGGGTGAAGCCGACCAAGGCAATAGCAAAGGCAAAGGCTCCTGCAAAGCCTGCTGCCAAGCTTGTTGCTAAAAAAAAAATCTACCAAGAAGGCTGCCATGCTAAAGAACGTGAAGAATCTTGCAAAGAAGGTTGCTACTTCAAAGAAGACCACCATCCATGGAAGGAAACAAAAGAGGAATTTATGCATAGGATGCAGGGGCATATATAAAGGAAATGATCCCACATCAGTTGTGGGGTGGGGATTTTTAGTGTTTAAATATTAAAACACTCACCCCATATGTTGTCTTAAAAGACAATGGCTTTTGTAAGCCATAAGCTCACGTGAGGCCCCTTGTAGTAGACCTAGACATGGATGATAGCTAGAGGTGATGATGCAACAAATTTTAAGTGAAAATGCAAGTGCAATGATGTGGCAAATCAAAGGTGAATGCACAAGATGCTGCCATGTGGCCACATCAAAGGGTTGGCACATGCCTACAAAATGAAGATGTGAGGAAGTTAGATATTGTAGGCATGTGGGCAAGTGGCACATGGCAATGGGCCCCATCCATGGTGATGTGGCAAGATCAAAGCAAAGGTACCAGAGGATGACACGTGGCCTTGATCAATGGCTAGCACATTCTCACTTCGAGAAGTTGCAAGTTGTTTAAGAAATGTGGGTAAGCAAGTGATCGCCATGTGGTGATGAGGTGGTAGGTTGAGATGAGGTGGACCAATTAGGTTTTTCCATGTGGCACATTCAATCAAACCTAGTTTGACTTGAAATACAAGGATAAAGGGAAAAATGAAAATATTTAAAATATCAAATTTTTTATCATTCTTTCAAATTTAAATGTTTGCATGTTCAAAATATTTTAAATTCAAAAAGGCATTTTTCTAAAGTCCAAACTTTAGAATATTTTAAATTTTTGAAAATTCATGGTTGCAGACTAGAGACTATATAGTAGGGTGACATTTTTTGAACTAAGATTAAGGGGTTTCCTAAGAAGCGAATATAGGCATATTATATATTGCCAGAATTGGGAGAAGATGAACTTTTTGATTATGAGGATAGTTTTTGCATAGGAATTAATTTGTTCAAGTTATAGCCAAAAACGTAAAATTTGGGCCTTCTTAGTTAAATGAGTGAAAATTGAAAATGCAGTTACATGCTTAGTAAAAACACTTGGTAAAACATCTATTGGATCAGTTTTGATGATATTATGCCATTCTAGTATAATTTGGCTCCAATTTTTAGTTAGAAAGGAAAAATGATCAAGGATTTGATTTATCAGTTGTAGAGAGAGATTAGATAGATTATTTTCATTGCAAAGGAGGGAATTTTAGGTGGACACATGTCATGTTCAAATTAGATCTGGGAATTCATCCTCTTCTATATCTTTCTTTCTTTCATCCATTGTAAGGGTTCTAATTTTTTCACTGTGAGACCATTATTGGTTGGATATTCTTAGTCTTTCTGTGAGACCACTTTGTTGGATCTAGAATGGTGATTCCACCTTCATTATTCAGCATATTCTCTCATGTATGAATAGCAATAGGAAATATAACATAGAAGTTCAGATTTGTTAGGTGTTTTCATGTTTTGATTTCATGCATCTGAATGTATTGTTTCAAAGAAATGAATACAAATGAGCAGGCATTTCATTAGTTTCATTTTGATTCTCATCTCTTGCCTCAATAATCTATAGTCTTATGTGGTCTTGGAACAAAGAGCTGAGATCCATTTGCATCCCTTTAAGGTTGTATGTCAGATATGTTTTTCTGTTGGAACAAAGGGCCATGTAAATGCTTGATGTGTTTGATAGGGTTGTTGGTTATTTGAGAAGGATATTTCATGAGAATAAGGTCTTAATGAACATTGATGTCTGAATCAAAAAGTGATAGGATAGATTCAATGTCTTGGTGTATGAATTATGCCATAGATATCATAGATGTATGCATTTGATTCATGAAATTGCCCAATGGCTAAGGCAATGATCAGCTATAGGATCACTTGTTCATATAGTTGCATATTTGAGGTTTTGTTGAATTCAACATCATTAATCAATCATATTTGCTTTTCACGTTGAAGAACCTTAATGTGAATCCCTCACTTAGCTTATGAATTGCATTGTCTTGCATTTAACTACTGCAGGTTTGTGTTATTACATAAGTTAATAGGAGATACAAGGGTTAAATCTACTAAAATAGATTCAAGATATGTTTTTTTGCACTGGTACCATATGAATTGAATCTGAGGTCCACCCACCTAGGTTTTGCAGATCCTAAAGTAGAAGAAGGGTCTAGCCTTATAGTTGGCTTGGTGATGGAAATCATGTGTTTAAGATGGGAGTTAGCTGCCCCTAGATGTGTCTTGTTCTCATCGGGGTAATTTGAAACCCATAACATTTCAAAACACCAATAGATGGGATCACTTCACCTAATGAGTCAAGTGATCACACCTCATCAAACTAAGAAATCAAGAGGTATGTGGGACTAATATTTAAAAGTTATACCATACATCAATTCCAAGGATTTAGTCCTAGAAAGATTGCATATGCATGAATAATGATGTAAAGTGTTATTAGAAATCAAAAAAATATTCAAGTTTTACCATTTTTTCATGTTACTATCGAGCATGAAAAGGTATCTTATGGTTTCTAAGAAAAATGTTAGTGGATGTTGAGATAATGAAATTGGTTAGCTGAGGCTGAGATTATAATAGTTTCGAAGAAAATGGAAAGACATGTTGATGTCGAGTGAGCCAGAAATCAATTGGTGTCGAGCTTACAATTGTGTAAGCACTTAGCATTAATTGTAATGTTTTAGGGCTATTTGATCAATTTATACTCATTTAACATCATTTAAATTTGAGAAAGAACACAAAGAGCTAAAGGTGATCTAGAGAAATTCATTTAAAGTATTTGTAAGAGATTTTAATGGTTGTTTGACACCATTTCATTAGGATTTATAAGGAATTTACCATGTGCTGAGCAATGTAATTTCAAATTTTGCAAACCCTAGATATATGAAATGATGTCTAGTTCTACTAAAGAGAAAGGTGTAGAGGGAAAAGAGGTTTTAAATGTTGAGTTAATTAGAAATGAGGTCAAACAGCTGATTTTCAAGGCTATTCCAGATATAGAACACAAATAGGATCCTTGCAGTGCGTTGTCTATGATACCACTGCAAGTCTTGATAATTCAAGATGACAGGAATTGTTACAATTGCTAGATTGGAAGCATAGGAGACATTGAAATTAGAGAAGAATATAGAAAACTATGTGAAAATGGAGTGTTAAAGGAAGAATACAAGATTGTAAAGAAGAAAGGGTTAACTCATACCCTAGATTTCCCAAATGTTTTCAAAACTAAGTGGATTAAGATTGTCTTGAGCAGAATTCAACATAGCTTAATATGGTTACAAAATGGGCCAATTATAATTTTTTTTTAAAGGATAATTCATAGGGTAACAGGATATCCAACCCTAGATTGTATAAAGACTATAAGAAGTGAGTCAAAGGAAGTCGTTGAAAAGAACACAGGGGCCATATGGAACAAAAGGGAAATGACCATTGCACAATCACATATCCCCTGATAGGTTTTGTAGTGAGGGTAATTGCACACATGTTTTATTAATAAATTATATTAAATAGTGTAGCTTGAATTGCAATGGATATGGGCTATAAGATTGTGAAGAGAGATTATACTTATTATCGTTCTGAGTTGTAGTTACAATAATTGATTGAAAATTTGGGAGCTATAAGGAAAACCAAGAGTGCTCAGTGTAAATTTGGATCTCCTTTGGTATGTATCTTTTTCTATGTATAGAATAAATTTCCCACATTTGGTAATGTTGGATGGAAAACAAATAGATCAATTACAGTTCAAATAGGAGAGTTCATTGAACAATTAGATGATAACTCTAAGTCAGTAATGACTAGTTATTTTAAAGATTTTAAAAAATCTATGAAGAATAGATTAAGAATTCTAGTCTCACTAGTGGAGAATCATTATGATGATGTTTTCTTCCTAGTTGATACTGATCACACATTTGTACAAGTAGAAATTCCTAGGGTGAGATGGCCAAAGCCATTAGGTTATGAGATCAATGTTGATGAGGCCTCTGTAGAAATCATAGCATTACTTGTAGAAGAAGTGGACAAAGAAGTCAAAGCTATTGGTAATTATGAATTGGCCAAATCAAAGATCTCTATGGAGTTGAAGACTATTTCTATAATTAGGAAGAAGAAAAAAACAGTGAAGAAGCTAAAAGAAAAATTTGGTGCAGCCAAGGAGGAAGAATAAGAGGAAGATGACAAAGAAGAAGTAGATAGATAGGTTCAAGCACCATTAGTAGTGACAAAAGGTTAGGGAGAGGATCAAGAAGAGGAGGAAATAGAAAATGTATAAGGTGCCAAGGAAGAAGAAGCCGAGGAAGAACCTATTCCTACTAACAAGAAGAAAAGAAATGCCAAGACACAAGCAGTGATAAGATCAAAGAAGGTTGCAAAACCAAGCTAACCTAAAACAATAGTAACTACCACAAGGGCTAGTACAAGAGTCACTACATAGAAGGCTAAAGAGAAAGCCAAGCCTAAAGAGTAGAAAGGAGAAGCACAAAAAAGACCAAGAATAAAGTATGTTGTTGAGGCTTGATCTTATGAGGAGAAGACTGAATCTGATGACAATAGCCAATTTCAAGTGGTAAGTCACAATCCATCCTTGGACCTAGATAATTTATGTGAGAATTTTAGAAACAATGTTGATTTATTAGGTTTATCTCACATTGAATTAGATAATCTTGAAAATTTTGAGAAAAATCAAGTAGAGGGGGAAATATATGCCATGATGGCTACATTTAGGAAAGCTCCTCTAGAAATTTCCAACTCCATACCTAAGAGTCTATATGAAAGATTTGAGAAAAATGACACTATTTTTTAGAAATAGAGAAGAAAATAAGGGAGACATCCCTAACTCAAGTTATGCTAGAACTTAGCAAGGCTTAAATGTCAAAAGCCATTAAGAAATATGCTATCAAATTTGTACCTAAGTGTAGGACAATAAAATGGGCTAATGTCTAACATACTATGATAAAATCACAAACTAAATAAATGTACATCAACACCCTCTAGTCTACCATTAAAACCAAATAAACAAAAAGGAACCAACACAAGGTTAGAAACTCCCCATTTCATTTGTAGCTCCCATGTCCTTCTTTCTTCTCCATATGATGTAGCTCAAAATATCCTATATGCACACAACTTTTAAGTAAAATTCTATGATAGGGATAATGCTATGAGAATACTAGAAGATGTGATTTTAGTGTGAGAGCAAGAACGAAAATCTAAAAACTAGGGACTTGAAAAGACTTCAGAATCAGGACTGAAAATGAGAGAAAGAATGCTCATTTTATAATCAACATGGAAGATGAGAGCATTGGAATTGTCACCTTGGATATGCAACTTGGCAAGAGATTCCTTTGAGAATACATGGCACATATGACACAAGATTCCAAGTGTAGGATTGTATGACACTTGGAAGTTAAACTTGGCTAAAGATGGAAGAGAATCTATGATGTGTTATATGACACCTCAAACCCACTTAAAGCCAAGAATCTATGACAATGGAAGCCAAATATGGATGTACATAAGGGAATACAAATATATGGAGTATGACATATCTTAGCCAAGTGTCAATGGAGAATCCATGATGTGTCATGCCCATTTGTCATGATGATATCAATATTTTGTGGAATACTTGAATTAAAAATCCTTTATTCCACACAAATAGAAATTAGTGAAAATGGAATTAATGGTGGAAAATATGACTTAGGAAATTGAGAATTTCCATGGTTTGTGAATGATGAATCAATTAATCAATAAAATATCAATTAATTGAGGAGGTTAGTTTAGAGGAATAATTAGTGAAATGACATAGGATTAAATTATGGGTTACTTACTCCTATAGAGAAAATTAATAGATGATTGGAAAATTTGATTAAATAAGTGCAACAATATCCTTTAATGAAATGTGCTGATAATGGAGATTGACTAGGATGATGATGAATAAACAAAATCCATGGTCAAATTGATTGATTGATTGATTAAAATTGATAACATGCCAAGGACACATGATATCAATTAAAGATATGTAACATTTAACTGACATTGTAAAATGCTACATGATCAAGATTGGTTGATAGCGTTGATCATAATAACATTAATAGACACAACCAATGTTATTAAATGGTTGATAATGCCATGATCCCACATTAAGAGACTTGACAATGTCAAAGATCAGAAGAAGTGATGATAGTTTGACCTAGCATTGAGAGCCATGACAGTACTAAGGTTAGATTGATAAGATTTGATAGATTAATAGTTTTTCAAGCAACAAAATCCATAATAATGCCTAGGATTGGATAGATGATGATTAATTTAAG
This sequence comes from Cupressus sempervirens, assembly GCA_028749045.1. NCBI lineage: Eukaryota > Viridiplantae > Streptophyta > Pinopsida > Cupressales > Cupressaceae > Cupressus > Cupressus sempervirens. The sequence continues at coordinate 749,383,115 of CM053792.1, forward strand.
GTATTTGACATGTTTTGAGTTGGTTATGGCTGATTCCAAGTGATTCTAAGTTGATTTGGGGTGATTTTGAGTTGATTTGATATGATTTTGAGTTGATATGATATGATTCTGAGTTGATTTGAAATGGTTTCTGATAATGTTGAAATGGTTCCAAAATTATGTGCAATTGATGTGAAAGAGGATATGAATGATGATAGATAGTGTTTAGATATAATCAGGTTGGCCAAAAGATCAAAGTTAGTGGAATGAGAAAATGGGATGAATTAGTATGAAAAGTTATGTCCATTCAGTGGCCCAAGAGTATTTTCAAGGGTTAATAATCAAGATAGTGACAAAATAATGATAATTACATCTCAATTTTTTCAAAATGAAGATATAAATCCAATCCAACTGATGGTTCATAAATCAGAGTTGAAATGTAAAAGTTATGACTTCCAAAGCGCAACATAGGGGTTACGGGAGTAGTTTTGGGCATCAAACTACCCCATGTGCACCCAAAATGTGCCCAAGTGCACCCAGTGTGCACTTGGTGAGCCCAAGTGTGCTATGATAGTACTATGTGTGCCCATTGTGCACTTGGGAAGCCCAAGTGTGCTCTGAAAGTGTAGACTACACCCCAGAAGGCTCTGACAGCCAAAAATAACCCAACTAGAATTAGAATGACCTAAAACTTTGCATGCATGCCCAAAATGATAGAAATAAGTCATAAAATGAATGAAATCAGTAAAACATGGTCTTATTTGGTCAAAATTTGTCACAAAATGATCACACTAAGACTGGACTAGGTGGAAAGCCCTAGAAGGTTGACAAATAGTGTAGGATGATGTAGGAATGTAGGAATGTAAGATGAAGATGATTTGGTATATTAAAACACATGATCATGGTGGTGAATGAAGATATGGATGAAAGAAGACCAAAGAGATGAGATGAGGACTATTTAGAATGAGGTGAAGAATTTTTCTTTCAAAAAGTGTGCTATATGTCAAGGGGAGCTTCATTTTGATGAAACCATAGACGTGAACCATTTTTGAGGATCTACATTTTGCCCCTCTTTGATACAATGTAATTTAGAGAATTGTGTCAAAGAAAACTGATAAGAAGGCCATAATAACATGGCCTAGTAGGAATGATATAAATGGGTGCCCCCTTGAGAAATTGACTAAGATATGCATATGATAGGTCAGTTTGTCTATAATAAGATGACAAAGTCATAGCAACTGACGAATCACAAATCAGAGCTAAAATGTGAAAGTTATGAGGTCCAGTGTGTAGAATAGTGTAAATGGGATTGATGAGGCCACCATAGAAAATAGAAGGATCATCCTTGAGGCTGGACAGAGGCTGTTAGGCTAGGGTTAGTATAGGTTGACTCTAATATGCTCATGCATAGAGGGGCTTCTATGTTTGTGTTTTGCTTCCTATTATGATCTTTCATGATTCATGCCTATGGGAAATTAGTATTGATGTAAACCATGATCACATACTCTAATACCTTTTGAGACACTTATGAAATGCAACTATGTTATGATGACTATGTGAGATGGTTTATGCATATGTTTGATATGTTTTATATGGATGTATTTATTCTTTTATATGTGGGCTTTTATATGATGGCATCATGCATTGGTTTATCACATGCTATGCTTAGGAAGTGACATCTTTATTTTTGCCACATGTCTTTCTCATGAATGAATGCCTAATGAAATGTAAAATGATATGAAATGAATGTGAATAACATGTAAACTGATATAAAATGAATGCAAATTAATTTTATAATAAATGCAAATGAAATGTGAAGATAATATAAATGCCATGTTTATGCAAAGATGTATTGCTCTGTATTGTTTTAAACTTTTGACATATCCAAGAATGTAGGACACTAATGCTTTTGATGTATTAGAGTACGAGACCAAGGTAGTGGATGAAGAAGAAAACGAAGATAAAGGAGATGAGATGAGGAATTGTTAGTATGATGAGAAGACTTTTACTTTTGTAAAGTGCACTATATGTCAAATGGAGCTTTTTCTTAATATGGAAAATGGAATGCAATGCATCATGGCATAAAGGGCTTGAGAAAAATATGCAAAAATTTTGTGTAAACAAGCATGATGTAGATAGAAAATGACCTTTTCCTTCCTAAGGCATATATACATGCCCTAGACTTTCAAAGGTACATTTTAATAGATAGAAAATAAAAGATGACCATGAACCATCTTGACCACTCTCATAGATTAGTTTATATCATTCAATAGCATAGGAGCATGCTCAAAGAAAAATAAAGCAAAAATAAATCACTTACTAAACAACATGAGCCAATAGCTATTCTTGTCCATTATTCATTTTGGGTTCACCAATTGTAGGACCGGAAAGTGGGCTAATATCTAACATACTATGAGAAAATCACAAACTAAATAAATGTACATCAAAACCCTCTAGTCTACTAGGAAAGCCAAATAAATGAAAGGAAGCAACACAATATTAGAAACCCCCTCTTTCATTTGTAGCTCCCATTTCCTTCTTTCTTCTCCATATGATGTAGCTCCAAATTGCCTATAGTGTAGATAATGTTGAAGAAAAAGCATAAAATGGTGATAATGCTATGAGAATACTAGAAGATGTTATCTTAGCATGATAGATGGAGTTAAAATACTAAAGAGCTAAAGATAGGAAATGAGAGAAAAAATGCTCATTTTATAATGAACATGGAAGATGAGAGCATTGGAATTGTCACTTGGTTATGTGACTTGGCAAGAGATTCCTTGGAGAATCCATGACACATATGACACAAGATGCCAAGTGTAGGATTGTATGACACTTGGAAGTCAAACTTGGCTAAAGATGGAAGAGAATCTAAGAAGCATCATATGAAACCTCAAACCCACTTAAAGCCAAGAATCCATGACAATGGAAGCCAAATATGGATGTGCATAAGGGAATAAGAATATATGGACAATGACACATCTTAGATAAATTTTAATGGAGAATCCATGATGTGTCATGCCCATTGATCATGATGATGTCAATATTTTGTGGAATTCTTGAATTAAAAATCCATTATTCCACACAAATAAAAATTAGTGAAAATGGAATTAATGGTGGAAAATATGACTTAGGAAATTAAGAATTTCCATGGTTCATGAATGATGAATCAATAAATCAATAAAATATCAATTAATTGAGGAGGTTAGTTTAGAAGAATAATTAGTGAAATGATATAGGATTAAATTATGGGTTACTTAATGCTATAGAGAAAATTAGTAGATGATTAGCCAATTTGATTAAATAAGTGCAATAGTATCTTTTGATGAAATGTGTTGATAATGGAGATTGACTAGGATAATGATAGATAAACCAAAGCCATGGTCAAATTGATTGATTGATTGAACTTGATAACATGCCAAGAACACATGACATGAATTAAGATATGTAACATTTAACTAACATTGTAAAATGCTACAGGATCAAGACTGGTTGATAGGGTTGATCATACTAACATCAATGGAAACTGTAACTATTATTAAATAGTTGATAATATCATGATCTAACACTAAGATACTTGAAAATGTCAAAGATCAGCTGATGTGAATGATTGTTTGATGTAGCAATGAGAGCCATGATAGTACTAAGGTCAAATTGATAAGATTTGATAGATTGATAGGTTTCCAAGTCATTGAAAGCCAAAAAATGCCTAGGATTGGATAGATGATGATTGATTTAAGGTATTTGACATGTTTTGAGTTGGTTATGTCTGATTTTGAGTGATTTTGAGTTGATTTGGGGTGATTTCAAGTTGATTTGATGTAATTCTGAGTTGATATGTTATGATTTTGAGTTGATTTGAAATGGTTTCTGATGATGTTGAAATGGTTCCAAAATGATGTGAAATTGATTTGAAAGATGATATGAATGATGATAGGCACTATTGATATACAATCAAGTTGACCAAAAGATCAAAGTTTGTGGAATGAGAAAATGAGATGAATTAGTATGAAAAGTGATGTCAATTCAAGGGCCCGAGTGTATTTTCAAGGGTTACCACTAAAGATAGTGACCAAATAACAAAAATGATATCTCATTTTTTTCACAAAAAAGATACAAATCCAACACAACTAACAATTCATAAATCAGAGTTGAAATGCAAAAGTTATGACATCTAGAGTGCAACATAGGGAATACAAGAGTAGTTAGGGGCATCTTACTACCCCAAGTGTGCCCAAAATGCACCCAAGTGCACCCAATGCAAACTTGGTAAGACCAAGTGCCCTATGATAGCACTAGCCATGGTGCACTTGGGAAGCAAAAGCACACTTTGAAAGTGTAGACTATGCCCTGGAAGCCTCTAGGGTCCAAAAATAGCCTGACAGGACTCAGAATGACCTAAAATTTTGCATGTGTAGATGCTCAAAAATGGTTCGAATCTATGAATTTATTACTTCTTCATAATAATTTGTCCCATTTTCTCATTCTACTAACTTTGATCTTTTGGCCAGATTGATCATACTTTATCATTTGTATCCTTCTTCATATCAATTTCATATCAACTCATAATCATATCAAATCAACTTGGAATCACCCCAAATCAACCTGAAATCACCCAAAATCAGTCCTAATCAACCCAAAACATATCAAACATCCCAAATCAATCATCATTTATCTTATCCTAGGTATTGTTGTGGCTTTCAGTACCTTGGAAATCTATCAACCTATCAATCTTATCAACCTGACCTTAGTACTGTCATGGCTCTCAGTGCTAGGTCAAACTATCATTCATGTCATCCAATCTTTGACATTGTTGAGGCTTTCAATGTCAGATCATGGCATCATCAACCATTTTAATAACATTGAAAATGTTCGTCGGTGTTATTATGACCAAACCTTATCAATCGATTTCAATCCTATAGCATTTACAATGTCGGTTAAATGTTACATATCAACCAATTCATGTCATGTGTCCTTGACATGTTATCAACTTCAATCAATCAATCTGATCATGGCTTTGATCTACTATTCGTCATCTTATTCCATATCCATCATCATTACATTTTCATCAAAGGTTACTATCGCATTCATTTAATCAATTTGGCCAATCATTTACTAATTCTCTCTATAGGATTAAATAACCCATAATTGAATTCTATTATTCTTCCTAATTATCATTCTCAATTAATTAATTTTATTAATTAATTGATTCATTATCTACAAACCATAGAAATTTACAATTTCCTAAGTTCTATTTTCCATCATTAATTCTATTTTCTACTAATTCTTATTTTGTGGAATAAAAGGATTCTTAATTCAAATATTCCATAAAAGATTGCATCATCATGACACTTGGATATGACACCTCATGGATTCTCCTTCGACACTTGGATAAGACTTAGCATAATCAAATATTCTTATTCTCTTACGCATGTCGCTATTTGGCTTCATTGTCATAGATTCTTGGCTTTAAGTGGGTTGAGGTGTCTTATGACACGTCATAGATTCTCTTCCACATTTAGCCAAGTTCGACTTGCATGTGTCATAGAATCTCACAATTGGCATATTTTGTCATATGCATCATGGATTCTCAAAGGAATCTCTTGCCACATTGCACATCTATGGGTGACGAATCCAATGACCTCACTTTGAGTATTGATTATAAAATGGACACTCTTTCTCTCATTTCGGGTCTTCTAGAAGTCTCTTCAAGTCTTGGAAGCCTTTAGGTCCTAATTTCTTTTAGATTTCTCACTCCATCTCTCACATTCAAATCACAACTTCAAGTATTCTCGTAGCATTATCCACATCATAGACTTTTGCTTCAATTTTGTGTGCACTATAGGCAACTTTGGAGCTACAATCATTTGGAGAAGAAAGAAGGACATGGGAGCTACAAGTGAAAAAGGGGGTTTCTATTGCTTTCTTTATTAGTTTTGCTTTCATGGTAGACTAGTGGGTGCTAACATATGTTGTTTGAGTTTTGTGATTTTATCATAGTATGTTATGCATTTAACCCATTTTCTGGTCCTACATTTGGTGAACCCGACGTGTACATGCATATCTAACTTGGGTTTTATTGTTTTGTGCTTGTAGGTGTAAGGAAGGAGCTCACTTGGAAGGGTATAACAACTATCTTCTCTTCCTTTTCACACCTAGATTAATTAAGGGGTCTAGTAAAATGTTTATATGCTCTTTTTTTTCATGCATTCTATTAGCTTGCTGTCCTAGGGTGCACTTTGCTCTGTCAGGGCGCACTTGGGACCCCTAGGAGCAGTTTTAGGAGTCTAAAAACCACCAAAATCTCATTCTATTGTTTTTTACTCACCAACTACACCCAACTGGGCCCCAAATACATCATTGATGCAGTCTGCACTATTTGGTTGCACTTGGGAGTGTAGCTTTGAAATTTTCAATTTCTGGGTCTTGTCTAAGCACCATTTCCCCACACTTTGCACCTGACTTCCCAACTGTGCCCTAAAATTACCAACTACACCCAACTAGGCTCCAACTATGTCATTGACATAGTTGGCACTATCTGGGTGCACTTGGGAGTGTTCTGAGCCATTTTGGCCTTCTGGGGTGCAATCTGCTCTGTCAGAGCATACCTGGGTTCATAGTAAGCACATGCATCAATCAGAATTTGCATCTATGGTTCCTATCACTCTCTAGGACATAGATTAGGTGATTTTATGTTACTAATGGTCTATTTGCAGCATGTGGCAATCGTTGGATGAAGATGTGATCATAAGAAACTACTAATGTGTGCTTTGCAGGACGTTGTCAAAGACTTTGTGTGTCTTTCAAAACTATGTGTACGGATTTCCTAGATTAGATAACATTTTATTTGGTGCTTAAAAAGAACCTTTTTCTTTTCTTCTTGGTGTGTCAACAGTGTTAAATCCCTAGGAGTTACATTGGATGTATCCTCTCCCCTCGCCATTCGTGGATCTTGGGTGTAAGAGAAATCCATGTAACTTCTATAGGAGGACTACCTTGGACCAAGATACTCGGTATTGGGTATGCTAGGGGATGACCTCAAAGTGGTAATAGGCCAAAGCCAAGTTAATGTTCTAGCTGCTATATAAAATTTGATTATCATGAAAGCTGTGTCGGTGGTATTGTTGCGTGATAGCTCTCCTCTAGTACCCTTGTGGTGCGTCAAACCCCGATTCTCAGGGCTGGGAGACCTTCTGCAAAAGTTTATCATTCACTTGACGAACAAAATGCCCTTACTAAAAATCATGTTTTAGTGGCCAAAATCCTTTCTATCCACTGGCTCAAGGGGTCTCCCATACCTACATTCTCGCGGTCCTTAGTAGAGGCAATAGTCCCTTGGGAAGTCATGCCCCTTGGGAAGCAGATCTTGGTAGCCCCAAGAAGTGAATGCACTGTAAGGGGGAGCCTCTGGTGCCAAGATCCTAGGTTGTCCACTCTGGATAAGCGTAGCTAAACTTTGGTTCAAGTAGGAATTCAATGGATACAGTCCTAAAAGCCTAGGTTGTGGTGTGTTTGTTAACTTTTTATAACAACTATTCTTGTCTTAATGTGTCTTGCGTGTGTGTAAAACATAATCAAGATAAAAGCCAAACTTTTAGATTTACACCTTGGATATCATTTGAACTTGTCAAAAAATCACACATTGCCAAAACATTTCAACCTTTATCAAACTTTGCAAACTTTGGTTCAACACACTCAAACCTTGGAAAACATGGTGACTTGTGCTCCTAAATGTGCTTGGCAAAACATAGATCCCACACTTGCATAGACTTCACTTACATTCACCCTAGTCTAGGCTTCATTCTTGCATCATATAGACTTCATATTGCACCTTTTAGTCCTCATTTAGTATCTATTACTTTTTATATTGCATCCATTTAGGTTCAATTTACCTTCCTTAGTTTTTGCATTCCCATATCAAAATCAGCACTTTGCATTCACCACCTTGCATCTTTACATACCTATTCATCATCTTGACCACTTTATCCATCATTTTGAGCATTCATACTGGCCCTAACACTGTCCTCTAATATTTAACATCAATCTTGAAATCATAGCTTCCAGAATTGCCTCAGTTTTAGCCCAGTTTACCAACTGCGCCTAGAAACTACCAACTGTGCCCAACTGGGCCCCAACTGCATCATTGACATAGTTTTCACTATTTGGGCACACTTGGTGGTCCTAAGATCTACTTTTGGGTTCCAGATAATATTTTGGGGCTTCAACAATGTCCTTAGGTACCTGGTTAGCTCCCCTTGCACTAGCTTGCCCAGATCTGCATTCTAAAGCACCTAATCTTCATGAACTTCACTTAAGAAATCATTCTATACATCATAACTTTCATTTTACATCTCCCAACCCATCCTAAGATCAACCCCAACATCTTAGCTTCTTGACATATCAGTTTGACATCCATACCTCTCAAAATCAACAAACCTTCATTCTGACTTACCAACTGCACCCAGAAACTACCAATTATGCCCAAACTAGCTCCAAGTATTTCAATGATGTATTTGGTACTATTAGGGAACACTTGGGTACCTACATGACCATTTTGGGCCTCTGCACTATACTTTAGGACCCAAAAACTGCATCTAGGAGCCTCTACACCTCCCCATTTTGCACTTGACCCAAAACCACATCTTGCACCCAAAATCCCATTTTGCATCATAGGCATTGTCCATATCACACATCCGATTAGTATTACCACCATTTCAAGTCCTCAAAACATCATTTTGAACCCCCAAAACCTTTTGAATTTAGTTAAAAATCTAGACAAAGTATGGGTCTTAGAGTATCTCCTCGTGTTGACGGATAATGGATCTTGACTAGTCTTTTTTATCTTTTCTTGTCATTTTCTTGGGTCAAAATCTGTCTATGTCTTGATATGATGCAGGAGCATCCAGAGGTATAAGGGCAATCCTATGTCACCCAAACAATGTACTTAGACTTAGTTTCTATTTCATGTGTTTTTATTTTTGGACACCCATTTGGGTCAAATAAAGGTTCCAACTCTCACAGTTCAACTATTAGTGTGCTAGAAAATCCCAAAAAAAATAGGAGCATGCAATTTGGCCATCATTTTGGTGAGCTAGAAGGTGTGAATTGGCTATATGAATGTAATTGTGATTTAGAGCATTCCAGAAAAAGAATCAGGTCAAAAGGCCCCACGGTTTGAAAGTTATTGCAGTTTTTTAGGTTTTTGAGACCTCCTAAGAATGCTTCAAAGTCAAGTTAGGGGCATTAAATGACCTTGAAAAGGGCCTAAAAATGGGGGATGAGTGAAGGTTGTCCATAGGGCTTTAGAGCGCTTCAAGAGCTTTTCGAAAATGTAAATGGTTTGTCAATCGGAGCTACGGTTCAAAAGTTATGCCTCTTAGAAGTTTCTGATACCGTTTCTGGATTCTTCTAGATTTGCACTAACTTCTAACGCAGCTTCTGGAACCTTCTATTTGGTCGGTGGATGCCTACTAGCACTTTCTAGAATGTACTCCTAGTCCTTAACCCTCTGAGGTCTATTTAAGGAGATTTCTAGCATTGTAAAAGGTAGTTCAGAGTGGAGTTTGAGAGGAGGTACTGAAAGGAGAAATTATCTCTAGATTTATGCTATTGTAAGCCATTAGGGCATGTTTTGAAGTTTATTTTCTCTGTGCTGTTGTACTAGCTTATTTTCTCAGTTAATACAATTTCCCTTTTTTGTTGTGTCAATTCTATTCTTAGGTTGTGTCCCCATCATGATAGATTTGAAATTCTCATCTTTTATCAATTTGATCTTTTCGTCTTTTATTAGTTTTTTGGTCAAGATCCAAAGTCCTTTATCACAAGGTTAAACTCCTAGACAAAATAATTTCTAAAAGGTTTTACCTAAGTTCAAAACTTTCCATATACCCTTGTCATAGCATAATCATATCCCTAGGATCCCCAAACATCATTTTGACTTACCCTAGTGGTATATCCGCTTCATATTGCATTGATCCAAACCCTTAGCGTCATTTTCACTACCAAACCCTATCAAATTGTCCATCAACCAAATTTCCTTCTTGAGTATTTACCCTCATTTTACATGTCCCAAACGTCATTACGAACCCTAGAACACCATCCTTTGCATAGTCTACCTTGAATACACCTACCTTTAGTATCATTACCAAGTCCAAAACATAACCCTAATTGTCATTTTGCATACCTTAGAGTCATTTTCATCCCCTCTAGTCAAACTTCAAAACATCACCTTGCATTTACATTTGCATAACATCCCTAGGAAATTTTCACTTTGCACATCAAAACCATAATTCATCTAGCATTTCCTCACATTCCATAACATTCCTAAGCACTTAAAAATTCCAAAAACACTCATATCTTGCATATCCACCACTCTAAATCACTCAAAACACTCAAAATTTCTATTGTATCTGCATTCTTAGGTATCATGCTAGCACTTACTAGGACACAATCAGCTCAGATACCCAAAGAACTCTACCAACCTTTGTTTTTTGAGGCATAAGAACAACCAAAACCTCATCCAAGACAAAGAAAGAGCAAGAAAAACCAACAAACCTTTGACGAAGACCAAATTGAGGCATCACAACCATTACTGGCAGACCCCTTGAACATGTTTCCGCAAGATCCTCATAATCAAGCTATGGCACAACAAACCTTGAACAATGCACCTACCATTATATTTCCTCCAAACACTTCCCCCACACATGGGATGGTTCAATGGAGTCCTAACTTTGAACCTATATTTGTATCGATACCACCTGGAGGTGGAAGTGTACCAACCACACCGGAAGATGAACAATCACATTCCTTTGAATTTTCACAAGAACTTCAAACGTTTGGCAGCCCAAGAAATTGTCAAATTCAACCCAAACTTTGAAGGTCCTAAGTCCAAACGTTAAACCAACACAACTATTGAAAACATACAACCCATGATAAATTTAGACTTAGACAAGGGAAAACAACCTTTGGAGTTTTCAAACACAATAATGGCACCTATAAGGTCCCATCAAGAGTCAACTATCGAAATCATCCAAAGTAAATTTGAACACATCAATGTTAATCCCTTGTTAGATGAAATACCACCAATCCTTAAACACCCCAAAAGGACATTAAGACTTGATTTTAGTCACATGATGCAACAAAAAGATGCACCTAACAGGACTTGTGCTCTAGGAATGCCAAACATACCTTCTTTGGAGGCAAATCAACAAAGTACACCTTTGCTCCTAACTTTGCCAAGTGCTATGCCATCAAACACTATAGAACCTCTCATAAATACAACATGCAGTGCAACCATCCCTATGGACACACAAAGGAAAAGTCTTATTGGTATTATGCCCATTCCCAACAGGGACACATCTCATAGTCTAGTCAATATGATGTCACAAGAAGGAACATCTAACACACAAAGGTACCAAAACAACAATACAAACATGAAGTTCAATTCTCAAGGACTTAGTCAACCCCCATGACAAAAACAACCTACAATGGTACAAGGAATCAACACTTCCAAGGCACAACCAACTATACATCCACTTAACACACATCCCACATATCAACAACAACATCAACTACCATGACAACAACCTCAAGTGGGGAAAACATCCAATGTTCCTAATACACAGTCCCATGTGAACCCACTTGACTTACGCACAATTTGTCAACAATAATTTCAGCAGCAATTCCAACAACAACAAATGATGTTTTCTAAACACCAAGAGAAACTTAAGCAATAGTTGGAATACCAAAGATGCCTTGAGAAAAAAATTTCATACCAACAACATTTGTTACAACAATAACATGTGCCACAAAAACCTTAACAAATACCTCTACAACAACAAGCACACACATGGTCTCACATACAACCAACAGAGGTATCCCAACAACAATCACAACACATGGCACAACAACAATACATAGTACAAAAATCATAGTCAATCCCACAACAAGTGCCACATCAAATACCACAAAAAGTTCCCCAACAAGAGGGACCTTTCTATCTTTGAGGTACCAACATACCTCCACCACCTAGCAACACTTCATCAGACTCATCAGACACAGAAATGTTAGAACCAAGTAGACATAGTTCTCGCGATAGCAAATGGTCTACTCATAGACACAAAAGACTTGAAAGAAAGACGATCATGCAAAACCCCAATGAGGAACTATTACAAAAATTCAAACAACTTTCCAAACAAGTCAAGGCATTGGGATTCCAAAAGAAATAGGCTCTATATATAGAAAGGGACCTATGTCCTAATCCATTCAATAAAAGTCTGTATATGCCTCCATTCCCAAAACACTTTGAAGCTCCAAGGTTTGAAAAATACCGAGGAAAAGGAAACCCAATTGATCACATCCAAGAATTTTGTGCTTCATGTACTGAACTTAGCGATGAGCCCACTTACCTTATGAGATTGTTCCCTCATTCTCTAGGTGGGCTTGCACTTGAATGGTACTCCAAACTTCTTGGTAATATCAAATCTTGGTCAGAACTAGCAGAAAAGTTTGTCTCCCTCTTTTCCTTTAACATTACAAATGAGGTGACACTTTCTAATTTGTGCTCAACTAAATAGAAGATAGGAGAGTCATTCATCACATTCTTACTGCGTTGGAGAAGCCTAGTTAGTCAATGCTCACTAGACATTCTTGAAGAACAACAAGTAAACCTGTGCATTGAAAACTTAGTCCCAGACTTAATGTATGAACTCAAAATCAAGAGTCCAAGAACCATTTCTAAACTAATGAAAAAAGGGGCTAGTATTGAAGATGCTCTTATCCGTAAGGGAATCCTCAAGATAAATAAAGAAAACACAAACACCAACTCATCTAGTGACAAGGCAAAATTTTTCTCCAAAAACAAGAATGTGACTAATGATGGCATTATGGATGACCACATGATTAGCATAGCACAACCTCAACTGACTTTAAAAGGTGTAAACCCTACAAATTCACAAACCTCTAATCAAACAACACCTAAACAATAGAAAACTGAGACTTCCACACAAGACAAAAGACATCCTAGAACCAAAGACAGGAAATTCACACCATTGCGAATACCACTTGGGACTGCATTACAATAGTTACTGAGTAATAACTTCCTATAATTACCCCCAATCAAAGATGAACCAGTAACTAAAGAAGATTGGTGGGATGACACAAAGTATTTTGATTACCATCGCACCAAAGGACACAAGACTTCATCATGCTTCCAATTAAAACATGCAATACAAGACCTTATTGATGATGGTGTAATCACATTTGATCCATCACTATTAGCATCCAACTCTAATCATACTATTTTCAAAGATCCTTTGGGTAATCATGACAAAGAGAAACCCTCAAGTTCAAACTCAAACTCACAAGGTAATGTGAATTACACACACACCGGCTATGACTACACCATCAATTGCTTTAATGAGTTTGACATTCACATATCCACATTCACATTGAAGGCTGAAGACCATCGATGTGTTGTCACTACATGTCATAGCAAGATCACCCTACCTGGAGCCCCATCTAGACCTACTGCTTCTACTAGACCTGCACCCCCAAGTAGACCTACTACTCCTACTTCATCTTATTATAACCTTCTTGAACAACTTGAAAAAACCCCTGCACAAATATCCATTTTGGACCTACTGCGTGCATCTCCCCAACATTAGAAGATCTTGGATCAAGCCCTTAAAGAGTCAGTTGTCCTAGATAACATTGATGTTGCCCAGATCCAAGCCATGGTTGGGAACCTATTTGCGTCACAACATATTACCTTTTCACCCTGAGATATTCCTAAGGAAAAACCTAACCATAATGATCCCCTTTATCTCAAAGTCTTCATCCATAATGCTAAAGTCAAATGTGTCTTAATAGATGGAGGAGTAGGACTGAACATTTGTACTCTTAAGGTTGTCAAAATTTTTGGTTATTCTGAAGATGATGTAGATCCCTCTCGAAGAATCACAATAAAAGCTTATGATGACAGTGAACGCTTCTCCAAGGGCATCATCACATTACCTATTAGAGTTGGTCCAGCTATTGAAGATACATTGTTCCATGTCCTAGATATAGAAATGAATTGCAACATGATACTAGGACGCCCTTGGCTTCATGCTATGAAAGAAGTCCCTTCTACATATCATCAATGTCTGAAGTTTTCCTATAATAATATGGAGGTTACCATCCCTAGTGATCTAGATCCTTTCTAGTTTTGTGCTAATCTAAGAGATGCTACTACATTCCAAATCCCAACAAATAATGAAGAACAACCCAAAAATCCCTCTAAGTATGTGGATGCTGATATATTTCTCAGTAAATCCAAGGAAACGATGAAGATTAAAGACAATGGGTGTGGAGAGTACTTTATGTCTCAAGTCTCTCACATTAGGGAGTCACCACTTTCTCCCATCAGTACAAAGAATGATACTTCTATCAATGAGAATGCATCTATATGTATTGAGAAAGCAAAAGAAGAATGAGAACCCACTTTGATATCTCCTAGCAAGTATGGACTTGGGTTTACCATCATGCAAAAACAAGGCTATGATGGCTATAGTGGTCTTTGATCTCAGAAACAAGGAATCATTGAACCTATCACTACAGAAGGACAACCTCCTAGTTTGGGGCTTGGATGTAAACCATTACGAATAGGTCCTCCTAGTACCATGGTACCTACATGTAAGACTATGGATGTTTCAAATGATGAAAAGGCATCTGAGGATATCTCACTTGAAACCAACAATCCCCTAGCCTCTGAGCATAACCCCAATGACCCAGTTGAATTAGTTACCCATATATCTACCTTTAACCAAAGCCCATTCAACACTGATGACGACATCTCCTCAAGTTATCCTGAACCTTTGGATTGGGACCAACGTGGACCACCAATTTTTGATCGATTCGACAATGATGACACTCTTATAATAGAATTTGAAGGCATTATGACTAAAGATCATAAAGAAGCAATTGCTCCTAAAGAGCACACATTGGCATATTTTTGGGAGCCAACTCCACTTTCTAGTTACAAAGAAAAAAGAGAAAAAGATAGCAAGCATAGGTCTCTTGGTGAAAATCAAAAGGCGCCATTAGACTATAAAAAATAAAAAGCTAAGCAGCTCCCACTGATACAAAATGAAAAATATGATGCCATGAATATCAGTGTTCTAGTGTTCAACATGCCACAAAGTCTTTTGGAGCTCTCTTAATCAACATTCATGTGGAAGGTCATTGGTCTCAACCCTCCCAACCCTCCCTTATATCCCTTTGATTATCCCCAAATCCAGCTATCTAATTTGTCCTATAACCAAAATCAGTCCTTTATCCAATAAGGCGTTGCCTATGTCATCATCAGTGACATCCCACATGACATTTCTATTGACCCAATTATCCTTAGATGCCTTGATTCACAAGAGATAGACATTGTCTTACATATGGTACATGATGGTATATCTCGAGGCCTTTCTAATGGTTTGATTTTAGCTATAGACTCAGAACAAATCCTATGTAGTTATGGTCAGTCATGGATTCAAAGCTCATCAGCTAGCAGCACCAACAATAGAGATCTTCTTAGCATTTGTCAGTGACATTCTTGATTCCATCTAAAAGTCCTGAAAAAATATCAAAAAATAGTAAAAAGTCATGAAAAAAAGCAAAGAAAAAAGTGAAAAAAGTCATGAAAAAAATGGATGCCTTGATGAAAACCTGGGAAACAGGTGTCTTGGCACAAAAATTTGAGTCAAGAGAATTTTTTTTTCCAAAAGTGAAAACCTGGCAAATAGGCACCATGTGTAATTAATGTTGCTCCTCCATCTATCAGGATTCCATTTTGTCTTTTCCCCCTCCATCATTCCTTGATCATACCCCTCATATTGCAAGACATCCTTGGTCCCTTATCATGGCTCATGCACTGGTTAATGTCCTTTGTTACCTTGCCTAAGCATCACCAATCTGCACACACACTCTGTCATTGGCCTTTGTACATAGTTTGCGTCTTGTCTGGGGGCATATTACCTAAATGGTGCATGAGTTTGAATTTGAACTGGGAGCATATCCCTAAGTTTTTTTTATCCATTAGACCTATCCCATAACGGATTGGAGCTAACACTTGTTTATGCTTATATGATCCTAAAAAAATCCCTAAAAACCATAAAATGTCCTGAGAAAATCACTAAAAATCACATAATGTCTTGAAAAAATCCTAAACATTCAAATACGATCCTAAAAAAATCACTAAAAATCACATAATGTCCTGAAAAAATCCTTAAAAATTCAAATACGATCCTGAGGAAATCTATAAAAATCACATAATGTGCTGAAAAAATCCTAAACATTCAAATACGATCCTGAAAAAATCACTAAAAATCATAAAATGTCCTGAAAAAACCCTAAAAATCATAAAATGTCCTGAAGAAACTAGTCACGCAAAAACATCAAATATCCTCAAAAACCCTAAAAATACAAAACTCATCATAAATCTACAATAAACCTTGTACATATTCACTGTGAATAACCATCCCTTTTGCATTTACACTTGCACTTGGCAGACTGAAACTTAAAGCACTACACTTTCAAGACAATCACACTATCTGACCAACGTGAACCAACAATCAATCCAACATGTCACTATGAACCTATCAACTGAATCCACAAATAGTGCTATCAAATTATCAACCTGTCGAACATCATCTAAACACCTAACACACTAAAAAGCAAGTAATAATGGACAAGGATAGTTGTTGGCTCATGCTGTTTAGTGAGTGATTTATTTTTGCTTTGTTTTTTGATCATATCCCTATGCTACTCGATGATATAAATTGATCTATGAGGGTGGCCAAGATGGTTCATGGTCATATTTTTCTATTTTTGTCTGTTAAAATGTACCTTTGAGAGTCTGGGGCATGTACATAGCTCATTCTCTATTTGCATCGTGCTTGTTTACACAAAAGGCTTGAATTTGCGCTCTGGCCCTTTATGCCATGATGCGTTGCATTCCATTTTCCATATCAAAATAAAGCTCCATTTGACATACAGTGCACTTTCTAGAAGAAAAATTCTTTCCATCATATTAACATCTCCTCATCTCATCTTTCTTCTTCATCTCATTCTCCATCACCATGATCATGTCTTCTAATTCACCAAATCATCTTCATCTTGCATTTAGGCTTTCTTGCATCATCCTACATTGTCAATCAACTTTCTATGGCTTTCCACCTAGTTCAGCCTTATTTTGACATTTTTCTCATCATCTTTGACCAAATATGACCATTTTTGATGATTTCCCTCATGTTATGACATTATTCAATCATTTTGGGCATGCACGCACAATTTCAGGTCATTCCAAGTCCAATTGGGCTGATTCTGGGCTCTAGAGCCTTTAAGGGTGCAATATGCACTTTTAGGGCACAATTGGGCTTCCCAACTACATCATTTATGCACTTGGTCATTCAAACTACGTCATTTATGCATTGGGTAGAGTTTGGGTGCACTTGGGGACCTAGGTTATCTAGAATTGCTCTTGGAACCCCTAGGTTGCACTTCGAAAGCCATAACTTTTGTGTTTCAACTCTGATTTATGAACCATCAGTTGCATTGGAATCATATATTTCTTGTGAATAAAATGAGCTATAATTTTCATTATTTGGTCACCTTATGGAGTGTTAATCCTTGCAATTACTCTTGGGCTCCTAGTTGCCCCCTGTCATGTTGATTTTGGCCCCCAGAGCCTTCTCGGGCACATTTTTGCACTTTCTGAGACCAATTGGGCTTCCCAAGTGCATCATTGATGAAATTGGTACTGTCATGGTACACTTGGGCTTACCAAGTTCTTCAATGACACACTTGGTTGAGTTTTGGGTGCAGTTGGGGACCTAGGATACCTAGAACTGCTCCTAGAGCCCCTATGTTGCACTCTGGAGCCCATAACTTTTACGTTTTAACTCAGATTTGCAATCTGTCAGTTGCGTTGGATTTTTATCTTCACTTTGGTAAACATGAAACATCATTTTAATCATTTTTTTTTTCTTGAGTGGCAACCCATGCAATCACTCTCAGGCTCTCGATTGACCCTATTTTACACTCTAGACCTCATAACTTTCACATCTTAGCTCTGATTTGTGATCTATCAATTGCTATGGTTTTGTCTTCTTTTTGTCAATAAATTGAATTATCATATGCTTATCTTAGTCAATTTCTTGAGGGGGCACCCATATATATCATCTCTACTGGGGCATGTTGTGGCTTTTTCATTAGTTATTCTTTGATACAACGCTCTAAATCACATTATATCAAAGATGGGCAAAATGTAGATGCTCAAAAATGGTTTTCATCTACGAATTCATTAATTCTTCATAATAATTTGTACCATTTTCTCATTCTACTAACTTTGATCTTTTGGTCAAATTGATCATACTTTATCATTTGTATCCTTCTTCACATCAATTTCATATCAACTCGAAATCATATCAAATCAACTCAAAATCACCCCAAATCAACCCAAAATCACTCAAAATCAGTCCTAATCAACCCAAAACATATCAAACATCCCAAATCAATCATCATTTATCTTATCCTAGGTATTGTTGTGGCTTTTAGTACCTTGGAAATCTATCAACCTATCAATCTTATCAACCTGACCTTAGTACTGTCGTGGCTCTCAGTGCTAGGTCAAACTATCATTCATGTCATCCAATCTTTGACATTGTTGAGGCTTTCAATGTCAGATCATGGTATCATCAGCCATTTTAATAACATTGACAATGTTCGTCGATGTTATTATGACCAAACCTTATCAATCAATTTCAATCCTGTAGCATTTACAATGTCAGTTAAATGTTACATATCAACCAATTCATGTCATGTGTCCTTGGCATGTTATCAACTTCAATCAATCAATCTAATCATGGCTTTGATCTACTAGTCATCATCTTATTCCATATCCATCATCATTACATTTTCATCAAAGGATACTGTCGCATTCATTTAATCAATTTGGCCAATCATTTACTAATTCTCTCTATAGGATTAAATAATCGATAATTTAATTCTATTATTCTTCCTAATTATCATGCTCAATTAATTAATTTTATTAATTAATTGATTCATTATCTACAAACCATGGAAATTTAAAATTTCCTAAGTTCTATTTTCCATCATTAATTCCATTTTCTACTAATTCTTATTTTGTGGAATAAAAGGATTCTTAATTCAAATATTCCATAAAATATTGCATCATCATGACACTTGGAGATGACACCTCGTGGATTCTCCTTCGACACTTGGCTAAGACTAGTCACAATAAAATATTCTTATTCTCTTACACATGTCTCTATTTGGATTCTTTGTCTAAGATTCTTGGCTTTAAGTGAGTTGAGGTGTCTTATGACACATCATAGATTCTCTTCCACATTTAGCCAAGTTTGACTTGCATGTGTCATAGAATCTCACAATTGGCATATTTTGTCATATGCATCATGGATTATCAAAGGAATCTCTTGCCACATTGCACATCTATGGGTGACAAATCCAATGCCCTCACTTTGAGTGTTGATTATAAAATGGACACTCTTTCTCTCATTTTGGGTCTTCTGGAACTCTCTTGAAGTCTTGGAAGCCTTTAGGTCCTAATTTCTTTTAGATTTCTCACTCCATCTCTCACATTCAAATCAAAACTTCAAGTATTCTCATGGCATTATCCAGATCATAGAATTTTGCTTCAATTTTGTGTGCAAATGAATGCCTAATGAATGAATGCCTAATGAAATGTAAAATGATAAGAAATGAATGAAAATGACATGTAAAATAATATGAAATGAATGAAAATGAAATGTAAAATAAATTCAAATGAAATATGAAGATAATATAAATGACATGTTTATGAAAAGATTTATTGCCTTAGATCATTTTGAACTTTTGACATATGCAAGAATGCAAGACAACAATGCTTTTGATGTATCAGAGTATGAGACCAAGGTGGAAAATGAAGAAGACATTGAAGATGTAGGAGATGAGATGAGGAATTGCTAGTATGATGAGAAAACTTTTTCTTTTGTAAAGTGCATTATATGTCAAATGGAGCTTTGTTTTCATATGGAAAATGGAATGCAACACATCATGGCATGAAGGACTAGAGCACAAAATGCAAAGTTTTTGCATAAACAAGCACGATGCAAATAGAAAATGACCTTGTCCTTCCTAAGGCATATATACATGCCCCAAACTCTCAAAGGTACATTTTAACAGAAAAAAAATAAAAGATGACCATGAAAAATCCAACCACTCTCATAGATTAGTTTATATCATTGAGTAGCATAGGAACATGATTGAAGAAAAACAAAAAAATAAAAAATCACTCACTAAACAACTTGAGCCAAAAACTATTCTTGTCCATTATTCATGTTGGATTCACCAATTGTAGGACCAAAAATGGTATAATGTCTAAAATACTATGAGAAAATCAAAAACTCAATAAATGTACATCAACACCCTCTAGTCTACCATGAAAGCCAAATAAAAAAAAGGAAGCAACACAAGGTTAGAAACCCCCTATTTCATTTGTAGCTCCCATGTACTTCTTTCTTCTCCATATGATGTAGCTCCAAATTGTCTATAGTGCACACAATGTTGAAGAAAAAGTCTATTATGGGGATAATGATATGAGAATACTAGAAGATGTGATTTTAGTGTGAGAGCAAGAGTGAAAATCTAAAAATTAGGGACCAAAAATGGGAGGAAGAATGCTCATTTTATAATCAACATGGAAGATGAGAGTATTGTCATTGTCACCTTAGAAATGAGACTTGGCAAGAGATTCCTTTGAGAATCCATGACACATATGACACAAGATGCCAAGTTTAGGATTGTATGATGCTTTGGAAGTTCAAACTTAGCTAAAGATGGAAGAGAATCTATGATGCATAATATGACACCTCAAACCCACTTAAAGCCAAGAATCTATGACAATGGAAGCAAAATATGGATGTGCATAAGGGAATAAAAATATATGGAGTATGACATATCTTAGCCAAGTGTCAATGGAGAATCTATGAGGTGTCACACTCATTTGTCACACTAATGCCAATATTCTATGGAATATTTGAATTAAAAATCCATTATTCGACACAAATAGAAATTAGTAAAGAATGAAATTAATGGTAGAAAATATGATTTGGGAAATTGAGAATTCCCATGGTTTGTAGATGATGAACCAATTAATTACTAAAATATCAATTAATTGAGAAGGTTACTTATGAAGAATAATTAGTGAAATGAAATAGGATTAAATTATGGGCTATTTAATCCTATAGAAAAAATTAGTAGATGATTGGCCAATTCAATTAAGTGCAACAATATACTTTGATGAAATGTGATGATAATGGAGATTGACTAGGATGATTATGGATAGACCAAAGGCATGGTCAAATTGATCAATTGATTGAATTTGATAACATGCCAAGGACACATGACATGAATTAAAGATACATAACATTTAACTGACATTGTAAAATGCTGCAAGATCAAGATTGGTTGATAGGTTTGATCATAATAACATTGATGGACATTGTCAATGTTATTAAATGGTTGAAAATGCTATGATTTGACATTGAGAGACTCAAAAATGTTAGAGATTGAATGACATGAATGATAGTTTAACCTAGCACTAAGAGCCATGAAAATACTAAGGTTAGATTTATAAGATTTGATAGATTGATAGGTTTCGAAGGCACTAAAAGCCACAACAATGCCTAGCATTGGACAAATTATGATAGATTTGGGATGTTTCACATGCTCTAGGTTGACTAAGACTAATTAAAATCTCAAATATTAGATGACATGAATGATAGTTTGACCTAGCACTGAGAGCCATGATAGTACTAAGGTTAGATTGATAAGATTTGATAGATTGATAGGTTTCCAATACACTAAAAGCCACAAAAATGCTCAAGATTGGAAAATGATGATAGATTTGGATGTTTGACACATTGAAAGTTGACTAAGAATAATTTTGGGTTGATTTGGGGTGATTTTGAGTTGATTTGAAATGGTTTCAAAATGACATGAAATTGATGTAAAAGAGGATATGAATGATGACAAACACTATTGAGATATGATCAAGTTGGGCAAAAAATCATGATTAGTGGAATGAGAAAATAAATGAGTTAGTATGAAACTATGATGAAACCATAGATGTGAACCATTTTTGAGTATCTACATTTTGCTCCTCCTTGATACAATGTGATTTAGAGTGTTGTGTCAAAGAATAACTGATGAGAAAGCCACAACAACATGGCCTAGTAGGGATGATATATAGGGGTGACCCCTTAAGAAATTGATTGAGATAAGCATATGATAGGTCAATTTCTTGACAATGAGATGAAAAAACTATAGCAACTGATGGATTGAACATTAGAGCTAAAATGTGAAAGTTATTAAGGTCTATATTGTAGAACAAGGGTTGATCAGGAGCCCGAGAGCATTTTTAGGGGTTACCACTCAAGACAATGACCAAATAATGAAAATGATAGCTCAATTTGTTCAAAAAAAAGATATGAATCTAAAACTACTAATATATTGAAAATCAAAGTTGAAACACAAAAGTTATGGCCTCTGGAGTGCTACATAGGGGTTATGGGAGTAGTTCTAGGCATCTTACTATCCCAAGTGCAATCTAAATGCACCCAAGTACATCTAGTGTGCACTTAGTAAGCCCAAGTGCACTATGATAGTACAAAGTCCACCCATGGTGAACTTGGGAAGCCCAAGTGCACTTTGAAAGTGTAGACTAGGCCCCAGAAGGCTCTGTGGGACAAAATCAGCCCAACTGGACTCATAATGACCTAAAAATTTGTGTGGATGTCCAAAATGATAGAAAGAGGTCATAACATGGGTTAAATATATAAAAAATGGTCACATTTGGTCTAAATTGGTCAAAAAAAGGTCATACTAATCTTGGACTAAGTGGAAAGCCCTATAAGCTTGACAAATAGTGTAGGACGATGTAGGAGTGTAGGAATGCAAGATGAAGATGATTTGGTGTATCAAAATACATGATCATAGTGGTCGATGAAGATATGAATAAAAGAAGACCAATGAGATGAGATGATGACTAATTAGAATGAGGTGAAGAATTTTTCTTTCAGAAAGTGCACTATATGCCAAATGGAGCTTTATTTTGATATGGCAAATGGAATGCAATGCATCATGGCATAAAGGGCTAGAGCGCTAATGCAAACATTTTGTGTAAATAAGAATGATGTAGATAGAAAATGACCTTGTCCTTCCTAAGGTGTATATACATGCCTCAAACTCTCAAAGGTAAATTGTAATAGATAGAAAATAAAAATGACTATGAACAATCCTAGCCACTCTCATAGATCAGTTGATATAATCGAGAGGCATAAGAACATGATCAAAGAAAAAATAAAGAAAAAAATAAATTACTCACTAAACAGTGTGAGCTAAAAGCTATTCTTGTCCATTATTACTTACTTTTTAGTTTGTAGGTCTTTAGATAGTGGTTGATAGGTTGATCATGTCATGACTCTGATTGTTGATTCAGTTGATAGGTTCATAGTGATATGATTGGATTGATTGTCAGTTCACGTTGCTTAGATAGTGTGATTGTCATTGAAGTGCGCTACTTTGAGTTTCATTCTACGAAAGTGAAAGTATTTAGGAAAAAAGGATGATATGTACAAGGTTTATTACAAATTTTTGATGGGTTTTTGAGGATATTAAATTTTTGTGTGACTCAGTTCTTTGGGACATTTTATAACATTTTGGGTTTACTTTAGGACATTTTATGATTTTTAGGATTTTTTTAGGACATTATATGATTTTTAGTGATTTTTTAAGGACATTTTATGATTTTTAGTGATTTTTTCAGGACATGATATGATTTTTAGTATTTTTTCAAGACATGATAGGGTTTTTAGTGAATTTTTTTAGGACATTTTATGATTTTTAGAATTTTTTCAAGATTGTATTTGAATTTTTAGGATTTTTTTAGGAATGTTTTAGGATTTTTTCGAGATCATAGTTGAATTTGTAGGATTTTTTCAAGATCATAAAAGAATATACAAGTGTTGGCTCCAATCCATTATGCGATAGGTCCAATGGATAAAAGGGTGCTTAGGGATATGCCCCCAGTTCATCTTCAACCTCATGCACCATGTAGATAATATGCCCCTAGACAAGACACATACCATGTACAAAGGCCAAAGAAAAAGTATTTATAGACTGGTGGTGCTTTAGGTAAGATAACAATGGACATTAACTAGTTTGTAGGCCATGACCAAGGACCAGGGATGTCTTGCAATATGAAGGATATGATTACGTAATGAAAAAAGGGGAAAAACCAGATGGAATCCTGATAGATGGAGGAGCAACAATTGGTTACAAAGAGCACCTATTTGCAAGGTTTTCACCATGGTACTTACCCAAAGTGCCTATTTGCCAGGTTTTCATGAGGGCATCCATTTTTTCATGACTTTTTGCTATTTTTTTGATATTTTTTAAGGACATTTTGCCATTTTTTTGGTATTTTTTAGGACTTTTAGACAGAATCCCAAATGTTGTTTATGAATGTTGAGAAGATATTTTTTGTTGGTATTGCTAGCTAATAATATCTAGATCCATGATTGACCATAACTACACAAGATTTGTTCTGAGTCTGTAGCTAAAATCAAACCACTGGAAAGGCCTTGATATATACCATTGTGCACTATATGTAAGATAGTGTCTGTTGGAAATAAGAATGGTGTAACTGAGAGGGGAGGGGTGAATCAGTTACTACAAAAACTTTTCCCACAAGTCCCTTAAGATGTCAAAGGAAATACTCATTGCTGATACACATATAATCAAACTGAAAACACAAGAAACAAGAGACAAGAGACACCAGATTTAACGTGGAAACTCAATATGGGAAAAACCACCAATGTAACTAGTTACTATTTTTCACTCTTTTGAAGTGAGCCCTGTTAGGAGCCAACCTTGTTAAAGGTTACAAAACACACTGTTAGGTGCGACCTTGTTAGAGGATTTAATCACCCTGCTAGGAGTGGCCTTGCTAGAGGTCTTTAGATCAATTCAACTAAATTGCCACCTTGTTAGAGGATTTTACAAAAGGCTGTTAAACCCACTCTGTTAAGAGATTTGAGAACACTGTTACAATTGTTAGAAAGTAACAATGAGTGATCTGAAATAAATACAACTTATCTTTGCTGATACAGATCTCTGTTCTGTTCCTCTAGATCCTCTCTGATCAAACGAAACTCTGCATCTCTGATCCTTCAAAAAATTCACACATTAGATATTCAATCATATCTGCTAGCTTTTTCACATTCATACTTCCATACTTGAATTCACAACTTGATCCTTCATATATACCTTTTAGATTATCGAGTCGGCTCAAATACAAGTTACAATTATAAATAATTGTGCTATGAGTCGGCTTCATACATTAACTTTAATTACTTAACCTTCGAGAAATCCTTCGCTGACCAACTTAACTCGGTAAATACTGCACAGAAAATAATTCCTGTGTTAACCGACTAAGCTTGGTTAATACAGAGAATTTCGTGAAATCCTTCACTGACCGACTTAACTCGGTAAACACCGATTTCTCCGTCTTTCCTTTGATGACCGAGTGAGCTCGGTTAACACTGTCTGCTACTTTTCTTCGATGATCGAGTGAGCTCGGTTAACATTGTCTGCTACTTTTCTTCGATGATCGAGTAAGCTCGGTTAACACTGTCTGCTACTTTTCTTTGATGACCGAGTCAACTCGGTAAATACTGACAACCTATCTCATATCCTTTTTTACCGAGAGAGTTCGGTAAACACTGTCTTTCGGCAACAAATCCTTTGATTATCGAGTGAGCTCGGTAAACACTGAACTTCCTTTGTTTACCTTGCAAGCTCGGTAAACTCTGTCAACAGCTATACTTACCTTCTGAGCTCGATAGACTCTGTCTGATGACTGATATGACATTTGTGTAACATCAAAGACAATCATGCAATTATCAATTGTATCCAACAATCTCCCTCTTTGGCATTGATGGCAACACAACATGTCATAGTAGAATGAAATTTGAAAACAAGTCCTTATCAGCACAATGTGTCATCAAAACAATTCTCCCTCTAAGATGATAGACTCTCCCTCTTTCAGTAATCTCCCTCTGTGAAGGAATTACATAAGAACTTTCTTTTTCACACAAATTTTAGAAAGATATGATAGTAAAGTAAATTTCTCCCTCTTTGACAATAGATGCCAAAGACAACAGAACTTAAATGAATTGTAATGTACCTTTAGTACTGATTCATATGCAAAGCTTCCAGATTTGACTGCATCAACAGATAGATTTTCATTTTGGTATGCGTTGATGCATCACTAAAACTTGTTTTTAGTGAATTTCGGATAGGGGTGTAACCTCTAACTTACCTCTGAGATACAAGAATGCATCCTTAGGTAGTGGCTTTGTGAATATGTTAGCAATTTGTTCCTTTGAATTGACATATTCCAATCTGATCTCCTTGTCTTGTACCAATTCTCTGACAAAATGATATTTGATTGCAATATGCTTGGTCTTAGAATGCATCGCTGGATTCTTTGATATATTGATTACACTAGTATTGTCACAGAACATAACAACTGGTTCTTTGATTTCCATCCTCATTCCTTGCAATAACTGCTTAAACCAAACAATATTTGAACAATTTACTACTGCAGCAACATACTCTGCCTCTGCTGTAGATTGGGATGTACAATTCTGCTTTTTGCTTGTCCAAGAAACCAATCTCTTTCCAAGAAAGAATGCTCCTCCACTTGTGCTTTTCTCGTCATTAAGGTTTCCTGCCCAATCAACATCAGTAAATACTTTCAAATCCAAATTACCGCCAAATTTATACCATAGCCCATAATCTTCAGTTCCTTTCAAATATCTCATTATTCTTTTGATTGCCATTATATGAGTTTCTCTTGGTTTTGCTGAAAATCTTGCTACAATACCGACTGCAAGGGCAATATCTGGCCTAGTATGTACTACATACTGCAACTTTCCAATCATAGATCTATACAGTGTTTGATCCACTTCTTTGGATTCACCTTCCTTGGTAAGTTTCAATCCAGTACACATAGGGGTTCCAACTGGTTTACACTCCTCCATACCAAATTTTTTTAATATCTCCTTGATGTATTTTGACTGTGTGATGAAGATGCCATTCTTACTTTGTTGGATTTGAAGACCTACAAAGAATTTAATCTCACCAAACATAGACATCTCAAACTCCTTGTTCATTTGTTCTGAAAATTATTTGCATAGATCATCATTGCCTGTGAAAACAGTGTCATCTACAAATATTTCTGCCAAAACAATCTTATTATCTGGACCTTCTTTTATATACAAGCTACTGTTATCATTAGTCCTTTGAAAACCAATCTGAATAAGATAGTTATTCAATCTTTCATACCATGCTCTAGGAGCTTTTTTTAGACCATACAGCGCCTTGTGTAATTTGCAGACCATGTTCTTCTTATCTGGATCAACAAAACCTTCAGGTTGTTCAATGTAAACTTCTTCATCCAATATTCCATTGAGAAATGCTGACTTGACATCCATCTGATAAACTTTGAATCCTTTGTGAGAAACATATGCAAGTAAGGTTCTTATACCTTCCAATCTTGCAACAGGAGCAAAGGTTTCTCCATAGTCTATACCTTCTTCTTGAGCATATCCTTTGCATACTAGTCTAGCTTTGTTTCTTGATACCTTGCCATCTTCATTTAGTTTATTTCTGAATACCCATTTTGTTCCAATTACATTCTTATCTTTGGGTCTAGATACAAGAGTCCATGTTTTGTTTTTCTCTATCTGTTCTATTTCTTCATTCATAGCCTCAATCCAACTATCATTTGCCAATGCATCTTTGATATTTCTGGGTTCAAAATCAGCAAGTAAACAAGTGCCTTTTAACTTACTTCTTGTCAGAGTTCCTTCAGATTTGTCTCCAATGATCTGATCTGGAGTATGATGCCTTCTGACATATTTAGCTAACACAGGTTCTTTACTTCTTGAATGAGTTTCATTGTTGTCCCTTTGTACTTCAGATTCTTGCTGTTCTGGCTCGGTAGATTCAGACTCGGTAGATACTTGCTTGGTAGAGTCTGAAAGTGACTCGGATTCTTTTAGCTCGGTAAAAACTTCCCGTGTCTCGGTTTGAACTTCCTGCAACTTGGTCATTGATGACTCAGGAGTTGAGGATTCCTGATTAACTGGAGTACTTGGTATAGTATCAGGTTCAATGTAAATAAATCTTATGTAGTCTTCAGGAACCTTCTTGCTTTCTTCTTCTGATTTCTCTGCAAACTCATCAACTTTCACATGTGCACTTTCTATGACCTTGTGAGTAGATAGATTTAAACATCTATATGCTTTGCTTTTACAAGAGTAACCTAGAAATATTCCTTCATCTCCTTTTACATCAAATTTACCTTTTCTAGATTCTTTCAGAATATAACATTTGCTTCCAAATACTTTCAGATAACTTACATTGGGTTTGTAGCCATACCATAATTCATAGGGAGTTTTGAATGAGTCCTTTTTCAGTTGTACTCGGTTCAAGGTATGAACTGCAGTGCTGATAGCTTCCTTCCAGTATTTGATAGCAATGTTCTTTTCAATCATTATGGTCCTTGCACAATCCATAATGGATCTATTTCTTCTTTCAGCTATCCCATTTTGTTCTGGAGTTCCTGGTGTTGAAACTTGTCTTTTAATTCTTCTTTCAATGCAGAAGTTATTGAACTCATGTGAAATGAATTCACCACCTCTGTCTGACCTTAAGCATTTCAATCTTTTCCCTGTTTCTTTTTCTACTCTTTCCAAGTACCATTTGAATTTCTCAAAAGCTTCTGATTTATTCCTTAGGTACATAACAGTCATCATTCTTCAGTAATCATCAACAAAAAGAATGAAGAACTTTTCTCCAGTATAACTTTCAATTCCAATGGGTCCACATAAATCAGTATGCACAATTTCTAATATATCTTTAGACTGATAGCTTTTACTTTTAAAACTAGTCTTTCCCATTTTTCCAATCTGACAATTCTTGCATAAATCGACCTCGGGTTTCTTTATATTAGGAATTCCTCTTACCTTTTTGAATTTGCTTATCTTCACCAGATTATCAAAATTGACATGACACAACCTCTTATGCCATAACCAACTTTCTTCAATTTGAGCAATAAAACATGAGCATTCACCAAGTTCTAGGTAGAACAAGTTACCTTTAGTTTGTGTGCC
Source organism: Cupressus sempervirens (assembly GCA_028749045.1). Classification (NCBI taxonomy): domain Eukaryota; kingdom Viridiplantae; phylum Streptophyta; class Pinopsida; order Cupressales; family Cupressaceae; genus Cupressus; species Cupressus sempervirens. The sequence goes on from CM053792.1 coordinate 749,412,385, forward strand.
AGATCCTATCATCTTTCCTTGCTCATTCAACAGTCTTGCCTTTCCATGCATGAATTCCACCTTAAATCTAGTATTGAGTAACTGTGCCACACTTAGCAAGTTATGTTTAAGACCTTCAACCCAATAGGCATTGTTGCATATAAGTTCTTTGGTTAGAGAGATTCTTCCTCTTCCTTTTATGAAGCGAGGTTCATTATTACCAAATCTTACACTGCCACCATCATAATCTTCAAATTGATCAAACTTAGTTTTATCACCAATCATATGATGAGAGCAACCACTGTCTATAATCCATGTATCATTCATACTTATATGAGAGATAAGAGCCATTTTATCTTCCTCATCACTATCAGAATCATCTTTCACAGCAATATAAACAATTTCATCTTCACTATTATCAGAATCCTTAGAATTTTCAGCCATGAAACATGATTTCTTACCTTTGTTCTTGAATGATTTGTAGTCTTTCTTTCTATTCCATTTATGACCCTTCTTTTCATCATTGTTCTGCTTGTTTGGGCACCTAGCTGCAATATGACCAATTTCTTCACATGAAAAACAGATTAGAGGAAATTTACCTTTATATTTTCCTCTGCCTCTGGAGTATTTCTTTGCCAGTAGAGCTTCAATTACTTCAAGATCACTGTCTGAACTTTGGTCTGATTCATCATCACTTTCTGACTCTGATTTCTTTTTGCCTCTATCTTTGAGTGAAAGTTTGGCCTCAAATGCTGATTCAGTGTTTTTGGAAGCAGGAACATAGTTGTCAAAATTGTCTAGTTCAAATGCGGTTAATCTTCCAACTATAGCCTCCAAATTGATATTATGATTTGCTTCACACCTTCTTTCTTGAATTGCAGAAACTCTGATTGCATAGATGGGAAGCAAGGTTCTGAGAACTTTGCTTATAACTGTTTCTTCTTTGATATCACCTCCAGATGCCCTGATTGCACTGACACATGCTTTGATTCTATCAACATATTTTGCAATGTTTTCATCCTCTCTCATTCTCATTTGGTCAAATTGTCCTCTTAGACTTTCTGCTTTTGCTCTTTTCACATTGTCATCTCCTCCATAGATTTCTTTCAGCTTGTTCCACATGTCAAAAGCGGTTTGGCAATCCTTGATATCATCAAATTCTTCATAGCTTAGTGCAAATGCAATGTCTATCATCATATTGTTATGAGTCTTCTTTTCAGCAATATCATTGACAGATAATGTGCCGGAAGGTTCTTTGTATTTTTCATCAAGATATTTCAGTCCTGTATCACCAATAGTAGCCAAATGAAGTTTCATCAATCCTTGCCATGCAGAGAAGTTATTTTTGTTGAGTCTTGGAATTTATCTCTTGTAAGACATCTTGATCTTTGGCTTAGATCCTTGAAATCTTTTCCTGCAAGCACCAATAAGCTCTGATACCAATTGTTGGAAATAAGAATGGTGTAACTGAGAGGGGAGGGGTGAATCAGTTACTACAAAAACTTTTCCCACAAGTCCCTTAAGATGTCAAAGGAAATACTCATTGCTGATACACATATAATCAAACTGAAAACACAAGAAACAAGAGACAAGAGACACCAGATTTAACGTGGAAATCCAATATGGGAAAAACCACCAATGTAACTAGTTACTATTTTTCACTCTTCTGAAGTGAGCCCTGTGAGGAGCCAACCTTGTTAAAGGTTACAAAACACACTATTAGGTGCGACCTTGTTAGAGGATTTAATCACCCTACTAGGAGTGGCCTTGCTAGAGGTCTTTAGATCAATTCAACTGAATTGCCACCTTGTTAGAGGATTTTACAAAAGGCTGTTAAACCCACTCTGTTAAGAGATTTGAGAACACTGTTACAATTGTTAGAAAGTAACAATGAGTGATCTAAAATAAATACAACTTATCTTTGCTGATACAGATCTCTGTTCTGTTCCTCTAGATCCTCTCAGATCAAACGCAACTCTGCATCTCTGATCCTTCAAAAAATTCGCACATTAGATATTCAATCATATCTGCTAGCTTTTTCACATTCATACTTCCATACTTGAATTCGCAACTTGATCCTTCATATATACTTTTTAGATTATCGAGTCGGCTCAAATACAAGTTACAATTATAAATAATTGTGCTATGAGTCGGCTTCATACATTAACTTTAATTACTTAACCTTCGAGAAATCCTTAAAATTGTTGGAAATAAGAATGGTGTAACTGAGAGGGGAGGGGTGAATCAGTTACTACAAAAACTTTTCCCACAACTCCCTTAAGATGTCAAAGGAAATACTCATTGCTGATACACATATAATCAAACTGAAAACACAAGAAACAAGAGACAAGAGACACCAGATTTAACGTGGAAACCCAATATGGGAAAAACCACCAATGTAACTAGTTACTATTTTTCACTCTTCTGAAGTGAGCCCTGTTAGGAGCCAACCTTGTTAAAGGTTAAAAAACACACTATTAGGTGCGACCTTGTTAGAGGATTTAATCACCCTGCTAGGAGTGGCCTTGCTAGAGGTCTTTAGATCAATTCAACTGAATTGCCACCTTGTTAGAGGATTTTACAAAAGGCTGTTAAACCCACTCTGTTAAGAGATTTGAGAACACTGTTACAATTGTTAGAAAGTAACAATGAGTGATCTGAAATAAATACAACTTATCTTTGCTGATACAGATCTCTGTTTTGTTCCTCTAGATCCTCTCTGATCAAACTCAACTCTGCATCTCTGATCCTTCGAAAAATTCGCACATTAGATATTCAATAATATCTGCTAGCTTTTTCACATTCATACTTCCATACTTGAATTCGCAACTTGATCCTTCATATATACCTTTTAGATTATCGAGTCAGCTCAAATACAAGTTACAATTATAAATAATTGTGCTATGAGTCGGCTTCATACATTAACTTTAATTACTTAACCTTCGAGAAATCCTTCGCTAACCGACTTAACTCGGTAAATACTGCACAGAAAATAATTCCTGTGTTAACCAACTGAGCTCGGTTAATACAGAGAATTTCGTGAAATCCTTCACTGACCGACTTAACTTGGTAAACACCAATTTCTTCGTCTTTCCTTTGATGACTGAGTGAGCTCGGTTAACACTGTCTGCTACTTTTCTTCGATGACCGAGTGAGCTCGGTTAACACTGTCTGCTACTTTTCTTCGATGACCGAGTGAGCTCGGTTAACACTGTCTGCTACTTTTCTTCGATGACTGAGTCAACTCGGTAAATACTGACAACCTATCTCATATCCTTTGTTTACCGAGAGAGTTCGGTAAACACTGTCTTTTGGCAACAAATCCTTTGATTACCGAGTGAGCTCGGTAAACACTGAACTTCCTTTGTTTACCTTGCAAGCTCGGTAAACTCTGTCAACAGCTGTACTTACCTTCTGAGCTCAGTAGACTCTGTCTGATGACTGATATGACATTTGTGTAACATCAAAGACAATCATGCAATTATCAATTGTATCCAACAAGTGTCTACCTCTTTTGAATCATGGCATCTAAGGATAAATGGGTCAAAGGATTCTTTGTATGGGATGTCATTGATGATGACATATGCAAAGGGTTGTTGGATAAATATTTGATCTTGGGTGTTAGGAAAATTAGGTACTTGGATTTGGGGATAAGAAATTGGATATAAGGGAGGATTGATACCAATGACCTTCCAAATTAATGTTGATCAAGAGAGCTCCAAAAGACTTCACGACATGTTGAACATTGGAAAAATGATATTCATGACATCATTTTTTTTTATCTTGTATCCTTTGGAGCTACTTAGATTTTTATTTTTCATGGTCTAATGGTTCCTTTCAGTTTTCACCAAGAGACCTACTTTTGTCATTTTTTTTCTCTTTTTTCTCTACAACTAGAAGGTGTGTATGTGAATTTAGTGATGTTAGGAAATGAATGAAATAAACAAAGAATTCACAAAACCAAACTAACAAAACATATAAAGAGAGATAAAGTGAGGTCCTTAAGTGAGAATATGAGCCATGTATAGGCTCTCTCAATGCGAATGATCACTTGATGTATGGATGTGTCTATTTGATAGGATGTATTCTCGATTTTCTTCCAAAGGCTTCAATGGATGTTTGATGGCTTTTTGGTGTGAGTGAGTGAGATTGGTAAAATGGCTTCTCAAAACAACATTATAAGTTTATGGTAATGGATTATGATTAAAATGGCTTGGGAGAGGATTCCTTAAATAGGAAAAGGGCTTAAGGGATCGATGGCTAGGATGGAAGGAAAGGAGAAAGCTTATGGAGGGCTCAGATTGAATGAGAGGAGAACACATGGATTGTGCTTCCTTATAGCCAATCAAGGAGTGACACATGTCACAACATCATTGGTTATAGCAAGAGGGGTTGAGGGGCTAACAAAGGAGGCTCAAAGCTCATAAAGACCCTCATAATAGCTTGTAAGAGTCATTTATGGCTTGTAAGAGCATTTATGACTTGGTAGTTGGAATAGTTTGAGGGGATAGACTCTAGCTTGGTTTAGGAAAGTCTTAATCTCATTTAGGATTGTGCAAATGATTAGGGGATGGGTTAGGCTAGGGTTAGGATTAGATTAGGGATGTTAGATATGTGCAAGAGGATTGTATTGATGAGGGTGGGTGAGTTAGTGGCTAATCTTGGTTAGTATGGGTGGATGGGGTGGTTTAGGCTAAATGGAGGATTTCGGATAGTTTAGGGGCTATTAGATTTGAGGGTTTTATTTACTAAAGTGATTTTAATAAATTTGGGATTTGGAATTAGATAGGAGAATAGGATTTAATTGATAAATGATGGGTTATTTGATTTATCAATTAGGACTATAGATGATTAATTAAATTAATCAGCTAGGAGATGGCAAAGGATTAATTAAATAAGAATTTAATTAATGATTCCTTTTAGAGATATCTAAATAGGATTACCAAAGCAATGTAATCAAATTTAGGTGTTTACATTTTTACCCTCTTTGACATAGTGTTGAGACAACACTATTTCAAAGAAGTTTGAATGGAGACAACATGAGGAAGATGTTTTAGCAACAAGGTTGCCCCAGTCTTGGATAAGAAGAGGAGAGACTAGACTTAGAGATGCCCCCTCAAGAAGGTGGTGGAGAGAGAAGACGAGGCTCAATGGCTTTTTGAAAAGCAAAAGAATTTGAGATGAGCAGAGACACAGATTGGCAAAGAGAAGGGGCTAAATTAGTTCAAACTCTCACGACGGGAGAATGATAAAGGGAGGTTAGATGCACAAGTGGAAGCAAGCCTAAGATGATCTAGGATTGGGGGTGGGATGAAGGAGTGGAGCATGATAAAAGGAGACTAGGAGGATGGGATGGATTATGGGAAGATAAAGTGGGTTGGATGGGGGATAATGGAGATGAAGGGAATTCATGGAAGCAGTTTGAGTGGGGGGAGACTTCAAAGAGAAGTACTACCACATAGTTGAGCATGCGATTTAATATAGGAATGTTGGTTAATGGCCAAGGTTACCAAGAATAGCAAGGCCTTGTGACCAACTTTCTAGAGGACTGACAAACTAACTCAAAACAAACATGCAAGGATTGCCCTAGCATCACACATGAATCCTAGAGGAAGCAGCGTGGAACCGATACTGGGTAACCCACAAGCAAAAAAGAAAAACAAACAAAAGACCTGATCAAGAACTTGCACTCAAATTGCCCCATTCATAGCACACCATGATATAAAAGATCATGGCGACCATGAGAAGGGAACAAAAAATATTGCTTGGAAGAGATACATTAAGAACCAAACTTGAAATCTCGAAAAGAAAATAAATCGAAAGAAAATGTAAATCCATAAAAAAGTTAACATTTTGCCAAAGAGATTGATAGGACTGGATACTAATGGATCAAGATCAAATGAGAGGAAGGATTCATCCTACAAGGATCTATCAGTAATATCGAGGACTAGGATGAGCTAGGCAAGCAGAACTCTTTAGGACAACATTTTGATGATAAGGGATCTCATATGAGGATTTGCTAAAGCACTTAACCAAGAGAACTAAAATTTGTGATCAAGCAAGAACTAACATGAAGAAATGAGAGGTATACAATGGGACCAAGATAAGGACCAATGGGAAAGGAATAGATAGCTGATAGATCCAAGGATGTACAAGGGATTAGCAGAAAAGATAAAGTGCAACATAATAGGATAGCGACAGGAAAGATAAAGATGAAGAGATAGTGGATGAAAGGTTTGGGATGAGAGGATAGCAAATGGAAGCTCAGGATGAGGGATAGCTAAGGGCTAGATACCAATGACAAGGGATGTACCAAGTGATGGAAAGATGGAGGTAATTCTAGGAGATACAAGGATAGATGAAAAAGGGAACAATGGATAGAGGGATGCAAAAAGATAAGGATTGATGGAAAGATGGACACAACATGGTCTCCAAGGAATAGAGTTCCCCTAGTTATAATATGTTGTTCAAAAGGATTTTGTATGAGGGATGTGGTAGGATTGAACATTGGTCAACAAGAGGATGCGGGAGAGAGATGGAATCTAGGATAGGAAAGGTTAATGAGGTAGAGGATAAGGAGGATGGGTGGATTAGGGATAGGTAGATACAAACTTTGATGGAAAATGGATGTCAAAGGGATGACCAAAAGCATGTATCTAGTGGTGGACTTTATTTCTATCAAGATCCAAAGGAGAATGGTGGGTGAAATGGATAGGATGTGGTTGGTATGGTGGGATGAGATGAGGATGATGGGTGATGGAACGTGCCCCCGAGTGTACAGAGCATTTGGATGGAGGGATTACGCATGCCACTTGTTTGCCAAGTTTTCACCATGGTACTTGTCCAAGTTTTCACCATTGGATGATTTTTTATTTTTTTTTGTTTTATGTTTTTTTTTTGACTTTTTTGATGCATTTTTACTCATAGATGTTGGTAGGATGGATGGAAAAGGATTGGATTGAACAAGTGGAATGGTGGGTGGGAGTTTGGCAGATAATGCATGGGAAGACATAAGGCTTGTGGGTAAATGGAAAGATCATCATTGGCACACACCTTGAGAGGTGATGAAATAGAGGGAAAGATGGTGGTGAATGAGGTTAAGGAGAAAATGGAGGAAGAGAAATATAAGGACTAACAATAAAGTTGGAAGATGGAGGATGGGATTTTTAGGATAAGAAGCATATGGACTAAGAGTGGGTTGGGGGGATGAAGGATGAATATATGGGGATTTGGATAAAGGATGAATGGATGAAGCTTTTTGAGTAGCAAGAATGGATGCCGATTGAGATTTTTCTTTGAGATGCATTGCTTTTATGAGCATCTTGGCTATCCACATGATTTTTGACTTTTTTAGCTTTGATCAAATGTTTTTCTTCTCGAACATGTATTTTAGAAGGGACATGTCGAGACTTGGATTTGTGTGGATTTTTGGATTTATGCTTTTTGATTTTGGCATCCAATATGCTTTTATTAGCCATGGTATGGGAACAACAAAATGGAGGAGATGGAGGGATTGTGGATGGAAAGATAGAGGTTGAAGGTGTGAAGGGATTCAAGGATGAGTGCCTTTGATGATCTAGTTGGTGGATTTGAGAGGATGACATGATGGATTGGAATATAGGATATGGATGGATATAACTGCCCAAAATGGATGGAGGGAATGAAGGATATGGGCCTAAAATAGATGGAAATGTGGAAGGTGTAGGTCCCAAGATAGACGAGGGAGATAAAGGATTCATATTAGGTATATAAGGACCAAAAATGGATGGAAAGGATGGGGGATTTGGATAAGGGGTATATGGACCCAAAATGGAGGGTTGAAAAGAAGTAGGATAAGGGCCCAAAATAGATGCAAAACAAGATGGATGAGAACTTTAGGGTAAAGATGGAAGGACTTGGGATCATGATTGGATAGAGGGGATACCAACATCTAGAGATACATTTTTATTTCTTTCTTTAGTATGATGTTCATTATTTGGAACACAAGATGTGAGTTCAGATATGATAGTTAGTTCTTCTATTGATCTATCATCATAGATTATGGGATTGGTATGAGCATGAAGTAGAGGAGATGGAAGGATATGATCTTGAGTTGGATGGGTTGATGGAAATGGATCTTGAGATGAAGTAGGTGTGATGATGGGATTCAAATATGGAGGGGATGGTAAAAGTGGATCATGTAAGGGAATACATGGGATGGCGGGATCTTCTTTTGTGTTAGGGGATATTTCAACATGCTTTTGGACAAGATCTTGAAAGGAATGGGTGGGAGTGGATGGTATGATAGGAGAAGTGTGGATGGTTTCTTTAAGTGAGGTAGATGGATGGGTAGGAGTTTCTTCAATGGGGATGAGTTGATGGGGGAGGGACTCATTAGGTTCATTAAATGGTATTTGGGTGATGCTAGGAGGAGGAGATGTGGATGGGATTTTGAGGGATTCGATAGATGGGAGGTAGGAGATGGAAGGGGTTTGATAATTGGGGTGGATGTGATAGGGATGGTATCAATAGGAAAATGTAAGAGGAGTGATGGGTGTGGGATATGGAGTTTCTTTGGGCTTCCTTGTACAATTCCTTGGAGATGGGTGTTTTAGACTAGGAGGAGTAAGGGGAGTGGGGTGATCCATTGTAGGACTATGATTGGTTGGATGATTTGGAAAGGGGTTTGGAGGGTATTGAGATGGTGGATTTGGATTAAGGATGTAGCTATTAGAATTGTTCTGGAATGGTGGAGGTTTGGAGATGAAGGTAGAGGAAGATGGAGATATGGCTAATGTATATGAGGAATATGTGGGCACAATATAGGGAGGAGGTATAGATGAGGATAATAATGGATTTCCCTTGTCAAAGGCATGGTCAAAAATACTAGTGGGTATGCATGGAGGAATGATGGAGCAATTTGGAGGAATGATTGGATTTTGGGGGATGTTTGGAGGAATATCTCTAAAGCTTTCAATATACCCATCATAGTCGACAAGATCATCATTATCATTGGAATAGGATGGAGTGGTAGAAAAGGTGGGATGACCAATATCACCATAATAGAATTGTGACATCATGTTGTGATGATGAGCTAGGTGGGGATGAAATGTTACTAGTCTAAGCTTGGATGAATCTTGGATGAGGTAGTGACTACACTAAATATACCTTTCATTTGGGTTTAAGGATTGACCAATGGTTGGGTTGTTGCGAATGGACTTGCTAACAACCATTTCAAAGGATAGACAAGTTATCTCTTTAGCAAAATGATTTGATTTTTTTTGAAACATGGGGAGGATGTTGAACATGCAAGCATGTCAAACACACCAATAGCCCTATAAGATGTTTGCTAGGATATACAAGATTAGCTAGGGGTGTCCTCGATATATGCAAGGTATGTGAGGCCCAAATCTATAGATGAAAGAAAATAATGCCACTTAGCTGGGAGGAGACAATAACCCAAATGTCCACCTTCACTTCCCAAAGGTATAAAGTTCCTTGGGGCTTAGCCAAGAGTGACAAGATTATGCTTCCAAGAGAGGTGTCTTTCGATTCACCTCCCGATATTTATACTCTGCCAGAATGCTAGAGTTGAGGTCATCCCAAGGGGTGATGAAATCCCCAAGTAGGCCTCCTAAAAAGTGTAAAACAAGACCACATATGTGATCTTGGGTTTAAAAGACACTCGTTATTTTCTAATTGATGATTTAGATTTTGTAAGCTATGATTGAAGACACTTGTTATTATGGCATACAATGTTCATTCCAACTTGATAGAGTTGTCAACATAATGAAAATTGAGAGATCCTCAACATAAGTAAATCACGCATATGAAAGCTTTTAAAAAGGAGGGAATAAGAACATTTTCACTTTAGAGCATTCAAGATTGAATGAAGTTCATTTTAAGCACAAAAGTTAAAGTGTGTTGATTTGCAATGCTCTTTAATAGCCAAAATCAAGTGTTCATCACATTCATTCTTTTTAACCTTTAGCATCCAATATTGTGTTGATAATGCATTCCAATGAAAATGTTATGTTTTAATCCATGGCATTCAAGATTTGATTTGAGAAACATGCATTCAAAGACAAGTGTTTAAACATTCAAGTTCATTTTAGCAACATGCATTAAACCATGTAAGGAGAACCTGCAAGAAACATGGTTAATGGTTTCATATATGCTCCAATCTGCAAAGATACAAAATCCAATTTGATTAGTCACCAAAAATCTCAAAAAATCAAAGCTTAACTATGGGAAAAACAAAATCAACTTTTTTTGTTCTTTTTCATAGGCATAAAAATGGTTAGAAAAACCTCTACTCTATGGAACCACCAAAAGTTAAAATTTGATTTATGATTATGATTATGATTATGATAAAGATATGACAATAAAACCTATAGAAAACTAGTTAGAATAAAAACATGCACCAAAAAATGTAAGGAATTTGAACCAAGCAGTTAGAACAGCAAACCTGCAGGTTTAAGCAACGATCCCGCAGGTTTAAGCAGCGATTGTGTAGGCATGGAAACATGGTAAAAGGTTGTAGGAATGTGACATAGGATTGTTAAAAAAGATAGTAAATGAGGCTATGGGTTAAAAGGTTGCAGAGTGATCCTGTGAAACAGTGATCCCACAGGCAAATTTATCAACGTTCCCATGGGAGAATTCTTCTACGATTTTGAGAGGTCAATGATAGGAATGAGATTAAAAATTTGACCGGCTAAAGGTAAAATTCCTGTAGGAAAATATATGTGATCCCATAGGTTATTATAGCATTCTCACAAAAAAATGTTCGACGGGGATCTAGGACAACTCTGTAACACATGGCAGCAACTAGATGAGGACGAGCTACAAACTCATGGTCGTGGGTTCTCTTTCTCGCCTGCTAATGGCTGTGTTCTCGCATTGCAAGATCACATTCTTGGGGTCACAGGATCGCAAAACAAGCTGATTTTGAAGTCTTAAAAAATGAAAAATGATGAGATGGCAGGGAGCATGATTTCCAAAAGGTGACCTATGTACCTGCAACAAGATCAACAAACTTATGACAAAAAAACACAAGCAAACAAGGTTAGTTTATCATTAAAAAAACCCCAAAAACATGATTAGATTGACCCAAATGTGGGGTCCCACCGGATGTACCAAAATGTGTATGTGAATTTAGTGATGCTAGGAAAACAATCAAATAAACAAAGCATTCACAAAACTAAACTAACAAAACATATAAATAGAGAAAAACTAAGGTCCTCAAGTGAGAATATGAGCCATGGATAGGCTCTCTCAATGAGGATGATCACTTGATGTATGGATGTGTCTATTTGATAGGATGTATGATCGATTTTCTTCCAAAGGCTTCAATGGATGTTTGATGGCTTTTTGGTGTGAGTGAGTGAGATTGGTAAAATGGCTTCTCAAAACAACATTATAAGTTTATGGTAATGGATTATGATTAAAATGGCTTGGGAGAGGATTCCTTAAATAGGCAAAGGGCTTGAGGTATCGATGGCTAGGATGGAAGGAAAGGAGAAAACTTATGGAGGGCTCATATTGAATGAGATGAGAGCACATGGATTGTGCTTCCTTGTAGCGAATCAAGGAGTGACACATGTCACAAGGTCATTGGTTAGAGCAAGATGGGTTGAGGGGTCAAAAAAAGAGGCTCAAAGCTCATAAAGACCCTCATAATGGCTTGTAAGAGAACTAAATGGGCTTGTAAGAGTCATTTATGGCTTGTAAGAGCATTTATGGCTTGTTGGTTGGGATATTTTGAGGGGATAGACTTTAGCTTTGGTTTAGGAAAGTCTTAATCTCATTTAGGATTATGCAAATGATTAGGGGATGGGTTAGGCTAGGGTTAGGATTAGATTAGGGATGTTAGAGATGTGCAAGTGGATGGTATTGATGAGGGTGGGTGAGTTAGTGGCTAAGCTTGGTTAGTATGGGTGGATGGGGTGGTTTAGGCTAAATGGAGAATTTAGGATAGTTTAGGAGCTATTAGATTTGAGGGTTTTATTTATTAAAGTGATTTTAATAAATTTGGGATTTGGAATTAGATAGGAGAATAGGATTTAATTGATAAATGATGGGTTATTTGATTTATCAATTAGGACTATAGATGATTAATTAAATTAATCAGCTAAGGGATGGCAAAGGATTAATTAAATAGGAATTTAATTAAGTATGCCTTTTAGAGATATCTAAATAGGATTACCAAAGCGGTTTAATCAAATTTAGGTGTCTACAGAAGGTAGAGTTGGCTCTCCAAAATGTGCCAATGTGTTCTCTTTGTGAGAAAACACTTTTGTATGGTTGACAATCATAATGCCTTCATAGATTTCAAAGTCTATTGTGAGAGCATCATCATTTTTGAATCAATCAAAGATCAATGTTCCACATTGGTCCCAATCCAATAGTTTAGGATAACTTGAGGGGATGTCATCATTAGTGTTGAATGGGATCTAGTTGAAGGTATAGATATGGGCATTAGATTCAGTTGTATCATTGGGGTCATGCTTAGAAATTGAAGTACTTTTGGTTTTAGTTAGGGTATCCTCAGATGTCTTTTCATCATTCAAAACATCCATAGTCTTGCATGTAGGTACCGTAGTACTAGGAGGACCTATTTGTAATGGTTTAAATCCAAGCCCCAAATTAGAAGGTCATCCTTTTGTAGTGATAGGTTCAATTATTCCTTGTTTCTAATATCCAAGACTATTATAGCCATCATAGACTTGTTTCTATATGATAATTAACCCAAGTCCATAATTGTTAGGAGATACCAAAGTGGGTTTATATTTTTATTTTTCTTTCTCAATGCATAAAGAAGTATTCTCATAAATACAAGTGATATTTTGTGTACTAATCTCAGAATATTGTGCTTGAAATTGTTGTGATTTACTATGAGATTGGGGAGAATGTGGTGACTCCCTAATGTGGGATACTTGAGACATACAGTATTCTCCACATCCATTGTCTTCAATCTTTATCATTTCCTTGGCCTTATTGAGGAGTAAATTAGCATACACATACTTAGAGGAATTTGTGGGTTATGGTTCATTATTTGCTAGGACTTGGTATGGAGTAGCATCTCTCAAATTAGCACAACACTGGAAAGGGTCTAGAATGCCAGGGATGGTAACCTCCATATTTTTATAGGAAAACATCACATAGTGATTATATGTAGAGGGCACTTCTTTTATAGCATTAAGCCAAGGGTGTCCTAGTGTTATGTTGTAGTTAATTTTGATATCTAGGACCTAGAATAAAGTGTTCTCAATAGCTAGACCAACTCTGATAGGTAAGATGATGACCCCCATAAAGAAGCATTTACCATCATCATAAGATTTTATTGTGATTCTTCAAGAGGGATCAACATCTTTCTTAGAATAACCCAAACCCTTGACAACTTGATGTAGTGCAAGGTAGGAGAATCCATAAAGGAGATTTCTTAGCCCCCAACTATATAACCACATAGTGGGAACACAACAACAAGAGACATTAATGCAATATCTGATACCATATTACAATACTTGATTTATAAATAGATAACTAATTACATCCAATATGCCCGGCTATAAGGCCTTCTGGGTTAGGGCCAAATACAAATATAAAATTAAAAAATTAGTTCTATAAGATCCAACATGATCCAATCTCAGCTACTCTAGATACACAACTAGATAAGAACACCAAGAAGAATCCACATTGGTACCTATAGGTCCACCAAGAGATCCTCTAGTTCCTAAGCTACAGCTCTAGATCTGCTCCAAATTCACATCTATTCTTCCTCTCCAATCTAAAAAAAGACTAAAAGATTCCCAATACTGCTACCTACAATAATCCAAACCAGAATTCATTCTAGAACACAAATTAAATACAAATACATAAATTAAATGCCACAAGTCAGCCTGCAACAACAATTAAATGTCTAGAAATTGATATCCCAGTAAATTCACAATATCTCTTAGCTTTTATTGAGTTAGAACTTGTGCTTTGAACTATAAATAGAAATCTAGGTCCTCTACAACCCCTTAAATTCAAAAAGGCTTATTCCTCAAGAAAAAGTGTGCATCCATCTAGAAATTCACCCACAACAACTTTTTGCGTAGTCTGCCAAAAATTGATACTTCAAAACAATTAACATATCTCCCAAAATATAAAGGGTTATAACTTTTTCAATTCATCATAGATATTAATATATGCCCTCTTCAAGTCCTCAATTTTTCAGCTTCTCATTCATTAAGGATAATTAGTTATACACCCTACAAAAGGCACCCAAAAACAAGAAAAATGTAGTTCTAGTAGCAAGGTTCAAACATTTCAAACTTCAACTCAATCCATCCAATCTCCATGAAATCATGAGAAAAGGTTCCTAAATGTGTCTTCAACACATCCTTATCCATTAAAACATAGCTCCACCAAAATACAAGCTCCATTCTCCTCAACACTTAACTAAAATCCTTCCAAAAATGCAGGATTGTAGAAAAGCCTAGGATGCTCCTACATCAAACACCCCAGGTTCGAAGAGATGTTTTAGTAACTAGAAGAACATCTTCTAGGATTTAGCACATAAATCCAAAATTGATTCTTCACATAAACGTTTTCCAAGTCTTCAACTTGCATACTCTTTCCCTTTTTTTTCTTCCTCTTCTTTACATCCACCACACCTGTTCCATAAATCTACTTTCCATGCTAATCTCCAACCTTCTTAAAATCTGCCAAGTCAACTTGGTTGCTAATATGTAGGTTCCTCCTACCAAGCTCTTCATTCTAAAATAGAAGTAGGGAAAAATTCTTACCACCTTTCTCAATAGTAAACACATTCCTAACACAATCATGCACAACCTTCCAATCATGATGCCAAGGTTTGCCAAGTAACACATGACAATTGTTTATTTCCACAATATCACACAACACTTGATCTTTACATAGCCCAATCCAAAAATCAACAATGCATTTCTCCCTCACTTCCAAACCATTTTCACCTTGCAACCAACCAATCCTATAAGGATACGAATGTCTCATTTCTTCAAACCAAGTTTTTGAACCATCCCTTTAGCAACAAGGTTATTAGTACTACCACCATCCACAATCACTTTGTAGACTTTACCATCAGATTTATAACAACTCCTAAAAAAATTATTCCTCTAACAATAATCTAATATCTTCTCACCAATCATTACTCATTGAGATAGAAAACTCTCTCCTTCCTCTAGCTAACTACCTTAGACTTTAACCTCATTCACAATAGTAACTATCCTACCAATCAAACATTCAAAAGATCTATACCCTTCTTGACCAAACTTGAAATAATTACCTCTAAACCAACCTCCACCTATCCTATTTTTCTAATCAAAAAGTTTTGGTTCACCTTCTTCTTTTAGTTTAGTCCATCCATTTGGAAAGTCACCCACAACAACCTATTGTTCAGTCTACCAAAAATTGATACTTCAAAATAATTAACATATTTCCCAAAATATAAAGGGTTAGAACTTGTGAAATTAATCATAGATAGTAATCTATGCCCTTTTTAAGCCCTCAATTTTGTATCTTATCATTCATTAAGTATAATTAGTTATACACCCTGCAACAGGCAACCCAAAAACTAGAAAAATGTAGTTCTAGTCACAAGGTTCAAACATTTCAAACTTCAACTCAATCCATCCAATCTCCATGAAATCATGAGAAAAGGTTCCCTAGTGTATCTTCAACACATCCTTAGCCATGAAAACATAGCCCCACCAAAATAAAAGCTCCATGATCCTCAACACTTAACCAAAATCCCTCCAAAAATGCAAGATTGCAAAAAAGCCTAGGATGCTCCTACATCAAACACCCCAGGTTCGAAAAAATGTTCTAGTAACTGGAAGAACATCTTCTAGGATTTAACACATAAGTCCCAAATTGGTTCTTCACATACACATCCTCCAAATCTTCAACTTGCATACTCTTTCCCTTGTTTTTCTTCCTCTTCTTCACATACACCACAACTATTCCATAAATCTACTTTCCATGCTAATCTCCAACCTTCTCAAAATCTACCAACTCAACTTGGTTGCCAATATGCAGGTTCCTCCTACCAAGCTCATAATTCTAAAATAGAAGTAGGGAAAAATTCTTACCACCTTTCTCAATAGTAAACACATTCCTAACACAATCTTGCACAATCTTCCGATCATACTACCAAGGTTTCCCAAGTAACACATGACAATTGTTCATTTCCACAATATCACACAACACTTGATCTTGACATAGCCCAATCTAGAAATAAACAATTCATTTCTCCCTCACTTCTAAAGAATTTTCACCTTGCAACCAACCAATCCTATAAGGATAAGGATGGCTCATTTCTTCAAACAAAGTTTTTGAACCATCTCTTTAGCAACAAGGTTATCAGTACTACCACCATCCACAATCACTTTGTAGACTTTACCACCAGAATTACAACAAGTCCTAAACAAACTAGTCCTCTAACAATAATCTAATGTCTTCTCACCAATCATTACTCATCAAACTAGAAAACTCTCTCCTTCTTCTGGCTAACTACCTTAGACTTTAACCACATTCACAACAGTAACTGTCCTACCAATCAAACATTCAAAATATCTATGCCCTTCTTGACCACACTTGAAATAATTACCTCTAAACCTACCTCCACCTATCCTCTTTTTTTGATCAACAAGTTTTGGTTCACCTTCTTCTTTTAGTTTAGCTTGTGCTGAACTATCTTACTTCTCCTACCCTCAAGAACTACCTTGATTCTTCCTCTTTAGCTTCTCTTTTTCTCTCAAAGCATACTGATAAGCATCCTCAACTAAAGAAATATTTATCATACAAACCTCATCCTTAATGTTGAATCTCAAAATATTAATGTACGAAGCTACTATCTCTTTTGACAATTCTCTATGCCCATAACAAATAGTCAACTTGTAGAACTCCTTTGTTTAACCTTTCACAGTCATGTCCTTCTTCAAATTCTACAACCTTTTAAACAACTCAAGTTCATAAACAACAAGAATGAACTTAGCCTTTAGTTTAGTCACCATAAATTTCCATATAGTGGTCTTCATTTCACCTTCTTCTTCTTTATCTCTTTGCAGTTCCCGTCACCAAAGAGAAACATGTCCCTTCAACTTAGTTTGTGCCAACCTTACTCTAAGTGGATCCTCAATATCCTCAAGCTAAAAGTAGTCTTTGAATTCACCAATCTAATCAATCAGGTCTTCAGGATTCAAAGTACCTAAAAAATTAGAAACCTCTATCTTATGCTTCAACTTCAACTGAGATCTAGGTCGAGCAAACTGACCAGCCCTATCTCCCATAGGTCTCTCCATACGATTAGTTCTAGCCTAATCACTTGATTCAAAAAATTAAAAGTATTCAATAGCTTTCTCATAACCATCTTTAGTACCCACATGTCTAGGTAAACCACCTAAATCACTTATAATTTCAGCAATCATGTCACTCTTCATCAATGCAATCTCAGATTTGAATTCTACTCTCATCTTCTTTGAGATTCATTCTTCTACAATACAACTAAGATTAGAAATTTCCTTAGGTTCTAATCTTCTTTGAGGCATCTGAAAAAAAAATAGCAAACCCTAATCAATAATTTTACCAATCCACAAGATCAATCAGCAGCAAGATCAACCTTCTTCAACCCAAGTCCTAGTGCAAACTACCTTAGCTTCGGTGATCTATCCACACACTCAGGAACAACCTTTGTTTTTATACCACCTGACATAGTGCAAGTTAGGGGAATCCCCAAAGGAGATTTCATATCCCTTAGCTATACAACCATACACTAAAAACATAACAACAAGAGACAATAATGCAATATCTGATACCAAATTACAATACTTGATTTATAAATAGATAACTAATTACATGCAATATGCCCAGCTGTAGGGCCTTATAAGTTAGGGCCAAATACAAATATCAAATTAAAAAATTAGTTCTAAAAGATCCAAAATTATTCAAATTACAACCAATCTTAACTAGTTGAGATACACAACTAGATATGAACACCAAGAAGAATCCACACTTGTACCCGCAGGTCCACCAAGAGATCCTCTAGTTCCTAAGCTGCAGCTCTAGCTCTGCTCCAAATTTGCATCTATTCTTTCTCTCCAAACTCAATTATGACTAAAAATCTACCCAAGACCCCTACTTATACTAATCCAAGCCACAAGTCAGCATAGAACACAAATTAAATACAAATACATAAATCAAATGCCACATGTCAGCCTACAACAACAATTAAATGTCTAGAAATTGATATTCGAGTAAAATTTTAATATCTCCTAGCTCCAATTGAGTTAAAAAATTTTGTTTGAAAATTACATATAAATATAGGAGCTCTAAAATCCCTTAAATTCATAAAGGATGATTCCTCAAGGAAAAGTGTGCATCCATCCTAAAATTCACCCATAACAACCTATTGCGCAGTCTAATAGAAATCGATGCTTCAAAATAATTTCCATATCTCCAAAACTATAAAGTGTTAGAACTTGTGGACATTTTAATAGACATTAATCTAGATCCTCTTCAAACCTTGAAGTGATAATCTTATCATTCATTAAGTATAATTAGTTATACACTCTACAACAGGCACCCATAAACCAAAAAATTGTAGTTCTAGTAGCAAGGTTCAAATAGTTCAAACTTCAACTCAATCCATCCAATCTCCATGAAATCATGAGGAAAGGTTCCCCAATGTGTCTCCAACACATCCTTAACCATGAAAACATAGCTCCACCAAAATACAAGCTCCATGCTCCTCAATACTTAACCAAAATCCCTCCAAAAATGCAGGATTGTAGAAAAGCCTCGGATGCTCTTGCATCACAACTTTAAGACTATAGATATTTAATCCTACTCCTCCATCTATCAAGACACATCTGACGTTAACATTGTGGATAAATACTTCAAGGTCAAGAGGATGACTATGGTTTGGTTTTCCTTTAGGAATATCCCAAGGGGAAAAAGTGATATGTTGTGATGTAGATAGGTTCCCCACCATGGCTTGGAACTGGTCAACATCAATGTTATTTGGGACTACTGACTCCTTAAGTGCTTGATCCAAGATCTTTTGATGTTTGGGAGATGCACATAGTATATCCAATATGGATATTTGTGTAGGGGTCTTGTCAAGTTGTTCAACAAGGCTATGATTAGTCAAAGTAGGAGCAATGAGTCTATTAGGGGGTGTGGGTCTAGTAGAGGCAATAGGTCTAGATTGTGCTCTAGGTAGGGTGAACTTGGTACAACATGTGGTGATAGCACAATGATTCTCTTTAGCCTTTAATGTGAATGTGGATATGTGGGAACCAAATTCATTAAAATAGTTGATGGTGTAGTCATATCTAGTGTGTGTGTAATTCACATTACCTTATGAGTTAGAGTTTGAACTAGAGGGTTTCTCTTTTTTATGATTATCCAAATGATATTTGAAGATAGTGTGATTAGAGTTGGATGTTATTAGTGATGGATTAACTATGATTACACCATCATCAATGAGGTCTTGTATTGCATGCTTTAGATGGAAACATGATGAGGTTTTATATCCTTTAGTGCGGTAGTAATCACAAAAAAAAAATTCATCCCACTAAGAGGCTATTGTTAGTGGCTCATCTTTGATTAGGGGTAATGGCAAGAAGTTATTACTGAACAATTATTGAAGTGCAGTCTCAAGAGGCATCCCCAATGGTGTGAATTTTCTATCTTTTGTTCTAGGATGTCTCTAAGGTCCACCCTACATGGAAGTCTCAATTTTTTGTTGTGGAGATGGTGTTTGATTGGGAGTTTGTGAATTCATAGGGTTTGCACCTTTCAAAGTTAGGTGAGGTTGTGTTGTGCTAATCATACATGCATCCAAGTGCCATCGTTAGTCACATTCTTTTTTTTGGAGAAAGTTTTTTCCTTATCATTGGATGAGTTGGTGTTTTTGTTTTCCTTATTCATCTTGAGGATTCCCTTATAGATAAGAGCATCTTCAATACTAGCCCCTTTCTTCATTAGTTTAGAAATGGTGCTTGCACTTTTGATTTTGAGTTCATACACTAAGTCAGGGACTAAGTTTTCAATGCATAGGTTAACTTGTTGTTCTTTAGGAATTTCTAGTGAGCATTGACTAACTAATATTCTCTAGCGTTGTAAGAATGTGATGAACAATTCTCCCATCTTTTGTTTAGTTAAGCACAAATTGGAAAGTGTCACCTCACTTGTAATGTAAAAATAAAAGTGGGAGATGAACTTGTCTACTAGTTCTAACCAAGATTTGATAGTACTAGGAAGTTTGGAGTACCATTCAAGTGTTGGCCCACCTAGATAATGAGGGAACAATCTCATGAGGTAGGTGGGCTCATCACTGAGTTTGGTACAAGAGGCATAGAATTCTTGGATGTGATCAATGGGGTTTCCTTTACCTGGGTATTTTTCAAACCTTGGAGCCTCAAAGTGTTTTGGTAATGGAGGCATATATAGACTTTTATCAAATGGACTAGGAAATAGGTCCCTTTCTGTATATAGAGCCCATTTCTTTTGGACACTCAATGCCTCAAATTTTTTAGAAAGTTATTTGAATTATTGTAATAACTCTTCATTAGTGTTTTACATAATAGTCTTCCCTTCAAGTCTTTTGTGTCTATGAGTAGACTGTTTGCTATGGTGAGAACTATGTCTACTCAGTTTTGACATTTCTATGTCTGATGAGTCTAGTGATGTGTCACTAGGTGGTGGAGGTATGTTAGCACCTCAAAGACAAAAGGGTCCCTATTGTGATACATGTTGGGGTACTTGTTACAATATTTGATGTGGCACTTGTTGTAGTATTAGCTACAATTGATGTACCATGTTTTGTGCCATTTGTTGTGGTTGTTGTTGGGATAGCTCTGTTGGTTGCATGTGAGACTATGTATATGATTATTGTTGTAGAGGTATCTATTGGGGTTTTTGTGGCACGTGTTGTTGTTGTTGTAACAAATGTTGCTAGTATGCAATTTATTGCTCAAGGCACCTTTGGTATTCCAACTATTTCTTGTATTTCTCTTATTGTTTTGCAAACATGGCTTGTTGTTGCAAGAATTTTTGTTGATATATTGGATGTAAGTCAAGTGAATTTACATTGGATTGAGTGTAAGGGATATTGGATGCTTGCACTAATTGAGGTTTTTGTTGTTGTGGTTGATGTTGTTGCAAATGTGTGGTGGACATATTAAGTCCGTTTACTACTGTAGGTTGATGTTGTTAGGGTACTTGGTCATGTACTTGAAAATTGATCATCATATTTGTATTGTTGTTTTGGCAATAGAGGCTTCTCCTTAGGACATTATATTGACTTGAAAATGTGATGTGTTCCTCTTGGGAATGAGCATAATTTCAATAAGACTTTTCCTTTGTATGTCAATAGGGATGATTGTAATTGATATTTCACATAGTGTACTCATGGGAAGCTCCATAACATTAGACATCATAACATCTGGTAGGGTTAGGAGCAAAGGTGCACTTTTTTTATTTTCCTCCAAAGGAAGTATGTTTGGCATCCCTAGAGCACAAGTCCCTTTAGGAAAATCTTGTTTTTGCATAATGTGATTGAGATCAAGTCTTAACATCCTTTTGGGATACTTAGGAAGAGTTGTGTTTCCCTTTATTGGTTGTGGTTCATCAAACAAGGGATTAATGTTGATGTACAATTGTTGTGTTGGTTTTATTTTTGGACTTAGGCCCCTCAAAGTGTGGATTAAAATTGACAATTTCTTGGGCTACCAAAAGTTTGAAGTTCTTGTAGAAATTTTTGTCTTGACATGCCCTAGCCATTTCTTCATCAGTGATTCCATAATTAGTGTTAGAGTCATCACTTAGTTGTATAATACCTTGTTGTGTGTTTGATGTATTAGAGCTGAAGATACTTGTGTTGGGTTTGCTAAATTCAAAGGAGTGTGTTTGTTTATCCTTGGGTGTGGTTGGTACACTTCCACCATTGGGTGGTATCGATATGAATATAGGTTCAAAGTTAAAATTTCATTGAACCATCCCATGTGTAAGGGAAGTGTTTGAAGGAAATCTCATAGTAAGTGTGTTGTTTAGGGTTTGTTGTGTCATCTCTTGATTATGGTGATCTTGTGGATACATGTTTAAGGGGTCCGCAAGTAATAGTTGTGATGCCTCAATTTGATCTTTGTCAAAAAAAATTTGGCTTTTCTTACTCTTATTTTATCTTGGACAAGGTTTTGGTTGTGTTGGCACCTCAAAAAACAAGGTTTGGGAAAGTTCTTTGGGTCCTTGAGTTGATTGTGTCCTAGTGAGTGCTGACATGATACCTAAGGATGTAGATGCAATGGAGGATAACCTAAATTGACTCCCTACCTCCCAAGTATCCACCTAAACTACCAATTTCACTTAGACAATACCAAGTGCACCCTTGGTACACTTGGTGCCCTAAAGGTAAGCAGTTGGTAAACAGAGGTGTTGGGGTGCCTAAAATGTAGAATATAATGATTTGAGTGATTTTTTAGTGTTTTTTAGGGTTTTGGGGATGTAATGCAAGATATGGAAGTGTAGATTAGGGCTCTAGAAACTAAGATGAAATACCTAATTTCCAAGTGCACTTTGAAACTACCAACTGTGCACTTGGTAAAATAGGGGCGCAGTTGACAAAATAGGTCAAAACATGATAAGTAGGATGTGGGTATGCAAGATATGAGTGGTTTTTAAAAAAAAGTATTTAGCGATGTTATGCAATCTAGGAAAGTGCCAAATGAAGTAGGATTTTGATATGCAACATGCAAATGTCCTAGGGAAACTATGCAAATGCAAATGTGAATCACACTTTTGGAATTTGACTAAAGGAGATGAAAATGACTCTATGGTATGCAAAATGAAGATTAGGGTTGGACCTAGGACTTGGTAATGATGCAAGAGGTTGGTGTATGCAAGGTAAACTATGCAAGGGATGGTGTGATAAGGTTGATAATGATGTTTGGATTATGAAAATTTAGGATAAGTGATCAAGGAGACAAATTGGTTGATAGATAATTTGATAGGGTTTCATAGTGAGAATGATGCTAGGAATTTGAATAGTGAAAGATGAAGGGGATATACTACTAGAGTAAGTCAAAAAAACATTTAGGGATACTAGGAATATGGTGATGCTAATGATAAGGGTATATGATAGGTTTTGAACTTAGGTGAAATCTTTAGGAAGTATTTTGTCTAGGAGTTTAAACTTGTGAAGATGGACTTTGGATCTTGACCAATAAGTGATAAAAGACAAAAATATCAAATTGATAAAGACAAAAAGCTCAAATATATCAAGACATAGATAGATTTTGACCAAATAAAATGATAAGAAAAGACAAAGGACTAGTTAAGATCCATCATTAATCAACAGTAGGAGATACTCTAGGACTCATACTTTGTTTAGATTTTTGACTAAATTCAAAGGTTTTGGGGTTCAAAATGATATTTAGGTGGCTCAAGATGTTGGTTATGTTGGTTGGATATACAATATGGAAATTTAATAAGATGAAAAATTAGATTTTGGGTGCAAATGTCATTTTGGGTGAGATGCAGAATGAGGACTTGCAGTGGCATCTAAATTCAGTTTTAGGATCCCAAAATGCAGTTTGAGGCCAAAAATGGTCATACAAGTGCCCAACCACACTTTGATAGCACCAAGTGCACTCCAATAGTACTAACTATTTGATTGATGTAGTTGGTGTTGAATACAATTGGTTAATTGAGTATTGTCTTTGATGTTACACAAATGTCATATCAGTCATCAGACAGAGTCTACCGAGCTCAGAAGGTAAGCATAGTAGTTTACAGAGTCTACCGAGCATTGTTGTATATTACACTATAAAGATAGCTTCTACCGAGCTAACTTGGTTAACAAAGGAAGTTCAGTACTTACCAAGCTCACTCAGTAATCGAAGGAAATTGTGACAGAGTTTTTACTGAGCTGGGAAGGTAAGCGAAGAAAAGTTAGTGTTTATCGAGTTGGGACGGTAACCAAAGAAAAGTTAGTGTTTACCGAGCTAGGAAGGTAATCAAAGGAAAGTCAGTGTTTACCGATTTCACTCAGTGTCCAAAGGGAATTTGGAAAAGACAATTTCTACCGAGCTCACTCGGTCATCTACACTTACCGAGTTCTCCCGACGATTGAAGGGATGTCACAACATTTGCTGTATTAACTGAGCTCAGTCGGTTAACACAGGAATTATTTTTTGAACAGTATTAACCAAGCAATGTTGGCCAGTAAAGGGATTTGTTGGTTTGTAATTTTTTCTAGCCGACTATTGTATTTTTTTGATTATTGGTCAGTGATTAGAGCCGACTAAGATAATTTGTAAGGTATATATGAAAGATCAAGTTGTGAATTCGTAAGATGTAAGAGTTTGGATGCATAAGAGTGTGGATGTATGGATATGGAATGAGTGAATATTGAACATATGAATGAATGTTGAAGAAGTGTGATGAAGGATCAGATGCGTTGAAGGAGCTACAAAGTTGTATGTGATCAGTAAGGATCCATTCAAGCATAACAAAGATCTACAATCAGCAAATATAAGTTGCACATTATATCAGGTCACTTCATTGTTGCTTTCTAACCATTGTAACAGTGAACTCAAAATCTCTTAACAGAGTAGGTTTAACAGCCCTATTGTAAATCCTCTAACAAGGTGACAGTTCAGTTGAATTGTTCTAAAGACCTCTAGCAAGGCCACTCCTAATAGGGTGATTAAATCCTCTAACAAGGTCACACCTAACAATGTGTTTTGTAACCTTTAACAGGGTTGGCTCCTAACAGGGCTCACTTCAGAAGAGTGAAAAATAGTAACTAGTTACATTGGTGGTTTTTCCCATATTGGGTTTCCACGTTAAATTTGGTGTCTCTAGTGTTCATGATTGCTGAATTGTTTTGGTTATCAACTCTTAATAATTATTAGTATTTGCTGCATTATCAAGTTTCAGTCATCTGTAACTAAGATCAAGATTTTAGACATCTAAGGGACTATGAAATGTTTTTGTGGTAATTGATTCACCCCCTCCCCCTCTCAGTTACTCCATTCTCATTTCCAACAATTGGTATCAGAGCTTTTGGTGCTTGCAGGAAAGGATTTCAAGGTTCTAAGACAAAGATCAAGATGTCTTACAGAAGAGAAATTCCAAAACTTAACAGAGATAACTTCTCAGCATGGCAAGAATTGATGAAACTTCATCTGGCTACTGTTGGTGATACTGGATTGAAATACCTTGAAGAAAAATATGAAGAACCTTCTGGCACACTGTCAGTTAATGATATTGCTGAAAAGAAGACTCACAACAATATGATGATAGACATAGCATTTTCTCTCAGCTATGAAGAATTTGATGACATTAAGGACTGCTAAACCACCTTTGACATGTGGAACAAGCTAAAGGAGATCTATGGAGGGGATGATAATGTGAGAAGAGAAAAAGCAAAAATTCTAAGAGGAAAATTTGATCAAATGAAGATGAGAGAGGATGAAAACATTGCAAAGTATGTTGAAAGAGTTAAATCATGTGTAAGTGCAATCAGGGCAGATGGAGGTGACATCAAAGGAGAAACAGTTGTAAGAAAAGTTCTCAGAACCTTGCTTCCCATTTATGCAATTAGATTCTCTGCAATATAGGAAAGAAGGTGTGAAGCAAATCATAAGTTCAATCTTGAGGCCATAGTCGGAAGACTAACTGCATTTGAACTAGATAACTTTGACAACTATGTTCCAACCACCAAAAACATTGAATCAGCATTTCAAGCCAAGCTCTCACTCAAAGAGAAAAGCAAAAAGAAGATAGAATCACAGTCAAAAAGTGAAAATGAATCAAGCCAAAGTTCAGACAGTGATCTCGAAGTGATTGAAGCTCTACTAGCCAGGAAATATTCTAGAGGCAGAGGAAAATACAAAGGTAAAGTTCCTCTAATATGTTTTTCTTGTGATGAAATTGGTCATATTGCAGCAAGGTGCCCAAACAAGCAAAACAATGATGAAAAGAAAGATCACAAATGGAATGGCAAGAAAGACTTTAAATCATCCAAGAACAAAGGTAAGAAATCATGTTTCATGGCTGAAAATTCTAAAGATTCTGATAATAGTGAGGATGAAATTGTTTATATTGCTGTTAAAGATAACTCTGATAGTGATGACGAAGATAAAATAGCTCTTATCTCTCATGTAAGTAAGAATGATACATGGATTATAGACAATGGTTTCTCACATCATATGACTAGTGATAAAACTAAGTTTGATCAATTTGAAGACTATGATGGTGGCAGTGTGAGGTTTGGTAATGATGAACCTCATTTCATAAAAGGAAGAGGAAGAATCTATCTATCCAAAAAACTCATATGTAATAATTCCTACTGGGTTGAAGGTCTCAAACATAATTTTCTAAGTGTGGCATAGTTACTAAATACTGGATTCAAGGTAGAATTCATGCATGGAAAGACGAGACTGTTGAATGAGCAAGGAAAACTAATAGGATCTGGCACTCAAACTAAAGGTAACTTGTTCTATCTAGAACTTGGTGAATGCTCATGTTTTATTGCTCAAATTGAAGAAAGTTGGTTATGGCATAAAAGGTTGTGTCATGTCAATTTTGATAATTTGGTAAAAATAAGCAAATTCAAGAAAGTAAGAGGCATTCCTAACATCAAGAAACCTGAGGTTGGTCTATGCAAGAATTGTCAGATTGGTAAAATGGGAAAAACTAGTTTTAAAGGTAAAAAAATCAGTCTGAAGATATATTAGAAATTGTGCATACTGATTTATGTGGACCCATTGGAATAGAAAGCTATACTGGAGAAAAGTTTTTCATTCTTTTTGTTGATGACTATTCACGAATGATGACTGTCATGTATCTAAGGAATAAATCAGAAGCATTTGAGAAATTCAAATGGTATTTGGTAAGAGTTGAAAAAGAAATAGGGAAAAAGCTGAAATTTTTAAGGTCAGACAGAGGTGGTGAATTCATTTCACATGAATTCAATAACTTCTGCATTGAAAGAGGTATTAAAGGACAGGTTTCAGCACCAGGAACTCTAGAACAAAATGGAATAGCTGAAAGAAGAAACAAATCCATTATGGATTGTGCAAGAACCCTAATGATAGAAAAAAACATTGCTATCAAATACTTGAAAGAAGCCATCAGCACTGCAGTTCATACCTTAAATCAAGTACAGCTGAAGAAGGATTCATTCAAGACTCCCTATGAATTATGGTATGGCTACAAACCCAATGTAAGTTATTTAAAAATATTTGGAAGCAAATGTTATATTTTGAAAGAATCTAGAAAAGGAAAATTTGATGTAAAAGGTGATGAAGGAATATTTTTGGGTTATTCTTGCAAAAGCAAAGCATATAGATGTTTAAATCTATCCGCTCAAAAAGTCATAGAAAGTGTACATGTGAAAGTTGATGAGTTTGCAGACAAATCAGAAGAAGAAAGCAAAAAGATACCTGAAGACTACAAGAGATTTGTTTACATTGAACCTGATACTATACCAAGTATAGCATTCACTCAAGAAATCCTCAACTCCTGAGTCTTCAGTAACCGAGTTGCAAATAGTTCAAACCGAGCCATAGCAACATTCAGACACTACCAAGCAAGTGTCTACTGAGTCTGAAGCAACCGAGCAAGAAAATCCTGAATATGAAATTGAAGCACAAGCAGATATCAATGAAACTCATTCAAGAGGTAAAGAACCTGTATTAGCTAAATATGTCAGAAGACATCATACACCAGATCAGATCATTGGAGACAAATATGAAGGAACCCTAACAAGAAGTAAGTTGAAAACTACTTGTTTACTTGCTGATTTTGAACCTAGAAGTATTAAAGACGCATTGGTAAATGATAGTTGGATTGAGGAAATGAATGAGGAAATAGAACAGATAGAGAAGAACAAGACATGGACTCTTGTAACTAGGCCTAAAGATAAGAATATAATTGGAACCAAGTGGGTATTCAGAAATAAGTTGACTGAAGATGGTAAGGTATCCAGAAAAAAAGCTAGATTGGTATGCAAAGGATACTCTCAAGAAGAAGGCATAGATTATGGGGAAACTTTTGCTCCTGTTGCAAGATTGGAAGGAGTCTGAACCTTACTTGCATATGCTACTCACAAAGGATTCAAAGTTTATCAGATGGATGTCAAGTCAGCATCCCTCAATGGAATACCAGATGAAGAGGTTTACATTGAACAACCTGAAGGTTTTGTTGATCCAGAGAAAAGGAACATGGTCTGCAAATTACATAAGGCACTGTATGGTCTGAAACAAGCCCCTAGAGCATGGTATGAAAGATTGCATAATTATCTTATTCAGATTGGTTTTCAAAGAACTAATGATAATAGTAGCTTGTATATAAAGGAAGGATCAGATAATAAGATTGTCTTGGCTAAAATATTTGTAGATGATAATATTTTCACAGGGAATGATGATCTTTGCAAAGAATTTTCAGAACAAATGAACAAGGAATTTGAAATGTCTATGTTTGGTGAAATAAAATTCTTTGTTGGTCTTCAAATTCAACAAAATAAGAATGGCATCTTCATTACTCAATCAAAATACATCAAGGAGATATTGAAAAAGTTTGGTATGGAGGACTACAAACCTGTTGGAACTCCTATGTGTACTAGATTGAAACTTACCAAAGGTGATGAATCCAAAGAAGTAGACCAAACATTGTATAGATTTATGATTGGAAAGTTACAGTATGTAGTTCATACCAGGCCAGATATTGCTCTTGCAGTTGGTATTGTTGCAAGATTTTCAGCAAAACCAAGAGACACTCACCTAATGGCAATCAAAAGAATAATGAGATATTTGAAAGGAACTGAAGATTATGGATTATGGTACAAACTTGGAGGTAATTTGGATTTGAAAGTTTTTACTGATGCTGATTGGGTAGGGAATCTTGATGACAAAAAAAGCACAAGTGGAGGAGCATTCTTTCTTGGAAAGAGATTGGTTTCTTGGACAAGCAGAAAGCAGAATTTTACATCCCAATCTACAGCAGAGGTAGAGTATGTTGTTGTAGCAATAAACTGTTCCAACATTGTTTGGTTTAAGTAGTTATTACAAGGAATAAAGATGGAAATCAAAGAACCAGTTGTTATGTTCTATGACAATACTAGTGCAATCAATATATCCAAGAATCCAGTGATGCATTCCAAGACCAAGCATATAGCAACAAAATATCATTTTGTCAGAGAATTGGTGCAGGACAAGGAGATCAGAATGGAATATGTGCATACAAAGGAACAAATTGTTGACATATTCACAAAGCCATTACCTAAGGATAAATTCTTGTATCTCAGAGGTAAGTAGGGGGTCACTCCCCTATCTGAAGTACACTAAAATAAAGTTTTAAGTGATGCATCAACCTATGACAAGTTGAAAATCTATTAAGTTGATGCATCAGAGTATTGAAGTCATTGCATATGAATCTGTACATAATGTACATTGTAATCCAGTTGAGAGTACTTTTGGCATACAAAAAGAGCTTTTACTATGTTGTATTGTCTTTGGCATGTGTTGTCAAAGAGGGAGAGTAAAACTATAATACCTATTCTGAAATTTGTAAGCATTTGTAAAGGGAGAATAAAACTGTCATATCTTTCTGTTATACAATTCCTTCACAAAGGGAGATTACTAAAAGAGGGAGAAGTTTCTATCTAAGAGGGAGAAGTATTATGTTGCCATATTGTGTTGCACTAAGAGAAAGACTTGTTTTCAAATTTCATTCTGCTATGACATGTTGTGTTGCCATCAATGCCAAAGAGGGAGATTGCTGGATACAATTGGTTAATTGAGTATTGTCTTTGATGTTACACAAATGTCATATCATTCATCAGACAGAGTCTACTGAGCTTAGAAGGTAAGCATAGTAGTTTACAGAGTCTACCGAGCATTTTTGTATATTACACTATAAAGATAGCTTCTACCAAGCTAACTTGGTTAACGAAGGAAGTTAAGTACTTACCAAGCTCACTCGATAATCAAAGGAAACTATGACAGAGTGTTTACCGAGCTGGGAAGGTAAGCAAAGAAAAGTTAGTGTTTACCGAGTTGGGATGGTAACCGAAGAAAAGTTAGTGTTTACAGAGCTGGGAAGGTAATTGAAGGAAAGTCAGTGTTTACCGAGTTCACTTGGTGTCCAAAGGGAATTTGGCAAAGACAGTTTCTACCAAGCTCACTCAGTCATCTACACTTACTGATTTCTCTTGGTGATTGAAGGGATGTCACGGAGTTCGCTATATTAATTGAGCTTAGTCGGTTAACACAGGAATTATTTTTTGAACAGTATTAACCAAGCAGTGTCGGCTAGTAAAGGGATTTGTTGGTTTGTAATTTTTTCTAGCCGACTATTGTATTTGTTTGATTATTGGTCAGTGATTAGAGCCGACTAAGATAATCTATAAGGTATATATGAAAGATCAAGTTGTGAATTCGTAAGATGTAAGAGTTTGGATGCATAAGAGTGTGAATGTATGGATATGGAATGAGCGAATATTGAACATATGAATGAATGTTGAAGAAGTGTGATGAAGGATCAGATGTGTTGAAGGAGTTGCAAAGTTGTATGTGATCAGTAAGGATCCAGTCAAGCATAACAGAGATCTGCAATCAGCAAAGATAAGTTGCACATTATATCAGGTCACTTCATTGTTGCTTTCTAGCCATTGTAACAGTGAACTCAAAATCTCTTAATAGAGTAGGTTTAACAGCCCTATTGTAAATCCTCTAACAAGGTGACAGTTCAGTTGAATTGTTCTAAAGACCTCTAGCAAGGCCACTCCTAACAGGGTGATTAAATCCTCTAACAAGGTCACACCTAACAGTGTGTTTTGTAACCTTTAATAGGGTTGGCTCCTAACAGGGCTCACTTCAGAAGAGTGAAAAATAGTAACTAGTTACATTGGTGGTTTTTCCCATATTGGGTTTCCACGTTAAATCTGGTGTCTCTAGTGTTCATGATTGCTGAATTGTTTTGGTTATCAGTTCTTAATAATTATTAGTATTTGCTTCATTCTCAAGTTTTAGTAATCTGTAACTAAGATCAAGATTTTAGACATCTAAGGGACTATGAAACGTTTTTGTGGTAACTGATTCACCCCCTCCCCCTCTCAGTTACTCCATTCTCATTTCCAACAGTTGGGTCTAGTTTGGGCATAGTTGGTAGTTTCATGGTGCAGTTGGGAGACTGGATTGAGTGGTTGGTGATTCTAATTGGGGTGCTTGCCAAGTTGTTCTATTAGAGAGCCAGGATAGGATGATGTTATGATGGGATAGGAGATACAAAATTAATTTTTATACGTAAGGAGTGATGTCCTAAGTGAAGACAATGAATGTTAGGAGATGTAGAATGTATATCAAGGCATGCTACTACAAGGGGACCTATCCAGTTACTTATAGACACTTCTTGAGCCTCAAAATGTTGTTTGGAAGCCCAAACTAGGTCCTTAGACCACCAAGTGTGCTTAGATTGTACCAGCTACACCTATGGTATAGTTGGAGCCTGTTTGGGTGCAGCTAGTGGTTTCAAGGTGCAGTTGGTAAACTAGGCTGAAACTAAGGCAATTTTAGGAGCTAGGATTTCTAGATTGATGTCATAATGAGCTAAGAAATAGAGGAAAATGCTAAGACTAGAATGAAGGTTTAAAAGTACATTTAGGACACTTGAAAAGATGGTTAAAATTTGTAGGATGAAGGTTGTAACATTTAGATAGTTTTTGAAATTTTGAAAAGGTTTTAACAATGTCTAAGGTGTAAATTTGAATGCTAGCTTTTATCTTGATTAATGTTTTACACACGTGCAAGACACATTAAGACAAGAATAGTTGTTAAAATTGAACAAGCACACCACAAACTATGTTTTAGGACTATATCCACTAAATTCCTACTTGAACTGAAGTTCAACCATGCTTATCCAAAGTGGACAACCTAGGATCTTGGCACCATAGGCTCCCCCTTATAGCACACTCATTTCTCGGCACTACCAAGATTCACTTCCCAAGGGGCATGGCTTCCCAAGGGACCGTTATCTCTACTAAAGACCGTGAGAATATAGGATTTCTTCATAGGCATGGGTGACCCCTTGATACAATGGATAGAAAAGACCGTGAGAATATAGGATTTCTTCATAGGCATGGGTGACCCCTTGATACAATGGATAGAAAGGATTTTGGCCTCTAAAATATAGTTTTTAGTAAGGGCATTCCGTTTGGAAGGTGAATGATAAAATTCCTCAGAAGGTCTCCCAACCCTAAGAACTAGGGTTTGACACACTGCAAGGGTATTAGAGGAGAGCTATCACATAACAATACTATCAGCAAAACTTTCACTATAATCAATTTTTATATAGTGGCTAGAATTTTGACTTGACTTTTGGCCTATTATTTCTCTGAAGTCATCCTCTGGCATAACCAATATCATGTATCTTGGTCCAAGGTAGGCTTCCTATAGAAGTCACACAGATTTTTCTTACACCCAAGATCCATGAATGGCAAGGGGAGAGGATACATCCATCTAAATCATAGGATTTTAAACACTATAGACATGCCAAGTAGGAAAAAAAAAGTTCATTTTATGTACCAAATGAAGTGTTATCTAATCTAGGAAATCCACACACATGGTTTTGACAAACACATAGGGTCTTCGACAACATTCTACAAACAAGAATTAGTATTTTTTCAATGATTAGTCTTCATCGAATGGTTTCTACTTGCAACAAAAAGACCATCAGTAACACAAAAACATCTAATCTAGGTCCTAGAAGAAAACAAAAACCCTAAATGTAGATTCTAATTGAAACATGTGCTTTCTATTAACCAAGTGCACTCTGACAGAAAAGATTGTGTCCCAAAAGGCCAAAATGGCTCAAGATGGCCCTAAGTGCACTCAGATAGTGCTAACTATAGCCATGGTGTGGTTGGGGCCCAGAAGGGTGCAGTTGGTAGTTTTTGGGTGCAGTTGGGAGACCAGGTGTACACTATGGGGAATTGAGCCCTAAATAATACACAGAAACTAGATTTTTGAACTCTACCCTCCCAAGTGTGCTTAGATAGTGGAGACTATGCCCATGGTGTATTTGGGGCTCAAAATGGTGCCACTAGTCATTTCTAAGCATATTTGGTAAGCTAGGAACAACAAATAGGGGTTATGGTGGCTCCTAGACTCCTAAAATTGCCTCCTAGGGGTCCCTAGTGCACCCTAGGACAGAAAGCTATTAGATAACATGAAATAATAGCATACAACCATATTACTAGGCCCCCTAATTAGACTAAATGTGATAAAGAAGAGAGAATAAGCCTTGTACCCCTCCAAGTGAGCTTGTTCCTTGCATCTACATGCACAAACACAAGAAACCCAAGTTAGTTAAGCATGTTCACATTGGGCTCACCAATTATAGGACCATAAAATGGGTTAATGTCTAACATACTATGAGAAAATCACAAAATCAATAAATGTAGACCAACACCCTCTAGTCTACCATGGAAGCCAAATAAACAAAAGGAAGCAACACAAGGTTAGAAACCCCCTCTTTCATTTGTAGCTCCCATGTCCTTCTTTGTTCTCTAGTCTAAATTTCCTATTGTACACATAATGTTGAAGCAAAATCCTAAGATGGTGATAATGCTATGAGAATACTAGAAGATGTGATTTTAGCATGAGAGATGGAGTGAAAATATTAAAGAGCTAAGGACTAGAAATGAGAGAAATAATGCTCATTTTATAATCAACATGGAAGATGAGAGCATTGGAATTGTCACCTTGGATATGTAACTTAGCAAGAGATTGCTTTGGGAATCCACGTATGATTGTATGATGCTTGGAAGTCAAACTTGGCTAAAGATGAAAGAGAATTGATGATGCATCATATGACACCTCAAACTCACTTAAATCCAAGAATCTATGACAATGGAAACCAAATATGGATGTGCGTAAGGGAATAAAAATATATGGAGTATGACATATCTTAACCAAGTGTCAATGGAGAATCCACGATGTGTCATGCCCATGTGTCATGATGATCTCAATATTTTGTGGAATACTTGAATTAAAAATCAATTATTCCTCACAAATATAAATTAGTGAAAATGGAATTAATGGTGGGAAATATGACTTACGAAATTGAGAATTTCCATGGTTCATGAATGATGAATCAATTAATCAATAAAATATGAATTAATTGAGTAGGTTAATTTAGAAGAATAATTAGTTAAATGACATAGGATTAAATTATGGGTTACTTAATCCTATAGAGAAAATTAGTAGATGATTGGCCAATTTGATTAAATAAGTGCAATAGTATCCTAATTAATAGGGCATTTAGCATATTGCAAAAAAACATAGAGGATGTTGTCCAAAAGTCTAAAGAAATGTGGAAGATTACATATGGACTTACCAAAGCCAAAGATACTGACCAAAAACCTATTGAGGTAGGAGATGATGATGAAGATGAAAAAGAATAAGACATAGTTGAGGGAGGCATTGATATAAATGTTGATAATCAAGCAATAGTTGAGGAAGAGCAGCAACAAGAATAGAGTGTACAAGATACACAAATGCTGAGTGCCAACCCTCAACAGGTGATAAGTACAAGCACAAAAATTGTTAAAGTAAAGGATATTTTTGATCCTATGAATTAGAACATTAATCCCCTAACAGAGGAAGATTTGAAAAGGATACTTATCCAATCTACACTCTAGGCCAAGTTATGTGACAACCTTGTATTGATAAGTGTGGATGAAATTTAGAAGTTAGAAACTATAACTATAGGGGAGGAAGTGAAAACACAAGAACTACCTACTATCACTCCCCAAGTCACAAGTATACAACCTTCACAACTCTTAGTTTTATATCAAAGGAAGGAGATAACGAGATGTACTATCATTAAACTAGTGGAAGGCATTCTAGTCTTAAAAAATGTACAAGAAACTAAAAAGGACAAGGTTGAGATAGATGGAGAAGACAAGGTGGAAACACAAGAAAATAATGAGACACTACGCCAAACAGGTTAGGTAGATATACCTACACCTCTAGCACAAGATCAAGGTGCAACTAAGATCAAGGAGGGAGAAAGGGACAAGCTTGAAGAGACAAATTTGACACCTAAGTTGAAGGAGCTAATAGCAATTCAATCACTAGTAATGTTACTAGAATCTAGAACTCCTTCCAATCAAACTGTTTAGAGGTCGAGCATAAATGAAACATCTTTGCAATTCTTAGTACTAAGTCCTAGGTCATCTAATGTAGAAGAGGTAATTACTTATGGAGATGTTATCTTGGATGAAGAAATTGTATTTCCTAAATTTGATTATGCAGCAATAAAAATTGAAGAGATGGGTTTATTACAAGAGGCCTTAGCAAGAAAGAAACATCAAGATATACTCAAAAGGGAGCATAGGAAAAAGCAAGCTTTGACTGAGATCAAACAAATTTTCTTGAATGCATTCAATCTACCTACTCTAGATGAAACCAAGCCCATTATTGAACAATTGACCAATATAGTGGAGAGATTCAGTTACATAGACCTAGATACTACTGTCAAACTATTAGAATGGTCTAAGAAGAGGTTTCAAATAAAAGTAAATGAGAATATATCTAGTGATATAGCACTCACACAAGTTGCATTGAAACTAAGATAGATAGTGTGAAGAAGGTACTAGAGAACATTTTCTCTCTATACACCAAATTGTGTAATCCAAGACTCTTCACACATGAGATAAGGAATCACATC
Source organism: Cupressus sempervirens (assembly GCA_028749045.1). Lineage (NCBI taxonomy): Eukaryota > Viridiplantae > Streptophyta > Pinopsida > Cupressales > Cupressaceae > Cupressus > Cupressus sempervirens. Next base: position 749,448,106 of record CM053792.1, read on the forward strand.
CTAAGTTTGGAGAGTAAAATGTAGTCATCTAGTGAAAAATTGCTAATGTCTCTAGCTCAAAATGAGAAACACTTTAAGAATCTTTTGCAATCCCAAAGTTAGTTAGCTACATTAAAAGCATATGAAGCCAATATTAGGGCCAAACTGGTCAGCATCCATTCTACATTGACTTCTCACATGAAGCTTTTTCCCAAGGAGCTAGGCTATGTAGAATCATTTATGAAGAAAGACCCCAATATTTCTACATTAGATGGCCTCATACACCTTGTTATCAAGCTAGCCATCCAAATCACGTCTTTGGAGGTAGATTGTGATAATTGGGATGCAACTCTTAAAATTATACTTTTGGTCTATAAATCATTTTTGGACAAATACACTATTATTTTATAACCCATTGACATTAGTGTCAACAAGGGGGAGTAAGAGCAATTGGAGAGCAAGAATGGGGGATTAAGAGAAGCAATCAAAAAATTAGAGCAATAAGAGCAAGAAAGAAGAAAATAGAGAAAGAGAATTAGTTGATGCAAATCTACTCAGTAGGAGAAATATTTTGATACAAAGTATAGAATAGGATAGATCAAAAAACTTAGGGGGAGTTATGAGATTTTGAGGTATAAGTCATGTTGCAAAATTTTGATATTTTAAATTTTTTTATAAAAGCTGAATAATCATTTTTTTTTATGCTCATAAGAATAAGAGTATTAAAGTATGACCAAGATTTTTTGACACTCATGTCAATGGGGGGATTGTTAATCTCAGATTGGTTTTGACAAGTGAGTGTCTATACACTTAATTCATTTACTTAGTTCATGTCAAAAAAATAACATATGCCAAGCACAATACATAAGTTAGAGCATGCTGAGTAAATAGTGAGTGTCAAGTCACTCAGGTGTCAAGTGATTCAAGAGCTAAGTAGATAGTGCATGCTAAGTCATTTAGATGTTGAGTGAAAATATTAAAGTCATAGTAAGTGTCAAGCACTAGGGACTTCAAGTGCTAAGTAACATAGTTTTGATATAGTTATTTGTATTGGCACAAACTACTATGTAAACCATTTTTGGGCCAACTTAAGGATTAAATTATGATACTTTGTTGATAAGGATGAAACTTAATTAGGAATCCTAATGTATTATATGCACTCAATTAGGTAAATGAAAGGTTTAAGTGGAAATATAGATGAATCACAATTGTTGGTTCATTCCTAACCCTAAGTCACCTAGGTCTTCTTAAGGAGGACAAACCCTAAACTTCTTATGATGAGTGGAATGGGGATGAATGAACAATCAAGGAGATTTTTACATGTGCAAACTAGGAAATTCATGGTGATCATGGTATAATGATCTTAATTTCATTGTAGAATTAGTTAAAGGAGAATAGAGGAAGGAAACAATGAACAACAAAGGGACATCTGATCAAGAAGGATCAAGTATACAATAGTATAGAGGTGATCTATTATCAAGCAACAGAGTGCTAATCAAAATATCATTTCAAAGACATTCTAATAGGTGAATTAGTTACATCTCTTAACAAAGTAGTCCTACTAGGCTATATTGAAATCCTCTAACAAGGTGCTTACTTAATTGTGAGTTGAAGTCCTTTAACCATGCACACTTCTAATAGGATGTTGAAATCCTTTAACAGGGTAAGACCTAATAGTCTTTGTAACATTTTAACAAGGTAGAATTTTCATAGGGTAGATCATGTTTCATGATCAAACATTGTAACCTTCATTGGATACACTTTATTACTATAGTAGTGAAGATTTGTGGGTGTCATCCCCACCCCATTTTTACCTTCTCAATGGATGTGTGGTGAATATTTTTATGGGTTAAAGTTTAAAGCACTGATTCATCCACCCTCTTGGAGTTTACTTTTCTAATTATAATTCCAATACTTGGTTGATTTGGGTTAGATTAGGTCACTTACCCTACTATTGGAAGCTGGTTTGCATCTTGGATCATTTTATTTTGACCTCTTGAATTAGTAATCTTTGATTTTACAAATGACCTTGCTTGGAGTTACTGAGTTAGAAATAATCCTTGTTGAGAAGGTAAACCTTTGGATTCTTTGATAACATGCTTGGAAAGTCTTAGGAATCTCTTGTCCATTCACTTACATTCAAATTCAATTTCAATTAATTATAATTTGGGTAAATCATCCTCCTAATCCATATTTGCTAGGGTATTCACACAAAGTAGTGGATAGCTCTGTGGCAGTGTTGGTTTATGCCAATTGAAAAAAGTCTATCTTATCATCTCTCTTTTGGATGAGTGATTTTACTAGACTAGTTTGGTACTAACATTTCTTAGATTTGTCCTATCAAATAGTATCTTTTCTTTCATTTTATTTAAAAACAACATATCAAGTAGATCAAGTAAAGAAACTTCAATTCATTTTTAACTAATTATCCTTAGTTCCAACTCACCAAAGACATAAGTGAAAAGAACTTTTATTTGATCAATCAGCTAGGAATATCCCTGAAGTTTGGCTTGATGCTAATAGTGACCTTAGTGAGTTGAGTACACCCTTAGCACCTTATCATTCAGATATGGATATAACTTATACTATGACCTAACAAGAAAAATAAGAAATGGATAGATGTAATGATGCCATTTTGTTTGGTGGCCCCTCTTGTAAGAATAGGCCAATTTTTCCCTCCATTTCAACTAGATATTTGGATGCATATCAAAGGGCCAAAAGGGTTGAGGGATAAGCTTATAGAGAAAACCAATCATAACATGAAGACCAAGATGATGAGCCTCTTAGTGCTCACATAAATGCAACATACACCAATAACTTGTTCAGACATTCAAGACCAAGTTCACTGCTCAAGACACCTTCAAGATACATTAGTGGAAGACTTAAGAGAATCAAACATGAAAATAAATCCCTCCTAGATGAAAAATCTATAGAGGAAGAGAAATTTAGACACCTAGAGTTGGAGAGACAAGCCTTGTTAGAGATAGAAAGGAAAACCTTTTAGGAAGAGCAAGATAGACTCTTGGCTCAATAGCTTAATGATCAGTTGAATGATATCCTAGCCCTAGAGGAAGACAGGCTTCAAGACATGATAATTATAGGAGACCAAAACCTCCTAGGATTTCAAGACAACCTCCACAATGTGCTCACCATGGTTCATAGTATGGAGGATCTAGTTCAAATTTTGACCATGAATCTCAAGATTTCATGAGAATGCAACAAGCTCCTTGTTTCCAATAGTGTGTGGAGAAGTATATATATCGAAACAAAGATGCATTCCAAAAGAATTTAATTGATAAAGGCATTAAATTTCCCTACAACTATGATGTAGAAAAAAAGAATTAGGAGGGAAGATCTTTCTTTTGAAGAAAAGTTTAATCAAGTGAAGAGTACGATGGACAAGTTCATGGCACCTAAGAGTTCCTTCTCATTTGATTCAATTTGTCCTATGCCTTTTGATAAGAGTGTTGACACGAAAGACTTTCCTAGAAATGTTGAGATCCCCTAATATGATAAGTATGATGGTAATGGGGATCCAAGTGATCAAGTGCATTAGTCTTATACCATGAGATTTGAATTTCATAATGAAGACTTGTAAATTATGAGATTGTTTCCAAAGAGTCTTAAGGGTCAAGCAATATAATGGTTCACCAACATAACTCCTCCTATTAATACTTTCAAAGACTTTGTTCAAAGATTTTTTTAATTCTTTATGTATAACATTTCAAAATATGTCACTCTATTTGTCTTGTGTAAAATAAAACAAAATCAAGGAGAATCCTTTGTCACTTTCTTGAAAAGATGGAGATGACAATGCTCTCGCTACTCTAGGACTATCCCTAAAAAAGAGAAGATTGAAATCATTATTATCAACATGATTCCTAAAATGGTGTATGAAGTTAAGAAGATGGTTTTTGATTCTTTTGACATTCTTTTTGAAACTGCATTTAGAATTGAGGATGTTTTGAAAGGACAAGGAATTTTGGCCAAACATGGAAACAATAGCAACAATGGCTAAAGTAAAAACAACAAAGATAAATGAAAGAATTCATATTGGAATAGAAATAAATAAGTGGTGGAATCCTCCAAATCTAATGATCAAGGTGTCCTGCATTTGGTTAATGCTAATCAACAAGGAAGTAAGCCAAGATACCAAGATAGGTCAAAGGGAGAAAGGTGAGATTTTGCAACATTTGGTGAATCGTATGATGAGATATTGACAAAGCTTATTGCTCGCAACTTGGTGCATCCTTTTGATCCCACAAAGTTTTGATACCTGAGGTTAATCCATGGTAGTGGGATGAGAAATCCTATTACAAGTTTCACAATGGCATTGGACATAATGTTGAAAACTATGTGAAACTCAAGAATATCATTTAGGATGTTATTGAGAATAGTAAGCTTCAAGTGGATGGATTGAACACTAATGCTGATCACACAACCTTCAAAGAAACTTTTCCCAAGTATGATAAGGGGGAAACCTCTAAACCTAAGAATGGCAAAGCTAAGATCAATTACACCTACACTAATGTAGGGAATGTTGTTAACATGCTTGAAGTAGAAGAAGAGAATGTCAACATGATGAGAAATAAAGTTACTTATGAACCTACTCTTATCTTTGATGAAGAACCCATCCTGATGCTAAGGGTTCCTCACTCTAGAGTTTCATCTCAAAATCTTAATGCTATCACATGAAATCAAGGTCCCCTTGTCATTAGAGGACCCAATTTGAGTCAAATAAGTAAGCCAAATCAAGTGACATATAAGAATGTTACATCAAAACTAGCAGTCAATCTTAAGTCAAATATTAGTCTTGTCAATCAGTTGCAAAGAACCCCAGCTTAGATTTCAATCTTTGAGCTCTTAGAGTTTTCTTTGAGACATCAACAAGTCCTTGAGGATGCTTTGCATAGAGAAAATATTGCCAACAATTTGGATGTTGATCAATTCTAGAACATGGTTAGTCATATTGCTAGCCCTCATTACCTCACCTTTTCAGAGGAAGATGATAAATGTTTGAGCCTCCCACATAATCTTGCTCTCCATATTGAAGTCATGATTCATAAAACCTATGTTAGGCACATGTTGATAGATGACGTTTTTGGGGTTAATATTTATTCTTTGAGTCTTTTAAAGACATTGGGTTATTCTGAACAACTCATAGATACTAGAAGAAAGATCACTATCAAATCCTATGATGAGGCAGGAAGAAGTTCAAAGGGGTTTTTTGTCCTTGTTAGGATTGGCCCTATTGAGAAAGATATTTTATTTCAAATAGTTGATGCTGGTCACCTTGCATACAATATATTACTTGGTAGAGATTGGATTTATGATATGCAAGCAATGTCATCTACCTATCATTAGTGTGTTAATTTCCCTTACAATGGAACACATATTTTTATACCTAGGGATAATAATTTATCTATTAACTCAATTTTAGCAAGTACTCATGTTCCCCTCAATAGAGAAGCAGATGATTTTGATGTACTTTAGCTAAATGTAGAGGCAAGTTCAAATCAATAGACCTTAACATGGGAAGGTATTAGCTCAAATTCCTCATAGAATTACAAATTTTTCTAGGTCTTATGGAAAACCTTCATAAGGAATGAGACCTTCCTCTTCAACTATGACATTATTTGACACATTTCTATAGTCACCAGTGGCTATTTAAGATGAGAAAGAGGATGTGGCTATTAGAGACTATATTTATAGAGAAGAGAAATATATGTGCAATGAGAACTTATCTCCTTCTCCTAAGGCCTATTGAAGAGGGTATATGTTTATCAAAAAGATGGGTTATCTTGGACATGCCCCTCTTAGTAATAGATTAGAGCCTAAACTCTTGATCATGGTCTTTTTGGGTGCAAGTCTAAGAAGATAGTTGGTGTAGGATTTGTAAATCAGAATAAGAACACTACTCCTATTCTTGAGAAGTCAGATAGTGAAGATGAACCAGAATATGTACCTAATTTTGAAAATCAGCAAGATATGTGTGAAGATTGGGTTCCTTCCACTAGTCTCCTTTGGAAAAATTTAGATAGTGCAATTACTTATGAGTTTGTTTCAATTGTGGAACAAAATGAATCAAGTTTAGATAATTTAATGGAAAAAGAAGGTGTTACCCTTGATTATATTCAAGCTTCCACATCAAGGCATCCCAAGCCATCATGGTGTAAGCACCCTAGTAAAGGTTCAAAAATGAGTTAACATAAGTATGAGTAGGATTTCTTCTCAGAGCCTTCCATAGTTGACATGGATGTTGATGTCATCCACTTTTATATTTCTCAACCCAAGGTAGCTGATGAGCCACATGTAGGATTAGAGAATTTGAACTTAGATGTTGCCTTAGTGGATAATTCTTCACTTGTTAGGATGAATCTTGATTTGGGTAGCTTAGGTAGTTACTTGATAGACTCTAATTTTTTGGTCACTGGAGATGAAACCTTTCACATTCACAACCTTGATCTAGTCATTCATGTACCCCTTGTTCATCCTAAACTTACTGATTAGTCCCAATTCTATCAACAACCTGAGCCCTTAACATTTCAAAATGACCATGAGATATCCTATTACTTGAATGTCATTGAACCTGTAGTCTCTTCCACTAGTGAACCAGCTAGCCGCATGATAGATCCATACATCAAGTACCTTAGTCACAAAAGAAAAAGAAAAGAAAAGATAAAGAATAAGAGCTCAGACAACAAAAACCACTATGTAGCAATGTCAAAACCAAAAAAAGTAGCAAGAAAGAACATATCCAAGGGTGAAAACCTCTTTAAGGTCCTAAGGATGAGGCACTTGATCATCTCCCTAGCTATTCTCAAGATAGATCTTTAGTACTTATTGAACCAAGATAAGAATTCAATTTGGGTATGGATGAAGCTTCACAGATGGTACACTTGGCTTAGTCCTTGTCACTGCAAGAAAAAAAAGCTTACATTGAGGTCTTATGGAAAAAAAGATAATTTTTTCCTGGACTTATTCAAATATGCCAAGGTTGGAAACTAATCTTATCATGCATCACTTATGCATAGCTCCAAGTGTCAAACTAGTTAAGCATAAATTAAGAAAGATGCATCCTCACATAGCCCTCCTAGTGAAAGCATAATTAGAGAAACTACTTAGTGAAAATTTCATAAGGGCTATTGACTATGCTGAATGATATCAAACATTGTACTAGTTTGCAACCATGAAAAAATCATTCAAGTTTGTATAGATTTTAGAGATATCAATAGAGCATGCCCAAAGGATGAATTTACACTTCCCAATATAGACATGATAGTGGATATGACCTTGGGTTATGAGATTTATTCCTTGATGGATAGTTTTTCTAGACACAATTTGATTAAGACAACTCTTGAAGATCAAGAAAAGATTGCATTCACTTGTGCATGGGCTACTTATTATTGGAATGTTATGCCTTCTAGATTAAAGAATGTAGAATCCACCTACCAATGAGCTATGACCATTATTTTTCATGATATGATGCATAATAACATGGAAAATTATGTGGATGACACCTTGGCCAAGTCTAAGAAAAGAGACACACACTTAGATGACTTAGAAGTCTTTCTAGATTGCATGGAACAATTTCAACTAAGGTTAAATCCTAAGAAGTGTGCATTTGGAGTTACCTCTAGAAAAATACTAGGACTAATTATTTCAAAAAAAGAAACAGAGGTAGACCCTAAAATAGTCTAGGAAATCATGGATATGCCACCTCCTAGAAATATTAGTTAAATGAGGAGTCTTTAGGGACATCTTCAATCCATAAGGAAATTTATTTCATAGTCAGCAAATAGAGCTCAACCTTTTAACAAGAGGTTACATAAAGGAGTCAAATGTGTATGGAATGAGGATTCTCAAAAGATAATATATCAATTCAAGAAGTACTTGGAAAATCCTCCAAATTTAATGCCTCCTATCCTAGTAAAACCACTTATTCTATACATATCAGTGATAGAATCTCCCTTAGGGGCATTACTAGCTTGACTTGATGAACATGGGAAAGAAAGAGAAATATACTACATTAGTCATACTCTTGTTTCATATGAGGTTGACTACACCAGTATTGTGAAAGCTTCCATTGTGATTGTGTTTGCCTCCCAAAAGTTGTGAAATTACATGCTTGTGCACACTATACACCTCATAGAAAAAAAAAACCCACTCAAGTATTTACTAGGTAAGGTTTCCCTCATAGGTAGACTTGCTAAATGGATGATGATCCTTTGAGAGTTTGACATAGAGTACATTGATGTAAAGTGATCAAAGGACAATCCATAGTAGATCAATTAGTTAATTTCCTAATACAAGATATTGCACCTATTCAAGTTAATTTCCTAGATGAGCATGTCATGTATATTACTAAAAGAACATGGAAGATGTTATTTGATGCATCCTTTATGCAAAACGGTTCAAGAGTTGGTGTGTTGTTTGTTTCTCCTCATGGGTACATGATTCCTAAATCTTACTGTGGGACTAGGAAATGGGCTAATGTCTAACATACTATGAGAAAATCACAAACTCAATAAATGTACATCAACACCCTCTAGTCTACCATGAAAGCCAAATAAACAAAAGGAAGAAACACAATGTTAGAAATGCCACTCTTTCATTTGTAGCTCCCATCTCCTTCTTTCTTCTCCATATGATGTATCTCCAAATTGCCTGTAGTGCACACAATGTTGAAGCAAAAGCCTAAGATGGTGATAATGCTATGAGAACACTAGAAGATGTGATTTTGCATGAGAGATGGAGTGAAAATACTAAAGAGATAAGGACTAAATATGAGAGAAAGAATGCTGATTTTATAATTAACATGGATGATGAGAACATTGGAATTGTCACATTGGATATGCGACTTGGCAAGAGATTCCTTTGACAATCCATGACACACATGACATAAGATGCCAAGTGCAGGATTGTATGATGCTTAGAAGTTAAACTTGGCTAAAGATGGAAGAGAATCTATGATGCATCATATGACACCTCAAATCCACTTAAAGGAAAGAATCTATGACAATGGAGGCCAAATATGGATGTGCATATGAGAATAAGAATATATGGATTATGACATATCTTAGCCAGGTTTCAATGGAAAATCCACGATGTGTCACACCCATGTGTCACAATGATGTCGATATTTTGTGGGATATTTGAAATAAAAACCCATTATTCCACACAAATAGAAATTAGTGAAAAATGGAATTAATGGTTGAAAATATGACTTAGGAAATTAATAATTTATGTGGTTTGTGAATGATGAACCAATTAATTAATAAAATATCAATTAATTGAGAAGTTTAGTTCAGAAGAATAATTATTGAAATGACATAGGATTAAATTATGAGTTATTTGATCCTATAGAGAAAATTAGTAGATGATTGGAAAATTTGATTAGATAAGTGTAATAGTATCCTTTGATGAAATGTGAATGTGACGATAATGGAGATTGACTAGGATGATGACAGATAGACCAAAACCATGGTCAAATTGTTCTATTGATTGAAATTGATAACATGCCAAGGATATATGGCATGAATTAAAGATACGTAACATTTAACTAACATTGTAAAAATTCTATAGGATTGAGATTGATTGATAAGGTTGATCATAACAACATTGATGGACACTATTGATGTTATTAAATGGTTGTAAATGCTATGATCTGACACTGAGAGACCTGACAATGTCAAAGATCAAATGCCATGAATGATAGTTTGACCTAGCACTAAGAGCCATTACAATACCAAGGTCAAATTGTTAAGATTTGATAGATTGATAGGCTTCCAAGGCACTAAAAGCCACAATAATGCATAGGATTGGAAAAATAATGATAGATTTGGGATGTTTGAAACATTCTAGGTTGACTAAGACTAATTTTAGGTGCTTCTAGGTTAATTTAGGGTGATTCTGAGTTGATTTGAAATGGTTCCAAAATGATGTGCAATTGATGTGAATGAGGATATGAATGATGATAGACACTATTGAGATACAATCAGGTTGGCCAAAAGATCAAAGTTAGTGGAATGGGAAAATGGGATGAATTAGTATGAAAGGTGATGTCAATTCAGGGGCCTAAGAGTATTTTCAAGGGTTACCACTCAAGATAGTGACCAAATAATGAAAATGATAGCTCAATTTACTCACAACAAATATACAAATCCAACAAAATTGATGGTTCATAAATCAAAGTTGTAATGCAAAAGTTATGACCTTCAAAGTGCAACATAAGGGTTACAAGAGTAGTTCTAGGCATCTTACTACCCCAAGTGTGCCCAAAATGCACCCAATTGTGCCCAAAAACAAACCCAAGTGCACCCACTACACACTTGGTAAGCCCAAGTGTGCTATGATAGTAATAAGCATGCCCATGGTGCACTTGGGAAGCCCAAGTGCACTCTAAAATTGCAGATTGCACCCTAAAAGGCTTTGGGGGCCAAAAATAGCCTAACTGGACTTGGAATGGCCTGAAACTTTGCGTGTATACCCAAAATTATAGAAAGAGATCATAACATTGGTGAATTTAGTCAAACATGGTCACCTTTAGTCAAAATTTGTCAAAAAAAGGTCAAACTAAGGCTGGACAAGGTGGAAAGCCCTATAAGGATGACAAACATTGTAGGATGTTGTAGGAATGTAGGAATGCAAGATGAAGATGATTTGGAGTATCAAAACACATGATCATGGTGGTGAATGAAGATATGAATGAAAGAAGACCAAACATATGAGATGAGGACCAGTTAGAATGAGATGAAGGCTTTTTCTTTCAAAAAGTGCACTATATGTCAAGAGGAGCTTCATTTTGATGAAATCGTAGATGTGAACCATTTTTGAGCATCTACACTTAAAAGTTACTATTCCCATGCACAAACAACATTACTAAGTATGAATCTTTAAAAAATAAACTTAATATGACCATAGAATGGAGAATCATAGAGTTGCACATCTATGGGGATTCACAATTGATAATCAACCAAGTTAATGATGAATATTTGACAAAAAATGAGAAATTGGTACCTTACAAGAAAATGGTTGATTTCTTGAGATGATGTTCTACATTTGTTATGTTTCAAAAAATCCCTAGAGAAGAAAACAATGTAGTTGATTCCATGGCTATGCTTGCTTCACTTCTTCAGTTAGAGAAACATGAATCCATATTTGAATTCTTGGGGAAGAGCTACATCACCCTATCTATGATTCCCAAGAAAGTCATTTATTTGCACCCTTGTTAGTCATGAGTCATTCTATTATGGTGCTATTTATTCATAACTTTGTGATGGTATTATTCTCAAAACCTTTGACCAATCTAAACACAAAAACCTTATCTAAAATGCCTCTCATTATTCCCTTATTTCTAGTGATTTGCATAGCAAGGGTCTAGATGGAATGCTTCTTAGATGCTTAGAAAAGGAAGAATTTGATGGAGTGTTAGTTGACATCCATAAGGGAATCTATGGGGGACATTCCAATGGTCTTTCCATGGCCCAAATTTTTCTTAGGGTAGGATACTATTGGCCCATGATGTAGATTGATGGAGTAGCTTATCCAAAGTCATGTGAAAAGTGTCAAAAATATGGTACTTGATACATGCTCTAGGTAGGGAGCTCATTCCTTCTATTTCTCATTGGTCATTTTAACACTGGGCCTTTGATCTTGTTGGGAAGATTCATCCCAACTCATCAAGTGGACCCAAGTTTATTATCATTGCTACTGATTACATTACTAAATGGATAGAATTTGTCCCACATTTTGCTGCCTCGAGAAAAATAGTCTCTCTATTCAATTTGAACTATATCATCTTTTGATATGAATTGTCTTTCAAGATTATTAGCAATAATGGAGGCCAGTTCAAAAATAAAGACCTTAAAAAACTCTACAAGAAATTCAAGATTAAACAAAATTGGTCCTCCATTTACTTTCTACAAGGAAATGGTCAAGAAGAAGCATCAAATAAGACAATTTTGAAGATCCTACATAGAAAAATTCATAAGAGTCATAGAGATTGGCATTTATAGGTAAATCCTATTGGAAATATTCAAGATATGATAGGTTATTGAAAGGGGAGGGGTGAATCAGTAACTTCAAAACTTTAAGCACTTTAACCATATATACTATTCACCATTCATTCATCTAATCTACTGCATATATGAGAAATCAAACATCCATAACACATGTACACAATGATTTGGTAACCTAGAAACCTTCCAAATAGAAAGTAAAATTGGTGTGGGGATGATACCTAGAAAAATTTGTTACTGTAGTATGAAGTTGGCCTGTTAAGGCTTACATTGACCACTTCTAGTGATCTATCCTGTTAGGAGCACAAAGCACTACTAGGTCCACCTTGTTAGAGGATTTACAAACATACACTGAAGTATGCACTCTGTTAGGAGATTTATACAAAGACTATTAAGTCTACCCTGTTAAAGGATTTACAAAACTGACTCACCTATTAGGATGAAATAGTAGATCTACTTACAAACTTGATTTTCTGATTAGATCCTTGAAGTATAGATCACCTCTTGTGATTGATGAATCTTTACTGCTCCTTGTAGACCTTGCTGAATACTCTGCTCTTCTCCTTATTCACTTTCATCCTTCTCAAAACATTACATGTCTATCTTTTATACTCTCTTACATATTGTAAATGATATAATACATTACATATATACTATTCCAATAATTGCATTTGCAAGGTTGGCTAAAACAAAAGTGAACACAATATTACTGATTCGACCAAATAGTAAATAACTCGGGTTTACTAAACTAACTTAGTGACCTTCTGATACTCAGTATCCACTGCATTAATTGGCATTGTCATGCACTTAGCAGAAGTGAAGGCTTGGTCCTTACTAATCACTTGACATAGTTCTGAACTTGGTAACCATTGGAGACTCGATAGATATAGTATCACTTGGTAAAAATTGAATCCTTTGTTTACCTTTCTTTCACTCAATAAACACTACACTTTCATTACTTGGTAAACACTATGCTTCCATCACTCGGTAACCACTGCACTTTCATTACTTGGTAAACACTACACTTTGATCACTCGGTAAACACTGCACTTCCATCACTTGGTAAACACTGTGAACTTGGTAGACACTACTGGATTGCACATTCACTCGGTAGTTTCATGACTGCTCGGTATGAACTACTTAAGTGATGAACCTACAAGGTAACCACTGAATGCTCGATTTACACTGTAGACGCTCGGTGTAAACTGCAAAGCTCAGTGAGTGTTGAGCTTGGTAGCTATACTAATATAGATAAGTGTTGTCACTAATAGAAATAATAACTTAATGCCAACAATCTCTCCCTTTCGCATTAGTGACAAAAACACTTATAAGCCAAAACATATGTACATTACCTGACTCAATGAATTTTGGTTTTTCAAAATTGATCTTTATAGAACTGCGGCATATACATTTCTATATACCTTCTTGATGACTTGTAATGTATATACAAGGATAGTTATGTACACATGCTAACTCTAATGAGTGCTAACTCTCCCTATCACTTATAGTGATACCTCTCCTCATTTATTATGCTGAATCTCTGAATCTCTCCCCCTTTTTGACAATAATGCCAAAGGACTACATATATATAGTTTATATGGATACATCAAAGTGAGATAGAAATTCTTGATGTACCTTAAGGATGGTTGCAAAAGTACTATCCTGAGTCTATTGCAAAATTTGACGGGTGGAGAGAGCAATTTGAACTTCTGCTGATAATTGGATCAAGTGATCAGCCATTGAGAAGTTCTAATATTGGACCAATGTTTTGCAATGAGCAAGATGTTTCTGCATTGTGTCCATGACAAGAAGAATCATGTTCTAGATGTATATGAGTGTAGATTGAATCCTAGCTTCCTCTCTCAATAGTTCTGCATGTACATCTGCCAAATATATGATCTTGGTGTGATGGGAAGTTGTGGAGGAGGAGTCCACCTTTAACTTGGATGCACTTGATTGCATATCAATGTCAATCTTATTTAGCTTATCCTTTATTTCTTTAGTAAAACTAGAAACATCACAAAGTTTGGCAAAAAGTGATGCTAAATTATTAAAAGAATTTTCAAAATTTCCCAAAAATGTTGACAATTCAACTTGCTTGATTGATATCTTTTGAGCAATATGCTCTAGCACCTTATTATCAAATTTCTTTTTAGTTTTCTCAATAAGTTTCTCTTATCTGGAAGAATCCTCATTAAATTTTTGTATTGCCTCTTCTAACTGAACCAAAATTTGTTGAGTGGAATCTACTTCAACAACTATAGCATTTGTAATTATATCCTCGGCATTCTCAATTATTCTATATTCCTTATCCCTTTCTAATCTTAACTATTTCTGTGTAGCTTTCATCTCTATGAGTTGACTAGCTAACCTCATCTATTCAATGGTAGCATTGTCATAGTCACTCTTTCAAATCACTATCTCTGTGTCAAAGTCAATGTCTTCTCCAATTTCCTTTCTAGTGATCAAAATTTTTAATGGATGCTTTTGTTTGACTTCTATGATGACTGGTTTGACCTTAGGAATAGACACAATAGTGGAGATAGAAGGTCTAGTAGTGAAAACTGGGATAGGACTTGAGGATTGAATGCCAATAGAAGTACTAACCAAATCAAAAATTGAAATACTTCCCAAAAATGGTATCATACTCGGTAGGGTACCCATAGTAGTATCTGAATTGATCAGACTCAAAGTGGATATAGATGATGCTGATGGAAACAAAGTTGTAGAACTTACTAGAATTGATGAAAACAAAATTGTGGAACTTACTGGTACACTCATTTTTGATGAAGGAGCTAAGGAGGCTGACTTGGTCGCTAAAGAGGTGAAAGATAGCTTGGTAGATGAAGTGCTTGGCACATTCATCTCATATACCTAGAGTTGGGAGGTGGCTGTTGAAGATTGAGCAATTGATGTGACTATTGTACTCACAATCTCACTTCTAGAAGCTATCTCTAAAGTAGATGTAATAGTCTTTGGTGGAGAGTGAGGAAGGGATGTAATAACTTCTACTGCAATTTTTACTGGATCTTCTTCATATTTTTCTTCCTCATGTGCTTTTTCCTCCTTGTCTTTTTCCTCTTTTTCTTCCATTAGTGGATGTAGCTCTCTCGGAGTAACTGTGATGGATGGAGTGCTATCAAAATCATCACTGTCACTGCTGTCATCATCCTTGATTTCAATGGGATCATCACTGGGCTTTTGCAGATGATAGATGTTCTTCCACATATTTGTTACATCACTTACACCATGCTCAATGTCCTTAGTTAAAATCAAACATGTGTGAAATCTAATTATTATTACTAGAATAAAGTAGTATAATAATAATTCTATTATCGATCATTCAAGAAAGAAATAATATTGATAAATACTTATGATCTATTTATTTTACTTAATCATTTGTATTATTCATAGTAATAATATAAATTATTATTATTCATAATAATAAGGTTAAGATATTAGAATAAATAAATGTTACAATTACATTATAAAAAATGAAATAATAACCTATATAGGTATTATCACATTTGAATATATATAATATTAATTGATTAATAAAATAATCAATATAACATTATATAGATTAATGATACAATAGTTAACATAAATGATAATACAATTAAATTGTTATAATAACATATAATATAACATAAGTAAATATATATGATAACCATCATATTTAAATAACATATTAATAATAATAACAAGATATGTTATAATGTATATATATATTAACATAACTATAATAAATTAATTAGTTAACACCTAAAGATGTAGCCTTTGGCCACTACTGCGCAACATGTATATAAGCAACAAAGAACAACATAATAAAAAGGAGGGAGAATGTTAAGTCAACAATTGACCATACTACAAGGATGATGGAATGGAATACCAAAACCAACAACGATAAATAGACAATAATATTGAAGGACTAGTACTGAACTAAGGAAGTAGTCATGGAAAGAGACAGAGGATGCGTAACTAGAAAATGGTAGAACACCGTCAGCAATTTAATGCAGGAAGATCTCATGTCCTTTTTTATGAATGAAATGACACTTGCTGTCTTATAATCAGTTTAGTATGTTTTATAAAAAATAAATTTTTCAAGGATCTCCCATACATAGAAATAGTCTTTGACAAGAATATATTGTAGAATAAATCAACTAGAAGTTTGCAATCAACAAATACACAGTGGAAAATATGAACTAGATGAATATATATCAATTAGTGAAATGCTTGATTGACTTGGCACATAATATATCCATGTTATAGTCACAATCTATTCCTCACACCAAAACAATATATAGATGGAGATTACAGAGACTTAACAGTTGGTCTACCACTTATGAACATACGATTGATGTAACTATCCTAATGATTAGAGGGATACATAGATAACCCATAGTAAGCCTACTTAACAAATAAAGAGGAGGGTTTAATTACCATGGCATACTTAGCCTCAATCAAGATTCAAGATCAATAAGGAAAATATGACCAAAAAGATACAAATAAAAGGAAAAGTCATAAAAAAATGAATGACCCCCAAAAAGGGTCATCACATCACTATCTCTGTGTCTAAGTCAACATCTTCTCCAATTTCCTTTCTAGTGATCAAAAGTTTTAAAGGATGCTTTTGTTTGACTTCTATGATGATTGGTTTGACCTTAGGAATAGACACAATAGTGGAGATAGAAGGTCTAGTAGTGAAAACTGGGACAGGACTTGAGGATTGAATTCTAATAGAAGTACTAACTAGATCAAAAACTAAAATACTTCCAAAAAATGGTATCATACTCGGTAGGGTACCCATAGTAGTATCTAAACTGATCAGAGTCAAAGTGGATATAGATGATGCTGATGGAAACAAAATTGTAGAAATTATTGGAATTGATGAAAACAAAATTGTGGAACTTACTGGTACACTCATTGTTGATGAAGGAGCTAAGGAGGCTGACTCGATGGCTAAAGAGGTGATAGAAAACTTGGTAGATGAAGTGCTTGGCACATTCATCTCAGATACCTATAGCTAGGAGGTGGCTAGTGAAGATTGAGCAATTGATGTGACTATTGTGCTCATAGTCTCACTTCTAGAAGCTATCTCCAAAGTAGATGTAATAGTCTTTGGTGGAGAGTGAGGAAGGGATGCAATAACTTCTACAACAATTTTTACTAGATCTTATTCATATTTTTCTTCCTCATGTGCTTCTTCCTCCTTTTCTTCTTCCTTTTTTTCTTCCATTAGTGCATGCAACTCTCCTAGAGTAACTGTGATGGATGGAGTGCTATCAAAATCATCACTGTCACTATTGTCATCATCCTTGATTTCAACGAGATCATCACTGGGCTTTTGCAGATGATAGATGTTCTTCCACATATTTGTTACATCACTTACAACATGCTCAATGTCCTTAGTTAAAATCAAACTTGTGTGAAATCTAATCATCATTTTACCTTCATTGTTCTTCATTGTTGCCTTTATTTCTGCTCCAGTGAGACTCGGTAGAAGATTCCTCAGGGATTGCTCATATATATCCTTGGCTGTTTAGGTGGCCGACTCCCATCTTGGTTGCAATCTCTCCAATAGTTCTATGGAGATTTGAGGGGCAAGCTAGTCTGGGGAAGGTTAGTTGGGGCTTGGTGAATACTACTTCACCTTTGATCTTATCTTTCTCTCTCCTTATGAAAACAGCTACGGAGGCTTTGGGTGGCTTGGTGATGATTACCTTGCCCTTCTTTTTGACTAGTTTTGCCTCCTTTTCTAATTCTTCTTCTATATCTTCTGGTTCCTGCTGCTCTTCTATGTCCTCACCTTTTCCTTCAGTAAGCATGAGAGGGCCAGTTTTAGTTTTCAATTTGGCTATCTTCCTCTTTCCTTTGCTTATGGCTTGGGGTAGCTTGATTTCAAGCTCAATTTTGGCCTTTGTCTCATCATATGTTCTAAAAATTAATTGCTTTGGGTCTACTAGCTCATTCACCAATGCTTCAATAATATCCCTGGCCTCATCAATATTCACCTCATAGGGAAGAGGTTTTAACAATGCAACTCGAGGTCTAACTACCTGAATGTACACCTTATCACAATCAATCATGAAGCATACATCATATTTGTAATCTTCAACCAGTTTTGGTGGGATTCATAACCTATTATTCATCCTTTCCTTGAAATCTTCAAAGTAGTTATCCATGATGCTATCAAAGTTTTCACCCATTTCTGCTACAAACTCATTTATCCGATATAGAATAGGAATGTATTTTCTCCACACTATAGTTCCTTTTGATGGGAGGAATTTTTCAACATAGAAAAATAAACAAGTCAATAAGGAACCAAATTTTTAGGGATTATTCTTTGAAGTCCTTATGCTATCCATGTTCTTGTTCAATTGTTTCAACAATAATTTTGATAGGTCAAATTCAAGGTTCTTTTTCACAATTTTGAAAGCCAAATCCATAGCCTCACAAGGCATACTATTCAGATGACTGGAGCTATAAATTTTGTAGGCAATGATGTGAATGCCAAACCTTAATTCAACATCAAAAACAGTGCTAACCTTTAAACCTCTCGCATCCCACTCAGCTAGGGTTTTCTTCTAGAACTCCTCCTGACCTAGGGTTTTGATGGTTTTTGCTTTGCTAAGTATGGGGAGACCAATAATCTTATGAATCATCTTCTTGGTGATCAACACTAGTTATTCTAACCATAGTTGCCCATTATGAACACAACTGAGTATGTACCTGATCCACTTGATTTGGAAACTTCTTGGCATATGCGAGATATGGGTTAACCCTTTGGTCTCTAGATGCTTATGCTCAGGTTTCAAAGAGCCATCAACACTCATTTCTCCTAGGGCATTGTCCATCTCTAGGTTTCCAATCTCTTGAATAGAACATTTGAAATGTGCATGAATGTCGTTTATGAGAAGTACCTTAGGTGGAGTTTGCAATTGAGCTCCATTAGGGTCGAGTGATTCTACAATTGTTGGAACTAGTTTGAAATGCATTGCCTTCCACTCCACACCTTTAACTAGCATTTTTGAACCTCATTTTTCCTTGGTGTTGTTGCTACTCTTCGATGCCATTACTGCTCGGTAGGTGTAAGAAAATTTTGAATAAATTCTCTGCTTAAAAATCACTTGAAATAACTTTGGAATTTTCTTTGGAATTGCTAGAAATTTCTTAGCTCTGTAATTGTGGTGAAAAATGAAATCAAATTCTGCCCTTTTGATGAATTTTTTTCCATAAATACTTGGTATGAAGGTAGCTAAGATGACATAGTGCTTGACAAGTTGTCATTCACTTGCTTGGTAGAAGCTTGCAACTTGGTGATCAAATAAAACTTTTGTTGCTCCCAACCTAGCTCTATAAGGTCTTCAACCAACTTTCCTCAGTAGATGCAGCTCAGCGAAAGATACACCTTCTTTGATCCTTGTGTATCTAGAATACTGATTTGATCATTTTTCTTTCTTTCATTTTGGAATTACTTGAGATATCACTAGAAGATGCAGTTCCATATCCTCCTTTATGAATCTAACTGGAAATAGTGGAGTCACCCACTTCTTGAGTGACATTGCCATCATTTAAATTATCTTTCTCGGTAGATTAAGGAATTCACTATTGCCTCATCTATTTTTGAATTTTTTCATCTTTAGCTTTCTTTTCATCTTCAAATCTTCCTATGTTCATGTATTTTTTAGCTATATGACCAAGTTCTGTACATGTATAGCACCTTACAGTAGTGTCCTTCTTCCTTAGGTGATGTCTTGTATAGTTTATACCAATATGTCCACATTCTCCACAATAATGAAATTTGCACTAGGTATTGTAGTCCCATCCAAATATTGCTTTAACAAGTTGTTCAGCTAGATTGAATGATTTGGATCTGCATTGGAATGCCTTGTGACCATGCTTCTTGCATTTGTGACAATTTCCTTCAAATTTTGGTTTCTCCTTGCATTCATTAGCTTTATGACAATGCTGACTACAACTATAGCATTTACCATTGAATTTACTTTTTCCATTGCTCCAACACTTGTTTAATTTATGACCTAACTTACCATAGTGATTGCAAGTAGGTCTTTGATTCCTTTGGGCACCTTGTTTGGAGGTTTCACCTTCTTTCTTATAACCAAGTCCAGCTTTACCTTTTTGTCTATGAAGATTCTACTCACTTTGTTGATTTAATTGAGTCATGTCTGCTTGAGATTTCATCATTCTTTCATTGACTTGCTTTTCAGTGATTAAGTCATTTTCCAAACTTTCATTGGTTTGTCTTTCAGTGATCAGATCATTCCTTAGGCTTTCATTTTCAGATCTCAAATTCATAATTTCTTCATTTGCATTAGCTAGTTGATCCACAAGATCTTCATGTTGATTGGATTGATTATTTCATGTCTCTAAGTCTTTATTTGCCTTGTTTCTCTATTCCAAAACTTCACATAGCCTAATTGATTGGATTTCTTGTTCTCTTTTAAGCTTTCTTACTTCTTCTTGTAGAGAGTCATTCTTTGCTAGAAGTTCTCTAATTGCCTCATTAGCTTCATCTAAACTACTTGATGGTAAAAGGTCTTCAATCTTTTCTTCAACATACTGATGGTCATTCATTTGTCTTACAAGTTCCTTCCTTCTCTTCAAGGATTGAGAAAGATGATCCTTTTCTTCTTTGAGTTGAGCAATGGCCATTTCCAATTCTAACTTTTCATTTTCAATAGCTTTGTCATGTCCGAATATCTCCATTGTCTTGTGATCTTTTCTCAAGCTATCAAGCTTTGTCCTGAGAACCAAACTACTATGATACCAATTGTTGGAAATATTCAAGATATGATAGGTTACTGAGAGAGGAGGGGTGAATTAGTAACTTCAAAACTTTAAGCACTTTAACCATATATACTATTCACCATTCATTCATCTAATTTACTACATATATGAGAAATCAAACATCCATAACACATGTACACAGTGATTTGGTAACCCAAAAACCTTCCAAATAGAAAGTAAAATTAGGGCGGGGATGATACCCACAAAACTTCATTATTGTGGTATGAAGTTGGCTTGTTAACTCTTACATTGACCACTTCTGGTGATCTGCCCTATTAGGAGCACAAAGGATTTCTAGGTCCACCTTGTTAGAGGATTTGCAAACATACATTGAAGTATGCACTCTATTAGGAGATTTATACAAAGACTGTTTAGTCTACCCTAATAAAGGATTTACAAAACTGATTCACCTGTTAGGATGAAATAGTGGATCTACTTACAAACTTGATTTTCTGATTAGATCCTTGAAGTATAGATCACCTCTTGTGATTGATGAATCTTTACTGCTCCTTATAGACCTTGTTGAATACTCTACTCTTCTGCTGATTAGCTTTCATTCTTCTCAAAACATTACATGTCTATCTTTTATACTCTCTTGCATATTGTAAATGATATAATGCATTACATATATACCATTCCAATAATTACATTTGCAAGTTCGGCCAAAACACAAGTGAACACAATATTATTGAGTTGGCCAAACAGTAAATAACTCAGGTTCACTGAACTAACTCAGTAACCTTCTAATACTCAGCATCCACTACATTACTTGGCATTGTTATGCACTTAGTAGAAGTGAAGGCTCGGTCCATACTAATCACTTGATGTAGTTCTGAACTTGGTAACCATTGGAGACTCAGTAGATATAGTATCACTCAGTAAAAATTGAATCCTTTATTTACCTTGCTTTCACTTGGTAAACACTACACTTTCATTACTTGGTAAACACTATGCTTCCATCACTCGGTAACCACTGCACTTTCATTACTCGGTAAACACTGCACTTCCATCACTCGATAAACACTGCACTTCCATCACTCGGTAAACACTGTGAACTCAGTAGACACTTCTAGATTGCACATTCACTCGATAGTTTCATGAATCCTTGGTATGAACTACTTAAGTGATGAACCTACAAGGTAACCACTGAATGCTCGGTATACACTATAGACCCTCAGTGTAAACTGAGAAGCTCAGTGAGTGTAGGAAACTGAGTGCTAAGCTCGGTAGCTATACTAATATAGATAAGTGTTGTCACTAATGGAAATAATAACTTAATGCCAACAATCCATCTTTGTGGGCCAATATAATGAGTATTCATACTTCTACTAGGGCTACTCTTTTTTCCCTCACATATGGCACCAAAGTAGTGTTACCTTTAGACGTTGAGATTCCTTCAATTAGAGTTTCTCTTAAAGGTTTAGTTATAGATGAAGACTACCATGCCATGAGACTTCAAGAGTTATAACTTCTAGATAAGAAATATAAAACATCATTTGACCATATGAGGGTTTATAAAAAGCACATGTCCAAAGCATTCAACAAAAAGGTTTGCTGTAGAGAATTCCAGGTGGGAGATCTTGTGCTACATGAAAATCCTAAGAATCAACAATAAAAATATCAAAAAGGGAAACTTGAACCTAATTGGCTTAGACTTTACATCATTACAATAACTTTTGGTTTTGGTACTTATTTATTGTCTACAAAAGAGGGAGAGTAGCTCCCTGATCCTATCAATGTCTTGCACCTGAAGAAGTTCTATCCATAATGTCCGTTCTGTCTGGGGGTATCCTTTGTATATATTTATTGATCCTAAAAATTCTAAAAAAATGATATTTTTCAAAATTCCAAAAAATGATATATTTCAAAAGTCTAAAAAATGATATATTTTAAAAATCTAAAAAAATGAAATATTTCAAAAAATCCAAAAAAAATGATATATTATAAAATATTCTAAAAATTGGGAAATGTCCTGAAAAATGATCATCTTAGTGAAAATCTAGCAATAGGCACTTTGATGTATCTCCAAAAAAATTATATATTCCAGAAATACAAATTTTTTTTAAAAATTACAATAAGATCGAAGTGTTGAAAACTTGGAAACTAAAGCTAGTTGAGGCCTTTGCACCCCTATTTCTTAGTGTGTGTCCTTGACACTTAGCCTTTCCCCATCATTCCTTGTCCTTGTTTTCTTATTTTGGAATTGGTGTTTGTCTTTTTCTAGGGGGCATAACTATGTTAGATTTTGTCTCTTGGATGAGTTAGTCTTTAGGACATCTCACAAACAATGTTTTTCAACACCAACCCAACTATATTTTTCGATATAACCCCTGACATCAAGTATTTTTCAAGATTTATTGGTTTGGTCATACCCATTTTTGTCATGTGATCTTACCTACTTGCAATCATTCGATCCTTATCCTTAGAACTTATTCTTAGTTAACATAATTAAAAATTTTAAACAAAAATACTTAATAGTTGAGCTATGTCATGATCTTTTCTTTGTGTGCTAACTGCTATTAATTTTCATTGAGTTCCCTTATGTAATAAATCTCTTTGGTTTCAATAGCTAGAGGACTTGGGGCATGGGGAATATTTTTCTTTTCTTTTTACTTGTGGTTCTAGTCTTAAAACTCTAGAGTGTCTCTTGTTGTCTCCTTGAAACACTTAGGAGATTTGAGACATCATCCTTGACTATTCTTTCACAACTATTCTTATGGACACCCCAACATCTATGCCTTGATGAAAGCATGGTTTTTCTACATTAAATTGGGCAAGCTAACATTGAAGTCATCTTCACCTTTATGTCTTTGATGCTTATGTTAAAATCTTTCCACATTTCAATCTACTATAATTCACATTCATATCTTCATAGTAGTGCTTGTGACTAGTAATGATTGTGTGAATTTTCAATGTTTGTTAATAATGGTCCAATAATAAAAACAAGTTCCTTCATGTTCTCTAATGAATGATGACCAAAAAATTCTATGTTATAGTTTCTCTATTGCAAGTACACCTTTGCATTTTTATGTAGCTTGCATTGTTAGACTTCATGTTACTATGCGTTTTTAGGATGCATTATGAGTTTGAGAGGGTTTTCCTTCATCTTTCTTTTGGCCTTTTAATCATCTATGGTCATGTATTGATCTTCATTTCCTTATCTTCTTTCATGATATTGATCAAAATTTTCTATCTTAAATAGTTGATTGATTTTAGCCATTCTCTTTCTTGAGGAAAATTCTCTTTCTTCTTTCCATTTCTTTCCACCTATTCCAAAGTTTTATCTTCCATTTTCTTTCACCCCACTTATTTTATTCTAATTCAACTTTGCGGCATAATCTTTCATGCTTGATGATCTACCTTGGTTCTATGATCCTTATATTTCCATCTTACATCAAGAACCTTATCTTTAATTTGATTTGATCAAATTTACCAATTTATTATTTCTCCTCTATTTCATTTAAATTTTGATCATGAGGGGGTAGTACCTATCAAACTTCAATCCTTGATTTAGCTTTATCAATCTTTTGTTCCACCTAGGATAGCCTTGTCTTTGTCAAGACAAAATTATTATCAAAATTTGTATTCTTTTTCCTAATGTGTTCCTAAGTTGGCCACACATCTGTGTTGTTTTGTGATCCTAAATCGACCTCATACTTCAACTACATTATTTGACTACATGAGTTCACAAAATGGTCACAAATTAGTCAAAGAGGGGCAAATTTATGCAACCTAAAATGGTCGTGTAGTGCCTGCCCCTAGGTCGCATTTTTGTTACCATTGTCAAACTCTTTTACGGCTAGTTTTATGTTGATGGTTAGCAGCATTTTTTTGAGACTATTAGATATTGTGCTATGGATTCAATTGATATGTGATGAGATTACTTAGACTCTACATTTAATGTATGCATGATGATTATTACATTATTTTCATTTTTTGATTAGTTAGATGGTTTATTATCACATGTGTTTTCTTATGGATACTTACCCCATACTTGCATGTGTATGGTGTGTGTGTTTGTTCTTGGATGGCATTTCTGATGTGGTTAAGGAAGGGAGTCGTAGTCACCTTCTAGTCAGGATCTACACGATGCACCACTTCTTGCCATTTCTTTTTTAGCTTAGCATATATATATATATATATATATATATATATATATATATATATAGTATGTGCATGCATGGTTTTTATGCAGGTTGTAGGTATCGGGTATCGACTTCCCTAAATTGCCAGAATGAGCATACCATATCACATTATCTCAATGGTAAGAGAGGGAAGATAAATACTCAAGTCCAAATCCCAACCCTTTAAGCCATTTTTCATAATTGAAAATTAGGACAAGTATCTGAGTTGAGTACCCTCTGAATGCATCAGATGACGTAATTCGTGATATTAACCCTTTTGGTTTGATTTTGTATGTGTTTTGCTATAGTGAGTTTTTCGTATTTTATTTTATGAGTCTTTGGTGTATTTTCTATTAATTAAGCCTAATTAAAAGATTTAATTAATGGTTTAATTTAATAGAAAATTAATATGATATTTTAATATTTATTTTATTTAATTGGGAAATTAATTAAATAAAATAATTAAATTTGAAGATAAAAGTTATAATTTTAAAGTTGGAAAGTGATAATATTTATTTAAGTTAATAAATATTTTAGCAATTAAGTTTCGAAAATGAATTTAAAAGTGGAAAAGATATTAAAATTATTAAAAGATTCTAGATTGCATGATGTGTGCATGTGATTAAAATATAAATATATTAAGATAAATCAAGTGGAGTTATTAAAGTGAGTGCATAAGATTTAAAAATTATTAAATTAAATTGAAAAGAGTAAAATGAATATTAAATTATTTATGTGCATTATTCTAATATTTGTTCACATAGGAGTATGTGAACTCTCATGAGTTGTCATGTTGACAACACAGGAGTTTGCACTCTAATTGTGTACGTGTTGTCAACAACATAGGAGTTAGCGCACAAATTAAGCACATGGTGTCTACAACCTTATGACTCATTTAGAAGGTTGGAAAAGACTCATGCTTAGTTGTCAACACCTTCTAGTTGTTTCTAGAGAAATTATAGGTGCTTCATGAGAGTTCTTTATATTTAGGCACTCCTAGAAGCTTAGATAGAATGTTAGAGAGCATGTTTGGAGGACCCGAGAATGTTGGAGAAGGAAGGAGCTTGCTCTGTGGATTCTAAGGAGAAGTGACTTAGCATCAATGTCTAGGTAGACACTTGTGGTTTTGGCCCCATGTTATTTCCACTTCTTGCACTTCCTGTCTTCTTCGTGTCTTCTGAATGCTTTCTGAGGATTTCATGTGTTGAAAATCTTGGTTATATGTGTTCTTGTTATAGGTAGTTAAAATATTTATGAGAAAACTTCATATGCGTAGATCTAAAGAACTATGGGGCTAGGGTTTTCAGATGCATATGGACAAATCTATTAGATGGATTAATGGGCATATTTAGAGAATAGTTATTTTAAAAAGAAGATTCTTAACCTATAGAATTGAGAAGCCCTTTTGTTTAAAAACTATATGTCCTCTTTTTAAATATACGAATTTGCATACATATATACATACATATATATATATATATATATATATATATACATTTATACACGCACACACACACACACACACACACACACACACACACACACACATATATATATGTTTATTATAAAAATGTTGTAGTGCTTAATAAAACTTTGCGTATATATATACATATATACATATATACATATATACATATATACATATACATATATATACATATAAATATATATACATATATATTGAAACACTTATTATTAAATCATGGTGGAAACTATATATATAAAATCCGAATTGGATTGGAAGGAATTTTTTTGAAAAATGCTATTTGAAATTGTTTTTAAAATATATATATACATATTAAATTTGGGGTGGGCGGGGTTTATACCCACCGCACCCCCATTCCCTTTATTTCTGGCAGCATCGTACTGCGCAGGTCTGTGAGTTCGTAGAGGACCTATGACCCGCAGGCCGCATGGCGAGGTGTGTCAGTGGCTTAAAAAGCCTACACTTGTATGCATTAGTATAAGGTAAGTGTAATATATGTTATTTAAGTTTTATTATATATATGTAATTTATGATTTGTGTAATTCAATTTTGATATTTCATTTTATGATATGATGTAAAATTAGTTGTTAATAGTATTTTGTGTTTATAATAATTATTATATTATTAAGTTTATATATATATATATAGGTGTTAAATATGTTAATTTAATAATAATCATAATATATATATACACATAAATGTATTAATTATTTAGTTTGGTGATGGAAATAAATCAATGATAAATATTATTAAATTATATTTATCATTTTAAAATTTGATTGTTTGGGTTTGGGTTTAATTTTGTTTAGTAACCAATCATTATTATTTTAGTAAATGACTATCGATAATACAAATTTGTTAAGAAAATATTAGTATTCATTGAAAAGAGTGACGAATGTGGTCATTATAGATTTATTAATAAGATTTCCAATATAACTTGTTATTAAAAAATAACAAGTCATTATTGAACTATTAATATTGGAGAATTGGATTATAGTTGACTTTTAACGTACGAATTATAGTTAGTTATTAATCAACTGATATTCATTGGGTTGTTGATATGGTTATGTAATTATTAATTAAATTAATTAATTAGAGTTAATTAAATTAAATTAATAATTAAGTTATGTAATAGAGTTTTAATTGATATGATTCTTTTAACAAAGTTGTAAAGTATCTACATCGGAGTTGATAATGTCTTATTCTAATAACTTTAGATATTTTAATGGTTATTAGTGATAATTTTATTATTATAATGATTAAATTAAGAAACCTAAATTTATTAATATTTAGTTGAGTTTTAACTAAGTATTGTTAGAATGATAAAGAGTCGTACCTATGTTCATTATTAATTGATTTAATTAAGATTAATTAATAAAGTGAATAATTTAAATTAAGGGACAATGAAGATTAGTTTAATGAGTAAATATTTATCCTTCAGTTATTCTTAGAATTTAATTTTAAAATAATGGAAGGACAATGCTTTCGAGGGAACAAACGGGTTGACTTGTAGGTCAAATGATAAATCTTATATACTCAAAGTATACTTGAAACAAAAAACTGAAACCTCCACACTTAAATTCAACTATGTAATTTTAGCAAACCAAAATGTGTGCTTGCATTTTGTTTTCTCTCTGCTTCTTGTTTTGGGTTTTTGGGTTGACTAGTGTTGACCAGTTATAGGACATCTACCAGAGGCTCAAGGGTTATGATTGTGATGTCATGATAATGTCTTTTGATCTCGAGTCTTTATAAACCCAACCATGTTAATGTGATGGTATGCTCTATGAGATGTTTGTATTTACTAATTGTTATTGCTCATCAGCCTTCTTGAGTAAAGCTAAGTTATATGTACCTGAGACACTTGACTTAACCATTTTTGAGACATCGATCAGTTATCCTTGGACTACTTTCTAGTTGCCATGATGGGACTAAAATGTTGATTTATTTCTTGATGATGTTATGTTGTGACATGTTTTGACTCAACCATTTTGGAGTCTTTGATCAAGTATGATTTTGAGATATATTTTGGTTATTGAGAACCAACGGATACTTTTGATTATCAGTGACACCTTCAGTTGCCAATAGAGAATTTTTGTGGTCATAATTATCTATGGATGCTTTTCATTTTCTCATGGAGATTTGAGGCTCTTTTTATGGATTATCTTTTGGTATTTTTCCAATCGCTTGTACAGGACTGTGGTGATTTTGTGATTTATGATTCCATGAGATTAGGGTAGGTTATCTAATTGTAGTGTCAGGAAGTGGCTTGCAATGGGGGCTGAGGCCCTAAGTGGCTACCAGGGTAACTCATTGTAAGTTGTTTTAATAAGTGAAAACATTCACACTAAATGGGGATTAAATGAACCTAATAAGATAATTGTATGTTCTTGCCCATGCCTCGAGTGCTAGTACAGACTAGGATGGGAGTAGAGAGAATGCTTGGTTATGACCTTGCATTTCATAGCATGCCTCGTTAGTATGAGAGGATACTAGTGGCCGCATAGGGATCACTAGGGTGTTGAGGTCTATTGAGAGACTGCCAGGGTAACTCTAGCATGATCCGTGCGATGACACTTTCTTCCTCTCATAGTAGGTTTCCTACATGTCTTTGTGTGCCTCTGGGATTAGATGTCAGTTTGTGATTGGAACCTTTGAGTTAGTATACTTGTAGGATTCCTGGACTTAGAGAGTATTTGTGTTATGTGATTTGATATCTTTTTTGGGACTTGAGATTATCTCCTTAGCACGGTGGGAGTGGACCATTTAGGTTTCACGCGGTCGGGTGGTAGTGCTTTATCACTCTTACCATATGAGATCTGTTTGAGACACTGTGGCTGATGTATTCTTTTTTGGCATCTATCTTCATTCTGTTCATGGATTATGATGGTGGACATGTATCCTTACATTGATGATTTTCATATGTTAGATGATGTTATCTTATGCTTTACTTTGCATGTTAGATTTTTTTATGCATATAATGCAGTATTTTTTTAGGAGTGACATTCCTATTTGATTATATTGATGATTTCTTCAATGATTTGGAATGTTACGCATGGAGGGATGGCTAGGGCCCATGATGGTCTAATGATGTTATTTATGGTTGGAAGGAACCGTACACTTAGTTAATTATGTTTGATGATAAATGGTTATCTTTTATGATGATGTATCATGTATGATATGTGGTTTCATTTGTGTTGTTGCATCATGGATTAGATTTAGAATAATGATATACTTTATTTCACATATGTATATTCTTTTAAGCCTTTCATACCCTGTGATATGTATAGTGGATGATTGAGCATTCGGAAATGTAATTGATGAACATTGGACTTTTAATTATTATTTTATGTGGATGTAGTATTAGATGGAATCCTTAATAGTTAATTTAGATGTGATTCAATGTTAAGGGATCTTTAAAGAATGTAACCTATTATGTATGCCATTTTTACTTTCATTTGAATTGTTTCTATTGCTTCTGCTATCATGTGAATGACATAGATGGATTTAATTTCATGTTTCAAAAAAAAAAAAATGTTATTGAACTTAGTAAAATTTTAGGTTAATTCTTTGGATCCCTTGGCGGGGCATTACAGGTCGCCTAGACTATTGGCCCCCATTCTTCAATTTATCATTTTCCTGAATCAATGCATTCCAATATATTATTAAATCAATTCAAATCATTTTACTTAATTTAATTGCAATTAGTTTAATTATTTTAATATTTCCTAAGGATTGATCATCTTATTCTAAGTCTTATTTAATTAAAAGAAAAATTCTCTTTTAATTAAATAAAATCCCCACTTAAATCTCTCCTTACGACAAAAAAAGGAAATAAATTAAGTTAAAAAAAAATTCTCTCCACTTAAATGCATATAATTCTAAGTGGAATTCCTTAATTTCCTCTTTCTACTTTCTTGTCAAATACTCCTCTTTTCTCATTGGTGGAATTTTGTCTCACATAGATCAAGCCTTATTATCCCATATTGGTTGTGAGAAGCCTCCAACCTCCACAATTGACTATATAAGGAGCCCTCTCTTTCTCATTTGGATAGATGTTAGTTTCTATAGTACTATTATGCTATAGGTTTGGAGAGAAATTTTAGAGGAGTTTGAGCATTAGGATTTGAGCCTCAGGGTTTGGACATTGGAGCTTCATTGTAAGTTCTCTCTTCTTGTCTTGTTCTCTCTTGCATCTATGGTTTTCATCATCATGCATCATCCTTGAATTTTTATATTAGCTTAAAATCATATCTACTTCATAGATTAATCTTGCATTGTTATTTCCCTTCATAGATTAGATTTCCTTTCTTGCATTGCTTTGCATTGTTATCATTTAGATTAGGTTGCATCTTCATTTGCATGCATACTATGATCTTTGAATCTCTCATTTTATGGTGTACTTGTAAGGGCACAAAATAGGTCAAACTAAGGGTCTCCATTAAAAACCCTTGCACTCCATGAATAGAGAGCTATGAGTCACCATTTGAGACTTCATTTTGAGTAATCTAGGATATAATGACTCAAAGAAGTGTGTCAACATTTTAGTACATAGTGGTATTATCACAAGATGAAGTTGCAAGAATTTTCAGAGGTGTGACAATGGTAGAATTTGACATGTGTCCCTATGTTCCTACATTATATTGAAAATAGTATGAGAACAAGAATATTTCTAGCCATAGATTCATATCAAGATTGACATTAGTTGTATTCTTGCAAAAGCAACATGAGGAAAGTTTGACCAAAGTGAGAATGCAAGGTGTTGACACTTGGAGATTGTGTGACCAATTTTTGTTATGAGTTGCAAAAGGATACTATCAATGTAGGTTTCCATGTGGCATGTTTTGATTCACTATGAATACAGAGTATAATAAAGATTAATGAGCTTTCCCAACCATCAGATCTTTAGATGATCGATGGTTGTTGCATTCTTGCAAGGATAAAGTTGTTCAATGTTTAACCAAAGTGAGAATGTGAGAATTTGCGATGTGTCCATTTGAACCATATTTTGCATAGATCTACAACCATAAATCTTAACCATCCATTGTTTGAAGATCAATGGGTGTCATATTTTTGTATAATGAAGATGCAATGTTTTTATGCAAAGTGACAATGTGAGGTTGTGATGTGTATCTTGATGTTTCCAGATCTTAAAGGGAATGTAATGAAAACAAGGACCTTTCATGATCATAAGATACAAAAGGATCAATGGTTTTCATATTATCACATGCGAGAATACGAGATTTTGACATGCATCCCACTAGGTAAAACGTAATGCTATTGTTAAGCATAAATCAAAACTGTCAGATTATGCCCAGATCAATGACCATTTTAAAAATTCATGGCATAACATATACAATTTGACTATTGGAGCATTAATTGCGTATCAAAGAAAATTTTTGCAAAGGAATTTTGTATAAAATCTATGATTCATTGCATAACTAGTTAGAAAGAAAAAGAGATTTGAAGCACAAAAAACCAGAGCTTCGAGATTGAGTTTTGAATTATTGCAAACAAATTGTTTTGCAAAAGAAAAAAATTGTGGGTAAGTACCTAAAACTTTTTTTATCTGAATAATTCTATTCTCAATTTTATTGAATTGATAAAAAAGTGTCCACAAAGATATTTTTGTGGATATATAGATTATCAACATATAAATGTGCATGGTAATTTCCTTGAACAATTGCCCCTCTCCGCCAATGAAGCAGCTAAAGGAAAAGAGATGGCTCCTAAGAACCCTACATTGTTGATTGGTGAAGGCTTTTATGACAAAGAAAACTAGTTGAGAGATGCCAAGACAATAATGGGTGGCCCGAAATTGTTCAAAAAATGGTTCTCAGAGAGAAAACAAGCTATCCCATTTAGTGATGTATGGTAATTTGACATTGGAAAATTTATTTTCCCTAGTTTTTTCTTTGACGATGACTTGATGACCATGTTGGCAAAGAGGTATGATCCTATGTTGAGGGTTGACAAGAACCACATAGGGGATAAGGTATCTCTATGGTGATTGCCAAAGTAATTACGGAAATTTTCATGCTAAACCCTAACCATGCATTGCATGAGAAGATTGGTTTTGATGATCTGCAAGCATGATATGATGCTTAGAGGGTATACCTTTGGGGAGGGCCATTCTAGGAGCATTTTTTAAGGATAGGCAATCTTTCACTCTAGTCACATCTAATACCCCTGAGCCCTTCCTAAAGAAATATTTCAATCCTAAGGCACAAGCCCTTTATGTATCATTGTGCAAAAATTTTGGTGTGGATGAACAAAATCACATCCCTAGGCCTCTCATTTTTGTGATTTCTCAGATCTTGTAGTATAGGATGAGCTCCATTTTTTACTATGCATCTTAATTTTTTGAGGTGATATACAATGAACTAATTGGCATCAAAAAGGGTAAGGTGGACAAGCCCTCTTGCTAGTATTCTTTATCAATGTATATGTTCTTGTACAAGGGAGTTTATATCTTTTCAAAAGACATGAAACTAGAGCTAGAAAAGGATGAAGAGAAACTACCAATTCACCTATGGAGTGTTGATATGACATGGGAAGTCATAGGTGCTAGTTTTGTGTGTTTTGATAGATATGTTTCCTTAAAGGTGAGGATCATGTTGACTGGATACAACCCTAGAGTTCCCCAACCCTCACTAGAGTTGATCATGCCCATAGATCATGCAAAGGGTTTGAAAGTAAGTCATAACTAGGGGCTATTATCCCTTCCTAAATATCTACTATATTCAAAGTATATGATTTCCAAGGAAAGCCTAATGTCCTCACATATTAGGTACCTCTAAAGGTGGGAATTGCTAAGTTTTTGTGGCAAGTA
The DNA here is from genome assembly GCA_028749045.1 of Cupressus sempervirens. Taxonomy (NCBI): domain Eukaryota; kingdom Viridiplantae; phylum Streptophyta; class Pinopsida; order Cupressales; family Cupressaceae; genus Cupressus; species Cupressus sempervirens. The sequence goes on from CM053792.1 coordinate 749,481,358, forward strand.
GGAGGGCTTGAAGAGAGAGAGAGAGCGGGTGGGTAGGTCAAGAGGGATAATTTTTCCAAATTTCATAGTCATCCACAATTTTGTACTCACCAAAGGAGGATGGACAATAAATGGCTTAATTTTGTAATTTTCTTGATAGACACTAAATGGCTTAATCTCATCCTCATTTTATTGGCCTAGAAAGCTTCTATGGCATGTTCAAAGATAGGACCAAAGCTAAATCATATGAACATGCTGTTTATTTTCTTGAAGATATTATAAGAAATAATTTTTCTTTTCAAGAAAAGGAAGTTAAAAAGGAGAAAAGAAAAGTATATAGTATGTTCTTAGATTTTATAGATGCTTTAGATAAGAAGTATGATCCCCTTGCTAACGTTAAATATTGGGGAGATAAGATAAATAAACTAATGGAAAATTTTGCGTGATTCATGCAAACCCTTAATGAGAAGAACAGGATATTGATACAAGCATACCTAGAAAAATCTATTGAAGTGGAGAAAAGGATGGAAAATAGGGTAGTAATAAGCCTAGGACAATATACTTTACAAAGAAAAGAAGGATATGTTGTGGCTAGCAATGTAGATATACAACCTATTCCTTTGTATAAAAGGCAATCTTTAGAGAGTCCCCCCTCAACACCAATTGCTAAAAGGAAGAAATTGAAACAAGGATCTTTATCTAAAGCTGAGGAGTAATCCCCTTCATAGACTCCCATCCATATTGACAATGAAGATTCCTTAAGGGAATAGCTAAAGTAGATGGGAGTTCAAAGTGATATTTTAATAACTACATCAGAGGTAGAGGATGGAGCACTAGAAGAGCCTCTAATGCCACTTCTAATCTTTACTATAGAAGAATTCATGGGGAAATTTGATTTATCCTATTGTAGAGAAGGATACAAGATCTTTTTTGCATGATAATAGTTTTGTAAAGTCTAGGGCATTTTTGCAATTTTTATGGAGAAGCAATATTGAATTTTTTGAGGCAAAGTGTAAAAAGCTGAAGGAAGATAAACCCAATAGGAAGGGCTCTAACATAGAAGAAGAAGTTAAAGCTAACCTAATGCAATAATTAAGTCAAATAACTCCTTCAAGAGGAAGGAAATTACTAAAAGATGTGGGAGTACTAATACTACCAGAGTTCTAATGCAATGGTTTTTGACACAATAAGAAAAGAAAAGGAGACAAAGTTCAAAACTGAGGAAGAAGCCCATAAAGGGACAAAATATAACCATGATCACAAAGCCTTGGTTATGTGGTGTATACAAAAGAGAGATAACTCAAGAGCTCAACAAGTCTCAGTTGTTGAACACATTGGGAGCTTGATGGTACTTAGCATGGGAGAAATGGATAGTGGGAAGGTAGCTCAAATGAATAAAGAAATGGCCAATGTAGGGATGGAAATGGCTACCAAAGACAAGAATAAATTTCTTAAGCTTAATTCAAAGTTTGAAGAGGTTCTTGAAGCATATGATGAAAGAGGAAGAAATATTTATCAAATGGAAAAGATGATTGCAGACTTGCATAAGGAATGAGGGAAGAATAAAATAGGGAGACAATCCAACCAGTTGTGAATCACAACTTCCCCTATCCCAATACTTCCCACTAGTCCTATTGTGGAGATCCCTAGTATGCCTTAGTGGCCAATATTCTATATAGTAAATGAATTGAATGAAGGGAAGGCAAAAATATGGGCATTGCATATAGAATTGGTTGTGCAGCATGAGGAAAATGAAGTTGCCTTGAGACAAATTTTGAATAAGTGGATTAGTAGATATGATTCCATCACTTCTTTGTGTTTCTCTTTCATTGATGTAATTGATGACCTTATAGAGAAAACTTTTGACCAAGCAAGTTGTATGCGTGAATATGTTGCCCCTGCTAACACATACACACACATCAACATGGTCATTGTATGCAGATTCATCCAGGAATGAACATTGGATTGTTCATCCAAGATTTGCCCTGCAAAGTAACCTGTTGCCTTCTATCTAAAGGGATTTTGCCTATTAATATCCTTAGAATCAAGGTGCAGGCAACCAGACCCTCTAAGAACAAAGGATTTAAAGAGATGCAGCTAATCTAGATGATTGTGCAGATTAATCTAGAATGAGAAATGCATTCTAATCTAAGAACATGTAAAAGAAAGCTATGCTAAAATGTATGCATATTATGCTAAATGAGATTAAACTAGAAAAATGAATATGAAAGTAGGGAGCTCAAATGAATGCACAATCCAGCAGCAATTCGATGCAAAATCTCATTCAACCTCTTTCAAAATGAAGAGATGAGGGTCTCTTAAATAGACTTTCCTGGAATCCATCAACGGTTGAGATCGATTTCAATCAACGGTTAGGATTAAAGGTGAAGTTTAGTCATAAAGGAAGATTCCCAAATTAAAGGGAGTTAACTGATTTAACTTGAGTAAAATAAGGAGTTAACTGATTCAATTTGAGTAGAAAAAGGAGTTAACTCATTTAACTCGTTTTTTATCAATAGTGAACTGGAAAATTCCTTTTTTGAACTGAAGAGAGATTTTGGTGAAATATTTAATTTAATAAAATGAGATATGCTCTCATAATTACCTTTTCTATTTAATTAAATAATCCTTTAATTAATTAGAGACACTTCTTACTTAATTAAATAACTTCATTTAATTAATTAGGAATGGCTTCCCATTTAATTAAATAACTTTTTTCAATTAATTAGAAGTAAGTACTCCATTTAATTAAATAATTTTCTTTAATTTCTTAGAAATACCTTTCCCATTTAATTAAATAATTACATTTAATTAATCAAGATAGGTGTATTTATTAAATTAAAATAATTTAATTCCATAGTACATTAGCCTTAAGATATAATTTAATTTAATTAAAGTATAAATACTTAGTAATTAAATTAAATATTAATCAATAGGTTTAATGTGACTAATATGAGTAAATACTATAGGAATTAAATAATAAGCATGATGAATGTAGATTTAGGTTTTCTGCATTTGACAATTAATTCAAGTAGTGAGTAGCAGAATGAGAATTGCCTATTAGAATAGGTCTTAGGATTGATCAGAAATAGACTAGAATTGGTTAATATGGCAATGAGCCAATTTTGGGGTATTACATTTTGCCCCTCTTTGAATGAATGTGCGAGAAGTACATTCAATTCAAAGATAATCAAAAAGCATGATGCAAGCATGTAATTATTTCCAAAGTTGATTACACGGAGACCAATTAATAAGCTTTTAAGGACTATCTCTAGAACAAAGCTTAATCCCAAGGAATCCAAGCAGAATACCTAGATACCTAAGATTGGTAGCATTTAAAAGACTATCTCCAGAAGCAAGCGTAATCTTTAAGAATCTAGATAGAATGTCTAGATACCTGAAATTGATAAGTATTTAAAAGGTTTCTTCAGAAAAAAGTTCAACCTTTAAGGATCTAGATAGAACACCTAGATACCTAAGATTGAAAGCATTTAGAAGACTATCTCCAGAATGGAGCTTAACCTTCAAGGATCAAAATAGAACACCTAGATACCTAAGATTGATAAAAGAAAGATAACAAGGTCCAATAATGAGTCATAGAATCATCCTCAGAATGAGGCTTGATCCTCAGGAGAAAGGGTTTAGACTATCCCAATACTTGTCCATCGAACTCTGAGAAGAGTTGTTATAAGGTTGATCAATTGATGAAAAGATAAGATAGATGGCAAAGATGCCAGATAGAAGGGAACAAAATGCCCCGAGTGATGAGATGCCCCAAGTGATAAGGACATAAGATGGGAACTAAACACCCTGAGCAATAAGTATTTAATGATGTAATCATCCTGCCCCCTCGGGAGTGAAATCGAAAGATGACACACCAGATATATGATTTCAAGCAGTATATCATGAGATATAGAAGAAATCTGAGATTCAATAGAATCTAGAAGAGATTAGAATGATCTGAAGAAGATTCAGGGTTGATTTGAAATGATTGCGATGTTGCAAAGACCAAGGTTGACCAAAAGTTGACCAAATTTAGCCACAGTTGACTTGAGTTGACTATTTTCAAAATGAATTTTGAAAATATGGAAAATGTAAATTTGAAAGGATTCCAAGAATCACAAAGTACCAGAAAGATTTGGGCTGCACAAGCGTTAGATCACGTCGGTCCCAAAATTTTAAAATGCATTTTTGAGGCTCTTAAGTGTGTCAAATTTTGAATTTGATCCCAAAAAAAGACCTAGAACGGTCCAATTAGCTAGCGGGTGATTTTTGCACAAATCCAAGCACTTTGAAAAATTTGGGTCAACAGCTATATAAGGGCTCGAAGGGTCATTTTCAATTCATTTGTGCTTTTGTGTTGTAGTGATTTTGAGCTCTGATAGAGACATGGAAGTGAACGTGAGATATCATCATTTTGAGCACTCTAGATGACACAGCCGGCCAATAGACTATGGACCACTGATGAGTCATCGATTTTCCATCTTCATACTTTTGTTTTCATGCATTTTGAGGTCATTTATTGCATTTTTAGAATGCTTTTACGATTGTTTAATCTTTTTTCGCACGAGACCGATCTCTTCTTGCACGAAGATTTTCTTTCTTCATGTGAAGATTCAGGGTTGTTTGTTTCTTCGTGTGCAGTGTGAGGATCTTCGTGCAGGAGGCATTTGGTTTTGCGCAAAGAAATAGATTCTTCGCATGAGGTGATTCAGTTTTGGCATGAAATCCTCTTTTCTCGTGTAGACAATGCTTTCTTCGCACAAGTAACTATTTTTTCACGCGAATGTGTGATTCTTCGTGCAAAGAAAGAATTTCTTCGCGTGAAACTGGTAGAATTTTGCATGAAATTTCATTACAATTTTGATTTTCACACTTAAAAATTACATTTTAGTTCGTTTTGATGCTTCATTTCGACTTGATATTGATCATTTGTTTGTCATTTTTTGTTGTGTGTGCATGAGGTCTTTGGAGATGTTTGATTTAGATCACACTATCTACCATATGGAGAGTTATTGCGGAGATTGAATGATGCTGATCGGGCACACATTGCCTGATTGGGTTTGTCTTCTTTGTGCCAGATTCCAGCCATGATGGTGAATCACGGCCTTCTCACTACATTGGTAGAGCATTTCCATTCAGAGATGAACACATTCCATTTGCCGATGGGTGAGATGACCATCACTCCAGAGGACATCTGGAGGATCTTATAGATTCCCTTTCATGGTGCTTGAGTCATTTATGATACAGTGCCCCGAGCAGGGACAAAGGCATTATCAGTTGTGTTTAGGAGAGAGCTACTGAGAGGCAGGGCCATCAGCTAGGATGAGCTCATGCACACATATGGACTAACACACAGGCTGGCATCTATGCTAGCTATATTCCTCAGCTGTTTCTTATGTCTTGATAGAAGATAGCATGGTTTGGAGTGTGGGTGGGGTGCCATGCTCCATAGGATGGTAGAGGCACCTACAATCTTTGGGTGGGGTTAGTGCATGCTAACTCACCTTTTTCATGAGATGCACGAGGTCATCTTCCATGAGAAGAAGACCATAGTAGCAGGAGTTTATGTTCTGTAGATTTGGGTCTGGGAGCATCTACCTGTATGTAGGCCAATTTTTGAGGATGCCCGGGAGCCTATGGAGCCCTACATATGCAGATATCGAGGGCATACTACCCAGACCCACCTAGGTAAGACTAAGCACTAGCAGACGCATCTTGATGAACTGGTGTCCATTGTATGGCGACCCTAGAGAGAGACAGAGGACTAGGATGATGCCCCTAGAGAGCTACCATGGATGTTTAGTTCTCAGCCTCTGGCAGGCAGGATGACATCTGTGATCAAGAGATTTGTTATTTCACAAGTATGGCAGCAGTATGGCCATCCCCAAGACATTTCTTGTGAGTATTGTGCCTATGCCAGGGTACAGAAGGATATTGAGCGGGGATGGCCTCCATGGATGGATCCAGGATGATCCATGATAGATATCCACAATCTAGCTATTGTTCAGTGGGACTACCTGCCAGAGGTAGTAGATGTAGGGATGATGCCTGCATATCAGGCATTTTTTATCAAAAATCCTTTCCCACGCTTGACAGATCCACTAGGGATGGCAGGATAGGCACAGAGATAGGTGCGCCAGCAACAACAGGCATAGCCACAGCCATCAGGTTAGCCAAAGATTCTACCATAGGTCCAACATCGGGTACAGTAGATGCCTATTCCCCAACGTCAGATGGGATTAGACCCAGGTGCTAGGGGCAGTGGGAGAGGACACAGTAGATGGCGGAGGTAGAGGACAAAGGAGCAAGCCCCTCAGTAGGAGGTGCCACAGCAGCATTTGCCTCCACAGCCATAGGTACCTCCACAGCAGCAGGTACCAGAGATGGTAGATGAGGACATGCTAGATTAGCCAGTAGGTGGGGTACAGGACATGGTGTAGAGGTATCGAGAGCAGGTTCGTGTGGCCTCTTGATAGTTGGGAGAGTTGCAAATTATAGTAGCAGTCAGGAATGCATAGTTAATAGAGAGACAGATCATCAGAGGGAGCACACGGAGACTGCAGAGCGGAGGCTGGAGCTGGTGCTTGATGAGATCCGCTTTTAGTTAGTATGAGCAGCTTATTATTATGCTACTTATACCAGCGCAGTATCAGATGAGACATTGCAGGTTCAATGATTCTCTCAGTACATGCAAGAGTTTGGAGGCGCACGACCTCCTATCAGGCCAGATATGCCACCACTGCCTCCGCCACTTGCTGCCCCTACTCCTCTTGCTCCTCCTAGAGGTGAGAGTTCGAGACAGATTTAGACACTCAGTGCCTAATTTTTTATTTTGATCCCTGGCTATGTATCGATTGGTGTGCCAGCACCACATGTATCATTTTTGATCGATTGCGCTTGAGTAGCGCCCATTTTTGTACTAACCCATATATATATACGAGATTTTGAGCCGAGTATTCCTATGTAGATGTCATTGTCTATTTTTTTTTACTTTGATGTACATGAGATGTATGTTGTACTTAGATAGAATGCATATGTATGAACTGACATCTCATGTAGTGTTGCGTGTTTTTTCTTGATAGTCACAGGTATTCCATTGAGGAGTGTGAATCAATGAACCAAACACTTGTGCAGCCGTAGAGGAATCTGATGCATGCGGTGAATGAACAGAATGACCATCGAATTATGTGCTAATGCAAATGAAGTATGTAATGCAAGACTATGTTAAATGCAACCCTAGGTCTGGTTACCAAGCCTCGATGATTTATCATCATTGGATATAAAATAAAGCTCATATGTTATACAATTCCCACTGACATTATAATCACGAAAATATGAATATAACATATGTTATTGGGGTGTCAGGATTAAATATAAGCATTCAAGGCACAAGAAGCTAGAATGACTAGAACATTTGTCCCTTTTAATGTAGCAAGTTAACATAAGCATCAGAGCATAAATGCTAGGATGACTTTAATGTTGCTTGCATAACAGGTACACCAAACACACGAAAGATCCCTCTTATGCTAAGTACTCAATATTCATTCTGTCTGCAATGACCCTTGCGTTCGTAACCTAAGACAAAAGTGTGCTAGATATACTCACAGTGACCCGTACATTCACTTAGCAGGATGAGTATCAATATTTACTATAGCATGAAGAGTTCACTCCAACAAACAAGGAGAAGCACCAATGTTATTGATGTATTCTTATAAAAGGATTCGAGGTACACACGGCCATCCAATACGAGATAGAGGCTCTTCGAGTGGACACCCCTCTTATAGGAATAAATCAACTTATTGGAACTAAACCGCAAACAAAAAGCAAAGGAAAAGATCATGCCCCCTAGTCATTGCTTCTCTAGTCGAAGATGACATCATCGAGTTGCTCGAGGAGATATGATAAAGCAAAAAAAAGCAAACAAAGAAAATGCTCAGCATATCCAAACAATTATATCATTTTTTGAGTTCATTTTTTCGGGATTGATGTCAAGTGTCAATGTCCAAAACATGTTTGAAAGAAATATCTTTAGTAGGGTGACAACAGTAGGTAGACACAGTCAGAATGACTGGTGACTAAGGTCAAAGAGGAATCTTCATGGTGAAGAACCTAAGATGGACTGAGTGATAGTGGATAGACACAATCAAGACAACTAGTGACTGATGCAAGAGATTTTCCATAAAGGAATCTGGAGACATGACCTAGCATAGTAGACAGACACAGCTAAAAAAATTGGTGACTATTGCGATAGTAGGTAGACACAGTCAGAATGACTGGTGACTATCGTGAAGGAGATTCTCAAAAAAAGTGACACTAGCAATAGTAGGCAGATGCAGTCAAAATGACTAGTGACTGTTGTGAAGGAGATTCTATGAGGAGAATCTCAAAAAGAGTGACACTAGCGATAGTAGGTAGACATAGTCAGAATGACTGATGATTGTCGCAAAGGAGATTCTATGAGGAGAATCTCAAAAAGAGTGAAACTAACAATAGTAGGCATATGCAGTCAGAATGAATGGTGACTATCGTGAAGGAGATTCTATGAGGAGAATCTCAAAAAGAGTGACACTAGCGATAGTAGGTAGACATAGTCAAAATGATTGGTGACTATCGCGAAGGAGATTCTATGAGGAGAATGTCAAAAATAGTGACACTAGGGGGGAATGCCCTCAAGCTGTGAAAGGACTCAATCCATGGATACATGAGCAAGAAGTAGGAAAATGAAAGTGACTGTACATAATAGCCAAAAGATATGCTGCAAGATGAGGCATTGGGAACAAGAGGCACCTGTTTACCAAGTTTTCACCTTCTTGGCAAGTTTTCTCTTTTTTGCTACCATGATGCCTATTTCCAAGTTTTCATCAATGGCACTATTTTTTATTTTTTCAATCAATTTTTATTTATTTTATTTTTATTTTATTTTTGTATTTTTCTCATTTTTGATTTTTTTCAGGACATACATATATGTACAAAGAGCTTGTTGAGATTAAATCAACTATAAAACCACTTCAGGTGGAGAGTGTTGATAGGCTCTTTAAGCACTTCTCCTTCGGTTGTGCAAAGCTGATAAGTGCCAGATCCATATACTGCAATAATGATGTATAGACCTAACCAGTTTCATTCAAACTTTCCCTTTTGCATTCATTGTTGTTGATTCTTAGGGTTCTCTCTCAGGACGAGATCACCCAGCTAGAAGTCATGTGGCTTGATTCTCCTATTGTAGCTTCATGCCATTCTTTGTTGATATGCTCCTAGATGATCATAGGCCACTTGTTGTTCATCTAGTAACACAAGCTCTTGAAGCTGAGCTATCCTCTAGTCATCATCAGTGATAAGGCCTTTCATGGAGATTCTCAAGGTAGGAATCTCAACCTCTATTGGAAGCACAGTTTCTGCCCCATACACCAACGCAAAAGGATTCGTGCCCATTGGAGTTCTAATGCTTGTCCTATATGCCCACAGGGTTTGATTGATCTGAAGATGCCAGTCTCTCCTTGACTTACTGACTGTGCGATGAAGAATTTTGAGGATCACCTTATTGGATGCCTCAGCTTGGCCATTACCCTGGGGGTAATAAATGGAAGACCAATGTTGTGTAATCTTGAATTTCTTACACAGTTCCTTGAGGTCTTTATTTTTGAACTATCCTCCATTGTCAGTAATGATTGAGGATGGTATACCATATCTACAGATGATGTAGTTTGTGATAAAAAGTGCTACAGTTTTGCCATCAGCAATTGTGAGAGGGACTGCCTCTACCCATTTCATGAAATAATCTGTAGCCATGATAATAAACTTATGTCCATTGGAAGATGTTGGGTGAATCTGCTCCACCAAGTCAAAGGCCCATTTTTGAAATGGCCATGTTGTAGTTGAGGGAATTAGTTCTTTGGCTGGAGCGTGAATGAGATTCCCATGTAGCTGACACTGCTTGTAGGACCTAGCATACTTAATAGCTTCTTGCTTCATTTTAGGCCAGTAGTAACTAGCATGAAGAGGTTTGCAAGCTAGTGTCAGGCCATTGGAATGAGATCCACAAATTCCTTCCTGAACATCAATTAGTGCACGTTTGGACTCGTGGGGTTCTAAACACCTAAGGAGTGTTCTGTCGAGACCTCTCCTATATAGATCATCAGCAATAATGACATTATGTGAAGCATTATAGATTAGGTAACATTTCTCATTCTAGGTCAGACCTTTCAAAATTATTTGATTATGAAGGTAGGAATAGATGTGATTGTAGTGGGATGATTCTTGTCCTATAATAGAATAGATCATCCTAGAATTAAGTGTGTCATAGGCTGGGTAGTGTAATGCTTCCACCAAGAACTTGTGTCAGAGATCATTTTTTGGCATTTGTAGAAGGGAGGCCAGAGTGGCTATGGCATCAGCCACTTTATTATCTGCATGTGGAACTTGTCGGAAGGTGATGTGTGCAAAATATTTTGTCAAGTCATCAGCCATGCATTTGTAAGGAATTAGTTTTTCATCCTTTGTTTGATACACATCATTTACTTGGTTGATGACAAGTTGAGAGTCACCGAAGATGTCCAACTGATCTACTCTCCATTCAGACGCAATTTTCATACCATTGATCAAAGCTTCATATTCAGCAATGTTATTTGTACAAGGAAACAAAATCTTGTATGCTTTGGGCAATGAGTATCTCTATGGTGTAATGAAGAGTAATCCAACACCTGATCCTTGTTATGTGAAGGACCCATCGAAGAACATAACCCATGTATGGTGAGTGAGTGTTAGAATTGACTCATCTGGGAAATCAATGTTTATTGGTAGAAGATTCTGTATGGGTGCCTCGACCAGCTGGTCTGCAATTGCCTTCCCCTTTATAGCTTTGCATTGAACATATTGGATGTCAAACTCACTTAGTATCATGACCCATTTAGCCAATCTTCCTATGAGAGCTGCCTTACTGAGCAAGTACTTTAATGGATCTATTTTAGCCACGAGCCGTGTAGTGTGGGCAAGCATGTAGTGTCTCAATTTATAGGAAGCAAAGACAACTGCAAAGCAAGCTTTTTCAATAATGTTGTAGTTTTTCTCATAAGAGACCAATGTTCGGCTCAAGTAATAAATAGCTCCTTCTTTGTTGTCATTGTCTTCTCGAGCCAACAGGATTCCCAAAGATGTTTCAGTGGCTGAAATGTATAAAAGAAAAGGCTTTCCATGCATAGGAGGCATCAGGATCGGTGGATTGACAAGATATTGTTTGATCTGTGTTAAGATTTGCTCACAATCTTGGCTCCAATTTAATTTCACACCCTTATGTAAGGTCTTTGTGCAGGGTTGTGATTTATCCACCAATTGTGAAATAAACCTACGAATAGATTGAAGCCTTCCCTGTAGTCCTCTCATCTGACTGATGTTCTGAGGTGGTGGCATGTCCATTATTGCTTGTACTTTTTCTAGATCTACTTCAATTCCCTTTACAGAAACAATATATCCTAACAATTTTCCTGATATGACACCAAATGCGCATTTCTTAGGATTGAGCCAAAGACTAAATTTTTCCATACGATCTAGGATGGGACCCAAATCTTGTAGAAGAGTATTGCATTTAGCACTTTTGACCAAGGTATCATCAACGTAGTCCTCCATTGTTCTATGCATCATGTCATGGAAAATTGTAGTAATAGCTCGCTGATATGTAGCTCCAACATTCTTTAAACCAAATGGCATCACATTCCAGCAAAAGGTTCCCCATGCACATGTGAAAGTCATTTTATCTTGATCTTCTGGTGCAATTTTTATTTGATTGTATCTAGAAAAACCATCCATAAGTGAGTACATCTCATAGCCAGTCGTCATGTCCATGATCATATCTATATTAGGGAGTGGAAAGTCATCTTTAGGACATGCCAAATTAAGATCACAGAATTCTATACAAACTCTGATAGATTTATCATGCTTGGAAATAGGAACAATATTGGATATCCATTTAGCATAATCAATTGCATGGATGAAACCAACCTTTACAAGTTTCTCCACTTCTGCTTTGACTAGCAATGCAACATGAGGATGCATTTTTTGAAGCTTCTATTTAATTTCTTTGATGCCTAGTGCTATGGAAAAGTGATGCATGATAAGATTAGGATCCAATCTTGGCATGTTAGAATATGTCTAGGCAAAAAAAAATTCTTTTCCTTGAAAAAGGCAATGAATTGTTCCTTCTCTTCAAGTGATAGTGACTGTGCTAGATGTATCACATTAGGATGTTCTTTTGTGCCTAGGTTAATTGGCTGCATCAGCTCTATTAAAACTGATGATCTCTCCTAAAAGTGACTGGGAAGGACATCAAATATCTCATCTGCAGGAGCCTTAGAGAGGTTTTCACCCTTGGATACATCTTTTGTTTTTACTTTTTTGGGATTTGACACTGCCACAATGTGATTTTCACCATCAGACCTCTTGCATTTTTTCTTTTTAATTATGTGACTGAGATATTTGATGTTGGCCTCAGTCATGTTGATACTCTACTCATTGGTGGAAGACATTATAGGTTTGATAGCATTTAGGTAACAGGCAAGAGCATAGTCATTCTGGAATGTGGAGACTTTGTTAGATGCATTGGGGTTCCAATCTATAAGCTCAGGATGTGCGAGTGAGAGAGTAGTGGTTGGTTCAATTGTGTTCTTAGTATAGTCATTAAATGCATGGACCAGCAATTCAAAACCTATAGCAACCTCATCCACAGGTTTATTCAAATGCCTCAGAGTACGAACATTAGTAATTAATGACTCTAGGACACTAGTTGGATCAGAGTCCCGTGACCTAACCCTAGACATTTCACCCACTTCGATTTGATTTTCATAGACATGCACTTGGTCAATGTCTTTATCAGTAGTTGCTTCTGAAAGATTATCAAACTCATATTCATGAGAATCAGTGCTACATGGTGAGAGACTATAGAACTCCCCAATAGTGATAGGGACATACTCTCCTTTAGGCTCTGAATTCTTACACAAATACTCAATATGGCATGACTAACTAGATTCTCCCTTTTCTAAATGATATTTGAGTTGCTCAGTATTATCCTCAGAAGAATCACTAGTATCATCCACAGTGCTAACACGTGGCACAAAGTCATCTGGCTCAGCAAATAATTTAGTGAGATCATAAGGAATAGGATGAGGGTAGGAATCCTCATCATTAGATTCTTCCTCTTGAGTACCTAACTCAGATTGTGACTCATTTTCAGATGAACTCTCAGGTACAAGTATGAATTCATTGGATCCCAAATGGAAGGGGACCTTCTTAAACCCTAGGCCAATTGTGTCACTATTGCTTCGAGTTGTTGCTTTGATAGGATCTATTAGACCATTGTTATTGCACCCAATAGGGCCAGTTCCCTTGTAACCAAAAATGCTTCATAAGCTTAAGACTAGGTCCATATTTCTTAGGAATGATTTCTCGAGCTTGTTCTATTAGGTCTACTGGAGCCTCTTCTTTGTAAATCCATGCAACAATGGCTCTGTTTTCACTTTCATCTTCTAAGGGAAATGTAGCCTTGACAAAAGAGCCATTAAACTTGGTCTGAGGTGTCAACATGAATGGCTTCTTTGCTTCTGATGGTCTCCCAAAATGTCGAGGGGACTCTGGAAGATATGTTAATGATAGCACTAGTTCCATGTGGTACTCTCCCATACCAGTTTCTTTCAGTTTAAATGACTGCTCAATTTGTTTTAGCTTATTGGTGTGACAATCGATAGATTCACGATTAGCAGGGATGAAAGAATCGATAGCTTTGAGCATATTGTAGGTGTAGCTAGTAGTGACAGGAATAGTAATTTTGGAACCATGAAATGGGAATTTAATGCATTGATGATATGTGGATGGCACAGTGCGCATCTCATGTATCCATGGTCATCCCAACAGAATGTTGTAGGCTAAGGGAATGTCAAGCACCTAATAGGTGACATCCCTTTTGATAGGACCAACACGAATTGGTAAAACCACAAGACATGGTGACTTTCATTCCACTTCATCGTATGCTTTAATAGTGATCTTTCGTTGAGGATCAACAGAGTCCTCAGAATAATCCAATTGTCTAAGCAAAGTAGCAGAAACAATATTTAGGCCAGCACCATTGTCAATGAGTACCCGACGAACACATGTCTGGTAGATCATAACCTCAATGTGTAGAGGCTGATTGTGTGGGTGATTCAGTGAGTTTTCGTCCTCCTTAGAGAAGGTCATAAGATGAGGTGAGGTTAGGTGACCTACCATGGATTGAAATCTCTCAAGATCAAGATCTTGAGGAACATTTGCCTCAGTGAGGGCTTTGTCCATAATTTTCCTGTGAGCAGGCAAGATTTTAAGCAGCTCAAATATGGAAATGTAAGCATTGGTTTGTTTTAACTGATTGAGAACACTATAACTAGTTGTAGTCAAGTTCGTCGTGTGTTTTGCACCTTTATCGGATGGACGAGCAAGGGCTTTGTCCTTGTGTTGTTCAAGATTTGAAATAAGAGGTGCAGGGCCTTTGAGCACCAACTTCGCATGAGAGTGAGTAACAGTGTTAGCATAATGTTGCAAAGATGCATTATCCATGTTATTGGAAGTAGGGCCTCTCAAGAAAAATGTTGTCTTTGGTTTGTCATTATCTTGCTTCCCCTTTATGGTAATAATGTCACAGTATTCAGAATCTATAGGTTCAACCATGTGAATGACATTGTCATCATTGGAATATGTATAGTTGACCTTATTGTAGGGTTCTAGTTTCAAAGTCTCTCCTTTTTCATAAGCTAGGAAAGGCTCTTTGAATGCCTTGTGGTCCAAGTTTTTGTTATGTCCATCTACCACAAGTTCACCAACATCAATCATGTACTAGACTTTATGACACAAGTTTATATAGTCGCTGGTTTTGTGTCCCTTGTTTTGGTGATACTCACAAAATGAGGTCTCATTCCACCATGGTGGATGTGGTTGTGGATCATAGGGACGAGGGTTATCCATTGGTGAGATAAGCTTGTGTTGTAGCAATGTTTTGTAAACCACATCCAAAGGTTCTCCCAAAGGCGTATACTCTCGCTTGGGTCGTGTTGCCCATGAGTTTCTCGGTTTGTTTCCAGACATCTTATTATTAGCAGGAGGCTTCTTAGCATTTTTGGCCGCTTTGAAGCAATCTATGAGATTAAATGCTACTTTAGTAGGTTTGGGTGTGACATTATCAACAACCCCATCATGTACAATTTCTCGATTCTTGTTGACATGTTTGGTTTTATCCCTGTTGGAAGTGGAACCTTATTTTGTGTCTCTCTAAAGAGTGAGATCACCTTTCTTGACCATAAATTCTTTGATATGGATAGCCTATGTAATCATTTCTTCAAAGGTACATGGACCTTGTAGTTGGACTCTATACTTGAAATCAGGTAAGAGGTTATCAGTGAAAATGTCGAGCTTCTCCATTTCTGGGATTTTACGAGAATACTTAGTGTATAGTTGTCTCCACCTTTGGAGGAAAGTGAGAAAAGGCTCACCAACCTTTTGTTTAAGGTTGCATAGATCTTGAATATTTACAGGATGTTGAATGTTATGAGAATATTGCTGAACAAATGAATTAGCAATTTTGTCAAACATCTTGATACCAAGAGGTAAATGTGAGAACCACTCCAAAGCTTGACCACCTAGGCTTCTAGGGAATAAACACATAAGTTACATTTGATTGTGTATAAACTCCATAGACAAAGCACCAAATTCCTACAAGTGATCTTGGGGATCAGTAGTACCAAAGTACTTGTCATATCTGGGTAGTTCTACACCTCGTGGGAAAGGCGACATGTTTATACTTTTGTCAAATGGGAATGAACAAAGAGCGTCCAATGTGTATGTCTTTGTGGGTTTCTCTTTCTCATGCATCATTTGAGCCAATTGGTCTTGCATAATTTTCAATTGTTTTTGGAGTTTGGAAGTCTCAGTTTCTTCTTCACATGTGATAATGGTTTCCACATCGAAATGTGTGGGTAGTTTAGCTCCCTCTTGGGCAAGTTTGAGAAAGTACTTTTCTTTCTCTTCGTTGAGTAGGATTCCCATGACCTTCCAAAAAATTTTGTCTCTTCAACATTTTGCTATGTGTTCAGGAAGGATTTCCACCTCTTCTTGTTCCTCATCAATGTCATATTATTTCTCTTTCTCTTTGTCATCCCTAGGTGGTTCTTGATATTGACTATGACTACCATGTTTAGGTTCATGATTAGTCATTATAGGAACATGTTCAGTTTCTGTATGTTGCATTTCAAAAGGGTCTACAGAGAAAGGATCATATATTGTGTTTGGGAATGCAAGACCTCTACTTGTCTCAGTATTCTCTTGGTAAAAAGGATTCCTAATTTTTTGCAAATTGGAAAATGTTCGTTGAACTTGAGATGAACTGGCAGGTGATGAAGACCGTGAAGATGCCTCACTAGCAAAACTGGATATAGATTGTGTAGCAAAAGGTAAGCTACCTTTGTCGTGATTACAACCCCTAGCATGACCACATCTAAGGTTATCAGGATAAAATATGTTTCCGCTTCTAGTTGTGATAGTCATAGGCAAAGACAAGAAGCTAGAACCTAGAACCTAGACAAGGACTACACTAAGACTGAGTCTCAAAAAGGACAAGATAATAGCAAGAATGCTATTCACTAAGGCACAAATGGTCTGATTTAAAGGCTAGAACAGCCAGAGATTATGACCACTGCGACACAAAGTAGGACAAGCATTAAGACAAAGACCAAAAAAAATACTTATGAGATGAGACTAGTCAAGGTGTAAGACACAAGCCTTCAGCTAACCAAAGTGTCATTGTTTTAGGACTGTTTGAAAATAGAGAGTGATAAAAAGACATAAAAAGGGACAGCGTGTAGGCCATAGATAGCTAAAACAAATCCAAATTGGTAATGCTAATACAAAGTCTCGCATGAAAAACTTTTATGGGTCATGCAAAGAAGTTTTACAGGCTGCGCAAAGAAGTTTTACAGGCTGCGTGAAGAAGTTTCTGTCTCGCGTGAAAGTCAGTGACAACAATTTAATTTTGTGCAAAGAAGTTCGAAGGATCACATGAAGATGCACAATAGAAATTTAATTTCGCATGAGAAGAAATTGATTTCGTGTGAGGAGCATATAATTTCACGCGAGACCAAAATAATTTCGCATGAAAAGGCAAACTAGTTTTACAACAGTGACTGATTTTGACAAATAAAATTTTTCGTTCCAATAACCAAGCAAATAAATAGACACATAGAATAGAAAGCAAGTGATTTCAAGCACATCTGAAAATAATGAGCAAGGGAAAAAGCAACCTTGTGCATGAACAATCAAGTGACTTAGTTTGTGCTAATCCCTAGGAGAGCTATTTGTGTATGTTTTCAAAAGGTTTTGCAATCATGCATACATCTCTAGAAAATAAAAGTTGGCCTCTCTAAGGTTTTTAGTAATGGTTTGACTTTGCAACTTTTATGACTCATAGGGGTGACCTCCAATCCTGGCGCACCAAGGTTTTGACACAGTCCAAGAACTTAATCTTCAAGAGCTGATAGGGAGATCTAACAACCCACAATGAACCACACTCATGGAGATTTCTTCCACAAGGACATTTATATAGTGGTTGTCACTACCATGGCAAAAATGGCTATTACTGCTTGAGGTTTCGTCATCACAGTTTTCCCTGTAGAGGGATTGTCTACTATGGTTAACCCTCTCTAAAGGTGACCGACTCACAATAGTATACCACAAGGGGACTTAGCTTCCAGATTCAAGGTTTTGACACCTTTTCACCTTTAGCCCAATCAAAGCAGATAGATTAATCTAACATGCTAAACTAAGATTATCTCTTAAAGATCTATGATATCATCTCCTAGTGATCTATCAACCTCTCCGAAGAAAGGATGCCTTAATCAACAAGTTGAAGATTCATCTATCTGCGAGATGCTCAAAGTATCCTCCCCACCTACAAGGAATCTGTCTTAGAGAGGAATTTCACTAGGAACCCACTCCCTCAAGATCCATGAATAGTGTTCATGGGGGCTTAATTACTATGTGTGTATAGATGTCAATTTCCAAAAGAAAATCTATCCAAAAGCAATCAAAGAGCACAAGGTGGTACACTTAAAGCTTTAACTAATGTGAGGTGAGTCCAAAGATGTGGAACATTTAACCCCTCACACAAGCTAACATGATTCCACAACTCAGAAACTAGTGAGTTCTAGAAAGCACAAAAGGGTTGCCTAGTGGAGCCTTTAACACTTCTATCCTGGAGACCCCTCCCCTTTAACATGGTGCTGATCTTGCAACCACATGGTGGAATGAGGGGCCGACGGATTAGCGAGTCCAATAACCCAAGATAGCTAATTAGATCTATCACTAATAACTAAGCTTGCTAGATGAAACTAATAGAGATCACAACCTAGTATCAATATTATGGATGTGTTGTAAAATGAGAACATGGAAGGAAATACACACAAGCTTGACACAAGAGATATTCATTTTAGCTCCAAATGAGGTGTTATTAGTCAAAGAGAATTACTTGGTAATCCTCACAACATGCTTAGTAGATTTTACCTATTTTTAGCAACTTTATCACGCGTTTCCAATTGTCCCGCAAACCGCTGTTATGTTGTTCCAAAAAAATCAAAAAATACAAAAAAACTAAAAACTGTGAACAGTCAGTAAAAAAACTAGAAAACACTAAAATCAATGCAAAAAATTGCCTCTGTCAGCAGAGTTTTGCGTGAAATTCCTGATAGTCCACACGAAGAAGTTTTACGGCTCGTACAAAATTATATTCGGCTCATGCGAAGAAACAAGTTTCGCGCGAAGTTTTGCATGCACAAGAACTTTCTCGTGCGATATAGAAAGAATCTTCACACAAAGATTCTAGATCCTCACACGAAAATGAACAGTCTTGCACAAAGATTTCATAATCTGTAAGGAACAGTACATATAGAGAACAAAAAATGATTAAAAAAATACAGAAAGAGGCCAGAAAAATTGATTTTCGAGCCCCACGATGAGGTGCCAGAAATGTATGTGTGAATATGTGGGCTCTGCTAACACACACACTTCAACACGGTCATTGTATGCGGATTCATTCCAGAATGAACATTGGATTGTTCATCCAAGATTTTCCCTGCAAAGCAACCTATTGCCTTCTATATAAAGGGATTTTGCCTGTTAATATCCTCAGAATCAAGGTGCAGGCAACCAGACCCTCTAAGAATGAAGGATTTAAAGAAATGTAGCTAATCTATATGATTGTGCAGATTAATCTAGAATGAGCAATGAATTCTAATCTAAGAACATGTAAAAGAAAGCTATGCTAAAATGTATGCATATTATGCTAAATGAGATTAAACTAGAAAAATGAATATGAAAGTAGGGAGCTCAAATGAATGCACAATCCAGCAGCAATTCGATGCAAATTCTCATTCAACCTCTTTCAAAATGAAGAGACGAGGGTCTCTTAAATTGACTTTCATAGAATCCATCAACGGTTGAGATCAATTTCAATCAATGGTTAGGATTAAAGGTGAAGTTCAGTCATAAAGGAAGATTCCCGAATTAAAGGGAGTTAACTGATTTAATTTGAGTAAAATAAGGAGTTAACTGATTCAATTTGAGTACAAAAAGGAGTTAACTAATTTAACTCATTTTTGATCAATAGTGAACTGGAAATTTCTTTTTTTGAACTGAAGAGAGATTTTGGTGAAATATTTAATTTAATAAAATGAGATATGCTCTCATAATTACCTTTTCTATTTAATTAAATAATCCCTTAATTAATTAGAGACACTTCTTATCTAATTAAATAACTTCATTTAATTAATTAGGAATGGCTTCCCATTTAATTAAATAACTTTGTTCAATTAATTAGAAGTAAGTACTCCATTTAATTAAACAATTTTCTTTAATTTCTTAGAAATACCTTTCCTATTTAATTAAATAATTACATTTAATTAATCAAGATAGGTGTATTTTTTAAATTAAATAAATTTAATTCCATAATACATTAGCCTTAAGATATAATTTAATTTAATTAAAGTATAAATACTTAGTAATTAAATTAAATATTAATCAATAGGTTTAATGTGACTAATATGAGTAAATATTATAGGAATTAAATAATAAGCATGATGAATGCAAATTTAGATTTTTTGCATTTGAAAATTAAGTCAAGTAGCGAGTAGTAGAATGAGAATTGCCTGTTAGAATAGGTCTTAGGATTGATCATAAATAGACCAGAATTGGTTAAGATGGCAATGAGCCAATTTTGGGGTATTACACAAGTGATCTTTCCCCAGAAAGGATATATGTTGTAGAGAAGATTGAAAATGTGTTTCTCAAAGTATCTCAGTAAAAATTTTGATCTCTTTCCCCATGCATCAAAAGGCCTATATTGTATAAAGGATAAGGAAGAATAAGTGAATGATTTAAAGGAACTAATGAGTATTAGAATGAATGATGTAGTCAATAAAGGAAACTACATTTGGTTTGCTAGAACTAGTGAAAAGTTAGTTTAGGTACAACTATTTTTTGATTCTTTCCATGAAGACTTTGCTAAAATAAAAAGATTAGGAAAAGATGTGTTTAAGGTGAGATATTGAATTTCAATTTGCTAGATGACACAATTTTTAGCAAGTGGATGGAAAATTATTCTTTAGCTACATATTTTTTATAGGTGGCTTCTCAGGAAGGGCTCATAGATAAAGAAACATCCATAGAGGAATTGTAGTTGGTTAATACAACTACTCAAACCAATGACATGGTAGCTAATCAACAACTTACAAAAAATACCGAAGTGTCAAAGCTTAGCACAATAGAACATAAAGTGATCCCACAACTTGAAAAGCAATAGAAAAAATAAGACCAATCATGAGGTGCAGTGGAGCAATAGGAAATTGCCAAAACAGAATTGGCCACACTGTAAAGCAACAAATGAAAGGATAATTTTGTTATCAAGAAAAAGACCAAAAGTTTTGATTCTTCTCATCCAGTTTTTGATAGTGACAATTTTATCCTTTTTTAACCTTTTTGTTTTAAGGATAACTATCCTTTCCCCTCTAGGCCTAAAGCTTGTTGTAACTCAAACTATATAAGTGAGTTTCCAAAGCTAGAGCATGGTCCTAATTTCTTTTGCTACATTAGTTTTTGTGATTTCTGAGTTAGTCCATGCACATTGTAAATCTATTTCAAAATTGAATATGAAAGTTAATAGTTGTTGGTCTATTGATGTTTATATCTCATAAGAATAATCACTAAATTGTATACAATCTAAAAGAAATCAATACAAATACATAAAGCTGGTTGTTCATCCCACATTTTTTCTCTTTTCTTGTTTCCATCCTATTCTCTAAGATTTATTAGCAAAGTTATTAATTTTTAGTTGTAATTCATTTTAAATTATATTTCAATTTTCTTTTGCTAATAATCTAATGGATTATGTAAATGCTTAATGTGATTTGAAAGAACACTATGGTCTTAATTAAAGATATGACAAGTACAAGATTTGGAAATGAATACCGATAAGTCTTTGCACAAAGTGTCAGGATAAGATCTAGAAGTAGGTGTATGATCTCTGTGAGTTATAACCCAATGGATAGGGCACTAACTATCCTTATGAGTTGATCTAATTGGAATACTTTGCATAATGCAAAAAAATTATATCAATCAATCTTTTAATGTTTTGTTCTTCAAAGTTTAAAATGTTAGCCTATACTTGATTTATGGGACTTAGGGTCTAGTAAAGTAGCTAGTTATCATCTCTTTATTGCTATTGAATTAGAAGAAAGAAGGATAAATCATTTTTTATTTCTAGATTTTATATTGAGAACATGAATTTTAGAGTAAATAAGATAAGAATGAATTCCTAAGGTAAACCCAACTAGATCTTGTAGAATTCAAAGTGGAGAAGACTTCATGGTCTTGCTAGTTGGTCCTTTTATTTTTCTTTTAAGAATACCTAAAAATAACTTTTAGCCAATTCCTATGTTTTTTGACATTCTAAAAGGTAGTTGAAATCACTGTTAAATCAAGAGCCAACAAAATGGCAACTCTACTAGGGAGATGTGAAAAAAATTCATTGTTTTAACTATTGCAATCTCTAGTATAATTTGTATGTCTTTAGTCATTCTTTAGTAGCTATTTTTATTCATATTTTTATTGGTCTCTTTCTAGTGACATCTCTTAATAATCTATAAAAATTCCAATATAGTAGGAGGAACATGAAGTGATTTTTTTCTAAATAATGCCTTGTCTACAATATAGCATTTATTTTACCCAAAGTGTTCATTATATATTTGTTTTCTATTTTGGGCCTTTGTTCAAATCTTGCTAAGAATTTTCTTTTCTCATGACATCTTTCCTATTTCTGAGCCATTTTAAAAGTATTTTCCCTTCATTAGATGGAAAATTGGTCAAAGGTTTTGTACCTAGTGCTATATATTTTAGATTGATTAATTTAAAATTGTAGAAAAATGGAAAAATACAACATCATTCATGAAAGCGAACCTAGAAGTGTCATTTTATATAGAGTTACCTCATGTGGGTAGGAAGAACCAGGCAAAGAAAAAGGGAGATCCTAACTAAATGTGGAATCCTAGAGATAGTGCCTCTATTCATTCATAGTACCAACTGGTGATAGCAAGAGAATCCTCTTCTATAAATTTTGAATCTAAGAGCACTAGACTTCTAGGTGGAATATTCACAACCCCATTACCAAAAGAGAGGATTTAAAGAGATAAAATTGTCTCATCTATATGAGACATCTATTTTAAACCTAATATGGAAAAAGAAGTAAACCATAGGTGGGGATATAAAAATGCTCTAAATATTAGACCAAATGTTGGGCAAGTTCCATGTATTGAGAGAAACCTCATAGATCTAAATGATCAAGTTGATTCAAAGACCACTTCTGCAAATCCTAATGAACTATTGTCTGAAATTAAGAATCTTGGGAAGGTTGTAGGAGAAGATGCAAAATGCATTCATTTGGAAAAAGAGAAGGAAACTATTACCATGAATTCTCTCATTGAAAGAGAAGCTTTTCTTAGAAGAATGGAGGCTCTAAAAGAGAGAAAAAATTAAAATTAAAAGAGAGAACTTCTACTTTGCATACAAATGTTTTTGGGCATGTTGGAGAAATAAGGTCAAAGATTCAAGACTAAGAACATTTGTTGAGAGAGAAGGAAGGACCTATCATCTCACAAGTTTTTCCTTACAAAACTATAGAGGAGAACTATATATATTTTAGTATTAAGAACCTTGATAAAGGAAAACAAAAGGTTATAGGAATATAGATCAATGAGCCCCAAGTTGATTCTAAAAATATAGTCATGTCAAAAATTGATTTAGAATTAGAAAAAGAAAGAAGGAAAGGGAAGATTTAGATAAAGAGCTAGAAAAAGTTGACAATGAGGCTCAAGTCATAGAATTAAGAAGGAAGATACATTTTGTCAAATCGATCTCTACCCTAGCATCTTGGCCAAACCAGCCTTTACAAGCCATGCTTTCTATTCCAGTTTGTGGACCTATAATGACTAGTCAAATTTTATCTCAATCAGCACCTATTTCTTCTTTTGCAACAATTGGCCAAATACCTAGTACCCAACAAGCCCAAATCCCTTTGCAAACTCAAGGGGTAGGACCAAGCACTTAAAACTTTGTAGGTTTCCAAAGAAGACTTGTCTACATGGAGAAATATAAGAAGATTTCATTTGTAGGTAAACTTGGATTTCCTCATCCCATCTCAAATGATTTGAGAGACAAAGTCATTAAGTTTTCAAGCAATAATGTTATAACTAGTGAGGAGCATCTCATAAAATTCATTGACATGTTAAATGACTATGAAGTAGAGCATGAGGATGTGGTTATGAAGTTTTTTGTACACTCACTTACTAAAGACACAGGGGATTGGTTTATAAGGTTATACAATGATAGTATTAGCTCTTGGGATGATTTAGAGAAGCTTTTTAAGGAGCAACATGGTGATAACACTAATGAAATTTATATGTTAAATGAGTTCAATAACATAAAGAAGATTCCAAATGAGTCAACATTTGATTTCAATCTAAGACTCCAAAAGGAAATGTATGAGTAATTTCAAGTAATGAGACTAGTTGATGATGTATGTCTTGCCACTTATTTCAATGATTTTGATAGTAAGATGACCTAAAATATAAGGGATAAAGATCCCAAGATATTGAGGGATGCCTATAAGATGGTTGTCAACATAGAGAATAATAGGAAAGAATCTAGTAAGCTAGGGATAAGACATGATCCAAAGTTATTTAAACCTAGAGGTAATAGAAAAGAAGGTGATAATATTACAACTAAGAAACCTAAGGATGATAAAATGGATCAAGTTTTGAATCTTCTTAAGAATCTAAATCCACTAGTAAATCATACAAATAATCCAATTTTTGGTGAGAAGCCTCAATTTAATAACCATTACAATAAGAAGACCAGGATGTCTAATTATCCCTATACCACACAATGGAAGGATGGTAAGTCCATTCCTAATCCTACCCAAGTTATAAAGGATAAAGGTACACAAGATTCACTATAGATAAATTCTATAGATATGATGGAAGACATTCCTTGGTGCCTTATATGTTAATCTCCTCATTCTTCTTATTATTGTGTTGTTGTCCAATCCTTTTCAATAAATCAAAAAACACAGTAGGAAGAAGGTGAAGAAGAAAAGAGTCATGAAGATGTGGCATGTAATATGATTAATTTAAGTGATAATGGTGATGAATCTAATTTACAAGACTCTAAGATTGATGTTAGTAGTTAGAGACATATATCAATTGCATCATTAGTAGATATTTTCAAATGATGATGATCAAGATGAAGATAGGATGTACAATATGATATCAAATGTTGAGAATATGAATTTGAGGAAACCATCTAATGAAGAAATTGATAAGGATAACTTCTGAAATGGTATCCCAAGTTGACAACACTTACAATCTTAGTAATAGGATAGTAAATAATGATGCTAGGAAATCATCTGGTATTTTCATCAAGGAAAAAACTCATAAAATGGATGATGGAAATAAAGGGGATAATCCAATAACTATCAAAATCAAGAATACTTTAAAAAGAAGTGGGAACCAAAAAAGAAAGTGTAGTTCCAAGGTGTAGAGATAGTCAAGGCGAATGCACATGAAAATAAGTCAAATTCTAATGTCACTAGACAAGTGGAATAGCCTACTATCCAAGTAAAAAATACTGAAGGTAATCAATTCAAACATCTTTTATATGATCATATTGACATGATTTCTATGCTATCACAAATTACTATTAAATTCCCACTATTTGAAATGTTTAGGATAGAGAAACACAAGAATAAAGCTCTCTCTTAGTTAGGAGGAATAGGGAATAGTCATATTGTTGTAGAGGAATCACCAATAAGGAAGGAGGTGCCACTTATAGTGAAATAAAAGGAAGAAAAATGAGTCATGTCCCAAATACCTCAGATGTGTTTGGATAATTCATCTATATATAGAGAACATTGACCCATTGTTCCTTAGTCTAATCATAAATGGTAAAACCCTAAAGAATTGCATGATTAATTTAGGAACCTCAAATACTCTCATGCCATTTAGGATTATGGAAGCCCTTTGCTTAAAAGTGGATACAAAGAAGGGTAGGTGTAGAGATATGGATACCATGGAGGTCCCTATCATAGGAATAAATTAATGCATTACCTTTTAAACTAGCTTCCTATCCTAATGTTGACTTAACAATGATTGTGTTAGTAGTTGATATTCCTCCATAATATGGAATGTTTCTCTCAAGAAAGTGGAGCACTACAATGGGAGGTAGCCTACAATGTGATTTGTCTTATGCCATATTTTACATAGGAGATATAATGTCATTAAAGTTGATAGAGAACCAAGAGTTACCTGTATGCTTGAAGACAATATTGATACATATGCTACATGTTTTCTAGACATAGAGGTGAATGCTTTCAGAGCTGAAATCACCATTCGAGAAATTGAAAAGCCAGTCCCATTTATTTCACAAGAAGCAAAAAGATGTTTGCATTCCTAGAATCTTTAGACTATTTATTTTGATCAGACTAACTCTAAGGATGGGTCAGTTGTTGTAGTAGTTTTCATATCTCCATATACAAATATATTTAGATAATCATTAACCCAAAATTTCACTTGTACCAATAATATCATAGAGTATGAAGCATTGTCCTTAGATTGAAAGTGGCAAAAAATCAGAGTATCAAAAGGCTACATATTATTGGTGATTTAGAATTGGTTATGTGTCAGATTAAGGAGACATATGCATCTAAGAACAAGAGGTTAAAATAGTATAGGAATTATTTTTGGGATCAGATTCAAGAATTTTATGTTTTTGGTATTTCTTGGATGGATAGAAGTGTTGGTCTGACTTTTTCTGCAGTAAAAAATTTTTATGTTAAACCATAGAAAAGTCAGATGTTCTATGTCTAAGTGAAGCATAGGGTTTTGGATAAACCATCTATAAGAAATAATCGCCATATAAGCCCTATATTCATCCCTATTCATAAATGGTTGGGCGCAAAATTTTCAAATTTCAAAAGAGGCGAATATGCTTTCATATTCCTTTTCCTTTCTCCCGGGTTACCTTTCCTCCTATTTGTCCCAACCGTCGGATCCGATTAGATCTACCGTTGGCGTTACCTCGCTATTGAGAATTGCATGCTCATTAAGTATAGCAAGATAGCGAGTATTGAGTTTTTTAAGCGGTGGGACCATGAAGTGAAGATGCGACGATCAGAGATTTTCTTATTAAATGTTTTATTGTGCAGGTACACTTTGCAATTCGCCATAAAAAAGGGGGAGAGGGACCCACTAGAATATCTGACATCAGAGCCGGAATGTTGATTTTTCTAGAAGTTCCGCCACCTCGCTATCGGAAAATTCAGGCACTTCACTGTTAGCGAAGTAGCGAGGCCACATGAAAATCTAAAAATGATGACATTGCATCTTGGTTGTATCATAATTACACCAGGTGGCATGACCAGTCATAAATACCGTTGTCAGAATCAGTTTTAATTAACAGAAGTAATTACTGGGTAACCCTTGCATTTTCTGGCACGTAATCCTTTTAAGTTTCGAAGCTCGCTACCTCGCTATCGAAAAATTGAGGTGCTTCACCGTTAGCGAGTTAGCAAGGCCCCGTAAAATGGAAAAAGATCGGCAAGATCTTTGATGACGTGTAATGACAGATGACTGTGATAAATTTTGGCATGTGCCAGCTATGTAGAGATCCGATTCTCATTAATACCTATCTGACTAAATGTAC